>PVHT020000034.1:7981581-8080454 GCA_004024745.2 Catagonus wagneri | reverse complement strand
TTCCCAGGCTAGGGGGTCTAACAGGAGCTGTAGCTGCCGGCCTACACCACAGCCACAGCAACGTGGGATCCGAGCCGCGTCTGCAACCTATACCACAGTTCACGGCAACACCGGATCCTTAACCCACTGAGCAAGGCCAGGGATCGAACCCACAACCTCATGGTTCTTAGTTGGATTCGTTAACCACTGAGCCACGACGGGAATCCTGCCCTTTACCTTTGTTCCAAGCATCTTGGCTCCTCAGACTATGACTTTTTTTGGGGGGGGGGGTGTTGCACCCTGGCTATGGAGGTTCCCAGGCTAGGGGTCAAATCGGAGCTGCAGAAGTTGGCCTACGCCACAGACACAGCCATACCAGATCTGAGCTGTGTCTGCACACTATGCCACAGTCACAGGAACACTGGATCCTTAACCCACTGAGCGAGGCCAGGGATCAAACCTGCATCCTCATGAATACTAATCGGGTTTGTTTCTACTGAGCCACAACAGGAACTCCTAGACCATGACTTTTTTAGTGGCCCTGAACTTAAGTTCCCTTTTTTTGGTCCCATGAGACATTCGCCATTCTGAGATGCTAACTTTTACTTACTTACTTTTATTGCACAACTTAAAATTGGCAAATGGCTTGAGGAAAAGCAGTGGACATTGTCAGGCCCATCTTGGGGTTGTTCTTGTGATCTCGGCCCCTTAATCTTGGGTTCCCGAATTGGTCACTGATGCATTCATGGATCTGTTCCTCGTGTTTTATCCATCTTTTGTAGTTGTTCTCGTGGTGGAGGTTAGAGGAGGTGTGGGGGTGGAAGGAATGACTTCTGCAGGGTTGCTCCATAGCAGCAAGTGAGACTCTCCTGAGGTAGATATCTCTTGGTCTTTTGACATTTATACCCTACTTATCTTCCCTCCTCCCCAAAATGTATTCGAGGCCATTGGCAGTGAAACATACATATACCTGCAATAAACCTTAAAATACGTCTAAAAAAAATCAAAAGTGCCAGGGTAGCAGAGAAGGCAGAGGAAAGTGTAGAGACAGAGGAGAGAGATAATTATTAGAAATTTAAATTGTGGATGGTTTCCGTAGCTCACCGTCATATTTGGTCCTGGACTTCCTTGAAGCTAAGGTGCAGAAGGATGCATGAATTTTATACATGTTGGGGAAAACAGCACTTGGAAGATGGTGTAGAGAGATGATGAAGTTTGCAGTACCAATTGTATTCAGGGTTATTTTAGGAGTTTTGTTTGTTATTTGGTAGATTTAGGCAGGATTTGTGTGTGTGTGTGTGTGTGTGTGTGTGTTTTTCTTAATGAATTTTATTTCAATTATAGGTGTGCAAAAATCACAACTCAATTTGATAGCATTTGCGTCCCAAACCCTCAGTGCATCCCCCCCACCCCCCAGATTGTCTTGTCTGAAAAACCAAAGGTTTTCCAAAGTCTGTGAGTCATTGTCTGTTCTGCAAAGAAGTTCATTGTGTCTTTTTAGTTTCCACATGTAAGCGGTAGCAGTGGGTGTTGCTGTCTAATTGTCTGACTGGTTTCACTTCGCATGATAATTTCTAGGCCCATCCATGTTGCTATAAATGTTGTTATTTCGTTCGTTTTAATGGCTGAGTAATATTCCATTGTGTGTATGTACCACATCTTCCCTATCCACTCCTCTGTCGATGGGCATTTAGGTTGTTTCCGTGACCTGGCTATTGCATAGAGTGCTGCAATGAACACTGGAGTACATGTGTCTTTTCGAGTCATGGTTTCCTCTGGATAAGGCAGGATTTTTAAAAAACAGGAATTAGGAAGCAGTGCAGGGTTCTGAGACTGTTCAAGTGTCCTAATGTTGTGTCTAGTATCAAAGATACTTGGGCTGTGCTTACTGGCCTGAGTGGTGAGAGATACTTATGTAGTTCTTATTCTCTGGGGAAAATGCACTGTGGTCCATCAATAGGTATTTTTTCTCTGGTATTAAACTTTAAGGGAACTTTATCATATAGATTCTCATGTCGTTGAACAACACAATAGTGTCCTTAATAGTACTTTTCAGGCTAATAAATGTTTTTCACATGACGATTTCTTATATTGACCCCTGAAAACAAATGAACCTACAATTTTAAATGGTTTCTTAGTGAAGACATTAAACAATTTTTTTCTAATCTTTTTTTTTTTCTTTTGGGCTGCATCCGCGACATGCAAAAGTTCCTAGGCCAGGGATTGACCCCACACCACAACAGTGACAAGATTCACTAGGCCGCCAGGGAACTCCAGTAAAGACTTTTTTGTAAAAAGCTAAACTAATACAGTTCAGGGGCCAAAGTGTTTAGGCTGCTTCATTTGAAATACCGGTAGAATTTGGAAAACCAGAGGACAATTTTGTTCTTTTTCCCTTAGTTAACAACTGTCACAAGAGGTTTTTAACAAAAACTGGCAACGTGTAGCTTTGCAGATATTCTTTTTGATTTGGAGAGAGCCATATGCTCTGTGTTTTACAAGTTGTATTTATTTTTAAACAGTATTAGCTGCTATTTAACAATATTAGAGGAAATCTGTGCTAAATACCAGATTGCTGGTAGCAAGTCGAACCAAAATTCAGAATCTTGCTTTGCACAGAGGAGGAAACATCCCAGTCCGGCATGTATGACACTGCTTGGATTTACCCCTTTTTAGATTAGAATTTGATCTTTCAAGCATCTGTTCATATCCGCTTGGCCTTTCCCAGCAGCACTGTAAGAGCCAGCATCAAGGGTACTCCTGCAGGTTGAGTTGGAACCTGGAGGTGGGAGCACCTAAGTGACTCCAGGGCTGATGGGGAGGGCTTCACAGAGGAGGTGCTGCTGGAGAATTTTTTGCAAGAGGCCGAGGAGATTGCTGGGAGCACATTCCAGATGAAGGAGGCACAGAAGCAGAGGCTGAGGGACATGAGAGAGCACAATATTTCCCGAAAGTGAAGGGTCATTTGTTTTGTTGGAGCATAAGTATTATGGGGTGGGAAAGTGGTAGCAGATGAAGGTAGAATGGTCGCCATGGGCCAGATGATGAGGGATCTTGTGTGTTTTTTATTCATTCACTCATTGAGCAAATGTTTATTGAACAGCTACTACACACCAGGCCCAGTTCTAGGCAACTGGCACTCAGCAGCAAAAGGAATAGAGAAAATCACCGCACATGTAGGCCTTAAGTTCTAGTGGGAGGGGACAGATAATAAATAACAGTAAATATATATATATATATATATAAATGCATAAAGAATTTTAGTGAGAAATAATAGGAAGAAAATTTGGCAGGGGCAAGAATGAGGGGTGTGTGCATTTGAAGGTGATCCTTAAGAAGGCAGCATGGAGTCCCGTTGTGGTTCAGTGTAATGAACCTAACTAGTATCCGTAAGGATGTGGGTTTGATCCCTGGCCTTGCACGGTGAGTTAAGAATCCAGCGTTGCTGTGAGCTGCAGTGTAGGTCACAGACACGGCCTGGATCTGGCATTGCTGTGGCTGTGGCATAGGCCAGCAGCTACAACTCCGATTCGACCTCTAGCCTGGGAACTTACATATGCCACAGGTGCAGCCCTGAAAAGACACACACACACACACACACACACACACAGACACACACACACACACATACAAACAGGTGGCACTGAAGGGAGTGCAGATGTGAAGCTGGTGAAGGAGTGGGGGGAATGTCTGAGGGTTCTCGGTCAGAGGAAACGTGCGGAAGCCCTGAGGCTGGAGTGGGTCTCAGGAGGAAAGCATGGCCGGAGAGCAGTGCCGGCAGGAGCAGGTGCAGAAGCAATGGGGGCCGAGCCCGCGAGGCCTTCCTGGCCTCTGCGAGGGTGTGGCTTTTATCTGGTCGATGTGGGGAGTGACTGGATTGGAAAGTTTGAGCAGAATAACAATGTAACACAACTTAAGTTTTTAAAAGATGGCTTGGCAGCCTTGAGGGTGGAGGGCAAGAGCCGGAGGGAGGCAGGCAGCTGGTTGGGAGGCGGTTGCAGTAATTCAGAGGACAGAGGAGGTGGCTCAAACCAGGGGGACCACACTGGGGGTGTCTGGAAATGGAGTGGACCCTGAAGGTGATAAAAGGCCGTGACCAGTGGCGTGACATATAATTTGTACGTTAAAAAGATGATTTGGGGGAGTTCCCGTTGTGGCTCAGCGGGTTAAGAACCCAACTAGTATTTGTAAGGATACGGGTTCAATCCCTGGCCTCACTCAGTGGGTTAAGGATCCAGTATTTGCCGTGAGTGGTGGTGCAGGTCATAGATGTGGCTCGGATCTGGCATTGCTGTAGCTGCAGCTCCTATTTGAGAACTTCCATATGCTGCAGGTTTGGCCCTAAAAAGAAAAAAAAGAGAAAAGGTGATTTGGGCCATTCTGTGGAAGCAGGATTGGGGAGCTGAGACAAGGAGTCGGCTCAGCCTCCCAAGCTCTCATCCCTACAAATAAAGACAGAGGCCTTATGAGGAATGTAGGCTTGTGGCTAAGGGCCCTGCTGAGCTGGTTGTTAACCCTGGTCAACTTCTTGACAAGAGATAGGAATTTCAAAGATTTACACATTAGGAAATTCCTTTGTAAAACTGCCAAGGAAGCGAAAGTGAACGAACGATGGTGACCAGGTTTATTCTAGAGGCGGCCTACAGAGCAGATAACCGCAGATCCCTACCGCGCGCAGGGCCCTGTCCAGAGGGCTGTGTGGCTCAGTTCATCCTTAGCCAGCCCTAAGGGGTTGTGTCTCCATTTCACAGATGAGGAAATAGCACGGGGGGGCTAAGCACTGGGCTGTGCTCCCTCCTAAGAGTCTCCACCATGGCCCTTCCTTCTGAAGGGTCTCCCTGCGAGATTCAGGGAGATTCAGAATTATCCGGTCATCTCTAAAATTAAAGGTCAAAAAAATCACCTATTTCCCTTGTGAACTGTAGTGCTGGTGACCTCACTGCTAGGTAGGTGTGCGTTATTTCAGTGCCTGACTTGCCAGTAATAGAAATTAGCCTAAGGAACTTAAGTAGGTATGAGTGGAATTGCAGGGAATTGAAATGTTTGGGGAAGGAAGTGTGTGTGTGTGTTTGTGCGTGTGTACAGTGCATGTGTGTATATGTGTATACGTGTATGTGCGTAGGTACATGTTTGCGTGTGTGTGCGTGCATGTGTGTATCTGTGTGTACATGTATGTGTGTAGGTATATGTTTGTGTGTGTGTGTGTGTGTGTGTGTGTGTGCATGCACGTGTGCACATGCAGAATGACTTAGAAGGAGGAGTCGCCAGACCTGTTGGTGCAGATGACGCCATCTGCTCATGAGGGCCACCCCCTCTGTACCTCCCTCGTCCCCGTGTTGGCCTGGGTCTCTGCTGCTGTAGATGGCTTCTTTGCCTAGCCAGGAAGGCTGCCCACATGCGGCTTCAGAGCAAACCGTCTCTGTAGTACCCGCCTCCAAAGGAGGTGAAAGCGTCTTCCTGCGCGGCCTTGCAGAAATGAGCCAGGAGGACTCTGACCTGGTTTCAGCCCCAGTGCCCCTCCTGGGGTCTGGGGGTGCAGAACGACCCTTGGATCGTAGATGTTTCTCCCCAGTCTCTGCTGTTATTGTCACATGACCCTCGCTCCTTGTGCATGTCTGTATCCAGGTTTCCCCCTTTTAAGGACACCAGTCATTGGATTGAGGGCCCATCTGACTCCAGTATGACCTCATCATGCATCTGCAACAAACCTGTTCCCAAATAAGGTCACACTCTGAGGTGCTGGGGGCTGGGACTTCAACATATGAATGGTGGTGGGGGGGACACAGTTGAACCCATGACAAGTGACAACAACACACAAGTGAAAATAGATAATAGAAGTTCCATTTTATTGAGCTCTTCACTGCATGACAGATTCTCAGCTCCGCATTTTATTAACCCAGTGAATCCTTCTTGCCCCATTTTAAAGTTGAGGAGGAAGCCAAAGCAAAGAGAGGTTTCTCAGATTTAAACTTAAGTCTCCTTGCTTTCAGAGCCCATGTTTTCTCCCGTATACCTCAGCGCTCTACCTGTTGGGGGCTGGGGAACCATCAGGAAGGAGCCACACAAGTTCATTTGCTCCAAACTGAAACGCTAACATAGGTAGCAGACGCACTACAAAGTCATGCTGAAGTTCATTGCAAAGAACCCTCCTTAAGGGACCCGCAGATGACAGTCCCTGAGGGCCCCCCCAGAGGCCTGTGAGCTCCGTGCTCCTGGGGCCGGGAATGCCGGGAACTCTTGGCTTTGTCCACCCGGCTCATCCCCGGGAAGCCTGCTGCGTTCCTACCAACGCCCGGCAACCGACCAGCGAGGCAGTCTCTCCCTTTGTGCTTCCCTCTTCTCATTCTGCGTTTAGATCAGAGTGAAGAGCAGAGAGAAGGAAATGAGCCAGAAAATAGAAAATTAATACTTGGTAGAGTCGTCATATTTTAAAATTAATTTATAGGCAGTGTCAGATAACCAGAGTTAAATCATTTTATCAGCAGGCTGCTCAAGGATTTAAAAATTGGCATCCATCATTGTAAATCAGGTCTCGGGAGCCCCAGGGCATGGTCTCTAGGGGAGAGGGTTGACACAGGGTGAGCAGAAATGTAAATACTTGATTAGCTGTGTCCTTTCCTTTCACACAAAACCTAAAATATTTCTGCATCCTGTTGAGTGGTCACAGTAGGTTAAATAGTAACAGGAGGGAAAAAGCTATTCCAGTTTGTGGTTAGCCCACTTTCAGTAGTTCTCTTCCTCCCCGTGGATCCTAGGAGACTGTCGCGTGAGAGGGGGCATTCCTGGCTCAGGGTCCTTGGGGGTGGGCTCAGCGTTCTGCGCGGACACTGGCAGCCTGCTGGTCAAGGTCGATTTCCCCCGCCAGTGGATGTCACATTTCTAACACGTGCCTGGGCGCCGGAGCACACCCTGTCTTCCCACATTTAGACCAAGAAGGCCTCTTCCTGGATTCAAGCCCCGCCTTTCGCCTCTTGTCGTTGCAGCTCTTTGTCGAGGGCGCGTGGTGAGGCTCCCCAAGGGGAGCCTGGTGCGGGTGGAGGGCACCGAGCTGGTCATCCCCTGCAACGTCAGCGACTACGACGGCCCCAGCGAGCAAAACTTTGACTGGAGCTTCTCGGCCCCGGGGAGCAGCTTCGTGGAGCTCGCCAGCACCTGGGAGGCGGGCTTCCCGGCCCAGCGGTACCGAGAGCGCCTGCAGAGGGGCGACATCGTGCTGCGGCGCACGGCCAACGACGCCGTGGAGCTGCACATAAAGAACATCCAGCCCGCCGACCAAGGCCACTACAAGTGTTCCACCCCCAGCACGGACGCCACGGTCCAGGGCAACTATGAGGACACAGTGCAGGTTAAAGGTACATGGGCGTGGGAGATTGCTGGGCCAGGGCACCAGACCTGGCCCCTCGGCTCTGGGTGACTGTGTCAGGAAACTTAGCTCCTCTGGGGCTCCGTCCCCGCCTCTGCCCAAGGGGAGTAACGGTATCTCACCTGATTAAAGGCAGAGGGTGGGCCAGGTGGCCTCCCAGGACCCCTTTCTTCACTCCATCACCTTCCTGGGCCTGGTGAGTTGGAGGCCGTGTGGGTGTGCGGGTGACGCCTCCCGCTCCGAGCCAGGTCGCCTGCCCTCAGTCCCGTGGCCAGCCCTAACTTGTCAGCTCTGTGGCAGTGGGCATGTCCCAGGCCTCAGCTTCCTCCTCTGTAAAGCGATGCCTCGTGTAAAGGTGACGAGGACGAGGTAAGTCAGCAGTTGGTCAGGCCTCAGAGCAGTGCCACAGTCTGCAGTCGGTAAGGTTGGGGATGAGCCGGTAGCAGTCGTGGTGATGGCGTTCAGGTTTACGGGGACAACAGATACTTCGAAGCTCATGTCTTTCTTCCTTCACGATTTAAGTACCTGTTTGTTCTGGAAGTGATGTAAAGTCATGCACAGAGAAAGGGCGACATGGTTAATGCAAGTTTGTTGGCCTGACTGTGCAACTAATCACACTTTATATCTCTGGAATGTTTACGCGTGTTTTGTTTTTTCATTTTCCGAGATCTGTTTGATTTACTCACATATTCAATGCTCAACCCACTGAAGATGAGAAGGCAGGGTATTTCCCTAATTTACATGCAAGGGAATAGAAGAACATAGGTTAATTACTTGCCTAAAAATCACACAGCTAATTAGTAAATGAGCAAGAACAAACAAATTTGGAGCTAGAAAAATAGAAACATTATTAGCGTTGTCCTTATTATTCCTTAATTATGCATTTATTTGTATCCCGCCTTGTTCCAAAAAGAATTATGTCAGGGCAGTGGTATATTTAATGATCAAACAAGTAGAAGATGTACATGAGGCTGTCAAAAGAGGGAGTTGGAGTTCCCTTGTGGCTCAGCAGCTTAAGGATCTGGTGCTGTCACTGCTGTGGCTCTGGTTGCTGCTGTGGCACAGGTTCAGTCCCTGACCTGAGAACTTCCACGTGCCACAGGTGCAGCCAAAAAAACAAAATAAAAACAATAAAAGTAAACAAGTGGGGGTCGATTCAGGCATTCATTCTATCTATAATGACGCGAGCCGTATTTCAGATACTCTTCTCTCATTAGACTCCTGAGGGGATAAAATAGCCATGTCCATTATGCGGGGATTGAGACATCACCTCTGCCTCTTCCATTACCTCTTCTGATTCCTATAAGAAAATTCAAATACAGTTTTTGGAAAAATGTCCTATAAGACATTCTTGCACTGGAGTTAAATCATGCATTGCTTTTGTAGTCCTCTCATACAGGCTGCACCTCCATTAGGTCAGACGCGCCTTTGTCTCCCCATGTAATTCTCATCTTGGGGAATGGAGGCAGCAGGAGGGAACCCCCCACCCCTCAAGTGTCTTTCTGTTGCTTCTCAAGTCTTTGGAAGGTGGAAGCAGAAGGCAGGAGCAAGGAGAAGCTTTCCTTGGGTCAGGAAAGCAGGTGGATGGCCATGAAAGAGACCGGCCGGCTGCCCAGGTGGAGCCTCTGGTGGCCGCCGTGCATGTCCAGGGTCTCTCTGGGCTTCAACTTCGTGGTTCTTGAAACCGTCTATTCAGGCCCTGAGAAATAACTGGTCTTGGGAACTGAGTCATGTTAGCTGGACTCGGACTGATGTATATACTAGAAGATCATTGTATTCATTTGCAGTAAAGATGGGTCTTTGGGGAGTTCCCATTGTGGCTCAGTGGTTAACAAACCCCAGTGGTGTCCACGAGGATGCGGGTTTGATCCATGGCCTTGCTCAGTGGGTTAAGGATCCAGCGTTGTTGTGAGCTGTGGTGTAGGTCGCAGATGTGGCTTGGATCCTGTGTTGCTGTGGCTGTGGTGTAGGCCAGCAGTTATAGCTCCGATTTGACCCCTAGCCTGGGAACCTCCGTGTGCCCGGGGTGTAGCCCTAAAAAGACAAAAGACAAAAAAAAAAAAAAAGGGGGGGGGGTCTTTGGCTAATGCCCTTCTAAAAGTGTAGCGGTTTTTTTCTGTTTCCTAGAGTTAGTCCCTTCTCAAGGACACTGAATTCATTTCCGAGTGTAGAATGGCAGGAAAAACCAAGACAATGATGAATAGCGAACTCTGGGGATTCCCTTATCCAGCCCCTAGGCAAGCCCAGGAGATTGTACCTGCCCTCTGGTAGTGACCTCCTGGCTGGTTGTTTTTTGGTTTGTTTGTTGTTGGTGTTTTTTTTTTTTTTTTTTGTCTTTTTGCCTTATCTAGGGTCACACCCGTGGCATATGGAGGTTCCCAGGCTAGGGGTCTAACAGGAGCTGTAGCTGCCGGCCTTCGCCACAGCCACAGCAACGCAGGATCCGAGCCGCGTCTGCGGCCTACACTACAGCTCACGGCAACGCTGGATCCTTAACCCACTGAGCAAGGCCAGGGATTGAACCTGCAACCTCATGGTTCCTAGTCGGATTCGTTAACGACTGAGCCACAATGGGAACTCCTCTCCTGGCTGGTTTTATCACATATGCTTCCCTTCCTCCGCAGCACTCACCTCCGGCTCCCTTTTTCTAGACTATGGAAAAGCCCAGCCTTTTCCCAGTGGAGCCTATTAGTTAAACAGCCAAGGCTTCAGTTATCCTTGATAGGTTCCTCACCTGCAGGTAGATAGCCCCTGCATACCCTAGTCATAGGCATTTCCCAGACCTCAAGGCACAGGAAGCTGCCCTGTGCTTTTGTGCTGTATGGATTATGCTGTTCTGATTCCTAGAAGATTCCCCAAGGCTCCCTACTGCAGCTGTGTCCTAACAGGAGCGTTTTGACAGTGATAGCTGGTTATCTGATTGTGATTGCTCAGTGCCAAGCGCTGCCCTGGGCACCTTCCCTTATAATTGGCTGATTTCTCAGGCAGCTCCCTGAGACAGGTCCAGTTGTCATCCCATTTTAGAGATGAGGAAACTGAGGCAGGGAGGAGTCAAGTGACTGGTTTATGAGTGGCAGAAATACAACTCCAAGGCAGAGCTCCTGCAAGAATTTACACCACCCAGATCTAGTAGGGGATCTTATTGGTGCCTCCCCTTTTTTCAGGTCAGGACGTCACAGATGGAGCGCGGTGGGCACTGGAACAGGGGAGGGGAGGAGGAAATCATCCCGCAAGCCCCGGAGCGTGGCGGGCCCTTGCTCGGTGGTCGGAGTGGGTGGCGGTGTGCTGACGGCTCTGCTTTCTTCCCGCAGTGCTGCCGGATGCCCTGCGCGTGGCCGCCGGCCCGCAGCCCTCCGCTGGCCCCAGCCTGCGCGAGGGCGAGCCCTTCGAGCTGCACTGCTCGGCCTCCACTGCGTCGCCGCTGCACACGCACCTGGCGCTGCTGTGGGAGGTGCGGCGCGGCCCCGCCCGGCGGAGCATCCTCTCCCTGACCCACGAGGGCAGGTTCCGGCCCGGCCCCGGCTACGAGCAGCGCTACCGCGTTGGGGACGTGCGCCTGGACACCGTGGGGAGCGACGGCTACCGCCTCTCCGTGTCCCAGGCTCTGTCCTCCGACCAGGGCTCCTACCGCTGCATCGTCAGCGAGTGGATCGGAGAGCAGGGTAACTGGCAAGAAATCCAAGAAAAAGCCGTGGACGTGGCCACCGTGGTGATCCAGCCAACAGGTGAGCTTCTGGAAATGATGTTTTAGACTGTATCTTATTTTCTGACCAATGCGGTGTAAACAACGAGGCGGGAGCCTCATCCTTTAATGACAAAATTTCTGCTCCTTCGGGAGGCCTCCCGCTAAGGGGTGAGGAAGCCGGGGGGTGTTGATGGTTTGGGGAGGAAGCATTTGTTTTGCGCCAAACGTGATAGTTCTGCTTTGTAGCTGCTTTTTATCCAGATTCATACCCACGGGAAGCTGCAGGTTACATGAGATACGAAGACAATCTTGTGACTGAAAACTGAAGCTCTCTTATGGGCCAGGAGGCGGACTGGCCTGGTGCTTAGAGGGGCTTTGGGCTGGTGCCCTGCTGGCTTCATTTTGTTCGGTGTTTCCTAAATCTCTAGATCTGCCTTTCCCACAGCTGTTGGGAATGTGTCTGGCTCACCCCAAAACCTGTCATCTGACTTGGGTCCTCTAGGCCTGCCTTTCTGGTCCCCACAGATGTGACATCCCCTTGTATGTGAAACGTTCCCTAGGACTGGGCCTCTTCTTATTTCCTATATCCCAGAAGCAGTGGCCCTGGGGTCTGCAAAAAGCTGTTATCTGTGAACCAGCCTTTTAAAAAACAACAAGCAAGAACCTTACTAGAGGAATAATTAAGAAAATACAGAATGCATTTTATTTATTATTTATTTATTTATTTATTTTGCTTTTTAGGGCCACACCCGAGGCATATGTAGGTTCCCAGGCTAGGGGTCAAATTGAAGCTACAGCTGCCAGCCTACACCACAGCCACAGGAATGCCAGATCTGAGTTGTGTCTGTGAACTACACCAGAGCCCACGGCAATGCCAGATCCTTATCCCACTTGAGCTAGGCCAGGGATTGAATCTGCGTCCCCATGGCTACTAGTCGGGTTCATTACAACTGAGCCACAAAGGGAACTCCCAGAATGCATTTTAGAAAATCCACAAAAGTAAAAGAAAGACAGGCCATCTTTGATCCAGTGTCCAATAAGCATCAGTAAAGAATCTCCTGTGTGCTCAGTTCTCCCTTGGGCTCTGGGGTCAGAGATGCTTGAGGATCATTCCCAAGCTTCACAAGGCCTCCGGCTCAACAGACACAAAGTGTAAAGAGACCATCTCAGGATGATGTCACTGCTGTGGATGGATGGGCAGCCTTGGTTTTCCGGGGTCCAACATCTTCAGATCTCAGAGTACTCTGCTGCGGTTGCTGCTGCCTCCTGTTTTGTAAACTGGGAAGACCTTGGCTGGAATCGTTGCCTGACCGTAAATGGGAGTGCACGGCAACTCTGTTGCTCAGATTGGAAGGAAAGCAGGAAACAGTACACGTGGGGAGTGTCTTGCTTCTGCAAGCTGCGTTGTCCTGAGCACTTTCCCCCCACACTTACACCACAGCACAGAGCTGGGTCTGCTAGAAGCAGGACTGACATTCTTGAGTGACTGTGCTGTCAGTGAGGTCGGCGGTGCACTTCCCAACAACAGGGGCTGCCAGTCACACTCAGTCTTGGTTCTCCTGGCTGCAGATATCACTTCCCAGGTGGACTCAGGTCACTTGCCATTTCAGAAGTGATCTGCCTCGAATCTGACCTAAGAAACCTCTAATCAGCTTGCATCAAACGACTGTTTTAAAGGGGCGGAGTTTGAGATTGGCAGCAAATTATCTTTTGATGCAAGAACTTCTATTGTAAAGGTATTTTTTATTTCAGACAAGCCACGAAACCCATAGTGTAGTTGTAAGAGTTGAACACTTGGAGTTCTCGGTATGGCTTAGCAGGTTAGGAGCCTGACATAGTGTCCGTGAGGATGTGGTTCCGATCCCTGGCCTCACTCAGTAGGTTAAGGATCTGTTGTTGCCATAAGCTGCAGTGTAAGTCACAGATGCGGCTCGGACCCCACATTTCTGTCTGTGTAGACAGGCAGCTGCAGCTCCAATTCGACCTGTAGCCTGGAAACTTCCGTGTGCCACAGGTGTGGCATAAAAAGAAAAGAAAAAAAGAAAAGAAAAAGACTTGAACACTCTGAGGCTATTAGGCAGACAGTAGCATTTGGCTCTCACCAGAGCCTGAAGGCTCATAGCCTTTTGTGCCACGGGCTTCTTTGGCAGTCCTTTGAAGACAGAACCTTTCTCAGAGTTAATGTGTTTTAATTCATAAAATACATGTGGAGGATGATAAAGGAAGACAATTACACTGAAATCATTTTCCAAATATTTTAAGATAGGTTTGTTATATAGTAATAATATATTTTATACATGTATTAAATAATAAGATAGAGTGACAAGCCTTCGAACTACTGTGATTTCTGAGTAGTGATGAATATAAATGATATTTTAAGGTATCTGCCACCATTGTAATGTGATGTGAAAATCGCTGTGGTTTCTACTGGGAGCAAGGTCCTAGGGACAGATCGTACCACGCTGGTTTGTCGATAAGGTTCATGACGAGAGGGGATGCTATAATGCAGGTAGACGTTAGTAAAGACAATTTGGTTTCCCCATCCATGTCACAGTCTCCTTAAATTCTCTCCTGTGGCCCCCAGGTTGAGAACTACCACACCAGAGTAATGGTCTTTCTCTCATTGTCAACTCCTGCACTATCCATAGCTGGCTTCTTTTTTTGAAAGAAAAATTAAATAGTTGACTTAACAATATTATATTTGTTTTAGAGGTACAATATTGTGACTCAGTATTTTTGTAGATTTTACGCCTTTTGGAGTTATTGTAAAATATTGACTGTATTTCCTGTGCTATGTATTCCATCCTTGTATCATATATATTTTATTCTTAGTGGTTTGGACCCCTTGGTCCCCTTCCCTTACTGTGCCCCACCCCTTCCCCTCCCCACTGGCAGCCACTAATCTGTTTTCTATACTGTGAGTCTGTTTCTGTTTTATTATGTTGATCCATTGGTTTCATTTTTTGGATTCCACATATAAGTGAAAACATACAGTATTTGTTTTTCTCTATCCGACTTATTTCACTAAGCACAAAACCCTCCAGGGCCATTTGTGTTGTTGCAAATGGCTAAATTTCATTCTTCTTTATGGCTGAGTAATAATCCGTTGTATATGCACACCACATCTTCTTTATCCATTCATCTGTTGATGGACACTTAGGTTGCCTCCCTATCTTGGCTAATGTAAATAAAGCCACTACGAACATTGTCCATAGTTAGCTTCTTAAGTACTCTTTTTTTTTTTTTTTTTTTTGGCTTTTGTTATTTTAGGGCTGCACCTGGGGCATATGGAGATTCCCAGGCTAGGAGTCTAATCAGAACTGTAGCTGCTAGCCTACACCGCAGCCACAGCCACACAGGATCTGAGCCACATCTGCAACCTACACCGCAGCTCGGGGCAACACCAGATCCTTAACCCACTAAGCAAGGCCAGGGATTAAACCCACAACCTCATGGTTCCTAGTTGGATTCATTAACCACTGCACCACAACAGGAACTCCTTTTATTTATTTATTTATGTTTTGAATGACCGCACCAATGGCATCTGGAATTTCCCAGGTCAGGGACTGAATCTGAACTCTGCAGCTGTGGCAGCGCTGGATCCTTCAACCCACTGCTCTGGGCTGGGGATTGAACCTGTACTTCCACAGTGACCCGAGCCACTGCAGTTGGATTCTTACCCCACTGTGCCACAGTGGGAACTCCCTGCAGTATTCTCATCACATTGTTACGTTAAGTGGCACAAAGCTACTTTAGTGATGGGGCTGTGTCACTTAGGTGGCAGTATTCCCCCCTCTGTTAGAGGTGGTCTGATTGATGCAGCTCTTGGTGTCTAATTTATGGCTTCATTTACATATCTGGTAGAAGAAAGCCTGCATGCACCACCACAGGCTTTGTCTAAGGAACCGGTTCTTTTTTTCGCCTTCAGAGCACTTCATTCTGTCCCATCAGTGAACCCCCCCAATCCCACAGAACCTGTGAGAACTATACTTAGTGATGTGACAAGATATTTAGTCATTTGTAGAGAGAAAATAAGAAGTGAATTATGCTGTTAAAGAAGTGTTTCTGGCAATATTTTTTTTTGTCGTTTTTGTAGGGCCACACCCACAGCATGTGGAGGTTCCCAGGCTAGGGGTCTAATAGGAGTTGTAGCCGCTGGCCTACGTTAGAGCCACAGCAACGCGGGATCCGAGCCATGTCTGCGACCTACACCACAGCTCACAGCAATGCCGGATCCTTAACCCACTGAGCGAGGCCAGGGATCGAACCCACAACCTCATGGTTCCTAGTCGGATTCGTTTCCGCTGAGCCACGATGGGTACTCCTCTGGCAACATTTCTAAATCTAAGACTGTTTTCTCCATGCGTACTGCCCACAGCAGCATCCTGCCCACTCCTTCTTTCCTTGGCCGATTCCCTCCTGAGATTTTTGTACCTCCAGTGGTGGCGGCTGGCATAGAGCGCCCCCCCCCCCCCAGTATTCCAGAGTCTCTGACCATGGTTTTTATGTCAGGCGGTTCAAACCACAGCACAGGCTCAAGGCAGCAGTTTCCATACTGACTCCTCTTGAAAAAACATCCTCATATTACTTTTGCCCCTTTAAAGGGATAGAGGAGGAGGAAGAATTTGGAAGAAGGTGGGTGGAGGTGAGAAATTAGACTTTCAATTCCTTTTTCTAATACTGCGCGTACCTCATTTTCTGTCTTCATCAAGGTGGGTCTTGAACTTGGCCTGAATACTTGTTGGAAGTGGCAACAGGCTTTGGAAATATTCATATAAAAGTCATTTACTACGAAGAGCATGGGCTCTGAGGTTGGGGCCTTTCCTAACTGGGCGCCAGCCCTTGTCGCTGAGCTGACCCAGGACCACAGCTGATGCTGAGTGACTCCTGCTGGATGACCAGGACCGTGCGTCCCCTTGAATCCCCTGGGAGGTGCCGGCTGTTTGTCATCTAAGCAGTTGTTCCCAGAGCATTACCACGTGCTGAATGTTTTTCTACTTTGATTACAAGTGTTCAGCTTCTTTTCAAAAATCCCCTGAATAAAGTAAAATGTTCCCGTGTACAGCGCTCTGACAGGGGACTGCTGAAACCAGATCTCCCTCGAGGTGGTGACATCACATCCTTCAGTATTCCATCTAAATATAGTCCACTTTACATTATCCGTGCTGACAAGAGAGGGCAGTGGCATGGGTAATCCAGAAATCATTGTTTGGTTTTATTTTATTTTTTTTTAATTTAAAACATGTTTTTTTTTTATTGAAGTATAGCTGATTTACAATGTTGTGTTAATGTCTGCTGTACAGCAAACCAATTCGGTTATATATATGCATTCTTTTCCATTATGGCTTATCGTAGGACATTGACCATAGTTCTCTGTGCTGTGTGTTGGTTTTAGAATACGTGCCTTACGCTTGACATTCAGGTGGGTATGTGGAATGGAATAAATGATATGCTACAGGCACTGTATTTTGAAAACTTGACTCTTTGGGCGTATTGTCTGGTTTCACCATCCCATTCATTCTCTTTAGGGTTCCCCCCTTCCCTTCTCACCCAGAAGATGGCTTCACCCTCTCTTTCTACCCTCCAGCTCCTAGCCCCCGACCAACTGTATATACGGGCCAGAGCTGAGCTGTCTTTTCTCTGAAAGTCTCCCAAGTCCTATCATGTGTATGGAGAAAGTACAATGTTAGCTTTGTCATGTTCAGCAGGCTTGTTTTCAAAGGATAACATATGGGATAATAGTGTTACACTGAGGAGCAGAGTCCCTGCAGGCAGGCAGCCCAGATTTGAATCCTAGCTCTGCTACATTTTAGCTGTGCGACCTTGGCCAAGTTACTTAACTTCTCTGTGCTTCAGTTGCCTTAGCAGTAAAATAGAGATGATAATAGCACTACCTCATGGGGTTGTTTTGAAGGCAAAATTTATATAGCACCCAGAACAGTGCCTGGTATATAAGGAGCATATATATGTAAGTGCTTGCTGCTGTTAGTTTTAATGAAATAAAAAGAAATATGGTATGCTTCATTAATTTATTCAATACGTTTCTCAAGCACTTAAAACTGTGCGAAGCAACGTAAATGTCCATAAACAGAGGAGTAGATAAAGAAGATGTGGTACATATACGCAATGGAAAATTACTCAGCCATTAAAAGGAAAAATATAATGGCATTTGCAGCAACGTGGATGGACCTAGAAATTATCATGCCGAGTGAAGTCAGTCAGACAGTGAGACACCAACATCAAATGCTGTCACTTACATGTGGAATCTAAAAAAAGGACACGACGAACTTCTTTGCAGAACAGATACTGACTCACAGACTTTGAAAAACTTAGGGTTTCCAAAGGGGACAGGTTGTGTTGGGGGGATGTGCTGGAGGTTTGTGATGGAAATGCTATAAAACTGAGTTGTGATCATTCTTGTACAACTATAAGTGTAATAAAATTCATTGAGTAATTAAAAAAAAAACTGTACAAAGCCTCTGACTTGAATTTTGTAAATAAGAAGGTCAGAGATGAAAGGGCTGGAGGCGGAGGGGGCAAACATAATCAAGATTCTCTAAATGTCCTTGTTTTTCACTTTCCAGTTCTCCAGGTAACTGTGGCCAGGAACGTGTCTGTGGCTGAAGGAAAGCCGCTGGACCTGAGCTGCAACATCACAACGGACCGAGTGGATGACGTGCGGCCCGAGGTGACGTGGTACTTCAGCAGGACGCCGGACAGCACCTTGCCCGGCCCCCACGTGCTGGCACGGCTGGACCGTGATTCCCTGGTACACAGCTCTCCCCACGTGGCCCTGAGTCACATGGACGCACGCTCCTACCATTTACTGCTTCGAGATGTTAGCAGAGAAAACGCTGGCTACTATTTCTGCCACGTGGCGCTCTGGACACCCGGGCACAACAGGAGCTGGCACAAGGTGGCGGAGGCCATGTCGGCCCCAGCTGGGGTGGCTGTGACCTGGCTAGGTGAGTGGTTTGGAGGTCGGCTCTTCACCTCCCTGGCTTAATCCTCCCTCCGGGCTGTGGAGAGGAGTCAGGTGCGTTTTGCGTTATTTGGGGGTTCTAGATATCAGGACAAGCATACTTTCACCTGGCTAGATCCCGAGCTGGGGACGAAAGCAAAACTGGCTGAAATGGAACCTGGTGGGTAGGGAAATGTTTAGATAAGGTGCCGTCAGTTGTCTCAGTGTGCTCGTGTGAGAGGATTTAGTTTCCTTTTGTGGTCGAGATTTGCAGGGTCAGGGATGCTGCTCGGTGGCTCTTTGAAATGGATCTTTGTCGGAGGGAGAAGACTGCCATTCTTCCTTTCCTTTTCCTAGACTCCTAGGTTCTCTCCGGCAGGAGCTGGTGCTTTTCTAAAGCCTACAGAAGAAAAAGAATTCCTTCAGTTAATGGAACACGTGTTTTTTGTTTTTTGTTTTTCCCACTGAATGCCCCGGAATCCCAAAATGATTGATTCCCCCCACCCCCCGCCCCAGATACCAGTTAAGTTAGGAGCCTCCCTGTTTCCACTTTTCTGGTGGGCTCCCTCCCCACATCTGAATCCGTGGAGGAGCAGAATGGCCCTTAACCGTTGCCCACCTTGCCACCCATATTAGAGCTACTTGTCATATACGTGAAGGTCATTGTCATACCCTCTTTCTTCCGTTCTCATCGTCCCCATCTTCTGTTTAGCTGAATGCTTGCCCTCCAGGGCTGACTTTCCCTAATTTTCTTGCTATCCTGTAACGAACTGCAAGTGAATTTCAGCAGGAGGGGGCTGAGTGGAGTGTGGACAGCTTCGCTTCCCACGCCCGTGACTGCAAAGACGGAGACAGGCCTGCCGGTCAGCCCTTCCCTGTTTTGAGCTTTGATTTCTCTACTGTGCCCTGGCTGTTCCGAGCCTGCCTGAAGGCACTTGGCATTGCTCTGCTAGGAGGTTAGGCTAGGAAGTCGGGTCCTCCTTTGTCTTAACGCTAAACACCCTCCTGCCTTGAGCCTGTTCTCAGCGCTCCCTTGCCCCTGCGAGGAAATCTTCACTCAGGTGAGTGGCGCAGTCCCTGTCCGTTTCTTCCTAATAAGCTGTTATTTGGCAAAGAGGAGGGGTTGGCAGGTGGGGACAGAGCGGGCAGGGAGAAGAAGGGTAATAAGAGGGTAAGCCGAGGGTGCGTCTGATTCAGAGCGGGACGAGGCGGGGTGTTCGTCCCCCCTGGTCGCAGAGGGGTTCTTTGATATCCGCAGAGTGAAAGGAGCGGGTTGATCTGGCGGGCTGTTATTCCTGCCGTCTGAGCCCTGGGCGCGAGACTCGCTGTGAAGTACTGAACTGGAACGATGGGAGCCCAGCTAGAGCTCCCCTTAGCAACCTTCAAAATAACACAGATGTTGTCAGCAGCAAAAGGAGAGTTTTCATCTCTGGA
Source organism: Catagonus wagneri (assembly GCA_004024745.2). NCBI lineage: Eukaryota > Metazoa > Chordata > Mammalia > Artiodactyla > Tayassuidae > Catagonus > Catagonus wagneri. The sequence goes on along the minus strand of PVHT020000034.1, from coordinate 8,061,032 downwards.
GCTGAATGTGTCTCGGGGCCCTGATCCTCGGCACATGTGCGCGGCTGTCACATCCCGGGGCTGACTCGCTGCCCCGCCCCCGCCAACTCAGAATCACAGCTCAAGCGGGGCTCTCTCTCTCTCTTTCTCTCTCTCTCTTTTTAAAAGAAAGTGCTGCCTGAACTCCAATTTGAGGGCCTCTTTGAAGTCCTCCTGCATTGATCCCAGCGTTCCCTGAGGGAGATTCGGGGACTTTCAGGAAACAGGAGGGGGCTCTGGCAGGGAAGGGGCTCTTTTAGCTGGAAGGGATTTGTTGGTGGCTGTGTTCTCCAGTGAGTGGGAAGAAATAAAGGGACTAAACTGTGGGAAAAGGTTCAGTTATTATCCCAGGGATCCAGCGCTGTTCTTCTGAAAGCCGTCAGTGTGCGTTTCCTGGGCTGATCTAAGGCCCCGGACCCCGTACTTCTCTCGGTTCTTTGCACCTAATGGGCACTCAGCAAACCTTGGCAGGATGGGTAGATAAAGTGGCACTAACACAGAGAGTGTTAAAATACTTGCATAGGCAAAGAAGAATTGCAAAGAAAGCAGTAACGTTCAGCTCAGAATACTCAGAGCTATTTGCACATGCGTAAACCTGCCAGGAGTGTAAGCGGTATTCTTCTGTCTTCCCCTTAAATCTCTCTTCCTTCCCTGAGCCTGTGATTCACACCGGCTCCCTGGACACTTGTCAGGAGGCGAACCAGGCATGAGTACAGCAGTAGACCTTTCTTCTTCTCTGCCCGGCAACCATCAGGTCTGGCTTGACACTGTGTGATTCTCTCTAGATCTACCACTTGTATGCGTGTGCATGTGGCTGCCAATCCACATGCAACTTGGGGGCTGCTGGAGAAAACTGAGAGGTGACAGGAAGACAGGTGACCTGCCCAGTTCTCTGTTTATATTGGTCCTCTTACGTTGTATGACTATGGAATGTTGTTGCAAAAGAGCTCTTGAGAAAGCTGGTTCCCTGTGCGGGTGTTCCACAAAGCGCTCTGTTTTGCTGCTTGACAGATTAATAACCACCACGTATTGAACACTTAACTACGTGCCAGGGACTGGGCCAGGGGCTTTACATTCCTTAGATATTTGATGCCCGCAATAACATTGTGAGATACTGATTTCCGTTTTGCTACAGTTTTGAGGGTCAGGATTTAGGGAAGGATTCAGTGGGTTCATCTCTGATGCACATGGTGGCAGCTGGGACAGCTAGGGCTGAGGCCCCTTCCAGGTGGCTTTCTCATCACGCACGTGTCACCATGTTCCAGGACATCTCTCTTTGTCCCCACGTGGCATCTCATCCAGGCCCTTTCCATGCGTCTTGGGCTTCCCATGGTACTGTCTTCTCAGGACAGTCCCATTTCTTACCTGGCAGCTGGCTGCCAAGGCACAGGGAGTGGAAGTGCCTGGCTAGTTAAAAGCAATTCCTGGAGGAGTTCCCATCGTGGCTCAATGATTAACAAATCCGACTAGGAACCATGAGATTGCAGGTTCGATCCCTGGCCTTGCTCAGCGGGTTAAGGATCCGGCGGCGTTGCCATGAGCTGTGGTGTAGGTTGCAGACGCAGCTCAGATCCCGCGTTGCTGTGGCTGTGGCGTCAGCTGGCGGCTACAGCTCCGATTAGAACCCTAGCCTGGGTACTTCCATATGCCACGGGTGCGGCCCTAGAAAAGACAAAAAAAAAAAAAAGCAATTCCTGGGACTGACACAGTGCACTTCCACTGTTTTCTATTGGTCAAAGCCATCACAGAGTCTGTGCAAGTTCAAGGGGGTAAAGGAAGAGACCCCACCTCCTAATGGGAGAGTAGCAAGGTTACATTGGTCAAAGGGCATGTGAGATGGGAAATGTTAGTGCAGTCATCCTTGGAAAATGGAATCTATGCAGTGTTTTGTTTTTTTTTGGGAGAGGTGCATACCCACAGCATGTGGAAGTTCCCAGGCTAGGGGCTGAATCAGAGCTACAGCTTCCAGCCTGCAGCACAGCTCACAGCAATGCCAGATCCCCAACCCACTGGGCAAGGCCAGGGAGCGAACCCGCATCCTCATGGATACTAGTTGGATTTGTTTCTGCTGAGCCATGATGGGAACTCCCTATGCAATAGTTAATGCTTGTTTCTTTTATTTCAAAAGAAATGTTTAGAATGGCTTAGAGAGAATTGTAGCCCATGGTCAAGTCCATCTCAGGTGGAGTCTGTCCCAAGTGTTATCGTCCTGTGTGAAACCAGTTTTGACTTTAGGAATCAGTTCACTCCTGAAACTCAAAAGCGTAGAGTCGTAAAAGCTGGGATCATTCTTGTCCTTATTTGCTTGAAGTTGGTGCACGGAGTACATGAGAGGTTGAAGCTGATTGAGGTCTTCTCGTGTTCCCTTCTGTTAACTAGACAGATCAGGCAGTGAGGTGAATGGGCCTGTCATGTCCAAGAGCACTTATAGCCACTGGGAGGGCTATGATTTTTTAGAGGGTAAGAAAAAGCCTCCTTATTTAGGATGTATGTCCTACTTTTGAAGGGAAAAAGATTTAAGTTGGCTTGTAAAACAAAGTCCAATTTAAAGCAAGAGACATAAAAATAAAATCAAGATCAAAAGGGGTGAAAAAAAAATCAAAGAATAGATATTGCAAGATGGTTGGGATGAATGAGTTCCTGCATTTGAGTACTGGATTTGCCTCTGAAGTTTTGGAAAGTTGAGGCAAAAAGCGATGTGATTATACAGTTCTCTGATGAAGGAAAACAAAAGAGAGACAAACTTTTTCTTGGCACTAAATTTATCATGTGCTTTTGTATTTAAAGGGCATTGGATAGCATAATGGACAGTGCTTTCAACTGTTCTTTTACAAAAGGCTTTAAGTGATTGTTTAAATGGATGTTTCTTATATCCACTCCCTATAAAAGCTGAGGGTATAAATCTTAAGTGTGTGAAGGAGTTTCTGCAAGAAGCTGAGTTACTGTGGAGGACAAATGTTGCTTTGTGTTGATCCAATTTAGTATATGGCTAAAACTATAGAGAATCTGGAGGAATGGCTGGTTAATCTGCATATTAAGCCATCTCTCTCTGCTATCAGATGTCTTAAATGAGCCCTTGGCAAGAGTTGGATACTAATCAGTTCATGGTTGAGCTGTCTGCCCGAAGTCCCAGACTTCTGTGGTGTTAATTGGAGAGGGTTCCACGGGCTTCAGATGCAAGAGCCGGAGGAGGCAAGGCTGAGTTCTGCTGTTCAGGCTTAAGCACCAGATTTGCATTCTTCCCCACTCTAGGACCATCCCCTCTTCCAACATTATGCCAGCAAGCAAGGTAATTATTTTTCTTTAAAAGGAGCTGTTAATCTGCTAAGTGTTTGGTAGAGACTTCAGAGTTCTTTGCCACCTCTAGAAGACAGGATTTAGAGCTGCAGAATTTTACAGGCAGCTGCTGTCAGCTGTCTGTCCAGGATTATCTCTGAAGGCAGAAGAGCATTGGGGTCCTGGCCCACCACCTTCTAAGTGTGTTATTGCAGGTGTGTGGCTCAAGATTTCCGAACTTGGATTTTCCTGGCTTCCAGGGATAAGGTATATGAGTGCTCAGCACGGTGGCTGGCGCTTAAACGCTCTGTACATTTTCGTGGTGGCGGTGACGACTTATTGGTGTTTTGCGAGGAGAGTCAAAATAGAACATGCCCTTCTTTACCAAGTTCTGAACCCGATAAGACATAAAGGGTGTCTTAGGGCGTGGAAAACTTGGAATACGTGTGTCCAAAAAGGGCCGAGCTCACCACCCCTTGCCGCTTTCTTGCCTCCACCCTAAGTTTGGTAATTCTCTCTTCCTTCTCTGGAAGGAGTGAGTGGGGATGTTGGGGGAAAAAAATGGAGTGAATGTCACTTTGGACATTCAAAAAAAAAAAAAAGTCCTGCCCAGGCAAGATAATAAAACAAGCATTACATGGCGGCATAAGTCTACCATTCAAATATATTATCTTGATTGCTCTGAAATCACTAATGCTGAAGGCAGCCTCATAATAATGGTTCTACTAGGTGCGACCAAGTCCCCCCACCCCCAATAACAGTTCCTTATTTATAGCCTGTTCTGTTTAAACGTTAAAGACAATTTAATTGTTACATACACGTGATGACAGAGGCAACTCTCTGACAGTTAGTGGACTCACTTAGCTGCCTCTAAAGTACTGCCCAGGAATTTATTTGTGGCACAGTAGGTGAAGGATCCAGTGTTGTCACTGCAGTGGCTCAGGTCGCTGCCATGGCATGGATTCTTCCCAGGAACTTCCACAAGCCATGGTCAAGGCCAAAAAAAAAAAAAGAAGAAGTCCTGCCCAGTTCAAGATAATAAAAACAGGCATCGACAGACACAAGGGCCTTCCTTCTCTTTCTTCAAGCTCGTGTGTGCAGCCTGTTCATCTAATTAACTCTATACCAAGGTAACTAAACTTCAAAGGGGGTATTAGAACCTGGCCCTCTTATACACAGTTCGGGATTAGTGCCTCAGCTGTTATCATCACTCTTGTCTTCTGGGACGTAGCAGGCTTTGAGAAGGCGTTAACAGCGGGGTGTGTGATGAGGTTGTGTAATTTGGCTCTAGTGGGAGCCAGGCCACGGAGCCAAAGCCTCTCCTATGATTCTGCTCCCACACACCATGCAGGCCGCGGTCTTTGAACTTAGCTTCTTTGAGCTTTGATTTTATTTTTTTCGTTCAGGAAATGTACGTGAAAATAGTACCTATCACATAAGGTTGTGGTGAAGATTAAATGAGGATGCAAGGAAGATACAGTGGTTCCTATCCTATAGGAAGCCGTCCATAAATGCCAGCTATGCGTCTCATTGTACCTCCCTTATAGAATTGTTGTGAGAGTAAAAGGAGGTAATCTGTGAAAACCCTCAGTTCAGGTCCCAGCACATAGTAGGTACAAAATATCTGCTATTACAAATTAGCCAATAATTCTGAAAATTTTCATTGTTTTGAAAGTTAAAACTAAGGAGGCAAACAACCCATCATCACAAAGCAAAGTCTTTCTGGGTGGGGATGGGGGTGGGTTTGCTTTGCAGGAGGCTTCAGCTTTAGGAGGTGGTGTGAATACGAGCAGACTGTGCTGGCAGCCAGATTAGGGAACAAATCCTTGGTTGGTTGGTTTTTAAAATTTTATTTAATTTTTTTGAAGTGTAATTGATTTACAACATCATGTTAGTTTCAGGTGTACAGCAGAGCAATTCAGTTAGACACACACACATACATGCACACACAGAGACAAGATAGATGTATTCTTTTTCAGATCTACTTCACTTATAGATTATTACAAAATATTGAGTAGAGTTCCCTATGCTGTTCAGTAGGTCCTTGGTGGTTATCTATTTTATATCTAGTAGTGTGTCTGTGTTAATCCCGACCTTCTGATTAATCCTCCCCCACCCTCATTTCCCCTTTGGTAACCATAAACTTGTTTTCTAAGTTTGTGAGTCTGTTTCTATTTTGGAAATAAGTTAATTGGTATCTTTTTTTTTTCAGATTCCACACATAAGTGGTATCATGGTTCTTTGTTTGGCTTGCTTAGTATGATACTAACTCCATCTACATTGCTGCAAATTATTTCATTCTTTTTTATGGCTGAGTAGTATTCCATTATACATACATACCACATCTTCTTTATAATTCCTCTGACTAGGGACATTTAGGTTGCTTCCATGTTTTGGCTATTGTAAATAGTGCTGTTTGAACATTGAGGTGCATGTATCTTTTCAGGTTATAGTTTTGTCCAGGTATACGCCCAGGAGTGGGATTGCAGGGTCATATGGTAGCTCTATTTTTAGGTTTCTAAGGAGCCTTGGTGCTCTTCTCCACAGTGACTGTACCAACGTACATTCCCACCAGCAGTGTAGGAAGATTCCTTTTTCTCCACAACCTCTCTAGCGTTTATTACTTGTAGACATTTTAATAATGGCTACTCTAACTGAAATGAGATGATACCTTATAGTTTTGATTTGCATTTCTCTACTAATTAACGATGTCTAGCATCTTTTTATGGGCCTTTAAGGCACTTATATGTCTTCTTTGGATAAATATCTATTTAGATCTTCTGCCCATTTTTTGATTGTAGTGTTTGGCTTTTTTGATATTGAGCTGTATGAACTGTTTGTATATTTTGGAGATTAATCCCCATTGGTTGCATCATTTGTAAATATTTTCTCACATTCTGTAGAATGTTTTTGTTTTGTTTATGGTTTCCTATGCAGTACAAAAGATTTTAAATTTAATTAGGTCCCATTTGTTTATTTTTGTTTTTATTTCCATTACTCTAGGAGGTGGATCTGAAAAAATATTGCTGTGGTTTATGTCAGAGAGTATTCTGCCATTATTTTCCTCTAAGAATTTCAGAGTATCCAGTCTTACATTTAGGTCTTTAATCCATTTTGAGTTTATTTTTGTGTATGGCATTAGAGAGTGTTCTAATTTCATTCTTTTACATGTAGCTGTCCAGTTTTCCCAGCACCACTTTTTTTTTGCCTTTTTTCCTTATCTAGGGCTGTACCTATGGCATATGGAGGTTCCCAGGCTAGGGGTCTAATAGGAGCTGTAGCTGCCAGCCTTCGCCACAGCCACAGCAACGCAGGATCTGAGCTGCATCTGCAACCTACATCACAGCTCATGGCAACGCTGGATCCTTAACCCACTGAGCCATGATGGGAACTCCATTTTTTTTTGCCAGCACCACTTATTGAAGAGACTATCTTTTCTCCATTGTATATTCTTGCCTCCTTTGTCATGGATTAATTAACCACTGGTGTGTGGATTTATTTCTGGGCTTTCTGTCCTATTCCATTGATCTATATTTCTATGTTTGTGCCAGTGTACTATTTTGAAGACTGTAGCTTTATAGTATAGTCTGAAGGCAAGGAACCTGATTCCTCCAGCTCCATTTTTCTTGCTCAGGATTGCTTCGACTATTTGGGATTTTTAGTGTTCCCATAGAAATTAAATAATTTTTTGTTTGAGTTCTGTGAAAAATGCCACTGGTAATGTGACAGGAATTGCATTGAATATGTAGTTTGCCTTAGATAGTATACTCATTTTTACAATATTGATTCTCTAGTTCAAGAACATGGTATATCTTCTCATCTGTTTGTGTCATCTTTGATTTATTTTATCAGTGTCTTAATAGTTTTTGGAGTACTGGTCTTTTGCCTCCTTAGGTAGGTTTATTCCTAGGAATTTTATTCTTTTATTTTTTAGGGTAAATGGAATTGCTTCCTCAATTTCTGTTCCTGATCTTTCATTGTTAGTGTATAGAAATGCAGCAGATTTCTATGTATTGATTTTCTATCCTGCAGCTTTACAGAATTCATTGATGAGTATCATGTCATCATGGCAGTTTTACTTCTTTTCCAATTTGGATCCCTTTTATTTCTTTTTCTTCCCTGATTGCTGTGGCTAGGACTTCCAAAACCATGTTGAATAAAAATGGTGAGAGTGAACAAACTTACCTTGTTCCTGATCTAAGTTCTGGCCTCAGTAGTCTGTGAAAGGGCTTACAATGTAGATGGGTTGTTTGTTTAATTTACACAGAAGTAGAAACAACCACCAGCTTCAATATTTTGCTAATCTTATTTCATCCCTCTTCCCGCCCCTCGAGACCACACACACACACACACACACACACACACACACTCACACACTCACACTCACATACCATCTCTCTCTCTTTCTCTCCCTCATCCCCTCTTTTTTTCTTTCTGGAAGAATTTAAAACACATCCCAGACATCATGTCATTTTGCCATTAAATACTTTGGTTTGCATCTTTAACTGATAAGCATTTTTTAAACATAACCACCATTACGTTCTTAGATGATTTCTTGATGAGATCAAGCAGAATATAGTGGTAATCAGTAGTGGAATGCTTATGCCGAAAATGAGCATTTTTATGCAAAATATTAAATTTAGTTCAATTCAGCAAGTGCACAAGGCTTTTACGTGCAAGGCACTGCATGCATAGCACATACAGATGAATAAAATACGTGGTCCCAGACCCTGCAGAGAGCCCTATAGACATTCCTGAGATAGACAGACATGGAAGTGAAGTTCAAGGCAACATTCAAGTAAAATCCTTAGGGAGCAGGGAGCCTGGTGAGTGGTAGGTTCTCTGTGAATGTTTGCTGAATAAGAAGTAGAGAGAGGTGGGGCAGGCTAGTGAGTTCAAAGGAGGCCTTCTCTCTTAGGTCGGAGGGGCGACCCAGGTGAGGTCTGTGCATGATGGACCTTGAGGAACAGGCCCAATCTCTGCCAAGTTTTTTAAACTGTGAAACAGCAATAAAGGGAGATTTCCACACAGGCACCCAAACAAAGAAATAAGAACCCACGCACACTCTTACCATTCCGACGTGGTGGAATCATATCTTTTCTAGGGGTCTAGGTCTAAAGGCAACCTCTGAGGCCGGTGGATGGTTCAAATGACCTTTGCACATCCTTGAAATCACTAGCACTTTCGCTTGTAAGTTCACAGGAATCCACTTCTTTGCTTGTGTTTGCCTTGGGACCCTCCTTTTGGGAGCCCGAGATTTAGTTTTAACAGAGAACAAGGGGACCAGCCAGTCAACGGAGAGATTTTTCCCCCTCTGTGGAGCTGGAATTCCTATAACTAGATGGACATACGCTGCAACCCCTGTGCTCTCCTTTCTCCACGTTTGGGTACACAGATTTAAAGAGATCCGTCTGGGGGCAGGGAAGGGAGTAGGATGGGAGGGTCTGTTCAGACATTTACTCAGTGCCTGTCTGAGCAGGTGTCCCGGGTGCCAAGGCAGGGGACGTGATAGAATGGTGACAGGTGCCACCGGAATAGAGTCTAGAGTGCATACATGAGGGCAGGGGGTGGCGAGGCTGGAAGGAAGGGTTAGACACCCTGTGCAGGGCCTGCGGTGCCAGGCTGAGGAGTGGGTTCTAAACTCGGGAGATGAGAGGAAAAGCACGGGAGGTTTCCTGAACAGATGTCCTGCTGGTGGACTGAGCCTGGAGGCAGGTTGGCAGGTTATTATAATAGTCTTGGCTGGAGGCAGGGGGCCAGGACCAGTCGGCAGTCGCGAGGGTTTCCTTTTTATGCACAGATATTTACAGAGCACCTGTGTGTGAGGCCCGGAATGGGGGAAACGGAAGAGACACTGAGGAGGCAGACTTGTGAGACTTAGGCACCCTCTGGCTGGAGCGTGGGAGATGGCACACTTTGCAGAGTGGGGACCAGGAGAGTGGATAGTGGGACTGTTGTACCAGGAGGAGCCGTGGTCGGGAAGTGAGGAGGGCGAGCTGGCTGTGTTTGGAGTGTGTGTGTGTGTGTCCGTGTGTCTGTGTCCATATGTCTGCTTCCCTGCTCTGGCCCCAGCTCTTTCTTAGACTCCAGATTAAGCACTGGTGCAAAGCTGTGGCCTAAGCGTCTTGACTTGGTGTCTCCATGGAATCTCAAGAATAACATATTCGCAACCCAGTTCACCTGGCTACCCCACCCACCTCTGCCAACACGCGCCCCCCCCCCACATACACAGATATGCATGCATACACACCTGTACACACACACACACACACACACACACACACACACACACACACGGACCAGGCATCGATCTAAGCACTTTAACATATAGTTTAACTATTAACCCTCACAGTGACATTTTGCGGTAGTTACTGTTATTCTTCCCAGTGTTACAAATGAGACAACAGAGAGGTAAGCGGTCTGCCCAGGGTCACACAGCAAGTCATGGCAGAGCCAGCATTCAAACACAATCTGGCTTTCAGACCCCCAGCTCCTCACCTCTGCCCTTTACTGCCTCACGGTTTGCTGTTCAGGTTAATGTGGTGACACCCATGAAGGGTCCTCGGAATGGAATCAGGGCTCCCCTAGTGACAACAGCAACTGCTGCTGCTTCGTGAAGAAGCTTGATGTCACGTTGTTGCCAGCTAGCCCTGACAGGAGTGGAAAAGGGCGGTTCTACTGTACGCACAGCCAGCTCGAGTCTGTCCTTTCCACGTTAAATAAACTTAATTGTCCTTGTCTGTCCCCAGCTGTTATGCCAAAGTCCAACACGAGGAAAGGGTCTGGATCTCTGGGTGTGGGGTGATTTGGGAATACCTTCTGCACGTGGTGGAATAAATGCATTTCAGGGTCTGCTCCACAGTCAGCAGTTGCTGGAGAGGTGCTGTGTGTTAGCGCTCTGCCCAGGGGCAGCTGGCCCCCCAGCTGTGCATCAGCGCAGTCACCTGAGAAAGCAGGTGGCGGAGGACATCCCAGCATCCTCTGGTCCTTCTGCAGCACCGCGGCCCTGAGGGCCGGCTTGTGGCGGCAGAGCCACGCTGGTTCAGCTTTATGGCCCAGGGTCCAGACTCGCTTGCACGTAAATACTCGTGAAGATGCATTAGGATTTTGAGTTCTTTCCATTTCCTGGCCACTGAATCATTCTTGGGGAAATCATGATATTACACATTTCATGAGAAGTGTAAATCACAAAAGAACAGTTCCTTGACCTCAGCAGTTTATAATTTGTATGAGTCATAAACAGAAGCAGTGTTGAATAAAAACTAAACTGTTTGATGGAGGTGATGTGAATACAGTGTTAGCAAATGGAAAGTTCCATTTAGGTAGAATTATTTGTCTCCTAGCAGGCATAGCGCTACAGAAGAAAAGTGTAGCCTTTTCTAAAAGTCTTAGCACCAAGGCAGCAAACATGTATTGAGTGACTGCTGCATACATGGTGTGTATTTGGAGCTTGGGGACGAGAGCTTCAAGCAAGGAGTGATAACAGTGGGATAACTGCTGTGTAAGAGTGTGATGTCCATGGCTTATGAGAGCACAGAGAAAGGGTGTCACACTCTGGGGACCCAGGAGGTGGCACTGGAGAATGAGAACAAGTTTGCAGGGCAGTCAAGAAGAAAGGGCACTGCAAACAGGTCACCCCGTGGTGCAAGACTGCTGAGCGGAGAACTTCAGATAATTAGGTGTGCCATGCAGAGCGGGTGACCATAGAGGAAAGGAAGCAGTGAAGGGGCTCTAATACCAGTTCCTGGGAGGCCTTGAAATGGGGAGTCGCAGAAATGGATTAAATCGAAGCAGTGAACTTCACAGGAGGAGGGGTCTTTATACAAGTGCAAGATAACAGGATCGTGACAGTGGCAATGGGGGACCCTGGGAGAGTGCTGGCTTCCCTCCCTCCCTCCCTCATCAGGACGTGTGCCTAGAGGGAAGCAGGCTGGTCAGAGTGAGCTGGCTTCAAGGCTGGCAGAATCAAATGGGAGAGTTACATGTATCTGTGAAAAAAACATAGTTTGGGGAATTTGAGGATGACAATACACAGAGCAATGATGACCTAAGGGCCCTGCATTTGGGACAAAGCCAGGGATGCCCGGAACCTGAGCCTCAGCGAGTTGACTGGGATGGGTCTGCCAGTGCTGCGCCACTGGGAGCCTCGAAGGCCTCTGGATGCTGCTTGGCGCTCTAGAGAAGGTCTTGTAAGGATGTGGACCCCTAGCTTCGTAAGAGATTCTCACAGAAGACTCCAGCCTCCTGGGGAAACTAACAGCCGACCCCAACCCTCTGGAAAGTTCAAGACTTTGAGCAGGGACTTTTGGCTTCTGGCCCTAGGAGGTTTTCTTGTGGGGCGGGGGGTCACGGTGAGAGCAGCGTTTACCAGTGTTTTGCAATAACAGACTCTTATAGGACCCTTCCCATGCAATGCAGAGACTCATTTCCACCGCTGTAGTCAGTACTATGGGCATTTCATTGTCAGGACAAGAGTAGTGCCTGTCTTGTTCCTTTTGCTAATTCCTGGTAAGTTTCTCTAATTTTTTTTTTTTTTAAACCCTGGCCCCTCTCTTGTTCAGAACCAGACTATCAGGTGTACCTGAACGCTTCTAAGGTCCCTGAGTTCTCAGACGACCTCACCGAGCTGGAATGCCGGGTAGTGGACGTGAAGAGCACAGAGGTGAGCATCCGTTTCACGGTGTCCTGGTACTACAGGACGAACCGGCGCAGCGATGACGTGGTGGCCAGCGAGCTCCTTGCAGTCATGAATGGGGACTGGACGCTGAAGTATGGAGAGAGGAGCAAGCAGCGGGCCCAGGACGGAGACTTCATTTTTTCTAAGGAGCACGCGGACACGTTCAATTTCCGAATCCAAAGGACTACAGAGGAGGACAGAGGCAATTATTACTGCGTTGTGTCTGCCTGGACCCGACAGCGTAACGACAGCTGGGTGAAGAGCAAGGATGTCTTCTCCAAACCTGTCAACATATTTTGGGCATCAGAAGGTAGGTGCTTTTTTCTAATTCATAAACATTTTGGTTTTGCTTGCCTTAAGTCATCCCACTGTGCCTTTTCTTTTCTTTTTTTTTTGTCTTTTTGCCTTATCTAGGGCCGCACCCGCGGCATATGGAGGTTCCCAGGCTAGGAGTCTAACAGGAGCTGTAGCTGCCTGCCTTCGCCACAGCCACAGCAATGCGGGATCCGAGCCGTGTCTGCAACCTACACCACAGCTCACGGCAACACTGGATCCTTAACCCACAGAGCAAGGCCAGGGATCGAACCTGCAACCTCATGGTTCCTAGTCGGATTCGTTAACCACTGAGCCACGACGGGAACCCCCCACTGTGCCTTTTCAGAAGCACAGTCATCCTGCTGGTTTACATTAGGAGTCCAAGAAACACAGGCCCCAGTAACTGTCCCTTTTATCCTCAGCATGAACCCCTTTACGACGGTGACGCTGAGAAGGATGCGTCCTAACGAGGAGGCTGGGGCTTGGTGGGTGACAGAGGTGTTCGGGTAGGAGCTCACAGTGTGACTAGTGTAAGCCACTGACACTACTGGGTGGTCTTAGGCCAGACTTCACACAGGGCTCCATGAGTTCCCACTGCATGCAGGCACATTTGAGACGCCCCAGAGTGAGTGGGGAGCCCCAGGCTGCTGTACCTGCCCCTGAGCAGCCGGTCATCCATTCAGAGAAGTTGTTCCTAGGGAGAGCTGACTGGAACTTAAAGCCAACAGTTTCTTTGATGCGTGTCCTTCTGAATGCTCAGAGCAGTGTCTCCCTTGGGACGTCAGACTCGTCAAGTCTTTTATCCCTGATGTGGTCTGTCACCACAGGACAGCCAGGCCTCCTGGGTCCTCCTTCATGCCCTGGATGGAAAGCACCCTACAGCCCTCTGCACGCTTCTGTCGCCTCGTTGCCTCGCCTTGGCTATCCCCAGACGGAGCCTTCTAGAACTTGGCAAAACCTTCTGTTTCCTGACCATCTCTGAACATTCCTTTCTCTTTCTCACAATAAACATAACCCACCTCGCTCTCCCCGGGGACACCTTTTCCCCTGGAGCCTTCCTGGGTGGTGCTGGTTTCTTCCCACCCTCTTCGGTAGCTGAGCCTAGATGGAGCGGGTACCTTCATTGTCCCTCACTGCAGCCTCCAGGCCCTTTTGCCTCCTCCCTAAAAACTTCCAGCTTCAGATCTCCTGTCATCAGCTCATTCCACCTCCTGCCATTGCCGTCACCTGTCGACTCTTGGGTTCTCCTCATTCATTCTTTGAAGGTGCTGATTTTTTTTCTCGGCCACTTTCTCCAGCTCACCTGTCTCGCTAGCTTCACTATCCTTGTAGGTGCTGGGTCACGTGTGGCCGCATGTTGGAATCACCTAAGGAGCTTTAAAAAAAGACTGATGCTTGAGTCCCACAAGAGATTCTGTTTTAACTGGCCTGAGGTTACATGCAGTCTGGGCATTGGAATTTTTAGATGCTCGCTGGACGGTTCTCCTGTGCACCTAAGGGTGAGCAGCGTTTCATTCTTAGTCCAGGGCCCTCCTCTCTAGGCATCAAGACCTTTGTCCTAGTTTGATGATTCACTCCCAAGCTCACACCCTGCACTAAGACCTTTCACTTCTGATAACTGAGAGCCTTCCATATTTTCAGTTCCAAACAACTTATCCTCTAAACACACCTCCGTATCTTTCTAGATCACTCCTGTTGTTTCTTGAGATGCTGTTCATTCTCTTGTGTTGTTTTTTTTTTTAATTAAAACTAAACTGATTTTGATCTCACTGCCCCTCCGTCTTTCTGTTCCCCACACCCCTTGCTCACCCCTTTGTTTCTTCCCTGTGATAGCCAAAGGATTTTTCTATACTCAGTGTCCCCAGTTTCTCTCCTCCTAGTCTCTAATCTGCTATAGTCTGGCTTTTTACAACCCAGCTGCTCATGTTAAGACTACTAGTGATTCACATGTTGCAAAATCCAGTTGTTAGCCATTTTACTTGACTTAGCAGGATTTAACTAACACAGGATCATTCCTTCGTTTTGGAAATGCTTTGATTTTTCTTTGGCTTATGGGACACCAGCCCTCTCTGGCCTTTTCTCCAGCCTTTCTTCTCAACCTCTTTTGCTGGTTTCTCTTCATTCTCTTGACCCTCAAACGTTAGAGGCCTGAGGACTTAGACTTTGGACCTTTTTTTTTTTTTTTTCCTATTTAACCTTTGGTGACCTCTTCTCATCTCACACATTCAAATTCCAAGAAAGAATGTGAATGGCTCAGTGGGACCTCAGGAATCACTGATTCTGGAGAGACACAGTGACATACATGTCCTCCTGACAGGTTTGGTGGAACAGTTATTCCCCAAAAAATAAAAATTTTGTTTTGTAACCAGATGGATTATAGAATCACCTCATTGAAAGATAAAAAGGATGTGTTTAATTCATTCATCCATGCATTCAACAAATATTTAAGTATCTTCCGAGAGCCTGACATCAAGCTAGTATGATACAGATGAATTCTATTGCATGTATGCTTCAGGATTATTATTTTTTTTGACGGAGAGTCAGGGAGTCACAACCTAAACCTTAAGTTAACATAGACATGGACACAGGCCCGTTATGTTCAAATAGCTTCTCTGTGGAAATGACTAGATCCACAAGTGGACTTGCCAGTCACTTCTGTATTGTTACCAGCATGTGATTAAACAGAGAGTGAGCCCGTTTCTCCCCTGCTCTGCTCTTCCACGCAGGCTGGTTAAGCTAAGAGCACCTTCCTTGCACCCAGCGGAGCCTCGTGGGGAGAGGCGGTAGGCATCGCCTAGAGCTGCATCGTTCCCGGTTCACTGGAAGCGAGTTCTCCCTCCCATCCGTGGGGGCACCAGTAGCTTCTCATGCTGGGTGAAACTTCTCAAGGACCTGAAAATCCTTAAAACCGCATCTCGGAGTTCCCACTGAGGCTCAGCGTTAACAAACCTGACTAGTATCCATGAGGACTAGGGTTCGATTCCTAGCCTTGCTCAGTATGTTAAGGACCCAGTGTTGCCATGAGCTGTGGTGTAGGTCGCAGACGAGGCTTGGATGCTGCATTGCCGTGGCTGTGGTGTAGGCCAGCAGCTGCAGCTCCAATTTGACCCTTAGCCTGGGAACTTCCATATGCTGCGGGTGCAGCCCTAAACAAACAAACAAACAAACAAAATCACATTCTTATCCATCAATCCCCTGCTCGCTCACAGCTTTTACCTTGTTTCGGATGGCCCTGCCCCTCCAGTGTGGTACCTTTCAGCCCGCTTACCGATATGCATGATTTTCTTAAATGCTATTGAGTGGCAATTTGCAAATAAAGTCCGATTTCCTTGACATTGTGCTTTCAGATGCATATCCATTTAGCTAAGCCTGTTAGAAGTCATGTCTTTCCGGTACTTCATTGCAGATTCTGTGCTTGTGGTGAAGGCAAGGCAGCCAAAGCCTTTCTTTGCTGCAGGAAATACATTTGAGATGACTTGCAAAGTGTCTTCCAAAAATATCAAGTCCCCGCGCTACTCTGTTCTCATCACGGCTGAGAAGCCTGTCGGGGACCTCTCCAGTCCCAACGAAACCAAGTACATCATCTCCCTGGACCAGGATTCCGTGGTGAAGCTGGAGAACTGGACAGACGCATCGCGGGTGGACGGTGTCGTGTTAGAGAAAGTGCAGGAAGATGAATTTCGCTATCGAATGTACCAGACTCAGGTCTCGGATGCAGGGCTGTACCGCTGCATGGTGACAGCCTGGTCTCCTGTCAGGGGCAGCCTGTGGCGCGAAGCAGCAACCAGCCTCTCCAATCCTATTGAGATAGACTTCCAAACCTCAGGTGAGTGAGAAACCCTGTTGAATTATAAATTGAACTGGAAGAGACCCCAGGGTTTTGATCCAGTGGCTTCATTCTTCTTAACAGCTTTACTGAGATACATTTCACATGCTGTGCAGTTTACCCATTTATACAGATAAGTGGCTCTGAGTATATTCACAGAGTTGTGCGGCCATCACCACAATCAGTTGTAGAACATTTTCCTTCCACCCAAAAGAAACTTGCACCTTTAGCTGACAGCCTTCAGTCTCCTCTGTTCCCCAACCTCCTTTCCCCTGGCAACACTAGTCTCCTTTTTTGTCTCTATAAACTTGACTCTTCTGGGCATTTCACATAAAAGGAATATAGTATGTAACCTTTGTGTCTGGCTTTTTTCGCTTTAGCGTAATGTTTTCAAGAGTCAGCCACGTTGCAACATATATCAGTACTTCCTTTTTTTTTTAATGTTACAGAATTGCACCCTTTTTATTTAGTACCCAGAGAATGCCAGTAACTTAACATGATATTTTGATAAATGTTGCTCCCAGAGTCTGAACAGCAACAAAAATAAATATAATTTCTGTGTCGTCTTTGGCGTGTTATAAATTCAGAATGAGAGCAGTTTCTTTAACCAGCACTGGGAGGGAGAAAACACTGTAAAACTCTCTACTGGATTCGGTCTTACATGAAAAATGTAATACAATGAAAACTTGAATGTCAAAAGGGACAGTGCTTTAAAGAAAACATTTATAAAATAAGTGAGATATAATTCCATAATGTCATCAGAAAAAGGAAATATGCTTATCTGAATATTGGGGACCTTTTCTTTCAGTTGTAGCTTTTTAAAGTTTTTAACTACCTGTGAATGAGATTTACACACAACTTCTACTTAATGCCATTTTTATCTTGGGAAGTGCAAAAAAGAATGCCAGCAAATACCATATTTTCTGTATCAGAAAACATGTTTAGGAATTCCAAAATGCTTGGGAAGTGTTGACAAGACAATTTTTTTTTTTTAGGTGACTATAGCAAAGTATGCTCTCCTGTATAACTCAAAATTACAAATATAACTTACTGTTTTTTTAAAAAAAATCAAAGAGAAGCCACGTTTTCCCTTTTTTTTGTATTGTAGCGTTGGTGGAAAAGAAATTCTCATTAGCACTTCATTTTTTATGCCTGAATAATATTCCATCATGTGGGTGCACCACAATTTGTTTATCCATTCATCAGCTAACGGACATTTCGGTGTTTCTAGGTCTTGACTCTCATGAATAATGCTGCTGTGAACACTTGTGTACAAATTTTTGTGTGAGGGTACTACTGTCCTCATTTTGACCCTCACTTTTTAAAGTAGATAAACTGAAGCACACCTGTATCGGATCCTTTGGGGAAGATGATGGAGTGTAAGTGAAGAGAAGAGGGAGCTGAACCTCCAGTGGGTTAAATGACTTGCCAAGAGTGGAAGATTCAGAGCTAAGACCCAAGTCTTATCCAGCCTCTGGCTTTCACTCTTAGAGGTTCCTAGACCGAAGGTGACAGGTGCTTCTCTTGTGCTTAGTCAGAACAGTCCTTCCATAGAGGCGATGCATAAACCAACCTCATGCCTCACCTTGCTTTTGGACTGGAAAAAGATTGCCAGTTGTCGAGTCTCAGAGGCGTGGTGGTGTCAGCCTGGTTTGTTGAGATAATAGTAATTTTTAGCGGTGTTCGTCTATGGGGGGGTTAATGAAAACAAAGCATTTTGATGTCCATTCTGAGTGATTTATCTTGATAAGTGCACTGTTTTTATACTTCAGGGCAGAAAGGTTCATTTTCTAAAAATAGCATAGATACATATTCTCAAATGAAAATATTTCTAACTCATCTGTGTAATTCATTAAGCTCCTCTGACAAATCTGCGTATATGTGTGGGTTTTGACAGGTAGATGATTTTAAAGTTATTGATCTCTGGTCTTGCTTAGAATATCAGAATGAAGAATCATCACCTTTGAGTTTAATACTGAAGGTTTCCACTAAATCTACCCTGCATTCCAGTTAGAAATTTCTTTCTTTTTTTCCCTCAGTTTTTTAGTTTTATTGATGTATAGTTGATTTACAATGTTGTGATAATTTCTGCTATAAAAAGTGATTCAGTTATACATGTACTCACATCCATTCTTTTTCAGATTCTTTTCCCACACAGACCATCACAGAATTTTGGGTAGAGTTCCCTGTGCTATACAGCAGGTCCCTGCTGACCATCCATTCCATAATACCTCAGTGCGCGTGTGACAGTCCCATCACCACCCCCACACCTGTCCATCCCTCCCCCTTCCACCTGCTCCCTTTGGTAACCATAAGTTTGTTTTCGAAGTCTGTTAGTTTGTTTCTGTTCTGCAGATAAGCTCATTTATATCCCCCTTTTTTTGATTCCACATGTAAGTTATATCATATGTTTGTCTTTCACTGTCTAACTTCATTTAGTGTGATAATCTCTAGGTCCACCCATATTGCTGCAGATGGCATTTTTCATTCTTTTTTATGGCTGAGTAATACTCCATTGTGTATATGTACCACATCTTCTTTATCCATTCCTCTGGTGATGGACTGTTAGGTTGCTTCCCTGTCTTGGCTATTGTAAATACTGCTACAATGACCACTGATGTGCGTGTATCTTTTTGAATTATGGCTTTCCCCAGATAGATGCCCAGTAGTGGGATTGCTGGATTCCAAATTTCTGATTGTAAATTCATACTCACTCATAAAAATTCAGGTGTTAATTGAATCTGTACAATGAATACAAGATATTTGTTGAATTTAATTATTATCATTTAGGAGTTCTCATCATGGCTCAGTGGTTAACAAATCCGACTAGAAACCATGAGGTTGTGGGTTCGATCCCTGGCCTTGCTCAGTGGGTTAAGGATCCGGCTTTGCCGTGAGCTGTGGTGTAGGTCGCAGATGCGGCTCGGATCTCATGTTGCTGTGGTTGTGGCATCGGCCGGCGGCTACAGCTCCAATTAGACCCCTAACCTGGGAACCTCCATATGCCGCAGATGCGGCCCTGAAAAGACAAAAAAAATAAAATAATAAAATAATTATTACCATTTGTATTAAAGGTAAACTAGACCTTAGTAAAGTTTGTTTTCTATTAATACTATTTTGTACTGTTATAATAATACTATTCTTAATAAAGAATAAATACCAGGAGTTTCTGTTGTAGCTTAGTGGGTTAAGAATCCAACGTTGTCTCTGTGAGGATGCAGGCTTGATCTCTGACCTTGCTCAGGGGGTTAAGGATCCCGTGTTGCCACAAGCTGCAGCATGGGTCGCAGATATGACTTGGATCTGGTGTTGCTGTGCCTGTGGCGTTGCCTGCAGATGCAACTCTAATTCAATCTCTAGTCCAGGAACTTCCATAGGCTGCAGGTGTGGCTGTAAAAAGAAAAAAAAAATACTGATTTAAACCCTAAGATTTAGAAAGAGCAGAAAAAACACAAGCCTCTTTTATTGTGTATCTGCTTATTTTTTTAAAATAATAGATTTATTGAGATACAGTTAACGTTCCATAAAATTCACCCATTTAAGTGTCAATTCAGTGGATTTTAGTATATTCACAGATATATATTGTACAACCATTACTAGTGTCTGATGCTAGAACTTTTTTATCAGTCCAAAAAGCAAATTCTCAAAGTCAGTCAGACAATGAGACACCACCATCAAATGCTATTGCTTGCATGTGGAATCTAAAAAATGGACACAGTGAACTTCTTTGCAGGACAGATACTGACCCGCAGACTTTGGAAAACTTATGATTTCCAAATGAGACAGGTTAGGGGGCGGGGAGATGCAATGAGGGTTTGGGATGGAAATGCTATAAAATTTGATTGTCATGATTTTTGTACACCTATAAATGTATTAAGTAATTAAAAAAAAAAAAGGCAAACTCTCTACCCGTTAATCGTGACTCCCATCTCTGTATAGCCTAGCCCCTGGCCACCGCTAATCTACTTTCTTCCTCTAAAGATTTGCCTCTTCTGGACGTTTCATGTGATTTGAATCCTGGATGTGGGCTTTTGTGCCTGGCTTCTTTAACTTAGCATGTTTTCAAGGGCCATCATGTTATATCATGTATCGGTACCCCATTCCTTTTTATGGCTGAGTAATATTCCAGTATAAGGACAGACCACATTTGGTCAAGCTCTTCGTCAGTTGATGGACCTTTAGGCTGTTTCTACCTTTTGTGATTATGAGTCATCATATGTTGACCTAAACATTAGTATCCAAGTTTTTGTGTGGACATAAGTTTTCATTTCTCACCTAGAAGTGATGCCGGCTCATATGGTAACTCTCTTTAATTCTTTGAGGAACAACCAAATTTTTTCCAAAGCAGCTACCCCATTTTACATTTCTCCCAGCAATATGTAAGGGTTCCAGTTTCTCCATATTCTCACTAACCCTATTATTCTCCATCTTTTTTTATTATAGCCAGGCTAGTGGATGTAGAGTAGTATTTTGTTGTGGTTTTAATTTGCGTTTCCTTAATGACTGTTGATGTTGATCATCTTTTCATATAGTTATGGTCATATTTGCATCTTCTCTGGAGAAATGTCTATTCAAACCATTTGCACACACTCTCCTCTCCTTTTTTTTGCTTTTTAGGACCGCCCTAGGCTAGGGGTCAAATCTGAGTTGTAGCTGCTGGCCTACTCCACAGCCGCAGCAACGTCTGCGACCTACACCACAGCTCATGGCAACCCACAGAGCAAGGCCAGGGATCCAACCTGCATCCTGATGGTTACTAGTCAGATTCATTAACTAACCACTGAGCCATGATGGGAACTGCTGCCCATTTTTAAATTGAATTCTTTGTCTTTTTGTTGTTGCCTAGTAGAGTTTTCCATGGAGTATGAATATAAGCCCCTTAACAAAATACTTGATTTGGAAATAGCTTCTCCCACTCTGTAGGTAGTCTTTGCACTTTCTTTCTTTTTTCTTTTTATACACACACCTGCGACATATGGAAAGTTCCTGGGCTCGGGTGCTAGGGGTTGAATCGGAGCTATAGCTGTCTGCCTACACCGCAGCCACAGCAAGCCGGATCCAAGCCGGATCTGTGTAGATCTGCGACCTACACAGGAGCTTGCAGCAACACTGGATCCTTAAGCCACTGGGCAAGTCCAGGGATTGAACCCACATCCTCACCGAGACTATGTCAGGTTTTTAACCTTCTGAACTACAACAGGAACTCCAGTGTTTTCATTTTCTTAATTGTGTCCTTTGATATACCCAAGTTTTTAATTGTGACGAAGCCCAATTTATATATTTTTTCTTTTTGTTGCTTGTGCTTTTGGTGTCATATCTAAGAAACCATTGCCTCATCCAAAGTTTTAAAGATTTACACCTTTGGCTTCCTCTAAGAATTTTACAGTTTTAGCTCTTACGTTTAGGGTTTTGATCCACTTTGAGTTAATTTTTGTGTGTGGTATGAAGAAAGGATTTGGTTTTATTCTTTTGCATGGGAATGCCTGGTGTCCTGGCACCATGTTTTGAAAAGTCTATTCTTTCCCCTATTGACTTGTCTTGGCACACTTGTCAAAAATCATTTAACCATAAATATAAGGGTTTATTTCTGGACTCTGTGTTCTGTTCCATTTATCCTTATGTCTCTTCCTGTCCCAGAATCTCATTGTTTGATGGTGTAGCTTTCTAGTAAGTTTTGAAATCAGGAAATGCGAACCTTCCAACCTTGCACTTTTTTCAGGGTTATTTTGGCTCTTTGCAGTCCCTTGCATTTCCATATGAATTTTTGGATCAGTCCATTAATTTCTGCAGAAAAAACAGCTGGGACTTTGATAAGGATTGTGTTGACTCTGTAGGTCAATTTGGAGAGTATTACCATTTAACGACAATTTTTTCTAATTCATGAGATGTCTTTCCACTTATTTGGGTCTTTTAAAATTTCTGTCAGTGGCGTTTTATAGTTTTGAGCATACACATGTTGAACTTCTTTCATTAAATTTATCCCAAGTATTTTATTCTTTTTGATGCTATTTTAAATGAAATGCTGTCTTGATTTCCTTTTTAGTTTATTCATTGCAAGTGCTTAGAGACACAGCTGACTTTCGTACATTGATCGTGTATCCTGCAACCTTACTGAACTTATTAGTTCCAATAGTTTTTTTGTTGATTGCTTAGGATTTTTTAAGTACAGGATCATGTCATCTATGAATATAGTTTCATTTCTTCTATTCACTTTTACTAAATGCTTTCTAATTATTTTTCTTGCCTAATTGCCCTGCTGGAACCACTAGGGCAGTGTTGGAATGGTAGTGGTACAAGTGGAGGACTTTGTCATGTTTCTGATCTTAGGGGGAGCTTTCCCCATTAACTGTCTTTCACCATTAGGTATCCTGGTAGTTCGGTGCTTTTCACAGATGACTAATATTGGGTTGAGGAAGTTTTCTTTCATTCCTAATTTATTGAGTGTTTCTATCATGAATAGGTGTTGGGTGTCATCAAATGCTTTTTCTGTGACTCTTGAGATTGAGATAATTATGCGGGTTTTTTGTCCTTGATTTGTGCTTTTGGTTTTTTGTCTATAGGATTTTATTGCTTTTTTTTGCATTTGTCATTTGATGTTTCTTTAAAACTGTTATGAGAAAGAGGAGAGACAAAATCTTTTGTATGTACTTCTAGGTGAGGAATGGGTATTGGATCTGTTTCTCAGCATAACAGATAAAGTCACTGTAGCTTGCAGGTTGAATAGACTGACTGCCTGAGGTTTTTATTTTATTTAATCTACGGAGTTGTCACGGCCAGTTCACAGTTTAATTAAGAGGAGTTGCCATCAGATCCAGCATGCAGCACCTGAATAGCTCCAAAAAAACACTTACTGGGTACTAAAGAGCTTTCACCTCCTAAAAATCGTCAGCACCCTGTAAAATCCATGTCACACAGAGGTCCTGCCTGGTGTCTACCTTTCTGTCCCCTTCAGCATACTTGTCTCTTGGTATGAGGACAGTGTTTCCAAAGGGGCCTTACTGAATTGTGATTTCTACTGACTCAGAGTATCAGGGGGAATAATACCATTTAAATGGGATGGTGTTAAAGATTTTGGCCTTTAAATAGAATAATAATAAAGTTTTTTCCTTGATGGAGAAAATTTGAAAATATAGTAAAATGGGAAGGAACATATAAAAATAAGGAAGAGAGGATCACCCACAATCTTCCTGTTAATTGTTGGTGGTGTTGCTCTTCTTAGAATTTTTTCTTTGTGGAGTTCCCATCATGGCTCAGCAGAAACGAATCCGACTAGCATCCATGAGGACGCAGGTTCGATCCCTGGCCTTGCTCAGTGGGTTAAGGATCTGGCGTTGCCATGAGCTGTGGTGTAGGTCACAGATATGGCTCAGATCTGGCTTTGCTGTGGCTGTGGTGTAGGCCAGCGGCTATAGCTCTGATTCGACCCCTGGCCTGGGAATCTCCCTGTGCCTCCGGTGTGGCCCTAACAAGACCAAAAAAAAAAGGGAATTTTTCCTTTGCATGTTTTCTTCATGACTTGAAATCAGACTGTCTATGCTTTCCCTCCTTTAACATTGTAAGATAAGCATTTTCCATGTTATAAAAAATTCTAGCTAAGTCGCGACTTTGCTGACTACGCCTGGCTGACCATTACCCGCTTGATGGACAGGCAGATGCTCCGCGGTTTCGGCCTCCACAGAAATTCTGTCATTCGGAGCCCTTTTTTTTAGGGGCTAGAGTAGGAGCATGGTTTGTGTCAATGTGAGGGTTTAAACGTGAAGTGGTCCATGTATTCTCTGCAGACCGGGAACCTGGGGGTGTCTGGTGACTCTGGTTGTTCCCTTAAATTATCTGGACTGTAGTCTGTCATCTCTGAAATTCACCAGACCAGTCCCCTTCCAAAAACAGCATTACCCCAGAAATTGACCATAGTAAAAATATATCTAAGCCTGAGATAATGACCCACATTAACAGTGAGTGGCTGATCTCGTTAGAGGAAATCCACTGCCGCGAACAGTTCACAATGAAGGCCTGTTCCCCGGCCCCTGTCTGCCTGGTGAGCAGGGCACAAATGCCCGTTGTTCCCACAGCCACGCCACGAGGGGAACTGAGGACTGTAACTTGTGACCGAGAAAGCATGTGGGGTTTTCTTTGGAAATATACAGAAAAGAAAATGAGATTTGTCCAAATAAGGTCAAGGAAATTTGTCCAAATTTCTTGCCTGTTTCCAATTAAGTAAATAGAAGCATAAATCCGTGATGAGGCTCTCCTTGTGTGTTATCATTCTGTGTTCTCTTAGAAGGGGCCTGGGCATTTTAAGAAAGCCCCATGGTATAGTTCTGTGTATAACCATGAAATTTCTAGTCTGAGAAAAAAAATGTCCCCATTGCTCACCGTGGTTGCTACAAACCTGTCCTCACAGATGGCCGTGTATGGCATGAGGTCCCCCAGTCATCACCATGGAGTCAACCCAGAGCAACCAGCTTAATCCTTTCCCACCTCACTGCTATAAACAGAGCAAATCCAGGGCGCTAAAGACCGGGGGAAGCGTGGCCAAGGGCCGAGTTAATTGAAGGACATGATGTCCAGAAGTAGGTCAAGGTGCCCGTCCCTTTTGCTTTCATCCCGTTCCCTGTGGCCTGGGACTGCTGTTGCGTGCATTCACCGTCTCCTGGAGTGAAGTGCCCTCCCACTGCTCTCTGGCTAGTCTGAGCTTCCAGAGGAACGTCCCTAGGTTTCTGTGTTCTATCACCCTTCACCCTTCTTCCAGCAAAACACAGGTTACTTGTGGATTCGGTGTTAGGACAGCGATCTGCTGAATTCATCATACTGCTCATGTTGAAATGAAAATATAGCCCTTTTCAGTTCTTTGCCTCATTGGTTCGCCTGGCCTTTTACTCTCTTTTCCCACGGTCGTTTCTTTTGGATGTTAGCACAAAAACTACTTTTTCCTTTCTGGTAATCTGATTTAAAAGGTAGTAACACCTCTCTTCTTGGCTCCTAATGAGTTTCAGAATCAGTGTCCAGGGCCATCTATCTTTGCATCCCAGGTAACTCAGGGGAAATCCATGGCATTGGTATTCTGGAGGCTTCTTCAGATTTGCCTACATGTTAGGAATTGAGATCACTCTTAGGATCAGGTTGGCTTAAAGCTATGTAATAGTCTTACCTAAAAGTGAGCTGTAAAGGGTTTAAAAACAAAAAATGTGGTACCTAGCCCCTCTCTTTGCCTAAGGAAGGGGTAGGAGCCGCAGATTTCTCCCATACAAGGCATACCTTTTTTAAAAAATTTCAGAAGTCATTTATTCATACCTAGTAATGAAATAGCACAGTAATAATTATGTCTACCATCAAATGCATCCAACTGACTATGGCAGCTATTATCAACTTCTAGTCCTTCATATTGTACCCTTCATATTTTCTTGCTCATTACCTGACAACTTACAAATTTAGAAGGAACAGCTCTGCCTTGCGGTGAGTAGGTGGTGCTGGGAGGAGTTAGCATGGTTTGTGTAGAAGCATCTTCTGGCCTTGGGAAGAAGGGAAGAGGGCTTTTATAAAAGTGTACGAGGTTTTGAAGGTGCCTTCCAAGAAGATATGCAAGATAAACCCTGTCTGGGTAGTTTTGTTTTGTTTTGCTTTGTTTCTTGGCTCCATCTGTTCCCAGACCAGGGATCGAACCCTCGCCACAGCAGTCATCTGAGCCACGGCAGCAACACCACCAGATCCTTAACCTGCTAGGCCACCAGGGAACTCCACATCTGGGTAGTTTTTAAAAGGGATTTCCGTGTGGCCTCAGTTTCCCCCAGCAGATTGGAATCCTTCAGTACTCCCACCGTGCTTCAGAGACATGTCATTATGGGCACGCCCACCTCCTTACTGAATTTCAGCCTCTTCAACAACAGGGCCCATTGCTAGCAACCAGCACAGCGAGGCTGCTCACTCTATCAGGACCAAAAGCGTCTCTGATTTAGTCCTGGGCCCTCTGATCTTAGAGCCACTGGTCTGGAAATGAGCCATGTGGAGCCAGAAACAGCCCGGACTGTACAGGATGAAAGCGTGGAGTGGCCTTTAACAAGCCCATGGTTGTGATCCTCAGACGAAGCCCCTGTGGGTGTCCTTAATGCACGCCTCTCCCTGAACAGAAGAAAAATGACCCGAGCACACCTATTTTGTGAATTTCTAGCCCAGGTCCAAGGAAAGGGAGCCCACGTTCAGCCCCATTCACGCACCCGGGATGGAATTGCAACAAGCGTGAACGAGGATCATGAGATGGCATTGCTTTCTTCCAGGTCCCGTATTTAATGCCTCTGTGCACTCAGACACGCCATCCGTCATCCGGGGAGATCTCATCAAACTGTTTTGTATCATCACTGTCGAAGGAGCGGCCCTGGATCCAGGTACTTCTCTCCCTCCCTTCCCCTTCCCTGTATTGCTTTTTGTGGTTCTTATATCATCCCCACCGTCAGAGCTTGGATCGGCTGTTTATCCCCAAACCGCCCGGCTCAGGACACGGTACTCAGGAGGTGTTTAGTAAGTACTTGTTGAATGGAGGCCGCAGTCCATTAGATGATTTGGAAACATAGCCAGGCATTGGAATGTGAGTTGTCAAGGTGATCTGGTGGCCACTTTGGGGGCTGATTCAAGCTGCTTTGGAACGCACTGGCAGGGTCCAGCTCCCTCCCTGTTTGTCTTTCATTTATTCTTTCACGTAGTTATTGTATTCCTTCTATCTACAAAACTCTTCTAGATGCTGGGGACAGAAGAGTGATCAGGTTAAGAACCTGAGGTAGTGTCCATTGAGGATGTGGGTTCCGTCCCTGGCCTCACTCAGTGGGCTAAGGATCCGGCGTTGCCGTGAGCTGTGGTGTACGTTGCAGACGCAGCTCGGATTCTGTGTTGCTGCGGCTGTGGTGCAGGCCAGTGGCTGTAGCTCCAATTCAACGCCTAGCCTGGGAACTTACGTATGCCGCCAGTTCAGCCCTAAAAAGACAAAAAACAAAGAAACAAAACAAAAAAGTTGGAGTAATGGGATGCCATTTTTACCCTTAAAGCTCATTGATTTAAAAAAAAAATTCTTTAGTTTTAAAGTTCATTTAAGACATATACAAAACAAATTATTTAAAGGCTCTTTCTCTGTAAATTAGTGGGTCGCCAGTTGTGCCCTTAATAGCAGAATCTTTTCCTCCAGTGTAATTGCAAAAGCTACAGGTAGCTGTTATCTTGTAGATCACAATTTTCCAGAACTTCGCACTCTTGGACTGCATGGGTAGAAGATTCTGAATAATTAAACTCCAGCCGTAATTTCGCTTTTCCCCATGCATCCTGTGTGCTGTGAAGGAATTCTCTTCTGGAAAGGACACGGGACCCAGCTGGGCCGAGCACCAAGGGGCTCCTGTGCCGAGGCAGGGGATGGGCCGGGGCCGATCAGGGCCCTTTAGAGGAGGCGTCTGAGGTCAGGTTCCCCAGAAGCAAAGCCTGAGACAAGCGTGCGAGTGATTAATTGAAGATGTGCTCTCAGGAGGAACCGTGAGGGAATGAGAGGATCAGGAGGGAGCAGAGAAGGAAGCCAGACAAAGACGTGAATTCAGAACAGATCTAACCTCCCCACGGGAGCTCCAGAGCACGGGCTGTTCCGCAGAGTGGTACCTCCTCGAGCTGATGGACCGGCTGTTGTATCCTCCCCCTCCGCCCAATTAGTCAGTCATTGTCCACAATGAATGCCTGGGGTGGGGTTGTGTTTCTTCACTCCTTGGTGGGGGCAGGGGTGCCCTCCGGGTGGTGGCTTCTGCCAGTTAAGGCCAGGCCTCTGCAGAAGGGTACAGGTGTCAGAGCTTAGCAGCCACACCTATGGCAGCCGGGGGCCAGTGCTCCAGCTGGTCAATGCGGGGTGCCAGGAGCACCTGCTGCAGGTGGAAATGCCCTTCCTGTCCCAGCATCTCCTAGTCCAGAGCACAGAGGCTGAACTGTGGCGGTAAGGATATTCATGGCCGCCAGCTTTTACGGTGTGCTTATTACATTCCAGGTGCGGTTCTAAGCAAAAAGAAATTTTTTAGGGCCGCACCCATGGCATATGGAAATTCCCAGGCTAGGGGTCAAATCAGAGCTACAGGTGCCAACCTGTGCCACAGCCACAGCAATGCAGGATCCGAGCCAAGTCTGCAACCTACGCCACAGCTCACAGCAATACTGGATTCTTAATCCACTGAGCAGGTCCAGGAATCGAACCTGCATCCTCATGGATACCAGTCGGGTTCATTATCGCTGAGCCACAATGGGAACTCCTTAGCATTTTATAAAGTTAGCTCATTGTGGGTGCTGTTGCAATTTCCTTTTTCAGGACACTGAGGACACTAAGTCACAGTGAGCTTAAGTGACTTCCCCCGGGTCACATGGCTAACGAGCTGATGCTAGGATTCTAGCCTGGGTAGCTGACCTTGCAGCCTGGCCACTGCATTATAAAGCATGGCAGGACTGGGGTTAGAGTCTGAGCACAAATAACAGGAACAGCTGTGATTTCTTGCCTTCGGTAACCACCCAGTGCCTGCAGGTGACAGCAGCTCTGAGCTGCTGTTCACGGAGTGCCTGGGAGCTATCTGGGTGTCCAGGGAGCACCTTGAGCATGTGAAGACGTTTGTGACACTCCCTCGCCCCCGGGGAATTGGTCTTCATAGTGAGAGATGACCTGTACACTGGGAACAATCAGGTGATATGCTCAAGTGCCACAGTGTGTTGATTGGGGGGGCGGGGAGATGCTGGGGCAACAGAACAGAGAGAGGGCTGTTGTCGCCTGCAGTAGAGTTGAGGTTTGCCTGTGGCTCATCACATTTTTAGAGTAAATTGAAAAGGAATGATCATTTGAATAATTTTGTAGAAATTTTTGCTTTTAGTTTTGCTTACATTCTTTCTTTTTTTTAAATTTTTTAATTTTTTTGTCTTTTTGCCTTATTTGGGCCGCACCCGCAGCATATGGAGGTTCCCAGGCTAGGGGTCTAACAGGAGCTGTAGCTGCCGGCCTTCGCCACAGCCACAGCAACGCGAGATCCGAGCCGCGTCTGCGACCTACACCACAGCTCACGGCAACGCCGGATCCTTAACCCACTGAGCAAGGCCAGGGATCGAACCCGCAACCTCATGGTTTCTAGTCGGATTCCCTAACCACTGAGCCATGATGGGAACTCCTACATTCTTTCTTAATAGGTAAGCATCTGAATGTAATTTATTTGCCTTATAATTTACCTTTTATGGTTATGAGTGTATTTTTACTAAATGAATAAATGCTACTTTTTGTTTCACAAAAAGTATGTTATTTTGCATTTGTATGGGAAGCCCTGTGAAGTGAATTCAAGGTAGAACAGTGTTTGTGGCCTCCAAGTCCTTGCCTGCTTGCCTGCTGGGTGCCTTTCAGACCTGACACAGCGGGTGTCACTTGGTAACAGTCAAAGGAAGAGGTCAGGGGCTTATGCTGTGCACTCTGTTTCCAGGTTCTGGGAGAATTACCACTTGAGCCAAAGTCATCTTTCTCTTATGCCCACATTAATTTATATGAGGCTGTTAGAACCTTAATTTTGCAGAGTACTTTACAATGCAGCAGCCTTACTCTCTGGGACTGTTAAACTGTTCAATTTTCTCAGCTTGACATTTTTTTCCCTCTTGTTTTGAACTGAAGCTCTTTGGGGGGAAAAATATCATAGCAAAGAATAAAATCTAAACTGTTCACAGCTCTCCATTTTGTATGATCCAGTTTCTGTACGTGCTGTTCCTTAGCACTTTAGTGCCCTTCCAGTCTTGGGTTCTGCTGCCTGAAATGTCAGAGGACCCTGCTTTCTCTGGGAGACAGAGCATGTGATGTCACCACATACCAGCTTTCCATCCTGTGTTCCCTGGGGGAGACGGGTTTGGGCTCTGCCCCCTTAAGCTGGGTGGTGGCAGTGGTGTGGTTAAGAGGGTGGATTCTGGAGCTGGACTTTTGGGTTAAGCCAGCGTGCTCTGCCACCTCCTGGCTGTGACCTCAAACAAGGTATCTGGCCCCTCCGTAGAGTGAGGATCCTTCCTCGTGGATCATGGAGAGGATTCAGGGAGGCCTAAGGCAGGTAGGGCTCTGCTGGCCCCCGTCAGGTGGCAGGCGTGGTTGCCGTACTTGGTACTTCAGCCCATTGCATTGACCCCCGGGTTTTGGCTTGCTAATCTATAGACGACATGGCCTTTGACGTGTCCTGGTTTGCGGTACACTCCTTCGGCCTGGACAAGGCTCCGGTCCTCCTGTCATCCCTGGATCGGAAGGGGATTGTGAACACAGCTGAGAGGGACTGGAAGAGCGGCCTCAGCCTGGAGCGCGTGAGCGTGCTGGAATTCTTGCTGCAAGTGCATGGCTCCGAGGACCAGGACTTTGGCAACTACTACTGCTCCGTGACTCCGTGGGTGAAGTCACCCACGGGTTCCTGGCAAAAGGAGGCAGAGATCCAGTCCAAGCCCATCTTTATAACTGTGAAGATGGATGGTAAGAATGGCACACAAGTCACCGGCTCGGGTTTGGGGAATGTCTTCTCTCTGCTCTGCTGCCGCTGACGGGACCAGGTCCCCGCCCTTCGAGGAATGTCCTGCTTTCTCTCTAGACCTGGCCCGGGCCTGGACCCAGAAAGAGCACACGCAGCCCTTGATGTTTTCCCAGCTCTGATACAGCCTGTGTGTGCTGGAGGCACCATTGCGAAATGATTTTTAAGACTTACTGGAAAGATTTTCCATACTTTCTATAAATTCTATGCCCTCACACTTGGCCGTGTCCTAGGGTTGGCACAGGGTCTGCCGGGGATGGCAGAGAATAGCATCGAGAGAGGAGGTCCAGACCTGCAGGAGAGGCTGTGGGTGGGTTCCTGCCCCTCTGGCCCTCCTACTGGTTCTGCTTCTTGGAAAAGCGGGGTGGGGGGGGCTTCTCCCGCTGTCACTAGCACAGAGGGGGTTCTTCATGGAACCCTGAGGTGGGATGGGGAGCTTCTGGCCTTGTTGGTCCAGACTGACCACCACGGTTAACCTAACTAGGGGATCAGAAGGCCCCTTCCCACCCCTCTGCTCCCCGAGCATCTCAGAGTTGAGGGGGAGGGGGTCCTGGGTGATCAGGAAACATGTCTTCCCTGCGGAAGGCATCAAAGGAGACAATAATTGAAAAAAACTCATGGAGAAAATTCAAGTGCACACCCCCCTGAGGAGCCTTTGAATGTGTCTCCCTGGTGATTCGTCCGTTCCGGGTGAGGCTGGAATAGGAACCCCAGCTCTTCCACAGATGACTTAGCCTTTCTAATCCTTCATTTCCTCTTTTGTAAAATGGGATGATAGTCTCTCATAGGGCTGTTGTATTAAACGTCAGGCAACAGGCACAGCGCTAGCACTCACCCCGGGTGTGCTGGTACTTTGGGGGAAGGCAACGGGGGCTTTGGGGGCCGTGGGATCCAAACAGTGCGCATTCCTGAATCTCAGTCGTTTATACCGTATTTGCATCCTAGAGATTTCTTGCTGGAAGTCACTCACTCCCTATGAAAACCCAGATTTACCAAACAAGTAGGGAGTGATTATTCACTTTGCTGGATAATTTACTACAGTGTTACTTAAAATAGCTCCCCTAGTACACTTCAGTTATTTGATGCATAGACTTGATTTAGGTATGATTTTTTTTTTAAAGGATGCATCTGCTACTGAATGTGTGGTGCCCTTATACTGACTTTTAAAAATCAATCTCCTGCCAAAACCCTAAAAAGAAGCAAATTGACATTCAAAGACATCGAAGGAAATCTTTTTTATCTGGCTTTTTTTTTGCCCCCCCCCCCACCCGAGAACTGGGTGAGGAGACATTTGCTCATTTTTTGACGCACTACGGCTGAGCGGCTCTCTCAAGCGCAGTGCTAGGCGCTGGGTACGCGACGCACGAGGTCTGATCCAGCGGGGAGACCCTGCTCCGGCCGGGAGGGGAGGCGCTGGTCTTACCGGAAGCCCCCTCGCATCTCTAACCCGTCACTTTGCCTTTGCTGTCTCCCTCCCAGTGCTTAACGCCTTCAAGTACCCGCTGCTGATCGGCGTCGGCCTGTCCACGGTCATCGGGCTTCTGTCCTGCCTCATCGGGTACTGCAGCTCCCACTGGTGCTGCAAGAAGGAGGTTCAGGAGACCAGGCGGGAGCGCCGCCGGCTCATGTCCATGGAGATGGACTAGGCGGGGCCGGGATGACCCGGGCGGCTGGACGGCCCAGGAGCAGATCGGGCGAGAAGAGGACAGCGAGCTCTGAACGCGAAGTGTGTTAACACTAAAAAACAGTCCTCTCTAATCTCAGGTGGGACCTGGCGCGCTCTCTTTTCTGCATGTCAAGGTCTGAGCGCGGACTTGTCGACCAGCACACAGCTCTTCTTCCCACGGCACTTTCTGAGCGAACAATCGAGTGTGTGTTCTCCCAACGGCGGCTTTTGACTGGTTAACCTTCGTCTACTTTGTTTCTCCTACTGGCTTATAGATCTCTGACTTGCGCGCGCGTGTGTGTATAGCTTTGGTTTCGAGGGGTTGCGGTGAGGAAGGGGTGATGGCCTTCTGAGTTCTTTGTCTCGGGTGAGGACGGAACCGCCGCTCGAGAGCCGGTGTCCGCGTCGAGGGCCCGTGTTGAGACAGCTGCTAGAGGCGACCCTCTAGCCCGCCGAGGGACAGCGCGGACCGGTGCCCAAGGCTCATTAGTGGCTTTTACTCTCTGCCCCCACCCCCTATTTTCAGGGGTCGAGACTACATTTGAAATCTCAACTTGCAGTACCGTAGGTAACTTCCTATTGAGCCCAGATGCATTTTGTTTGGGTTTGGGTTTTTTTTTTATTTTATTTTTCTTTTGCCTCTCTGCCCCGCTCTCCATTTCTTCCGTATTTGCTTTATGTGCGAGTGCCGAAGTGGCCCTGGAATCAAGAATTTGGCTCTCCACCAAGCACCTTATCTTGCCACCTTAGCCTTAAGAATGAGTATGAAGAAAAATACACAGCCACCTCTGTGTAGGGCAGTGAGGACTGCAAGGAAGAGGCCGTTGGGGAACAAGGAAAGGCACAGTCACCCCTGTAGCTCTGAGGCCACCATGCCTGGGGGGGGATTAGATTTCTGCATCTTGTGCCCTGAGGGTCAGTGGTGCCAGGGGTGTATCAAGCAGAAGAGGCAACCTACATTCCCCGGCCTGCCCTTTGCAGGGGACCCAGAGACACCTCACATCTTTCACGAGCTGCTTGGGCTACTCAATGTGGCGGCGAATCACCGCTTGCAAGACTGCCTTCACGGAATCAGAAATTACCTAGAAGAACCACGCATTTCCTATGACCTTTTCAGTCCTTCAAGTCTTTTTAAGATCCCCGGCAGGGGGTTCGTGAGAAAGGGTTTACTTTGTGGTCGGTTTGCTTTCCCATTAGGAACACAAAGGAAACCCAGCAATTTATTGCCATGTGAACAGCCTACAAAGTAGATCTGAGAGCAATCTGTTTTGCCTGATCCCGGGAGTGGGACAAGGACCCAAGGGATCCTCTGCTCCCTGAAGTCGTGTCGTGTCCCCCCCCCCACCCCCCACCCCCCGCACAGCGTTGGCCTTTCGGAAGCATCCCAGTGGGGCTTTCTCAGCATTGCGGTCCTCTGTGCTTCTGTCCCGGCTCTGAAGGATCTAACAGCGTTCTGTCTTCCGAAGGGGGAAAAAAAAATTCGTTTGTTTTGAGCAATAAAGTAATACAAAATGATGGCCATTCCTGTGCAGCTCTTTGTCACAGTGGGCTGGACGAGCCGGACTCCTCCTGGCCCGCCCTCCTCCCCTCCGCTTCCCTCCCTCTGTTGCCCACCATTCATTCTGCACTTGTCACCAGCTCACCCCCAGGAGTCAGGTTTCCACCGAGATTATCCTTTGGGTTTTGCCCACTGAGGGGACCACTCACATGAAAGAAACCGGATTCTGCAGTAACAGTAGCAGCGCAGATGAATTCCAGGCCTGGCATCAGTGGTGGGAAGGCAGGCGGCGGGTACGCCCCCCCACCCTCCGCCCCAGAGCCTGGGTGACTAGAGGGTGGGGGGAGGAGGCCTCGGAAGCACTAGGTTTGGGTGCTTCCAATGTCCCCTCCCCTCACTGAGCTGTTTCAGAGGAGGTGGGCCACAGGTGCTTGTGCAAACAGGGATTCATTCAAGAGAGAACACACAGAAGTAGGCGGTGTGATAGTAACAGCCGGTGCTCTTTGAACCCTTGCAGTTATCACGCCACCAAGAGAAGATTCAGGATTGTCGTAGTGCAGGCTTTTAGTAGGAGAAAAGGGACTTGGCTTTGGATGTGACCGGATGGCCCCAGGTATATGTAAGACCGTGGCTGGGTCACAGCAGACATGTGGTGTTAAAGGTGACGAGTGCACACACACTGTACCTGTCCCTTTGACGCTGCCACTGCAGTTCAAGGCCGGGCTTGCTAAGGCATTGACCCCGGCCCCAGCCCCAGCCCCACCCTCTGTCCACTGGGCTGGTACGAAGCGGGGAGAAATGCCAGGGTGTCGAACCAAGGACCTCGTTCCTTCCAAGGGCATAAACTTGGCTGGAATGTGTGTCCTATTAAAAGTGTGACATGCACTCTTTTGTTGTACCAAATAGGGTTCCCCCACCCCCACGCCCCAAAGTGCTGTTCTGGAAGAGGTTCCTGCCAGAGGCACTGGTACGAATGGAAGGACCTAGCCACGATTCACACGGAGGAAATTGCACTGCTTAAGACAAGGAAACTTGATAAAAAGTCTGCAGGTTGTTTTTTTGTTTGTTTTTCTCATCATAAAAATATACTAGAAAGAGCCTAAGCTATATTCAGATAGAAGCCTCAAAATTCCTTTCAATTGTTTGCTTTAGAATGTTTACATACACTTTTCACTTTTTAAAAAAAAAGGAAAATGCAATTTCTGACTTTTTAACAACTTCAGTGATTTTTCATGGGACAGTGGAACTCTGACTCACCAACCGGATTTTAAATCTTAACTTAGAAATGTATTTATTAGTGTGTTTTCTCCCCTCCTCTCCACGTGGCTTTCCCCAAGATTCTGGTAGAGGCGGCCTCACCCGCCCACACCCTTGTCTCTTTTCCCCGGTGGCTCTTGCTTTACCGACGGCCTGCAGCCACGAGTTTGTCTCTGACATCTGTGAGCCAAAGACTGAGCCTTTTTAGCAGGAACAATAAGCAATACTAGACAACTTGCGACTTTCAGAAAACTTTTGTTTTTTAGCTTCACCGATGATAACAGAGGAAGAAGGGAACTGGGAAGTGGGTAAGTTCTCCTCCGCTGTTTGACCAAATTCTCAGTGACAAATATCGTGTGCAGATCACCAGGAGAAAAAAAAATAGTTGACTTCCTTTTTTTTTTTTTTAGTGTGGTACATCAGGATCTGCCGAATTTTCCATAGACAAAGAAAGGGTCTTGTGTATTTTTGGTCCATATCCAATGTTCGATAAACTAATTGTATTGTTTTATACTGTGACCACAAAATATTATGCAATGCACCATTTGTTTTGTTTTTATTTCATTAAAGGAAGTTTAATTTAAATTGAAGTTGTGTGAGAGACTTGCTCTCGGCCTCCGTTTCCCCTTCTCCTCCTCCGCGTGGGGGACCGGGGCTGACTTCCACTTGTGGCTTGAGCACCTTCCGATCTCTTTGGATCCTGTGAAAGCGTTGCAGGTTTTCACCAGAAATAAGAGGAAAGGGATCCCACGGGCTCCATACTGAGGTTCCCACCAGGCGGAAAGGCGAGAGCTAGGGCCCTGTTGCTGATGGAAGGTCTCTTGGTCTTTCGGTGAATTCTCATGACCTTGTAGGGCTCCTGGCAGGAAAGAGAGAAGTTCGAGGTTGTTCCTCTCTGCGGGTGAGGAAACACATCCAGGCTGTGTGACCATATCGTGACTGAAACACAGCGGCGTTTCTGACTCATGATCCCACCTGGAGCCAAACCAGTCCAGAAGGTTCTTGCTCCCGTGTTTTATAAAAATGCTCTTCCCCAGGCCTCTGGCTTCAGGGACCTGGACAGGCGGGAGCACCGGGGGCTCTGTCTGTGTCCTGGGCAGGGACCACCTCCCTTGTGAGGTCTCCAGGGGCTGGGTCCGTGTCCTGACTACTGACCCCGCGCGGTGACTGGCCCCATTCCAGGCACTTAGAAGGGACAGGCAGTTTGTAAATGCACGGCTGGCGCTCCACCGTGGGAAGTGGCCCAGCGCTGCATGCGCCTCCACGAAGCAGGAGGCTTCCGCTCACATCCAAACGCAGATGCAGTCAGAGCGGGTCTTCAGTGGTCCTCTACCTACTGCTGGGCCTGTTCCTGCCTTGCTTTATATGAAAAATAAAACAAAAGCTGGCTGGCACGCCTCCCGTGACCTCGGCATTGTGCTACGCAGACGACCTGCCACTTTCGTCCTTTCCTATAGGCCTTGGCACCTGCCGTTTGCTCGTCCAGAAACCTCTTTCCACCTGTCCAGCCCTCCTTCTCCTTCAGGCCCCAGGAGGCCTTTTCTGCCCCTCTAGGCCAGGTGAGGAGCCCTGGACGCAGCCCCTGGTTGTCTGAAGATGGCTTGAGGACCGGGACCCCTCTTTGCTGTGACCAGAGCTAACAGTGGGGTACTCTGATGTGCCGTGCACCAGGACAAGTGCCTCAGGTCACCCCGAGGTGACTACCGCAAGAAGCTTTCTTACCTGCTCTTCCTGTCACTGGATCTTCCAGACGACAGCCACTCCCTGTCCACTAACCACGTCCAGACCAGTGCGGGTAGAACAGGCTTACACATAGAGGTTTACGTATTGATTGATTGATTGATTGATTGATTGTCTTTTCTAGGTCCACTAACCACGTCCAGTGCGCGTAGAACAGGCTTACACATAGAGGTTTATTGATTGATTGATTGATTGTCTTTTCTAGGGCCGCACTCGCGGCATGTGGAGGTTCCCAGGCTAGGGGTCTAATCGGAGCTACAGCTGCCGGCCTACACCACAGCCACAGCCACGCGGGATCCAAGCCGCGTCTGCAACCTACACCACAGCTCACGGCAACGCTGGATCCTTAACCCGCTGAGCGAGGCTGGGGATTGAACCCGCAACCTCATGGTTCCTAGTCGGATTCGTTAACCACTGAGCCACGACGGGAACTCCCCTCACATAGAGGTTTAAGTATCACATAGGTGAGGCAGAGCTGAGAGACTGGGAGATGACACCACTGAGAAGAATAGTCTGTTACGCTCCAAGGTCCCAAGAGGAGGAGGGTCATGCCACGGCGCGGGGGACACAGGGGAAAGCACCAGGGCCCCTCAGGAGGCAGGTGAGCCCGGAGAAGTGTGGGCAGCAGCCTTTGCTGTGGCTGCCACAGGGAGGAGTGGGCAAGTCAGGATGAAGAGGGTTAGGACAGACTAGTTTGGGTCATTTCAGGCTCTGGGGGATGGAGAGCATCCTCAGTTCTCTGGTGTGACGAGAAAACTGCTCCTTTGAGTTGCTGCCTAGGATTTTACGATAAAATAGCCCTGTTCGCAGCCAGAGCCTGGACATTTAGATAAGGACCTGAGTTTAGGATTCCCGCCCCAAGTTCCCATTTGGCTTTTTCCTGAGGCACCTTTGAAAATAACCTGAACTGAGGGTTTTTTGTTTTTTTTTTTTCAATTGAGCCTGCGACCTTCTCCCCAACTGCCTTATGAGTCACAGGTGCTTGCTACCCTGCCGTGTGTCCTGCGCGCTGCACACCTGGGACGTCAGAGGACAGCCTTTCTCCCGGCTCACTGGCCCCCCGGCCCTGGTTTCTGGGATCCGTAAGTAATAACTCTTGTGACCTGACTTTCTTTGTGTCTTTGTATGACTGTACCTTCAGTCAACAACCCAGGGGATTCACTGTCCCGGGTGGGGGTTTAGATGCTGATGGAGCTGACTGTTGACCCCACGTGGGTGGCTTGTGCCTCCTCATTCAGCAGGTCATAGGCAGCAGTTTCTTAAGTTTTAGATGGGTATACCCGTAGCACACAGAAGTTCCCAGACCAGGGACTAAACTTGAGCCACAGCTGCAACCTACACCACAGCCTCGGCAATGCCAGATCCTTTAACCCC
Organism: Catagonus wagneri; assembly: GCA_004024745.2. NCBI lineage: Eukaryota > Metazoa > Chordata > Mammalia > Artiodactyla > Tayassuidae > Catagonus > Catagonus wagneri. Next base: position 8,022,851 of record PVHT020000034.1, on the reverse strand, counting down.
CTGCACATGGCTGGGGATTGGACCTGTACCTCCGTGGCCATCCGAGCCGCTGCAGTCAGATTCTTAACCACAGTGGGAACTCCTGGCACACATTCCTAATTTAACATACTAGCTATGCGCCCCCCACCCACGCACACACATACATACGCCCTGGTTCCTGGCCTTGGGGTGATCAGAGCAGGGACCAGTTGTCCTGAGAGTGAGAACCCAACGGAGCAGTGGAGGGGTGTGGATTCTGGATTGGTTGCTTTGCACATGGAAGGCATGTTCACACCAGCAAATCAGAATTATTTCCTTTCTTAGGAACTGGCCTGTCCTAGGAGAGACGGTCCCTCCAGGATCAGCAAGGAAGGCCCTATCTGTCAAAGTGTCAAACACCAGAAATAAAATAAAATGACATGATTCATACACTCACTCTTTGGGGCTTGTGCACCTGGGTGGCTCATCTCCACCTGAGGCGGTGATGTTCACCGGAGTCCTCAGTGTTTATTCTCCGACCTGTTTGTGCCACCAGTGCTGGTTACTATGATTATGTAATTTCATTGAATAATATGTAAACCAGTGAGGTGTGGATGCCAAAGAGAGAGGTATTGATAAAAGATGAATTCTCTGGAAGACTCAATAGAGGCAACTTGCTTTTTTTTTTTTTTTAATGCTATCAATTTAGGTCCAGGCAAAACTCTAAAAGACTGAGGGGAAACAAATCATGAAAACATGAAAGGATTCTGTATCCATTGGTGTCACAATTTTTTTTTAAATCCTTACTGCATTGTAAAGAAGTCAGACCTGAAAATTATAGAAAAAGATTTTGGCTTATGCAAAAAAAAAGAAAAAAATAGGAGACTCCAGACAACAGGCGGTAGGAAATCAAGCAAAATACAGAACACACTCGCAGGAAGGGCCTGGGCTTGTGGGAAGTGAATGGAATGAAAAAAAAAAAAAAATATATATATATATATATATATATATATATGTGTGTGTGTGTGTGTGTGTGTGTGAAAATAAAATTTTTAAGATCCATAGTACTCATTTTATGTTTCCCAACTTTCCCTGACATTTTTCTGTTAATTGATCAACTAACAGCTCTAATAGTGTCAGATAATGGAGTTTCTATTGTCTCCATTCTTATAGATGAGGGAAACTGATTTGCTCAAGATTTGAACCCAGATCTTTCTGACTGCAAAGTCTGTGCACATTTTAAATCACTAGAGCAGCCGCAGCACCTGAATATTTCAGGCATTCAGTACTTTTTGAAGAGATAGAAAGATGAGGAAGAATTGGCCCCCGCCCTTAGGAAATTCCTGGTCGTGTAGGAGAGGGAGGCATGTAAATAATTCATTGTACTATATATACCAAGTAAAATTATAGGGAGTTCACATGCATAGCATAGACGAGAGAGTGGTGAACTTTTTAGAGGTGTCAAGAAAGGTTTCACATAGGAGATGCAAACTTAGATTTTAATTTTTTTTTAATGAATAGCCATAGACCAGGTAGGGAAGGCCCTAAGCAGAGGAGATAGCTTATGCAAAGTCAGAGAAAGGATGGTAAGACACGTCTTCAGAGAAGTACAGCAGTTCTGTGTCTGAGGGCTGAGAGTTGAAGGGTGAGCTGGTGGGAGAGTCCTCAGGGGTCAGCTTGTGAAGGTCAAGACAAGGAGTTTGGACTTGACTGTCCAGAAATATTGGGAGAGCCATTGAAAAACTTTAATTGGGAGAGTCATGGCTATGTTTTATCTTAGATTGTCTTGGCAAAGGGGGCAGGGTGCAGTCAAGCCTGGAAGGTGAACTGAACAGCATAAGTCCAGGTGAAAAATTGCAACTCTCAGTTGTGACGACAGCAGGTAGAATGAATCCATTAAGGATTTTACGAAGAAATGATAGGACTTTATAACCAGACGTGGAGTGTGGAGGCCAGCCATGCGTCTGGGTGGAGGTGGGCGCATTCAGCCACTATGGTCAATAGCAGTGATGGAAGCAACGATGCTTTCAGGTTTGGATGCAAGTTTTGAGTTTCCTGCAAGCCCTTCAAGGGGAAATGTTCAGCACTGCTAGCTTAAGGGAGAAGCTGGCGGTGAAGATAGATTTATTATTGTTGGTTTACAGAAGGGACGTGAGAGGCAACGGAACGAAGAGCAAAGGGCTGGTGGTGACAGACCCTGGAGAAGAGGACCCACTGAGAAGGAGACCAAAGCTGGGAGGGGAAATCCTGGCGAGAGGGTGGTATCAGCAGAGGGAAGGAAAGAATTCCAACCAGATTTGTCAATGGCCGGTCACATCTTGTGTCACAGAAGGACCAAGTCAAGGGAGAACTGAGCAGTATCCACCGCCGTAACCTTGGACGCTTGGGTGGAGCCAAGCCCAGATGTCCGTGGGTGGAAGCGCCAGCGAGTTAGGAAATCAAGTAGAATACAGAACAGTGGGGAGACACTGGGAAACTGTCAAGAGCTTGAAAAGGGGAGGGAAGGGCAGCATTTGAAACTAGGGTGAAAGGGTGGCTATTTAGGAGGCACCTGAGCTGCTTTATGGGCCAAGGAGGTCGTGAGGGGCACCCGTGTGTCGGAAGGGCACCTGTGCCTGACGCCCAGTTAAAGCAAGCTTCCTGTCCCTTCTGCTCTCTGCTCCCTCTCTTTGGGACCTATGTGGACCTCCTCCCTTTAAAAAAAAAAAAAAATCAAGCTGGTTGGCAGTTTCTCCCTGATGGGGAATTTAAGAAACAGCTCTTCCCCAGGGAGTATTTGAAAACAGCAGATGGCCCTAGAATCTCGTCTGTCGCTCTATGCTGCCACCGTCCCCTAGTCCCCATCTCCCCACCCCCACCCCTTCCCAGGCACTGCTGGCCTTTGCCTCTGCCCATAGGAATCCAGTTCGGACTTTTCCCGCAGACAGGAGGAGTGGCCACCTCCCCCTGAAGAGCCCTTAGGCTTAGTTAACTTCTTGTCATTTCTTGGTGAAGCCTGGCCAACGGCAAGGAAAGGACTTGGTCATTGTCCTCCATCCCAGGACCCAAGTGTAACTGGGCCCACTCAGGGCCTCAGTTTCTCTCTCTGTCCTGTGTGAATTGATTGAGGTCGCTGTGGTCCTTTCCTGTGATGTCACTGCTTGGTGTTCCCTTCAAGGAGACACGAAGCTCAGCCCAGGGCATCCTATACCTCGGGGGAGTGAGCACTTTGCCTGAATTGTAGGAGCTCAGGAAGGGAAAGGGGCAAAACATGGTCAATTTCCTGTTGATCCCTTCAAGGTTTTCTTTTCCGTCCTCTAGTCCTTCAATGTCCCACACGTTCTGCCTTCATGGATCATGAATGGCAAGTGAGTATGTATAAAAGAGCACTGAACCAAAAGTAAGAAGGCAGCCATATAGTGCACCCATTTCCTGGCCATACCGTCTTGACTAGGTTCGCTGAGGCCTCTGAGCCTCAGTTTCCCCATCTGTAAAATGGGATTAGCAACACCTATCAAATAGTGACGCGAGTGAGTTGTTCTCCAACACTGCCTATGTGAAAGTGATTTGCACAGAACCTCACATGTAAAAGGTCCCTATTTAAATATTTCTTGGGCTTGAATGCTCAGGCTAAGAGGTCGTGATACCTCTTGTAATTTCTATGATTTTGTGGAATTCATATCTGAGCATGTCAGCCCTGAAAAAAATACATCACTTTTCACGAATCTTCTAGAAACTGAAACAGGATTTTTTTTTCTTTAGTACATTCTTGTGTTGCTTTGTCCAGCACTGGCCTTCCCTCTCCATCTGAATCAGAAGCTCCATTTTTACATTCCTTTCAACTGATACAATTGCAATGCAGTGCAGTGATTCCCTAGGTAATAGAATAACTGTCTCACTGTCTCTATTTTTTCTTTCTTTCTTCTTTTTTTTCCCCCTTGATAACACAAAGCTTCTTTTTTTTTTCGCCCTCCAGAAAAAAGCGACATCACCCTGTCAATGTTAAATTTTGGCAGCAATGGTGCCACTAAAATGGAAAGAGAAAAAAAATTTTTTGGCCACAGCCAGGAATGAGAAATTGCATAGCATTTACTTAGTTGCATGCATTTCAGGAATACGGGGTCCTCTGTAATACTGGCCATGAGTGTCTCTGTGGTCCATGCTTATTTCTAAAAGAATTCTCTTTTTAGTGCATGCAGCAGATTGATGGCCCCGGTCGGGCACCTCTCCTTTTGCCCTGTCCCTTTGCCATTCCCTTCACTAAAAAGATGGAATCTATTACCCCACCTCGGTTTTGGACGTGGCCATGGGACTTGCTTTGCTCATAGGATGTTAGCAGTCATGATACAAGTAGAAGCTTTAACAAGTGCTGATGTGTTTTCCCCAGTTCTTTTGGGCCGTGACATCACGGGGAAACGTGCCCAGGCCAGCCTGTTAGAGGCTGTGAGAGGGATCCAGGCTAAGGTCATCCTAGACCATCCAGCTCCCATCAGCTGACCCACATCTTTCCCGTGGTACTCCCCCAAAGTTTGCTGTTTGTTATACAGCAGAAACTAACCAATACAGTGTATTTGCCTAAAATGTGGGTGCCTGGGAATGACCTATGACTTCTCCAACTAGAACGGTGAAGAAATTCAAACCCCGCTGATATTATAATGAACAGCCTGGAGAAAAATTTGAATTCACCATTCTGGGTAAATTGCCTTTTAATCGTTCCCTAAATACAACCTGTACATCTGTGGCTCTGTATCTTCGTACGTTTCATTTCTCCCTAGTGGAATGACCTTTTCTTTCTTGTCTGTGCCCGTCTGAATCATACCAGCTCTCCAAGCGCCTAAAGAAGAACAGCCTTTTCTGAACAACCTATGGCTGAACCCTGCCTGCAGTGATCTCTCCAGCCTGTTAACTCTTAACCTATTTCTTGCCTGATCCACAAGTTGGATATCCAACACATGCTGTCTTCTCTGGCTACTGTTTCTTACCTAAAATTTTTTTTTTGGGGGGGGTTACTTTATTGAATTAATTCATTTTTGACTTTTAAAAAAGACTGGAGTATAGTTGACTTGCAATGTTGTGTAAATTTCAGGTGTACAGCCAAGTATACAAGAATCCATCCTTTCCGAGTCTTTTCTCACATAGGTTATCTACAGAGGGTTGAGTAGCTCCCTGTGCCCCACAGTAGGTCCTTTGACATCCAGTTCTTTATCAAACTAGATTCCAAGGTCTTAGAGGGCGGGACCCATCTCCACCCCCCTTTTATCCCCACAGCATCCCGTACAGCGCCTTGACAAGGGGGGGTACAGGACGTTGTATTAGAGACATTAATATTTGTAGGTTGACCAACATGAGAGAGAGGAAGGATTATTGTTAAGCTGTCATTGCTTATGACTAAACCCAGAGGGAGATCGTTAATGTCATACACCTAAAACTAATACAGTGTGGTATGTCAATTATATCTCAATTTTTAAAAATAGTTAAAATAGAAAAGACATCCCGCTGTACAGCACAGGGAACTATATCTAATCACTTGTGATGGAACATGATGAGGATCATGTGGGAAAAAAAAGAATGTATATAAATGCATAACTGGGTCACTTTGCTGTACAGCAGAAATGGACAGCACATGGTAAATCAACTATAATAAAAAATTGTAAAAAAGAAAAAGAGGAGGAAAAATTTAAATTAAAAAAGGATAGACATTGGAGTTCCCGCTGTGGCACAACAGTACTGATAGTGTCTCTGTAGCATCAGGGATGCAGGTTCGATTCCCCGGCCTGACGCAGTGGGCTAAGGATCCTCCATTGCTGCAGCTGTGGCATAGGTTGCAGCTCCGACTTGGATTTGATCCCTGGTCTAGGAACTTCCACAGGCCTTGGGGGCAGCCAAAAAAGAAAAAAGAACAAGAAAGGTAGAAGTTAGAAGCTTCCAGACCAGAGTTTGTAGAATGTTACCCTACTCTACTATAATTCCCACTGGGAAAGTAAATCCTGAAATACCACCTTTTCCCTGAAGATTTTCCCGAGTTTCCTCATTCTCAAATTAGCTCTGCTCTTTCCCACCCTTAGCCGTCCACGTCTCTGTTGCTACATTTCTGCTAGGGAACCTCCCCTAATTTCTCTTGTGTGATAGCCAGTCGTGTTCTTATTTCTTTCCTGTTCACCTTCACCAGGTTCCACCCTCAAAAATAGTTCCTAGAGTTCCCTGGTGGCCTAGTGGTTAAGGATTTAGTGTTGTCACAGCTGTGACACTGGTTCGATCTCCGGCTGGGAACTTCTGCATGCTGCAGTCAGGGCCAAAATAAGAATAGAGGTTCCTGTGATGTGAGGCTGCACTTTAATTCCGTGTGCATCTCAGGCGTGAGGTGCTTATCCTAAAGCGGGTGCTCCCTTAAGGGTTTGGTTACCTCTTCATCTCACCTGCTCTGTTTTATATTAAATGCCCTAATTCAGGCCCTCGCTGTTGCTCCTACAGAAAACAGCCAAAAGCTTGCAACGGGCCTTCCTGCTTCTTGTCTTGCCTCCCTTCCTCATTTTGGTCTTCAGTTTAAAAGAAAAATATAAAAAAAAAGAAAAATATACAGGTCATTTTCTATTAGCCAAAAAAACTTGGTGCTTGGGGTTTTTTTTGCCTTTTTTTGTTTTTAAGAGCCGCACCTGAGACATATGGAAGTTTCCAGGCTAGGGACTGAATAGGAGCTGCAGCCAGTGGTCTACACCACAGCCACAGCAACACCGGATCCAAGCTGAATCTATGACCTACACCACAGCTCACGGCAACGCAAGGCCAGGGATCAGACACGCATCTGCATGGTTCCTAGTTGGGTTTGTAACCCTCTGAGCCACAATGGGAACTCTCAAAAAAAAAAACTTTTAACAGCTTCCCTTTTCTACAGGGTCAGAGCCACAGTCTCAGGGCTGGTGTTCATGACCAACAAAGGCTGGCCCCCGCCTACCTCTAGAGACCCTTCTCTCCTCACACCAGCCTCCAGTTTCACTCCAACAGGAGGGCATGGCAACATGGTGCATCGCTATCCAAGCCAGACTCTTTCCCCCCAACTGTGCCGTGGCCCCCTTCTTCCTTGGTTGCCTCACTGGCCCAGCCGGGCCTGCCCACCCCTCCTGCCCACCCCACCACTGCCTTTATTGTTTTGTTCATTGTGTCCTATTGATTGTCTGCTTGCAAAATTACATTGTGGTTGGATATCCGATTAAATGCAAGTTGCCTGAGAACAGACGGTGGTTAACATCTTTGTATGTGCAGCACATGCTGCAGCACCCAGAACATTAAAAAAAAAAAAAATGTTAGCTGGCTGGCTGGAGCAGGGATCTGCTCTAACTGTGGCCTGGAGAGGCCAGGCTGTTACTGACCTTAAACGGAGGCCTCGGTGAGCTCATCCCCTCCGTGGTCTCGTCTTTGAGGACCAGGCTTAAGTTGGCCTGGGTTCAGTGCCAGCTCTTATATTAGTCCTCCTTGGTGCCAGGCCCACACTGGGCAGATGAAGAGTCACTTCAATCTCACTGACAGTCACTGAGCACTTCCTGTGTACTTGATGTTGTTCTAAGTGCTTTAAGCCAAGTAGTTCATTCAGTTCCCCCAGCGAGCCTCTGGGGTACATCCTATTAGTTGCTCCATTTTGTAGATGAGGGTTAGAAAAGATTAACTTTTCTAAGATCAGCTACTAAAAATAGAATCTGGATGCAGACCCAAACCACCTGAGGCTAGGCTGTCACCTCCTCCGTTTCTTGGCCCTTTCCTCTTCCAAGATGGGAGAGCTCAGAAGGGAAAATTGCTGCTTGATTTTTTATTTACTCTGTTTACTTAAATTCTTCATCATTTCCTAATGATATGTATTTAGCCGGGAGGAAGCCCATCTTATTTTTATCTTTATATGTTTACCTACTGATGAGGATTACTAAATTTTTCATACCCAAATTTAAATGATTAGCAAAGAACCATATAAAGCCATGCGTATTGCTTTTTGCAAGCGCTTTTTCTCAGTAGGCTGAAAACCACACTATTGCTTCCTCTTTATCTCTTTAGAGCACATTTGTCACTCGGCGCCTGAGCAACTTCAGTAACACCGCCAGGAAAGGTCTGTACTCGTCCAAATGGCACGCTTCCCACTTGTGGCATCTTTTTTTCTCTTTCTGAGTAAGTGTCATAATTCTGTATGTTACTGTCGTCACGGGAGCTGGTCAAACAGAGGCAGGTGGGTGATACAATGGGACAGTTTGGTCGCTACAGGAAAAGCGATGCCACACCTCTCTGGTGTTGGCAATTGTTTTTGACTTTTGATGACATTCTTGGCTCACCCAGTTATCCTTGAGTTCTAGGAGTGCGATGTTTGGTTGCATCCCGTGAACCTGATCCTACCGGTCTTTACGTTCATGTGTGTTGCCAGATCTGTCAGTTTTGCTGGCCCTGCCTTTCTGGAGATAGGAAGAGACTTAACTCCCCAGATGGAGAGGGGATCTTAAGATTTGCCCGATGATAGAGCTTGTCAAGATGAGTGTGAGCCTTGGGCATGTGGCTGGATGGAAGGAAAGGTCATGAGAGCACTTGGTAGTTTGAGGCTAATTCAAAAGAAGGTTCTGGACTTTGCCCGTGAGCTGAAGTGGGAATTGATTACTAAGAGACTGAGAAAGGGGCAGGAAGATTCACTTGGCTCTGCTCAGGGGCACATGGAAGGACCTCAGCTGGCCCAGGGGCATTTGTTTATGTTAGAACAGGGTGGAGGAAGGGGAAATTTGGGGGTGGATGGGCCAACAGATGAACTGAGCAGGGAATGAAATAGTTTCAGAGCAGACAGAGCAGGTAGCAGATACTTTTTAGTGCTGTAAGGTTCTTTTAGCATCTGGTAAAGTCCATACACCCCATCTCAGAATAATTTTTCAGTGCATCAGTTAAAATACATAAGATCATAGAGAAAATCAAAATTGTAGAGAAAGACAGTTATTAAAATATTTTAAAATAAATTTTGATGTCATTTATTTGCTTATTTATTTATGCATTACATAACAACATCTAGAGGTGGTCTATTAACCACCAAACTTCAAAGTAGTAACGAGTATGAACCATATTTCAAGATATCTACAATAGATGTAATGTGATATAAGAGTATCTAGATTTGCTGTCTACATTCTTGACTGAAGAAAATACTAAATTTCCATTAAGATTAATAAAAATGAAAATGTAGTTTTTTTTTTCCCATCCAAGTTTATGGATGCTTTAATCCCCCATGTGGACCCACGTTAAGAACTCCTACTTTAGAGAGACTGGATTGAGTTAGTGAAGGAGTTGAGTGATTTGGATGATAGGAGAACTAAAAGAGCTTAGCATTAGTGTGACCAGGGCTCTAATACACAAAAAGGGTGCAGCGTTCAGCCCAAAGTTGTGCTTAATAAACCGTGGCATGAGTTGAGCTGGGCTCATGTCGCAAAGGACTTCGGGTAGTGTAAGGTAAAGATCAGATACGGAGTCTGATGGGGTGAGAGATGGCCTGCAGGGCAAGTTGCTCAGACCAATTGCTGGGTAATCAATGACCTCCAGGCTGGCTTGGTAGGCGCTGATGGCTAGGTGGACTGTTGGCTGGTGTGTTCCTATTTGTCCTGTTTAGTTGTCTGAGCGTGATTCTCAAGTGGCTGTGAATTATGTGTTTGTCTTGTTTATAAGGCAAACTGCTTACATTGTGCAACAAGTCAGACAATTGCGAATTCTCTGCGTCTTGTGTGTGTGTGTGTGTGTGTGTGTGTGTGTGTAGGCTGAAAGACCTGGGAAAAGGAAAGTAATGACCAAGGTTCAAAAAGGGGAAGTTGCAAGCCTTTCCACAGCCCATTTAAACAATTACCTAAACTGGGTTATATGTTTCTCCTAAATTTATGCTCATCCTAAGCACGAATTTTGTATAGAAACACAGTTTTCATGTGAAAAACCCATAAATCAGGGAGTAACTTGAAAAAACTTTGGAAGTCTGCTATTTGTCATTACAAATACAGAGGAAGAGAGAAATGAAAGAGATTAGTTAAATGATGGATGATCGACTGACCAGCTGCATTGTTTAGCAAATATGTACCTTGTCCTAGTTAATTTTTAAAACAAATATATAAAGACTGATTAATGCTCTTAGAATATGAGGCCAGATGAGGTTAATACCATGGGTAAATGAGCTCTTGGACTTGGCTTTGTCTGCTTGGCCCATCCCCCCTCACCCTGACTGGCTGCCCTGCAAATACGAGCCGTGAACATGGGAGGGTCCTGGGGAGGTGCTGTTGTCTGTCTTTCTGAAAATGTATTCATGAAAAAAAGAAATTCCCCCTAAACTATGGATGGAAGCACTAGCATGCAAGGTTTTTGTATGTCTAAGGAAAGAAAGAGAAGCTGCTTGTTGTGTTTGATGTTCTCCGGGTAGGTTTTGTTATAAGATGGAATTTTTTGAAGCTGCTGTTGCTGTGTATCAAAAACAACCAAGTGTGGGTCATTTTATGTGGTTCAGCCTAATTTCCATTCAAATAACAATGAAATAGAAAATTTGGCAATCTTAGCGACATTGTTGAAAAAAGCCAGTACCATCGGGGAATTTTTCGTGTTTCAAACATGTGACTCCACTGCTCCACGTCAGTGCCAAAGCTGTGTGCCCATCCGTCAACAAGAACTCGACCTGCTGTGCAGAGGTGCCTAAGCCTTGGTCCACTGAAAGAGAAAGCAGTGGGTCAGGCCTCTCCTGCCCTTTAGGGGCAGCGAGATGTGCAACGTCCCACAGAAAACAGATTGATAATAAGATGCTTCAGTGTGTGATCCCTGCACATGGCCATTGGAAATGACCTCTGTGAATCATTCCTTTCCAGCTCCAAAACACCTATTAAGGAGTTCCTGTTGTGGCTCAGATGTTACGAATCCGACTAGTATCCATGAGGATTGGGGTTCGGTCCCCGCTGTGCTCAGCGGGTTAAGGATCTGGTGTTGCTATGGCCGCAGCTCCCACTCGATCCCTAGCCTGGGAACTTCCATATGCCCTGGTGCTGCCCTTAAAAAAAAAAAGGCGAAAAACCACAAAACACCTATTAAACCTCCACTCTGTTTTTTTTTTTTTTTTCACTTTTCTGAGAAAGCAGTACTCTCCCAATTATGTTCTCTCAATCACGCCTCTACTAGGACCTTACAGCATTCATCACTGCCCCTCTGGCTTCATCCATCTCCACCTTCCGTGGCTCCTCTGCCCATGAACATGCAGAGGTGTCCTTGTCCACCCAGCTCTCTGCTCTCCCCACCCAGCCACTCTTTCTAACCCCCATCCTATTCATCTGTTTCCCTGCTCCAGGAAATTTTTTAAGTAGTTTATGCTTTCTTGCAGTCGCTGCTTACCCTTGAAATCCTCTGCTTCTGCCCTTGCTGAAGTCTCTTTTACAGGGATCGCCAGTGACATCCTCATCATCAAATTTTTTAAAAGGACTTCCTCTGCTGTTAGAGTCTTCACCCTCTCGGCAGCACCCAGCAGTGCTGACAAGCTCTTTCTTCTTGGTATGTTTTGCCTCCTTTGGTTTTCAAGCTCCTGTGTTCTGGCTGCCCTCACACCTCCCTAATTCTTCTTTCTGTAGATTTTGTTCTTTATCCTATCCTCTAAATAGAGAGATCCTTTAGCAATCTCTCCAGAGCCCTCCCCTCATATTCCCTAAGCTTCCCAGCAGGTATATGTAACCTATATGTAACTGACCTAATCTGCATCTACAGCCCAGGACTCTCCCTAGTTTATAGGAAGCCAGGAATTTGACATTTCTAAATCTAAATTCAAGCCCGGCTTCACCATTTACAACTTAGGCATTGCTAAATATGGTAAGATCACAAGGTTCTTTAGAGGATTAGGTTATACCTATTTTCAAAGGGTTGAGCAGATTTTATTTATTTGTTTGTTTACTTGTTTATTTATTTATTTTCTTTCAGGGCTACACCCAGAGCATATGGAAGTTCCCAGGCTAGGGGTCGAATAGGATAAGCAGCTGCCAGCCTATGCCACAGACACAGCAATGCCGGATCCTTAACCCATTGAGCAAGGCCAGGGATAGAACCTGCATCCTCATGGATACTAGTCGGATTCTTAACCCTCTGAGCCACAACAAGAATTTCAGATTTTAAAGTATAAATAGATGTAGATGCAGATATAGATATTGACACGTATTTAACTATTATTTCCAAATGTTTGCTGGCTCTCCATGCTGTTTATTCCGTGGTACTCTAATTTAGTATTTCCAAAACTAAGTGCATTATCTTCTCTCTCACCCTTAAATACACGGTAGTAACTCTTCCTGATGTCCTTATTTCTGTTCACAGTACCAGCTAGTACTCCTAGTTACCCTTACAGAACCTGGTATTTACAAAACCTGGTATCATTTTTGGTTTCTTCCTGCCTTCCACCCTCCACCTGTCCCTTCTACCTCCAAGCATCCAAGACACTGAAAAACTCTATAGATTTTTATCTCCACAGTGGCTCTTAAATTATACCCTCTTTCTTCCCATTTCTACTGCCTCTATCACTTCTCTCCTGGGCTGCTGTCATTACCTCTTGTCTATTTTTAACTCCGTCATCCTGCACACTGGCAGGTTAATTTTACTAAGACTTTTCAAACACTTTCCATGGATTCCCCATTGCCTAATCAATCAGGTCCAAAGTTTTAAACATGATAGTCAAGTCCTTCATGCTTTGGACTCAGAATTCCTCTCCAGTCTCACCTCCTATTAATCTTCATGGAACCCTCCCCCTGGTTCACCTGATTACCCCCTACTTCCTGGGCATTTCTTTTAATTACTGCCTATCCAGTCCTGTCATGAACACCCTTCTGTGTTTCCCATCCAGATCACAACCCTCCATACACACACTTTGCTAACTTTTGTCAGAACCACTTCCTAGTTGTTTTTTTTTTTAATGGTTTTACCTCTTATGTTTGCATCACTGAATGATACAGAGTGCTTTTGCTTTTCTTTAAATTTTATAGAGTCACTTTTGACTATGGATTCTCAAATGTTCAGCATCTTTCATTAAACATGGTCATCCACATTTCGGCAACCAGTTGCAATTCACCGACTTTCTTTTTTCTCGGACGTGGTCCGAAGTGGTCAGCCAGCTGTCTGGGCGCCCACCGTGTACCCGTGGATTGACCAGCATTCCCAGAGGGGCGCCTTGCTAGCGACATGCAGAACTTCCCAGGCCAGGGATCAAACCCTCGCCACAGCACTGACAGTACAGGACACTTAACCACTAGGCCACCAGGGAACTCACACCCACTTTCGCTTCTGTATAAGATTGCATTTTGTAAATGTACCACAGTCTTCTTACATGTGGGTGGTCTCTGGTTGGGGGCTCTAATGAACAGTGCTGCTGTCTAAGACTGGCTGGCTTTGCTGACAATGTTTTAAATTGCCTCTGTAGTATAATTTTTTTGGGAAATAATATTTAAAATTGTAGTACTGTCTGGCACAGGGAACTATATTCAATATCTTGTAATAACCTCTAGTGGAAAATAATCTGGTATATATAACTGAATCACTTTGCTGTACACCCGAAATTAATTCAGTTTTGCAAATCGACTATACTTCAACAAAAGGTTGTTTGTTTTGAAAAAAAAGAACAAAAACATTTTTTCTCAAATGGTCTAAATTCTATTGCTAAGGGCTTATTACAAAAGAGAATAATATTCATATATCATATTAACAGGGGTTTATAAACAAATTAGTATATTTTAAATGATTACTGGAAACGTGTGTGGTTGGATAATTGGTCAGATGTTTGTTCTCCAGCCTTGCATTGGAATTTTTAGTTCCCCACATCAGGTGACCCTTTCTCCCTGTTTTTTGCAGGTTGCTTCCTATCATAATTGTTTTCAGTCCAAAATTCCTAGGCTCAGCTTATCATGGTCTCTGTGATATCTTTCTCTTCCTTTTTTTTTTTTCCACTCTGGTCTCCTTTACTCTTTATCCTTGTGGATTCACGAAATTCAGCAGATGCCCTGCTTCCTCCCCGTCTTCTTATGAAATTTATTCTGTTAACCCTGTCATATCAGCACCTGCTCCCTGATGACTCTTCTGATGCCTTTCCACTGGGCCCTAGACACCCAGAGGAAGATCCAGCCCATCCTTGTGGCAGCTCTGTCATTTGTTCTTTCTGTAACGCAGTATATACTAGCCTTTAATATTAACATAATAAATAAACACATGCATTTTACTTTCTAAAAAAATGCTGATTTTGAAAATGTGTATGTCAAAGGAAATGTTACCACTGAATAATGTTTTCTCCTCTAAACCAAATACGTGAGCTTTGTCCCAACAGGAAACATGCCACGGTGGTCCCAGCTAAAAACTCTGGGGTGAGAGAACAACTAAAATAAATCTGACCCCAGATCCTGCTGGACTTGAACACTATTGTTTATGAACCTTTTCAATAAAGCTGTAGTACTAAAAAAATTACAAAATGAAAAACCCTCCCCAATAGAAAGGAAGTGCTGCTGTTTCTTCAGAGACTAATTTTAGTTAGTCTTGCATCAGACCTGGCCAGGAGCTACAAATAGTTCCAACCAACCAGCAGGAAAAAGCATGGCATTGGGGCAGTGCCATAGACCCTGCCTCTCCAGCAATTAGTCCAATGACAGGTACCTAGGAATTGGAGGCTTAAGGAAGTATAGGCTGAATTTTCCCATAGAATAATGCAAAAGGTGAATTATCATATATTGTATTTACTTCAGGTGCACTCAGATAAGCAGATATGTTTTATGAAAGTGGTCATGTTACATTGATGAAGCTAAACTTTTTTTTTTTTTAAGAGACTAGAAATCAGGAGTTCCCGTTGTGGCTCAGCAGAAGCGAATCTGAATATGGTCCCAGGTTCAATACCTGGCCTCGCTCAGTGGGTTAAGGGTCCGGCGTTGCCAGGAGCTGTGGTGTAGGTCACAGACGTGGCTCAGAGCTGGCGTTGCTGTGGCTGTGGTGTAGGCCAGCAGCTACAGCTCCAATTTGACCCCTAGGCTGGGAACCTTCATATGCCATGGGTGCGGCCCTTAAAAAGAGCCCCTCCCCCCCAAAAAAAGAAGAAGAAATGAAAAGCGAGGGAGTAAGAGAGAGAGAGACTAGAGATCATTATGGAAGTTAAAGTTATAAGAGAACAATTAACTAACTCATCAAGCCATTCCGCTGCCCCTCAGCCTGAAGAAGGTATTGAACATTGGAGTTGATTATAGCTAATAACCTGAGATCTCATTTACTGGAATTGTAATACAGGGAGCTACATAATGTGGCACGTTGGGAACTGGAGCGCTAATCTATTTTTATGCCCCTTTCTTTCTCCTTCTTGCAAGCTAAGCTCAGCACTGGCCAGAGAGAAGTAACCGTTCAGAAAGGACCGCTGTTTAGAGCTGAAGGTTACCCCATCAGCATCAGCTGCAATGTAACTGGCCACCAGGGACCCTCAGAGCAGAATTTCCAGTGGTCCGTTTACCTGCCAACAGCGCCGACCCAGGAAATCCAGATCATCAGCACCTCTGATGCCACCTTCTCTTATGCGATGTATGCGCGGCGAGTGCAAAGCCGGGAAATCTACGTGGAGCGGGTCCGGGGTAACTCAGTCCTTCTGCACATCTCAAAGCTCCAGATGAAGGATTCTGGCCAGTATGAGTGTCACACACCCAACACTGATGGAAAATACTATGGGAGTTACAGTGCGAAGACTAATCTAGTTGGTAAGGCGTGTACCCTTCTCTGCTAGCCAGCCCCTCAGCCCCCAGAGGCTCCACCATCACAGGGTCTGGCAAAGTGACATGGCTTTAGGCTGTGCTGTTTGTCTGGCAAAAGGGCCAACGTACCCCCTGGATATTTTGGAATTTGTCACAAATAGGTATCTCATATTCTCTAAAACTCTTAATTCATTTTTGTCTTGAAGAGTTAGATGGTGTGTGGTCTTCCAAGGCCTTGCCCGCAGCTATCCATAGGCTGATAATAGCGATGGCATTAGAGAAAACTTGGAAAGTTCTCCGCACGCTATGTCTCTTCTCAGAGACAGAATATTAACTTGACAGAAGAGTGGTATTAATATAGTAGATTTAAAATGTATTTATAGGAATTTCCGTTGTGGTGCACAGCACAAGCGAATCCGACTAGCAACCATGAGGATGTGGGTTCAATCCCTGGCCTCATTCTGTGGGTCAGGGATCCAGCATTGCCATGAGCTGTGGTGTAGGTCGCAGATGCAGCTCGGATCCCACGTTGCTGTGCCCGTGGTGTGGGCCAGCAGCTGCAACTCTGATTCAACCCCTAGCTGGGGAACTTACATATACTGCAGGCTGCAGCCCTAAAAGGCAAAAACTATATATATTTTTTATATATAATTGGAGTTCCCCAGTAGCCTAGCAGGTTAAGTATCTGGGGTTGTCACTGGTGGCTTGGGCCACTGCTGTGACATGGGTTCAGTCCTTAGCCTGGGAACTTCTGCATGCCTCAGGCATGGCTAAAAAATATACATATATATAATATATTTAATATATATTTATATGTAATTAATATAATACATAGGAAGTAAGTCATTAACCTGGAAATAATTATTCTCAAATTATCATTCTCTAGCATATTTATCTATGGGGTGAGAGACATAGTATTTGAAGTCACCCTTTTGTCCCTTTGCCTAGAATATCTTATCGCTCCCTTATCAGCCTAGCAAACTCCTACATATACTTCCAAACCCAGTTTGGATATTCGCTCTTCTGTGAAACCCATTCTGACTGTATCAGGCGGTATTCCCATCTTTGTTCCTTAGTGATGCTCTATTCACAGCACAGTTATTAGCACTGGCCCAGTTTGTGTTATAATTGGCTACTTGTATGGCCCTCTCCTACCTCACCTTGAGCTCAATGAGAAGAGAATGTTGACCTCACCCCCTAGCACAGTGATTAGCACCGAGTAGATGCTCAATAAATACTCATTGTTGAATCTTAGTTTTCCTTTCTCAAAAGCTTGGGCTGTGTGATTTCCTTTAAGGAAGAAGAGAAAGGTAGGGTGGCAGCAAGGTTATCAAAACTCTAGCAAGCATTGCATTTTGGCTCTGAATGATCGATTACAGCAGATTATCTCAGAATTTTATTTTATACAGGAGCAGGCGAAGACCCAAAGACATAAAGTGACTTGTTCCAGTTTCTGTAGTCAAACAAGGACAAATATAGGATCAGAATATGGGTCTTTCAGCTCCCAGTGCTCTTCCCACTTAAAATTCTCTGTGTCTGGGTAGCTAAATTGGTGACAGCCTATGCTAAAAATGTAAGATCAGGGTCAAAACATCAATGAAGCATTAGCTTTGCCAAGTTCCATAGACTGTGTACAGAGATGCCAGTATTCTTCTTGGCCACAGAGAAAGCCTGTGGCTGGTAGAAAAGCAATTCAAAGTATATACTTTATAGGTGATGTGTGAGGGCCCCAACTTCAGCTAAGGAGGCTAGCTAGCCTGACAGGTAGCGTGCCCGTCAGCTACCATCACCCCTCTGCTTGCAGTCATTCCAGATACCCTCTCTGCTGCCATGACTGTTCAGACCCTCAGTAAGGAGGAAGGTGAGCCACTGGAACTTACCTGTGAGGCATCCAAAGCCACAGCTCAACACACCCACCTCTCGGTCACCTGGCACCTGATGCAGGATGGAGAAAGAAGCCAGGCCAGCAGCATCATTTCCCTCTCCAGAGACTTTGTGTTGATCCCCGGGCCCTCGTATACGGAGAGGTTTGTAGCCGGTGACGTGCGGCTTGACAAGCTTGGGGTCACCAGCTTCAGGCTGTCCCTAGAGAGGCTCCAGCCCTCGGATCAAGGCCAGCTGTTCTGTGAGGCTAGTGAATGGATTCAGGATCCAGATGAGACCTGGACTCGCATCACGAGCAAGCAGACAGGTCACACCACTCTGAGGGTCCAGCCAGCAGGTAATTATCTTCCAGGAAATTCGTTAATGGGCTAGTAGCGGGTATTTGGAGGATATCTCTTTTTTTCTAAATTTTTTGTTGGATCTAAAAAAGTTTGTTTAGAAAGACTAGGGAGTTTCCAGGTAATCCAGCTGTTGGGACTCAGTGCTTTCACCATTTCGGCCTGAGTTCAGTGCTTGGTCTGGGAACCGAGATCCTACATTAAGTGCCTATACGCTGCAGAAAAAGAAAAAGAGAGAGAGCGAAAGAAAAGAAAGTTTGAATACATTTTGATTTTGTTTTTGTCATCTGGGACGCAGATGACAAGGACCAGAGTTCCAACTGTGGTTCAGCAGGTTAAGAACCTGACATGGTGTCCATGAGGATGCGGGTTCCATCCCTGGCCTTGCTCAGTGGGTTGAGGATCCACCATTGCCGTAAACTGCGATGCAGGTCGCAGACGCAGCTCAGATCTGGTGTTGCTGTGACTGTGGCGTAGGCAGGGGTGCTGCAGTTCCGATTCTACTGCTAGTCTGGGAACTTCCATATGCTGCAGGTGTGGCCCTAAAAAGAAAAAACAAAAAAGCAAGAACCTTCAGTTTGGGCTCTGTCCACGGGGGGTTTTACATGGGATAAAATCTGTTGACTGTTAGGTAGATTGCACAAGCCAGGCGTGGAAATAATTTTGCCGCCATTCTTGCCAGGCTCTGTGTCAGCACTTCACATTATTTAATTTAGTCCTAACAGCCACCCCCTGAGACAAGAAGTGAAGTCCCTGTGTTTGAAACGGGACCCTGAGCCTCAGCTGAATGCTCTGCCTAAGCTTGCCTAGCTGGTGAGAAGCAGAGCTGGGTTTGAGGACAGGCGTGTCTCCAAAGCGAACTCAGCACAGACATCTGGGTCTCAGACCAGCTCCAGTGGCCAGTCTGAAGCCTTGTCTTAGTGCCGGGGTCTACTTCCACCTGAGCCTTTTCCCTTGGAATGGTGTCACTCTTCATGATCCGTTGGCATTTTTATCAAAGCAAGCAGGAAACCTCCATTATGGTTCCTAGTCTCTCTGCATGAGCTTTTGTCCAGTAAGAGGTCTAAAGTCATATATATCCATGCTAAAAGCAATGATCCAGTGCTGGATCATCCTCGTTTTTTTTTTTTTTCTTAGGAAGAGTGCTTTTCTGTTCTGTTAAAAATTGTTCCAATGGGAGTTCCGTCATGGCTCAGAGGAAATGAATCCAACTAGTATCCATAAGAACATGGGTTCTATACCTGGCCTCGCTCAGTGGATTGGGGATCCGGTATTGCCATGAGCTGTGGTGTAGGTCACAGATGTGGCTTGGATCCTGCGTTGCTGTGGCTGTGGTGTAGGCCAGCAACTATAGCTCTGATTCGACCCCTAGCATGGGAATTTCCATATAGTGGAAATTCCAGAGTAGTACCTTTGTTACAGTCCAATAACCTATGTGGACATGTCATAATCACCCAAAGCCCACAGTTTACGTTAGGGGAACACTTTTGGTGTTGTACATTCTATGAGTCCTAATAAATGTATAGTGACATTGTATATAACATTATAGGATCCTATGGGGTAATTTCACTGCCCTGAGAATCTACGGTGTTCCACCAATTTATCCCTTCCTCCCTGCTAATCCTTGGCAATCAGTTGTCTTCTTACTGTTTCCATTGTTTTGCCTTTCCCAGAATGTCATATAGTTGGAATCACAGAGAATGTAGCCTGCCAAGATCGACTTCCTTCACTTAGTAATACGCATTTAAGGATCTTCCATGGCTTTTCATGACTTGACAGCTCTATTTTTTTTTTTTTTTTTAATTTCTGGGCTCTCTCCTGTTTCATTAATCTACATGTCTGTTTTCATGCCAGTACCATGCTCTTTTGATTACCGTATCTTTGTAATGTACTTTGAAATCAGGCAATGTGATATCAATAGCTCTTGCTCAAAATTGCTTTGGCTATTCAGAGTCTCTTGTGGCTCCATGTGAATTTTTGGAGTTTTTTGCCTATTTTTATTTTAAAATGCCATTAGAATTTTGATAGGGATTGCAATGAATCTGTTGATTGTTTTAGGTGGTACAGGCATTTTAAGAATATTAATTCTTCCAACCCACGAGCACAGGATATCTTTCCATTTATTTGTTTTATCTTCAATTTTTTTCATCAATGTTTTATAATTTTTGTTGTAAATATAGTTGACCTCCTTGGTTAAATTTATGCCTAAGTATTTTCTTCTTTTTGATGCTATTGTAAACAGGATTGTTTTTTAATTTCTTTTTTCTGATAGTTCATTGTTAGTGTATAGAGATGCAACCGATTCTTTTTGTATATTGATTTTGTATCCTGCAACTTTATTGAAATTGTTTGTTTTAACAGTTTTTTGGTGGAGCCTTTTAGGGTTTCTATAGGATCGTATCAGCTGCAGTGACAATTTTACTTCTTTTTTTTCCCCCAAGTTGGGTGCCTCATTTCTTTTGCTGTCTAATTGCTCTGACTAGGACTTCCAATACCATGTTGGATAGAAGTGATGAGAGTGGACATCCTTGTCCTGTTTTTGATCTCAGAAGAAAAGCTCTCAGCTTTTCACTGTTAAGTATGATGTTATCTGTGAACTTGCCATAAATCACATGTGCTTTTAACTCAGGAAAATTCCACTAGATATCTCAGCCAAAAAAGAGAGCAAGAAATCACAATTTACATCCATTCAACATAGTATAAAATAGTTTATTTTAGACAAGCCATTACTGTGTACTTTATGCATCTACGCATACATCTTGCTTAATAGGGTCACTTCAGAAAATCACATATGTTGTTATTTCTAGGTAATTTAAAGAAAAGTCAAGGTCATTGTTTGATTCTAGGCATTTCTTTGGCTTACCTACTCCTCAGAACTGAACTACCACCTGAAATTCAATCCCTGTACTGTCCTGACAGGAGATATTATCTCTCTCTGGTACTGAAAGGGCAGCTGCAATGGCCTAAGTATCTACCTTGCTTTTGTTTCTTAGTGAGAGACTTTCAAGTGAACATTACGGCTGAGAGCACGATTCCTGAAGGAAAACCCTTAGAACTGGTTTGCCTGGTCATGGGCGGTGGCCAGGACTCACAGCTTCAGGGAGCCTGGTTCTTCAATGATATTGAAGTGGCCCGCATTGATGCCGATGGAGTTCTGGGTCTGAAGAAAGACTATCAAGAAAGAGTAAGTCAAGGACAGCTCCAGGTTTCAAAGTTGAGCCCTAAGGCTTTCTCTCTCAAGATCTTCTCTGTGGGTCCAGAGGATGAAGGTGCCTACAGATGTGTGGTGGCAGAGGTGACAAGAGCTCAGATGGGTTCCTGGCAGGTGCTTCAGAGAAAACAGTCACCAGACAGCTATGTGCATCTGAGGAAGTCAGCAGGTATGTGATGTGGGGACCAGTCGTGTCTGGGCTGCCTTTACACGCCCTTCTCTGTGTGTACAGGGTGTCCTCATGGACACAGTGGAGGTCTCCTGAGGTCAAATGTCCGTCAGTTCACTTTGAGGTGAAGTGGAGTAAAGGAAAGGACCCAGTGGAGCTCCCATTGTGACACAATGGGATCGGCAGTGTCTTGGGAGCTCTGGGATGTGGGTTCAATCCCTGGTCCAGCACAGTGAGTTAAAGATCCAGAGTTGCCACAGCTGCAGCTTAGGTCACAACTGTGTCTTGGATCTGATTCCTGAATATGCTGTAGGGCAGCAAAAAAGTGAAAAAAAAAAGGAAAAGCATCCAAACCAGCTGTTGAAAACCTGAGTCCTATTCCCGAGCCATTAAATGGGCCATGATCCCAAACACACTATGTATTTCACCTGTCTAAATCTCAGCTTCCTCAACGGTAAGATAATAATATCTAATTAGACTGTCCTCAAGTCCCTTCTTGCTGTCTTAGATTCTTTGATTCTATTTGCTGTTATTTTCATTTTTGTCCACTGGATTTTCTTTAAGCAGAGAACACCTGTATTAACGAAGCACTGTTCCTCCTTGTACGGGTGTGTACTGAGTAAGCTGAGAGGGAAGAACTTAGACCTGCTTCCTTCATGGGAAACAAACACCCACGTTGCTCCTATTCTCCTGGCATCTTTCAGGTGTCTTTCTTCAATTCTCTATTATCTTAGCCTGAGACAGTGAATGATACTGAGTCTGAATTCTGCATCAAAGCGTGACTCAGAGTGAGAAAAGTAGACGTTAGTGGGTAGACCCTGTTGCCTGAGTGTTGCCGTGATGTGGTGAGACATCTGTCCGAACGAGTCTTGAGTAGCTGTAGGCAGGAAACTGGAAAGCCCCTCAGCTCTTGCTGGGTTTCTGAAGGCTGGATGATCTTAAACATGCTTGAATAATCAATGCTTTTGGTGCGGAGAGAAAAATGATAAATCCACAAGTGATATTAGGATTCCCTGAGGTGGGTATTAAACTCAAAATCTAGGAAGATAAATTGCCCCAGGGCGAAAACCATCAAAGCCAAAAAACAAACCCCAAATGCAGTTACGCTTGTTGAGCTTGCCCACGGGAGACATCGCCTCGGACAGACCCGTTTCCCCTCCTCGCTCTTCTCTGTCACCGGTCTGCTGGGAATGAAGACACCGAGCTTTAGCCTAGAGTGGCAAGCCAGGAAGTGTGTTGGTGTTAGTTTTCACACTAAACATTTGGTCTGACTTTCTAGGATTCAGGGAAAGAAAAAAAACCATGTAGGCGTGTTTACATATTTACAGAGAGCTAAATCTCAGCTTTGTGTAGCCCAGGCGCCACTGGAGCAGATCTGTAAACCTTTCACTACACGGGGACACAGGAGTTTGTGCCGAACGGTCCTAAAGATGAGCTTCCTGGCACACAGATCACCAGCCTATCAAGCAGGTGGCCTTCCCAAGCTAAAAGTAACCCTTTCTGCAGGCTGGGGTCCCAATGGGGCCTGACATGTAGAAAGAGGAAAAGTTATTAGCAGGCTTATTAAGGATCCTGTTGAGCACTTGGTTTGAAACTCAAACGATTCCACCAAGTGCGAGCAGCATTTTATCATCTGTGAATGTTTTAAACAGAAGAGGGAACTCACTGCCATGATGAATGCGTACCTCACACATTCTTGGTAAGTTTATTGCTTCTTAACCAAGAGGTGGTAAGGACCACAATAAGCTAAGGAAACCTCATTTTTTAGAAAAACCTGAAGTTGGTGGAAACTAGTCATAATAGCTATATTTGAGTAGCGAGATTAGGAGTAATAATTTCCCCTCTAATTTCTAAACTTCAGTTAAATGTCTATTTTTAACTTGAAAAAAATCAAGTATAATTATGCCTCTAATACCCACAATTTGGGAGCATATTATTATATTTAATATAATATGTTAATCTTATGTGTATATGTGATATAATGTTATATGTCATGTATGTTATATGTTACATGTATATGTAATACAGTATATATGTGCTGTATATTATATGCTATATATGTTATTTGCATTATATGTATTCACCTATTTGTGGACAGTAGCCTTCATTATGCCTTTGTAACTATATATTTATATATAAAGCATTTGAAGACTGAACTCCTTCCTCATAAAGGAAGATCAATTTGCAAATTCATTTAGATCCTACTTAGATTTCTACTGCTAGTTCTGTTTGGTTTCCCCTTTTCTGGCTTTGAACTCCTCTGCTCTCCCCAAGTGCCTATCATTACACACTGATGCTAACAGCTCCCTTTTGCTGGGTCCTTCCCCTTGCCAGCCAGGGTAAGCCCTTTGTATGTGCCATTCATTTGGTCCTCTCACAATGCATAAGGAAAGGGCTGTTATTACCCGCATATTTACAGGAAAGGAAACTGAGACTCAGAGAGGTCCACTAGGTTGCAGGATCCTTTGGACTCCAGGGACCTTGGCCTTAAACACGAGGCTGGGCTGCCTAGGATGCACGAGTTCCTGAGGGATCTTTACATTGCCCACGAAGCACCAGCACAAGGCCTTGCTCAGGAAGTATCTGTTGAAGAAATGTCTGCATTTCTACACATCCCTTTTTTTGTTTGTTTGTTTGTTTTGCTTTTTAAGGCCATACCTGCGGGGTATGGAGGTTCCCAGGCTAGGGGTCAAATCGGAGCTACAGCTGCCAGACTATGCCACAGCCATAGCAACTCAAGATCCGAGCTGCATCTGCAACCTACACCACAGCTCACGGCACTGCCAGATCCCCGACCCACTGATCAAGGCCAGGGATCAAACCCTCATCCTCATGGATACTAGTCAGATTCGTTTCTGCTATGCCACACAGGAACTCTGATTTCTACATATCTCAAAATTCCCAACTAGGGGGAGTTCCCGCTGTGGCTCAGTGAATCAAGAAACCCAACTAGTAACCATGAGGATGTGGGTTTGATCCCTGGCCTTGCTCAGTGGGTTAAGGATCTGGTGTTGCTGTGAGCTGTGCATATGTGGCCCTAAAAAGCAAAAAATAAAATAAAATAAAAAATTCCCATCTAGGAACCAGATATATGTTTGTTGCTTTACACTGTAGTTCAGACACAAGAGGGATCTCCCCTTCAAGCAGTAACATATATGAATGAATATATGATTTGGAAAATAGAAATGGGTATGTGTGTGTGTATAAAATTACCTGGGGGAAAAATACACATTTACATTTATGTATAAATAGATAAATATACATAATTGTCCCCCAAGTAGTTGTTTGTTAATGGCAATATTTGGAATAGAAATCTAATGAGCAATACTCCTTCAGCGTTCAGAATGCACACTAATTAGGGAAATATAAGTAAGGAGAGGAAGGTCATTTTGAACTGTGAAAGTCCGAATTCCCAAAAAACCAAAGATTTCAATAAACACAGCTTCAGACACCAACCCTAATTACCTTCACAAAATACTACCAGATGTTTTCCCAACTAGATGTTCCTCAGGACCAGATCACTAAAATAAGGGCAAATTATAAATTGTTTTGTGTAAACAGGTTCTGCTGGTATTCCTTCTGCTACTTCCACTACTGAAGTGTTTATTACAGGTTTTTTTCCAGGGATGGTACAGGACTTGTCACAAACTAGTCATCCCCTAATTAATGAGATATCCCTGTGCTTCAGAAAAATTTTCGTTTACCTGAAATATTTTTTTTCTTCTAAAACCTGTAATCCCCAGCAAGAAATGTGGTTGTGTCTACCAAGGACCAGCAGCCAGCAGTGTGGGAGGGAGAGGCGCTGACCCTTCTCTGCAAGGCAGATGGAGCTGAAAGTCTCCTGTCTGTGACCTGGTGGCACGTCCCCCAGGACCAGACACAGCCGGAATTTGTGGCTGGCATGGGGCAGGATGGCACTGTCCAGCTGGGCACCTCCTTTGGGGACCTCAAGAAGCACAGCAACACAAGGCTGGAGAAAATGGACTGGGCCACCTTTCAGCTAGAAATCACCTCCTCCACCATCAGGGACAGTGGCACATATGAGTGCAGAGTGTCTGAGAGGACCCGGCCCCAGGCCAGAGATCTCAGTTGGACCCAGAAGGTGTCAGTCACTGTAAAACCTCTGAGTAAGTATCAGAGAAATCCTTTTCTGAACTTGCATATCATCTGTATCTTCCTTTTGCCATGGAATGCTGTGCGGTGGGATCTGTGTGTCATCCTGAAGCCCCACGTTGTGGTACGTGTGTCCCAGGACCCAGAGCCTAATCACTGGCTACCATGTCTGTCAACTGATCTCTAACACGATCTTTCATCTTTATAAAGATCATCCTCGGGGTGCAACTTGTAAATGGCTACTCAAAGCTAAAAACAAAATCCTATGAATTGGAGTAGACTTAGTGGAGAGATATAGGCCAAGTGGAGCAGAGCCTTATATGCTCAAGCTTCTGACAGCTGCAGCCCTGGGACGGCTGAGTCTCTTGCAGCATGTGCAAAAGAGTGATACTGCACCCATGAGCTGTGTAAGGGAAGGAGGCCAGCCAGCGGGGCGGGGGGGGGGGGGCACTCCACCCACTCGGTAGCAGCTGTCTAAGCAGCAGACTGGGGGAACACTGCCTGATTGTTGTCGCTGCTGAGAACACTCTTAGAAGAGGGTCAGCTTTAGAAAATTGAGGTCAGACTTCAGGACAGATTGTTCTGTGAATCAGCTTCTTCCCCCCAAATATTTGATACTCCCAATGTACAAACGAACTCATGGTTCGATGTCAAGGGGTGATGACTGGGAAAACTCGGAAGCACTGTACTTGGGTTTGATGAACGTATTAGACATTGGGTTTTACATTTCTGCCCACAGAGTCAAGTTTACAAGTTAGTCTGATGAGCCGTCAACCACAAGTGAAATTAAGCAGCACCTTTGACTTGTCCTGCGTAGCGAGCGCGGGCTACTCTGACCTCAGGGTTCCGCTCGCCGTGACGTGGCAGTTCCAGCCAGCTAGGTCTTCAGCCTTTGATCTGCTTGTTCGAATCACCCATAATGGCACCATTGAATGGGGGGACGTTCTACCGCAGTTCCCAAAGAAGACAAAAGTTTCACAGTCTCTGTTTCGTTCTCAACTCCTTGTCCATGATGCCACGGAGGACGAAGCGGGAGTTTATCAGTGTCAAGTTGAAGTTTATGACAGAAATTTCCTGTACACAAACAGTCCTGTGAGGGCTTCTGCCACCTCTCACCCCCTGAGGATTGCCATCTCTTTACCAGGTAAATACCATTTGAAATTAATCCTGCTTTTAAAAAAATATATTCCTCCCGTTGGGGGTAAGTTACAGAATTAAAGCCTAAAAATACCTCTTCCCCATGTTTGTACTGTAGATGTAAACACCATATAATAAGTGATATCCAGAAAAGGAGGGAGGGACAACTTAGGAGTTTGGGATTAACAAATACACAATACTATACATAAAATAGATAAAAAGCAAAGACCTACTTATAGCACAAGGAACTATATCCAATATCTTATAATAACCCAAAGTGAAAACAAACTGAAAAGGCATATATACACACATATATGCTTGTATGTATGTATATGACCGAATCACTTTGCTGTATACCTGAAACACTGCAAATCAGCTATACTTCAATTTTTAAAAAAAGGCAACCAGAAAGAAAAACAAACACACACACACACACACACAAAGTGATATCCAGGTTAACATTACGTTAATACACACAAAATAGCCATACTGGTTGTTAAAACATTGAAATACTTCCACACTGACTAATAACTGTTCCCACCCCCCCTTTCTCATAAGTCCCCATCACTCAGCAACTAGAGGGCACCACATGGCACAGCAGGGGACCTCTAGGACAAGCTCTAGTGGTGAGGGTTCTTTACTTTGATCACTGTCCATGCCTGACCAGTCATGAAATGTTTAGAATATCTCCCCCATCGGATAATGTAAATTCCATTAGAATACATTTATCCCCTTATTTGATGTGTTAATAATATGCATTAGAGAATTTATGATTGTATTCAATATAATTTACCTCCTCTATTGCTAATAGAGCCTAGAAATGAAAATAAGGCACTACCTTCGAAAATTCTGCTGTGCCCTGTACCTCTTTCAGGACTTCCATTCTCTTAGAACGGAATGTTCAGAAATCTCTGATGTCATTTAGATCTGATAAGCATTGGAAAGCGGCATCACTTTGAACCAAGCACTGTGTCTATCCAAGCCTACAGACCCCATGTATCAATTGCCGATGTGCAATTTAAAGGTGGTGACGTGTTCCTGGTACAGTGCCTGACCCACCAAGTAGACATGGTGGTTGTCATTCTCTTAGCAGCTGAGCAGTATTTTTGGTGATATTGATGATCTCCTTGTTGATTAACTCATGCCTTAATTTACCTGTCCCTTGGTTGTATTTCAAATTGTTGGTCCCAGCCTTTCTTCTTGAAACTTCTTTTTTCCTTGGTCTCACGACACAAGATTTTCCTGGTCTCCTTTAGTACTCTGTCTTCTCTTTCTCATGCTCTTTTGCAGTATTCTCCTCCACTGTTTCATCCCTTGGGTTTCATCCTTAGCTTATTCTCTTCTCATGCTACACGGTCTCCCAAAGTGGGCTTATTCTTACCCAGAGATTCAGGCTAGATGCTGACAACTCCCAAATCCATGATTCGGAAAGACTTCCCTTCTGATCTCCAGACTCATCTGTGCCATTGCTTCCAAGACATGTCTACACGCAGTATGTCCAAACATAATTCCACCATCATCATCCCTCCAAAACTATTCCTCTTACGTTGTTCCTTATGTACCTACCATCCACCGGTGATCCATGCAAGAAGCCCGAGTCACCACAACTTTTCCACGTTTGCGTCGTGGCCAAACTCCCACAACGTGGCAGGCAAGGTCCTTTATGATCTGGTACATTTTTGTCTTTCCAGCATCATCTCCTTCCACTTTCCATCTTGAATTTGAGCTCTAGCCACAGTGAATTACTTGCAGTTCCCCAAATGCTCTTTGATCTGTCTCATTTTTAGTTTTTGTTCAAATTGCTTCTTTTGTATGGAATTCCTTAACTCTTCCATCTGATTAACTCCTACTAACCCTAAGGCTTAGCTTAGCGATATCTCCTCCAGGAAACCTCCCCTCACCCCCGTATTTGGGTTAGATGGTCTTTCTGTGTGCTCTGACAGCCACTTCTGCATACCTCTGTTCCACCTTGTTGACACAATCCTATAATCTCTCAGTCTCTGTCCTAGGGCTAGTCTCTCCCTCTAGACTGTAAACCCACTGAGGGGAGGTATCCTCAGAGCCTGGAATAGTCTGGCACATAGTATTATAGGGACTTCTTGGCAGTATCAAGAAGAAGCTAGAAAAGTTGAATCAATGACGTCAGCAGGAAGTTAGAGTAAAATTTGGACGCCAGGTTTGACCCTTCATCTTTCTGACAAAGCAGAAAAGCTCTGGGGTTAAAGGATAGCTGACTCCGCATCTACACAATGTTCCCACAGTTGAGTGGCTACAAAGAGACATGTGATTTTCTTAGCCCACTACAGCTTCCTCTTGTTTACCCATGTTTGCGGCAGATACAACCAGACTTTGGCAAATTGGGAACCCAGAACTCTGGATTGTGAACCCACAGACAGAACATTAAGAGGGCCACTTTCTCTCAACTTGATTTATGAAAAGCTATAGAAGAGAAAGTGATTATGCCTAAATACTGAAGCATTTCCATGTAGGGGGGGATTGGCTTTTCCGCATGACACCCCCTCCCCACCCCACCCTCCCTGTCCCTCTCCTCTGGGGCAAGGGCAGGACAGGACCAGTGGATAGAAGTTGTGGAGAGGTAATATTCAACTTGATATCAGAAAGAACTTCCAGTGGTCATGCCTTCCAAAGATGGAATGGGTTCTTTGTCAGTTCGTGAGTTGTTGAGAAGCTGAAGGAGCAGTTAGTGGGGCTATTGAACAAGGAATTCAATGGGTGTAGGAGGCATTGCCCCTGTTGACCTCCAATGTCCCTTCTACCTTAAAGTTCTATTTTCTAGCCAAGCAGCAGAAGTAACTGTTACCATGCTTTTCATTTAGAGAGCAAGCTGAACGTGAACTCAAGCAGTCACGTCCACGAGATCTCTATCAACTCCAACACTGACATAGGATGTAGCATCTTGTCCCAGTCCTCTGGGTACCTTCAGTTGGCTGTTATTTGGTACTTCTCTCCCACTTCCACGGGTGCACACCGGCTGAGGATCCTGGAAATGGACCAAACCAACGTTGTAAAATACGGGGATGAATTTCAGACCACAGGGAGAAAACAAAAATTCCACGCCAGGAAACTTTCCAGAGACTTGTTTCAGCTACACATTCTGAACGTGGAAGACGGCGATCAGGGCATCTATTACTGCACTGTGGAGGAATGGCTTTGGTTGGCAAATGGCGCTTGGCGCAAGCTTGGAGAGAAGACATCAGGTCCAACGGAGTTGAAACTCAGGCCCACAGGTAAACCTATGCAAATGTATTCTCACGCATCTTTCTGTAGAATTGCCATCTTCTCCTGGGCAGCTGTTCTATGGAGTGATTATATGAAGAGTCATAGGACTAGTGCTCGGCTGCAAAATGACTGTAGGACCAGAGAGCCCATCAGAGGAGGCAGGGTCAGTTCTGGTGAATCAAGCTGAGATGCGGAGAAGCTGGGATGGGAACAAGATCCCTTTGATTGGTTTGCTTCTCAACCTGGCAGCCTGGTCTCTGCAGCTACCCAGGGCATCGTATCTCCAGATCTCTGTAATAACAAGCTGTGTCATTCCAGTGGGGCCCTACTGTAATTTGGCAGAGAAAGAGTAATGCGAAGCATATTTCTCCCACTGTGAACAGAAACTGTACAACTCTATAGGGATGTGTGGAGAAATTGCTTTTCAACATTTGGCTGCCTAAACATAAGGCAAATAAGAGTAGTTAACTGTTGGAATGGCTTCCTGAGGACATCTCCTGCCCCGTAGGAGATCTTTAAAAATGTAATAGAAGTTCCATCCATTTGCATTGGTCTAAGAGTGCTGCGGTCTAAATGTGGGCAGGGTTGATTAGATCTGTCAGCCTTAGTTAGGTCACCTCCGACGTTGATTAAAATTAAATGAATGTCACAGCTAAGGTTCAGGGAACTGGCCAAGATCCAACAGCACAACGGAAATATGCTAATCTAGTTTGGTGCTTAAAATGCTATTTGTAATGTAACGTCAAAAAATGAGATGATGGAGTTCCCTGGTGGCACAGCAGGTTAAGGATCTGGCATCGTCACTGCTGTGGGTTGGGCCACTGCTCTGGCATGGGTTTGATCCCTGGCCCGGGACCTTCCTCATGCTGCAGGCACAGCCAAAAGAAAAATAAACATGATGAACATTGCTGTGTGTTTGGGCAACTTGGAATCCAAAGATAAATAAGGCAGAGCCTTAAGGAGCACACAGTCTGTTGGGCGCAGCGGGGGCAAAATGGTCGCTGAGTAAAAGGGTCTCTTCCTGACGTTCTGGCCCCCCTTCTCTGGGCTCTTCTCCCCCCACCCTCCACCCCCCAACCCCCACTCAATGTGGTATATTCCTCAGGGACACCTGAGCTTTCAACTACCACCTTCAATGAAACAGCTCTAAGTTTGCGTGTTAGCCCCATCTCCTGAGCTCCAGGCCTTTCTACCCAATTGTCTGCTGCACATTTCTGCTTGGCTGCCCCAAAACTCCCTCACTCTCACTGTGTCCCAAGTCATCTTTGTGTTCCAGATTATCATGATGATGTTGATCATCTCGGCTGTCCCATAAGACTCGTGCACACTTCATTCTCTGTAGGGGTGGATGGCAGCCCTTTCTCCCAATTGTCCAAGCCAAATCTTGGCGGTGTGTGCCTCTCCTTTAAGAAGTACGCACACCCTGTGGCTCAGGCCAATGCTTCCCACTCAGAAATGGGGGCCTAGTGTTGTCCAGTCTTTTAGTGTATCAAGAAATGCTCTAAATAGACATTTCTCCAAGAAATGTCTTCGGAGATGGCCAACGGGTACATGAAAAGATGCTCAACATTGCTAATTATTAGAGAAATGCAAACCAAAACTACAGTTAGGTGCCACTTCACACTGGTCAGAGTGGCCATCACTAAAATATCTACGAACAACAAATGCTGGAGAGGGTATGGAGAAAAGGGAACCCTCCTACGCCGTTGATGGGAACATAAATTTGTGCAGCCACAATGAAGAATAGTATGAAGGTTCCTTAAAAAACTAAAAATAGAGTTACTGTATGATCCTACAATCCTACTGCTGAGCATATATCCAGAGAAAACTAATTTGAAAAGACACGTGTACGCCATCGTTCATAGGAGCACTATTTACAATAGGCAAGACATGGAAGCAACCTAAGTGTCCACGGACAGGGGAGTGGATAAAGAAGATGTGTGTGCGCGCGCACACTGAAATATTACCTGCCCTAAAAAAGAGTGAAATAATGCCATTTATTAAACATGGATGAACTTAGAAATTATCACACTAAATGAAGTCAGACGGAGAAAGACAAATATCATTTGATATTGCTCATATAGGAAACCTAAAAAATGATGTAAATGAACTTATTTGCAAACCAGAATGTTGTAGAAAAAAACATATGGATACCAAGGGGAAAAGGTCAGGAAGATAAAATTAAGAGTTTGGGATTAACATATACACACTACTGTATATAAAACAGGTAATCAACAAGAACCTACTGTACAGCACAGGGAACTATATTTAATATCTTAAAACAACCTATAATAGAAAAAAGATTTATGCATATATATGTGTATATATATAGCTTTACAAATATATATGTATTTATAAAACTGAATCTCTTTGCTGTACATCAGAAACTAACACAACATTGTAAGTCAACTATACTTCAGTTTTAAAAAAATGGGCAAAGAAAAAAGAACTGCTTAATCTTTTTTGGTGGCATTGCTCCATTTGAGAATGTCCGTAACTAATTCAAATTCTTTTAAAATGCTGAGGATGCCAAATAAAGCATTTTTGTGGGCTGGGTGTGGCCGGCTGGGAGTAGCCCACTGTGCACCCTGGTGTAGGAAGTGAGTTAAGGAAGAGGCCCCAGGGAAAGATACTGAGAAGCACTAGTCAGAATTGTAGGAGGGATG
Organism: Catagonus wagneri; assembly: GCA_004024745.2. NCBI lineage: Eukaryota > Metazoa > Chordata > Mammalia > Artiodactyla > Tayassuidae > Catagonus > Catagonus wagneri. Next base: position 7,990,443 of record PVHT020000034.1, on the reverse strand, counting down.
TTTCCTCTGAAATCAAAGAAGAGAGGATTTCAGAAGAAAATGCATTTCGGTGACAGAGACTGCAGAGAGGACAAAACAGACTTGGAGGGTCTCTCGAGCAGGAAATTGGACCTTTATTGGGAGCCTTGGCCAGAGTACAGAGAGGGCTTTGGAAGGCTGATTGCAATAAAGTAGGGGGTAATTTGAGGTACGAAACAGAGACAGTGCCCTGCAAACTAATACTTTGCATGCTGCTCCCTGAAGGGAACGAGCGAGTAAAGATGGAAACTAAAAAAGCATCCAGGATCAGAAAAAGCTGTTCTTTTAAGAACAGATTAATAGATATGTTTGTAGCAGACTTGAAAGTGTAATGCATACTGGAATTTCTTGATTTTGTTCGTAAACGCTCTAGCCTTCCCTCCAGGTCCTCATCTGCTAGTTAGCAGGGGAACATTTTTTAAAAAGTAAATGCCACAATCTGTTTAAAACTTAGTCCGGTCATGTAAATAGTCTCCTTGACGGCGGCATGTTAACACACAGGTGAACACGTTGAGTCTCTCAGATTGCCTCGTCTTTTCCTGCATCTGCTCCCAAGGTGACATGCGGGCACGTGGGAGGAGGGTGATTTGCTCAGGAAAAGGGGTAGTGGTGGAACACGCGACTCGAGGGGAGGGCTGGAAGTTTTGAATGGTCCTTCCTGGAGGCAGCGGGGAGAATTGACCTGGAGAAGTCAGAGCAGCAGGGTGGAGCACCCACAGGAGCTGGGTGGCTTTCGGGGGCAGGTCCAGCCGGCAAGAATGTAGGCTGAAGAAGGGAAGGGCTGGTCTGAATCACAGGAGAGAATGTTCTGGCAAATATGGAAGGAGGACAGGGGTCAAGGAAAAGTGTTAAAGAAGAAGGACCTGACGGCTGAAGATGATCAGATGGCATCTCTTGGATGAGATCTCAGATGTAGAGCGCAGACTCGGGGTTGCTGTGACAGAGGGAAGGACTGGGAGTGTGGGGTTAGCAGATGCCAACTAGTGTCTGTAGGATGGATGACCAACAAGTCCTGCTATAGAGCACAGGGAATTACGTTCAATATCCGGTGGTAAACCATAATGGAAAAGCAAATTTTTAAAAACTTGGGAGTTCCCATTGCAGTGCAGTGGGAATGAATCCGGCTAGTATCCGTGAGGATGCAGGTTTGATCCCTGGCCTCTCTCAGTGGGTCGAGGATGCAGTGTTGCCATAAGCTGTGGTGTAGTTTGCAGATGTGGCTCGGATCCTGTGTTGCTGTGGCTGTGGTGTAGGCCAGCAGCTACAGCTCCAATTCAACCCTCAGCCTGGGAACCTCCATATGCCTCAGGTGCAGCCCTGAAAAAAAAAAAAAGAAGAAGAATGTGAATCACTTTGCTGTATAGCAAAAATTAACACATTGTAAATCAACTATATTTCAATTTAAAAAATTTTTTTTAAAAAGGAGAACTAGGTTTTTCAGAGGAAGCATCCAATCTAAAGTCTGCGTTTCTCTCTAGCTTACTGCCATTTTATTTCCTAGGAAGTAAGATACACGTCTTCATAGAGTCCTGGACAGAAAATGCCACGGAGCACAGCCATGTGGACATCCACTGCAGTCTGGAGAGCGCCGGCAGCCCAGCCTCCCTGTTCTCTGTGATGTGGTACCGGGACAGAGAAAACTCTGGACGTACAATGCTGGTGCACCTGCAGCACGACGGCTTCCTGCACTATGGGGAAGAGGGCCTGCGGGAGCGCCTGCACTGCTCCCGCTCCTCCGCTAAAGACTTTGTCCTGAAGCTTCACCAGGTGGAGATGAAGGATGCTGGGACGTACTGGTGCAGGGTGGAAGAGTGGCAGCTACATGGCAACGCCAGCAAGTGGATCAACAAAGCATCAAATGAGTCACAGCACGTGGTGCTCAGGGTGCTGCCTTCAGGTAACTAGGGCTTTGTCTGCCGTGGTTCATGGTCAGGACAGTCTTTGTGTCCCACCCCCCCCCAACACCCCCATGCTTTCCTGCTCAGCGATGTTTTGCTCCTTTTTCAGGCTGAAAACGATTTACAGATTCCCTAAAGAAAATGACTTCCCCATTTCTCTCCATAGTACCGCATCTAGACAGACAAGGTTGAAGTGAGGTTTTGCTGTAGACATTTAAATTTCAGGGGCATCTGACCTCTGCTCCCACTTCCCCTCTTACACCAAAAAAACCCATCCACGTCGTATCCCTTTAAATAACCAAAGAATGCTTGAAGCAGGCATCCTTACGTCTTGGCTGATTCTGCAGTCTCAGAAAGCTGGTCTGCAGTCGGAGTGGGAATGAGGATCAGGAACCTGGTGGCTTTATCTTGGATTTGGTAGTCCCCAAATCAGCTGCGTCTTGACACCCCCTGAGTCAAAACCCAACGAAACAGAAAAAGCCTTTCCCAATGAAGAAGTGCCAAACCTCTTAGCGGTGCGCTCAACAGACTACCGGGTCATTGGGTGGACCTCTCCTCGGTGCACCTGGAAAGGCATCAAGGGAGGAAGTGTGCCCCGTAGAACTCGTTTACAGGCTCTAGCAAGGAAGGCGGCTACTTTAAACCATTGGCCAAAAGATGACGCTTCTGGGTGTGGGAAGGCCGTCCTTATTCTGCTGAGTACTCCACTTTAGGAAGCGTGCGGAACAGGAGGTTGTGAGGGAGAAGACGGCTGCTCCCTTCCAGCCAGGGCAGTGCCAAGCATATAATAGGCATCCATTAAGCAAAAATTTCTCCAGCCAGACCAATAAATCTTGCCAGGTGATCAATGAGCTGGTAGACAGTGTGGCCAGCTCATCCTATGAGCCACTTCCTCTGGGTAGAGTTGAAGGAGGAGGTGAGAAGGTGAGCTGTCCCTTACACTTACAGTGAGAAAAGGTCACTGGGGAGCCAGCAGAGTGGTCTTGGTGCCCCAAACCAGGAAGAGTAAAAAGTATCAGTAAATATAACATCCCTACAACCCTAGGTAGCTTTGGAGACACTCTTTAGGAGGGAAAGAGTGCTCCTGAAAACGAATGGCACCTTCTCAGAGCAGGGCAGTTACATCCGAGTCACAGCAAGGCTCGTAGGGTGGAAGTCAAAGTGATCTGACTTGTCCGCAGGGGGTCCATCATTCGCTTCCGCTGTCTGTTCCTCAGCAGAATTCTTCTCCCAAGTGTCCAGGCAGAATTTATCTTCCTATCAGCTTTTCTTCCATTTCAACAATTATAGAAAGCCCCCACCCTGAGCACATTTCATACATGGTTTCCTGCCGGAATTCCTAGGCTCTGTAGATTCAGCAGTTATTGTAATCGAATAAACAGATGATAGCTGTAAAAAGTATATATTCTGTGACTAAAAAGCGTATCTCCTCAGAGACAGATGGGATCGTTCACAGCATATATATATATATATATATATATATATATATATATATATATACTGTTCGTCTTTGTGGAATTCTCCTAAAACAGGTGTAAGGTTTTAAAAAGATGAACTCTGGAAAGAAAACATTAAAAACTGAACGGTCTTTGTATTCTTCACAATGGAAGGAGCTTGAAAGCCTGGGCCGTGACAACCTGAGAGTTTTCATTATAAGTACAGTTAAGCGTTCCCAAGCTAGTTCCTTGTAATATAGCATCTCGCCTCCTCTGCCTGGCTCTTCCTTTCTGGTAGTTGTGGAGACAGTGAGGGCTGATGAAAAATCCCTGGGTTTGGAACCAGACAAGCCCAGGCTCAAACTGCAGCTCTGTCATCTCCCTCCTAGCTGTGAAATCATACCTGGATGATTCAGCTTTCCCATAAAGTGAGGATCATAATACAAATGCATGTAACATATTCAGCACAGCCCCTGGCATCTTGTAAGCGCTCGACAAATGTTAACTCCTTTCCCGTTTAGGCCTCAAAACATGCTACACACACAAACGTATATCTATTTGTGTGCAAAAATCATTTAATTTGTTCAACGAATAACTATATGAGGTTCTAAGGACACACCAAAAATGGTGTCTGTTCCCACAGAGCTCAGAGTCTGGTGGAGGAGGTAAAAAGTCCAGCATGATAGGTGTCGTAAAAGAAGTCACGTCAGGACACTAAGGAAGGAGCAGAGGCAGGGCTGGGATGAAGGGCTAGGCGGGGAGATGGTCTGAGAAGATTCCACAGGGTTTGGGGTCTATAGAAAGGAAGACACACACTTTAGGAAAAGGAAACTTTATGCAAGATGATCAGAGGAACTATGGTGGGATGGCAAGAGAGGATGCTAGTGAGACGGAGAAGGTGTGGATCTCAAATGGGTCTTGTGTTTGGAGCTAGGGAAGGTGAGCCTTGTCCCGGGAGTGACCGTGTCCCTGCACAAGTTCACGCAGAGGAGTGACACATCCGATTTGCATTTTAGAAGGCTCCCCCTGGGGAGCAGTGTTTAAAATGAATTGAAAGGGAGGCGGGCACAGAGTAGGGAGACCTATTTGGAATTGATTATAGGGACCCAGGCGAGACAAGAAGGAAGACCTGAATTAAGGCGGTGCCCAAAGGTCCGAGAGGAAAACAGGCATCCTGTGTGGGATGTAGCCTTCGGGATTTAGACACTGACCGGGTGTATGTGGAGGGTGAATGAGCAGAAGAAGAGAATCAGGGATGAATGTCAGGTTTCTGGCATTGGTGGATAGTGGGGACAGTCACTAAATGAGGTAATATAGGAGAAAGGTCTGAAGGGGAAGATGAGTTCAGGATTGAATAAGTTGGGCTGGAACTGAGTTTGGAGTACTGGTAAGTTATCCAGGGATGTCTATCCAATAGGCTTCAGGACGTCCAAAGGAGAGCTCTGCCAGAGTTATAAATTAGAAGTCATCAACTTAGAGCATCTAATGATGCCCAAGGATGGACCCCTGGGATACACTGCCACTTATCAGGGGACAGCAGAAGAGGAACCTGAGAAGGAGAACAGAAGGAGGAGCCTAGAAGTAGGAGGAGGACCAGGGTTTGGTGGTATCATAGCAACCAAAGGCTGGGAGAACATCAAGAGGGCGAGAGAGCCAACAGACTCAACCAGTGCAAAGAGGCCAATTAAGATAAAAATGGGGGACTATCCTTTGGGTTTAACAATACAGGGCAATTACAGGAAAGCAGTGAGAACAGTTCGACTGCCATGAGAAAGTGGACCCATCAAATCCAGGTTGTGCTTTTAAGAGCTTTGATGTAAGGGGAGAGGGGGGAGATAATAACGCATGTTAAGAGGTGCAGTGAAGCTTTGCTCTGTTCTGTTCTGGCTTGAAGACGGCAGGGACTTGAGCACGTTTACATTCTAGAGGGAAAAGAGCCGGTGAAGAGGAAGAAGAGGCAAATTAGGAGGGAATGGTTGTGACTGGCGTCTCGAATGAACTTGTACGTCCTGATCGGAATGCACCTTTGTGTTACCTAACCAACACCAACTAATCCTTCACCCACCAGCTTAACTGCCACTTTCGCAGTGACTTACCTTATTCTCTTAGTCATCACACCTGCCTAACATCCATCATCGGTGCCAGGCTATACCTTCTGAGAAGGCGAAAAGACCGAGTGTCTTGTTCTCAGCACCAGCACAGAGCCTGGCACATAGAATGTGCTCAAATACTCACTGAATCGCAGTGTAATTGCCCTCCTGAGAGGGGCCGGCTCTACGTCTTGATAAAGTCCAGGTCAGATATAACAGGCTCTCAGGTCCCACTTCTCAAAGGGTTTCCCGCCACCTCTATTTGACAGCCCCAGGTTGGGTTAGTGTAGGACTCCTCATAGGACCGTGAAGCGTGTGGCTCATGTGAAAGCAGAAAAGTTGAGAGCTATTTCCTTGGCCGAATTTACTTTGCATTTTCTTCGCTGTCTTACTTCCTTAGCTATGACTAAGCCAAAGCAGGGGTTCTACCTATTTGAGTCTTTTTGAATCTCTTTCTAGACAATGCTCTGTGATTAATTACTAGGCCGGGTTATAAAGCTGTTGGGTTACCGGATTGGTTGTAGTAATACAGTATTTGTTACTAATTCCCAGCATTTATTTGGGTAAAGTTATAATTAGAAAGGAGACCCTCAAAGGAGATGTGGGCCCCATCGCACTAACGTCTCTAGAGAGAGCATGTCATTCATCTACGCCACCACAGTGCCTCAGCGAGGCCTGGCACATAGCACTCAGCTCAGCAAATGCTTGATGAAAGAATGAACAAGCGAGTCTTCAATGGAACTGAAACCAGTGGTGCCAGGGGCTCATTTATTCCGGGAGGCGCCTGTATCCGGTTCCCTGACCCTGCTTTCATTTCTTGGCAGGAGTCACGGCTCCCACATGGCCACACCTGGCACCGTCAGTTGCCCAAGTTGGGGTTGGGGGGGCAGTTGGTACCCCCACCCCACCCCCTTATCCTCTAGCTTCTTCTAAAGTCAGTATTTCTATGGAAACATCAGAAAGGAGTGCCTGTCATGATGTGTTTGGCTGTGGGAGGAAGCACGTTATAAACTAACCCTCGTGATGAAGTGCTCTCATTACAGTTTTGGCTCTGCCTTCCAAGCCTTGCATTTTGAGCACTGGGCACTTCCTCAAACTGATTCAAAATGCCAAACCTTAATGGTTTTGAATGTCACTCATGCTAACCCAGATAGGGGGAGAGGCAGTTGGTGGGCACGACGACTGTGGGGTCCAGAGCAAACACTGCCCTCCCAGGAGAGGTAATTTAGAAGCACTGGAGCTGACAGTTTCTAGCTGTGGGCCAATTCAGCACCGCCAAGGGCACACTCTGTGGCCCTTTGATGGCAGATTTCTCTAAGTGGAGCAGCCTCCTCCCCACTTAGGCAGTCAAGCCCTCTGGCGGTCCCTTCCCTATGAAGGTTAGAGTCTTTGTGGCAGAAAATCCAAGGACCAGGTGTCTTCCCACCTCCTCTGTGCCGGCCCCATCCTCACTCCGTCACCCTAGCAACGGGGACCCATGGGTGCCACGGACTCTTACCTCCCAACTGTCTGCTTCCCATGATGGCAAAAGGAAGCCAGAGCCTCCTAAGTAATCATTCTACTCTCAGCAGAACGTTATCAGCAGAACGTTACCTTGCCCTGAGGCACAGCCATCAGAGATTTAAGGGAGAGACCTGGGCTCCGGGAGAACTTGGCCAAGCCCTCACCCCGCGTGGGAACCGCAGGCCCGGCCGTGCTTTCTGCCTGGTCTCTTGGGAAAAAGTTACCTCTGGTTTTCCTGACCTTCTCAGTAGCATTCTAGCTGATATTTATTCCTTGCTGGGACTCAACAAGTACGCTAGGCACTGTTTAATGCTTTATTAGGCATCAGCGCATCACCGCTCTAGAAATTATCATCCGCATTTGATTGACAAGGAAACTAATGATTAGAAAGGGTCAGTAACTTGTCCAAAGTCTGTCTTGGTAAGTGGAAGAGCCAGAATTTGAACCCAGCTCTTTGAGACACAGTAGGTGCCGAGTCCCTCTTCTGTGCACCAGCAGCGTGAGGGAAGGCCAGAATTCTCACCCACCGGGCTCTACAGCGCCAGCCTTCTTTAGCATTGCTTTCAAATCTATTCAGATAAGGCCTGGGAGAATTACTGGAGTCAAGCAAGGGCCTTGGAGAGTAGGGTCAGGTAGGATGTAGAGAGGACGTGAGAAAGAATGAAAAATCTAGCCCACCTTTTCAAAACAAAAACCGTAAAAATAAAACCAAAAACAAACTTAGGGTGGAGAATCTAAATGCGGTCAGAGAAAATTCAGGTGACAAACCCCCCTGTAGCTCCTTGCCAGCCCTGTTCAGAGCTACCAGCCTCAGGCTCAGCGACCATCTCTATTCTGGGTCACATGATGGCAGCCACCTCTGGGTTCCTGTGTGTACACGTCACTTATGCAATTGATTCATTCTTTCGTCTGCACTGATGACCTGTGAACAAAGTGCTGCACGGAGGAAAAAGAAGCGTAAGGCATAGGCCTCTCCTCCCGGAGTTTACAGTGCAGGGCCCAGGTTTAGATTCTCTCTTGACTTCCAACAGAGAGACATTCTTCAAGGTGCGAAATGCACCAGCAGTGCCAAAAAAGGAGTTCTGGTGGCAGGGGGTTGGCCGCATTAACCTCTAAACCTGCTGTCTTCGTGTCTAAGCCTCCTGTCATCCCGCGAATCCTGTAGCTGAACCTCTGAAGAAGAAACTGCTTATGTCATTATAATTTTCCTATAAAAGCACAGCTACCATTCGCCTCAGATTTTTCAAAACAGCCCTGATTCCCAAATATCTTGTTATCAATAAATGCAGAAGACTGCATTTAGCAGTTGATGTCGTTTAAAGCATCTAGAGACTACAAATCCCTGTCCTTCGACTGGTAACTCAAGACGCTGCCTCCTGGAGCCTGTGGTGTGTGTAGCCCCCTCGTCTTTGCCTCCCAGGCTGTGTGGCCGGGAACCACACCGGAGCTGCTGGTGTGCGCTCTCCTCTCTGCGCGCTGAGAGCGCTTCCCTGCGGATTGCAGCTGCCAGGGGCTTCCGCGTGCCTTTGTATAGTAGCCCAGACTTTGGCCATGTGCTTGCAGTCCATCGGGCTTAATTCAGATCAGCAGACTGGTCAAGTACAGGTGCTAGGCACTCACTGCAGGAGCTCTAGAAACAAAGGACACCATCAGACATAGTCAAGTAATTGTGATGACAGAGACGGTTAAAAGGGAGGGAAAGAGGTCTAAACAAAGGCGTGTGTGAGTAGAGGACAGAAAGAAGAGAAAAACTGTGCCTGAGGCCAGGCAGGAAGGCAAGTGTGACTGGGAGTGAGACCAGCAGGACCCAGAGGCAACAGGGAGAGGAGGGAGCGAGTGTGAGACCAATTTGGAAATTCAGGAAGGATGTAGGAGGTGCTGCTGCTGCTGCTGGGTGTGTGTGTGTGTGTGTGTGTG
>PVHT020000034.1:7962250-7980581 GCA_004024745.2 Catagonus wagneri | reverse complement strand
GTGTGTGTGTGTGTGTGTGTGTGTGTGTGTGTGTGTGTGTGTGTAGCAGCAGAGGGAATAACTCGGTTAAAAATTCAGGACCGGCAACAGATTTGAGAACGCGGGTTGAATTATAGATATCTTTTCTGAGGACAGAAGATTAAAGGAGAGGTTTTCTTTTTTTGTTTTGTTTTTTCTTTCTGGCTGTTAGTTTTAAGTAGGTCATCCAAACCTCTGGTGGGTGGAAATTGCTGGGCGAGGGGGGACTCAGGCTGGGAGAGGCCGGCCAGGAGCGGGCTCCATCCAGCGCCCTCTCTTTCCTTTGCTCCTCACGTGTGATGTAAGGGGCCCACTGCGATTTGGCTCCGTTATTTTTACATATATTTTGCCTGTAACAATAAATCCCCGAGGTGTGTATAATTGATGAGTACAAATAAGCTGGAGACTAATTATTCTCTTTATTCTCCTCCTTTCTGCCGCAGAGCCCACACTTCCTTCCAGGATCTGCTCATCGGCCCCTTTACTCTATTTCCTCCTCGCCCTCCCATTCGCGATCCTCATCCTCCTGGTCCTCTCCCTCCTGCGCCTGTACCGGGCGGCCAAGGAGGCGTCCGCTCTGCGTCTGAGCGCTCAGAAAGAAAAGGCCCTCTGGGTGGACCTGAAAGGGGCTGGAGGCAGGGCCATACACGGGAAGGAAGAGGATGAAGACTGACTGTTAAATCCCGAGAGACACCTGCAGCTCCCCCCCCAGAAAGAGTGCGGGCTCTGGGACTGGACCGACCAGCCTACGAGTGCCCGCTGGCTCTATCCTCCTTGGAGTCTGTGGCCTGAGGCAAGTCACCCAGGGCTCAGTGGGGACATTTGCTGAGCGCGTATGTGGTGCCACGAGACCTGGTTCAGTGTCTCTTCGCGTTGTCACCTCGGCTGCCCCTGGCATCCCCCCAAGGAGCTAGGAGCTGGCACCATTACCCCGGTTGACACCTGTCACATCTCCCCCTCTAGGAGATCTCACTTCACTCCTCACGCGGTGCTGGGGGTTAAGTGAGAGCTCAGGGCAGAGCCCGGGGCGAGCCTGCCCTCTATCCTCCTCTTAGGTCACTGACTCCCAGGAGAACACCTGCTGGTCCGGCCACACCGACTTTAGGGAACCTTTTGCCTCCGGATAGGAGGCGGAGGAGGGGACCTGCTGTCAGCTCTTGGGGAGCTGCCCCGCGTTCGCAGCCAGTCTGTCTCCCCACCGGAGTGGGACTTCCTTTGAGGCAGAAACCTCCTTTCCTCCTCCACCCCGTCTCCGTTCCATCTATAAATGCCACTCAAGAGCCAGTCTTATATAGCAGGTGTTTAATCAATATTGGTTCTTTTTTTAATTTTTTTTTGTCTTTTTTTGAGGGCCACACCCCAGGCCTATGGAAGTTCCCAGGCTAGGGGTCTAAAGGGAGCTACAGCTGCCGGCCTACACCACAGCTCACGGCAATACCAGATTCTTAACCAACTCTGCGAGGCCAGGGATCAAACCTACATCCTCATGGATCCTAGTCGAGTTCATTCCCGCTGAGCCATGGCGGGAACACCCAATGTGGGTTCTTGAATGAAATGGTAAAGCATTCTGTAGCCTGTAGCATTTTGTAGTTTCTTTTTTTCTTCTTCTTTTCTCTGTAAGACTTGTTAAGTCATCAGCAAGGAAAAAACTTTTTTGAAAACATGTTGTAACAGTGCTCCAGGCAGCTCCCCAAGGCCTCATGTGTCCCTTTCCTCCCCACACCCAGAGATCCATCTGGCTCCTGGTTCTTCGTGGCCAAGGCCTTATTGTCCTTGACCCGACAGCGCCGGGCAGCGGGGAAGGGTGCCGTGATAGTTATCTGAGGGCCGAGGGGTCAAGGGTGCCACCATCCTGTACCTCTCTGGCAGGGGCTAGCCTTCGGGAGAAGAGCGGGTCAGGTCCGGTTCCCAGGATCCTCTGTTCTAGGCCAGGAGAAGTCAGGGCTGGGGGTGGGCAGTGTCACGGTTGTCCATAGCTGTCCCCTAAGAGGTCCCCTCACCTTTGTTTGAAAACTGCTCGGGCTCTGTTGTGGCCAGAATTGGAAATCAATCGCTGCCATCTAACAGACTTGAGAAAACATCTATTTATTACCTATGTGACCAACAGGGTTGCTTTAACGGTCGGTAATTTGCATTTCCGAGGAGAGCAATTTATTTTTAATTATTTTATCAGGCACACACGCCGTCCTCTCCAAACATAATTAGTTCCTTTGCAAGGGGATTGTTGGTGGCTGTGAGAACTCCCACTGCAGACCTACCGGTTCCTCGAATTCATTTCCCTTTGTAGCCTCGTTTGAAATACTCCAAACGTTTTCTCACGCAGGTCAGTGCGTTCGCCTCTTCTCTCTCAGGTAAGGGGTCAGTCATATTTTTCTGAAAACAAAGCTCATGTTAAGACTTCTTAGAAAGTAAGACTTCTTATGATACTCTCTGTTTTTCCCAGAAACCTGTATTTTAGTGGGGTGTTGAAGGGAAAAGGAGTGGAATGGAGCCCCACTCAGCAGTAGATTCTGCTCTAGCCCCAACTACTGCTCTCCCTTTTTGCCTGGATACCACCTTTCAGCTCTTTTTCTTTCTTCCTTCCTCCCTTCCTTTTTTGTCTTTTTAGGGCCATACCCGAGGAATATGGAGGTTCCCAGGCTAGGGGTCCAACTGGGGCTGTAGCCGCTGGCCTACACCACAGCCACAGCAACGCGGGATCTAAGCCATGTCTGTGACCTACACCACAGCTCACGGCAACGCCGGATCCTTAATCCACTGAGCGAGGCCAGGGATTGAACCCACGTCCTCGTGGATACTAGTCGGATTCGTTAGCCGCTGAGCCAAGATGGGAACTCCCACCTTTCAGCTCTTAGCTCAAACACCGGCTTTTCACATTTGGCCTCAGCACAGAGATGGCACAGAACTGACACTGAAACATCCCCCTGCTCCACCCTGAGCAGGGCGTGGCTTTGATTAGCCCCCAGGCAGCACCTCCTGTGTGTTCGGCATGGGGACAGGCGTGAGGAACCCAGTGGCTACTCGAGCAGACACAGCCCCCCTCACCTGGGTCCATCACCTGGCTTGTTGGGGGTGCTCTGGAGCACACTGGATTTGCTGAGAAGCCGCATCACACTGATTGACCCATGGTAGTTTCCAAGTACCTAAAACCCCAGTCTTCTCTTTACTCTTCTGAGCTTCTTTAGAGTAAAATTTGTTTTCATCCAGTTCAGACATTTTACATGACACCTCTTCTCTCTCTGATTGTGCACCTGATCATTTTAGTTTTCCAGACTGCACAGAGAACTTTATTTTTCACTCACTGGTTTCAACTTTTCCATTCTCCATCACCGCCGGGTGTTACTTTCAGCTCCTTGTGTTAGCAAATCTTCCTGGGCAACAGGACAAACCTCCCTGTCAGCAGCTGGCGACACAGAGCCCACAGGCCAAAGGCAGCCGGCCCCCTGTTTTTTAAAATGCAATTTGTTGGAATATAGGCGCCCCCATTTGCCTACCTATTATGTGTGGCTGCTGTCATGATACACTGGCTGAGTTGAATAGTTGCCGCAACTGTATGACCTGCAAAACCTCAAATGTTTACCCCCCGGCCCTTCACAGAACAAGTTTGCCCCTCCCTGCTCTCTTTCAGTGACTAGTATTTTGTCTCATGTATTATGTTTCTGGGAAACTGGATTTGAGCTGTTGTATCCATGTGTATGTTATATATCCAATGACTTTAATAAATAATCTTAGGCTCTCCAGATTGGTGTCAAGTCCAAGGAGTCCTAAAATATGACTCCTCTCTACCAAACTCTCACTAAAGATGAGAAGCTCATCACCCCAAGGTGTTCCACACCATCCCGATGAGCTGCAGGATGAAATGACAGAGAAGAATAAGGTGTGAATACTCTCTCATCATTGTTTTCAGTCTACTGAGATATGTACGGGAACGACTGGTTTTTGGCAGAAGATGAATGCGGTTGGTGGAAAGTCATGTGCCATAATAATTTCTCACTATGGTGCACTAGTTGTTCTTCATCTCAGAGACTCACGGCATCTCCATGCCAAACGGGCTGGTCGCTATTCCTGTCCTGCAGGACTGGAAGAAACTGAAGCTCAGAGAGGTTGGCTTTATCCAAGGTAACCCAGCCACGTGCAAAAGAGTAATTAGGTCTGCTGACAACAAGTCCGGAACTCTTTCCACAGTAAACACTGTGCTTAAGTCCATTGCTAGTGGAAAAATCTGGTGATGGTGGTATCTACCTCATATGGTCGTTATGAGGGTCAAAACAGATACTTACAAGAAGGTAAGTGTTAAACCACTTCAAGTCATACGTGAAAGTCATTGTGTCCCAAGTCACTGTGTTCCAGATCTTACCTGTCCGTGCACATACATGAAGTTAAATCAACAATAGCAATCCAAATCCTACTGGCTTCTGCCCCAGGCTTCCTCGGAGTCTTGGCCATCTATAAAATGTTCTTCAGCCATTTCTGGGGCTTCCCTAGGATGCTGGGGATTCCTATGAGCTTGCAAACCAGTCACCGCTGGCATGGCTTCCTGCTGCTCTGCTCAGATCTATGGGTTCCCACTGCAGTGGTGATGCTGCAGCACGTGAGACAACAGAGCTGGAAGGTGGTAAGCAAGGGAAAGTGCCTAATGCCCATTCTGTCTTTGCATTGTACTTTGATTAGATTGTGAACAAATCTAAAATTGCTTGTGTCCCCAGTCTCTAAAGATCTTTTTGTGAAGACCGCTCCTTTAGCTTTTGCTCAATATCTCTTTTCTCCATAGGGTCCAGACACAGCCAGTCGGGGGCCAATCTGGGAGACAGACAGACTTCACACTGTGTTCCCATTTACCTTTCTCAGCTCCCAGGAAACTCTGTAACGTCTCCATCCCTGGCCCCCTGCTCCTGTGGGTGGCTCATGCACACTGTGCTTGTGGGAGCCTCCCCCTCAGCAGACAGGACCGGAAAAGTTTGTATTCCCTGTAGGCTCAGCTTGGATTTCTATTACGCTGGCTATTAATTTTTACCCTCTAATGCAGTAAAGTGCTGTCTCTGATTTCTTTGAGAAATCAGAGACAGTTTCACAAAGGAGAGGTCACTTGAACTTTAAAATGTCAGGAAATATTTTGACAAGAGAAGCTGGAGTAAACAGCAGTCTGGGGACAGCGGCAGCTCCATATAAAGCATAGTATGCAGAAGAGCTTTGGTTTGATTTAAGCATCAGATTTCTGGAGGCGAGCAATGGGAGATAAACACGGAAGTGTAGTTAGAGCGAAGGGAGGGGCAGGAAGAGAGATCACTAACATGTGTAAGAACTTGGACTTTATTTGGTGGACAGGATGAGCCATTGAGTGTTATTTGGTAGGGAAAGAACAGCTGACCGTTAGGAGAACTGAAAAAGCAGCAGTATCGACGATGGATGAGGGCTGGGGTGGGGGCTGTTGCAGTACAAAGGCAAAGCCGGGTAGCCATCTTCAGCAAACCATCTCTGCTTTCCTAAGTTGCATAATGGAGATCATATCCATTTTGTGAGAGTTTTGAGAACAGAGTAGAAGTATCAGAAACTTTCTAGTATTAATTGTATCAAGCTCATAGAGGCGGCTAACATGCAGTGACATATATTATGAGATTCTTCTGTGTAACACATATTTGTTAACTGAAATTTGCTCCTGATAAGCATGGAAATAAGAGGGACTTAGGTCATTCATTATCTTAACTGACTTTCTATTTATCTTTTTGATACTTGCTTTTACATTTAAGTTACTTTAGAAATTTGGAGTTTCTGGGAGTTCCCTTGGTGGCTCAGTGGTTAAGGAACCCATTTAGCATCCATGAGGATGCAGGTTGGATCCCTGGCTTTGCTCAGTGGGTTAAGGATCCGGCGTTGCCGTGAGCTGTTGTGTAGGTTGCAAACAGGCTCGGATCCCACGTTGTTGTGGATCTGATTCGACCCCTAATCTGGAAACTTCCATATGCCGCAGATGTGGCCCTAAAAAGAAAAAAAAAAAAGAAATTTGGAGTTTCTACCATGTCATCTCTGAATCCAAGGTTTCTTCTGCACCAGCTCTGAGTGCCAAAGAGAGATGTTTTGCCTGGAAGAATATTTAACACATTGAACCATTTGCTGAGATGGAGAATCACACAGGATAAAGCATTGTAAATAATTTCATATGTTGTAAGTAACCAGTCAATGGAAACACAAATTCAGTATGGCTAAAATTGAAGGGACTGACAATATCAAAAGCTCGTAGGAATTTGGAGCAACTGGAATTCAATATAATGCTGAGGGTATGAAACTGTTCAACTATTTTGTGAAATAGTTTGGTAGTTTCTAATAGAAATTAAATGTACACTGACCCTATGACCTATCACTTCCACTCCTTGCATTTACCACACTGCAAAAATGGAATGCCTGTGTGCACCAAAAGATGTATACAAGAATATTTATAGCTTATTCATCCTTGCTAAAAACTGGAAACGAACCCATTGTCTATCGATAGGGAATGGATAAATTACAGTTTATATATACCACGAAATATTGTACAGTGAAAAAAAATGAGTAAACTGCTGACATACCTGACAATATGGATGAGCCTCACAGTATTGTTGAGTGAAAGAATCCAGACACGAAAGGATATGTACTATGAGATTCTACTTATTTGAAGTCCAAGAGCAAGCAAAATGAATCTCTAGTGACAGAAGTTAGAATAATGATTTCCTCTGGCAGGGGCAGTATTGATGGGAGATGGCATGAAGGAAACTTCTAAAGCAACTGAAATGTTTTTTATCTTTAACTAGATGGTAGTTCCTTGAGTGTAGGCATATGTAAAAATTCACTGGGCTATCTTAAGATTGAGTCCTTCACTGTAGGTAATTAACTGAACTTAATAATACATAGCTTAATAAGTATATAAATATTATAATACATAACTTAGTAAGTCGCTTACTTATGTAAATAATTCAAACCTGAGTCTTTTTAAAAAGCATCTTTCTTTCAAAAAGTGTTTGAGAACCAACTAGATAACCAACAGAGAGAGAGGGATTTATCTCTGTGTTTTCTTTTTGTGACTGCACCTGTGGCATATGGAAGTTCCCAGGCTATGCCACAGTCATGGCAACACCAGATCCGAGCTGCATCTGTGACTTTGCAGCAACACCAGATCCTTAACCCACTGAGCCAGGCCGGGGACTGAACCGGCATCCTCACAGAGACAACGTCGTGTCCTTAACCTGCTGAGCCACGCAGGGAACTCAGACGGGGATCTTAATATACAAGAGAAATAAGATTTATTTATCCCATAAGTCATTTCTTATATTTAGCAGGTGCCAAGACATACATTAGGAGGTAGGCATGCAGAAGTAACAGGCACCATCCATTTCCTCGAAGAAGAGAGGAGCTGAGGAGTTATGAGGACTGGATCTTTGTGACAGACCTGCGAAGAAACTACAATCCAGGAAAAACCAGTTAAGTATCATGCTCGGGTCGCTGAGCATTAAGGGCAGAGCAGGAACTTTGCGTCCATACCCCGGCACAGTGTGTATGCTCCCGCTAGGACAGGTTCCACCATCTCGTTATGAGCAAAGAGCCATATGCACAAGGTAACAGAAGGGTCATCGGGACAGAAAAACGATGCCAGGTGCTGGGTTTGCCATGTGCTCTCTAAGTGCCTGTTGGCCCTACAAGGGAGAGAAGAATTTGGACTGGAGGAGCAGGGAACTCCTTTGCATTCTGTGCCCTGGTTTCCATAGATTTCCATTCAGCTCAGTGCGTGCTGATTGGCGACTCTGGGCTGCTTTAGGATGCTGTTCAAATAGACACATGAGAGCATGTTTTTGTTATGGTCTTCCTTGACTGAAGGCAGGTGATCTGAGTTCTTAAGTCTGTCTTTAGGGAACCTTTGTATTGTTTAATGGTCTGTCTGACAGCAGCTATTTGTACCATCCTGCTGGCAGCAGGAAATTGTTTGAAGATCTGTTCTCGATACCCAAGATATGACCAGCCCAATAAAAGGATGTGAGTGTCAAAATGGTCTTTATTCCCCATGTGTGGGCCTTAAAATTGGCAAATGGGGAAGTTCCTGCTGTGGTGCAGCGGAAACGAATCCAACTGGCATCCATAAG
Source organism: Catagonus wagneri (assembly GCA_004024745.2). Classification (NCBI taxonomy): domain Eukaryota; kingdom Metazoa; phylum Chordata; class Mammalia; order Artiodactyla; family Tayassuidae; genus Catagonus; species Catagonus wagneri. The sequence continues at coordinate 7,972,455 of PVHT020000034.1, read as the reverse complement.
GATGTGGGTTCGATCCCTGGCATCACTCAGTGGGTCAAGGATCCTGCATTGCTGTGAGCTATGGTGTAGGTCACAGATGAGGCTCAGATCCCGTTTCTGTAGCTGAGGTGTAGGCCGGCAGCTGTAGCTCTGATTCGACTCCTAGCCTGGGAATTTCCATATGCCGTAGTTGCGGCCTTAAAAAGAAAAAAAGAAAAAATTGACAAATGGGACTGCTTGTGTAAGAAGCATCACTATTGAAGGAAAAAGAAAATTGAGGAGTGTTACAGGAGTCTGAAGTGGCTGTGGGCTTGGCCTTGGCTTCCATATTGAATACCGGCTCTATTTAGCATCAGCTCCTAACACACATATGTCTAAATTCCTCATGTGAAACCTTTTTTCTTGATTGAAGGAATGTATTCAGTGTAGTCTGAAGTATAAATCATTCAGATGCAGTAAACCAGGAGATGTCCCACCTGGCAACAGAAGGCTAAATGGCAACTGTGATATTTAGTAACACTTCCACACAAGAGAAAACAGTCAACAGATATCTCCTAGGAAGGAGTAAGCTGCAGGGAGATAAAATTGAGGCTGCTCACTACTCTCTCTTAGGATCTTTCAGTTTGCCTTTTTGGTCTTTTTAGACCATCTGCTCAGTGAACACTTCTGGTCATTTCATAGTCAGAAATATGAGATCTGGATTTAGATGTCAGGTTCAGATCTTGATGACATCACTCACTGGCTGTGTAATCTTTGGCGGTTAATTTCTTTGCCTCCCTTCCTTCATCCACAAAATAGAAGGAATAGCCATTACTTCATAGACTTTGGTGTAGGGACTAAATGAGATATGCATGTGAAGAAATCAGAGCTCGCAAACGTTAGATAGCAACATTATCATCATTGACATGCTGGCCATTGTAATCCTTTCAACTGCTGAACAGGAAATGAGTACCTGCAATTTGCTTTTGCTAATTTTTAACACAACAGTGGAGAGATAGGGTGTGGGAATGAAAGGCAAGCAAAGCATGGGCTTTGCTACAAAACGTGATCACTGCTTGGGTCCACAGTTCAAGGGGCTAATTTAGGAAAAGGTAAGTGTAATGTTTCAGGAAAGTGTCAGGATATCAAGGTACTACGGATGAGGGGTGGGGGCATTTAGATAAAATTGCCTGAGTGCTTTGCAGTTAAATAGGAAGCCAGTGTGGTTTAATCCAGGAGTTCCAAGTGAAGATATATAAATATATGGGAATTAATGGGAAAGGAAATCACCAGAGACTCCTATCCTGAGGTACTTTATACCTGCATTAATTAGCTAATTCAATTTACATGTAGATTTGAGTGCAAATGGCACATTTAGAAAACAAATGTTGTGGCAGGTAGCAAAGAATTAGCTCGGGAATTTGTGTTAGTCTGCTCGGGTTGCCATAATAAAATACCATAAACTGGGTGGCTTAAACAACGGAAATTTATTTTCTCACATTTCTGGAGGCTGGGAAGTCCCAGATCAAGATGCCAGCTGACTGGCAAGGGACCTCTTCCTGGCTTATGGACTGCCAACTTCTTGCTGTGTCCTCACCTGACACAGTGAGAGAGAGACAAAGGCAGAGAGAGACAGGCAGAGAGTAAAGCTCTCGTCATGAGGGCACTAATGCCATCACGGGGGCCCCATCCTCATGACCTCCTCTAAACCTAATTACCTTTCAATGGCCCTACCTCCAAGTACCATCACATGGGGAAGTAGAGCCTCTTCATATGAACTTGCAGAGGGGGACACAATTCAGTCCATAGAAGAAGTGACAGTGCAATGAATGAGTCCAACCATGGTTTGCCTTGCACCTTTGCTCTTCATGTCTGTTTACGTGGTTCAGATGGAGTAAGTTATTTGAGCGCTACAGGCTTAGTATTTTTTTGTTGTGCATACACACACGTGAGTAGGGTGTACAACTTAAAAGCAAAACCGTTCAAGTAGGCAGAATTTCCCCACCTACCACTTAACCGTGCTTGAGCTCTTCCATCGGAAACAGGTGATGCCTGAAGTGGCGGAAATGTGTCACCATGAAAAAAGTTTAAGGATGCAGAGGGATTGCTTAATGCGGTGCTCTGGGTGGGAATGCAAAGAACCTGGAAGGTGATCCCCTACAGCCAAGCATGAGTGTGGCTTTGGTCTCTCCCTGACCCAAGGAGAAGTGTCCAGGGTTGGAGGGAGGGGTTGCAGGGGAAAACAGGAAAAAAAGAGGGATGGGAGAGAAGAAATGGACAATGAGCACATAAAAGTGAGAAAGCAGAAATAAAAGCCACAAACCACAGAAAGAAGCCCCCGCCCCACTGAAGCTCTTCTCCGGGGCTCAGGTGGGTCTCTCGGATGCCCTGCACCAGGTGCCAGCAGCTTCTGAAGGAGGAAGGCTGCAAGCTTGTGGGACGAAACCCTTCAGACGCCAGGGGAGGCTGCAAGCCCCACTGCACGGAGGGGAGGCTCGCCATCTCTCCAGAAGAATAGAGCGAGTAAGTTCTGGCGACTGTGTGGAAACGGGTCTGTCGACTTAGAGTCAGTGCAAGTCAGTCCAGGAAAGGGAGGGTGAGAAAGTACTAAAGGAGAACTGAAGGGCTAGGGGGAACCAGATCTTTTGAAGGGACTGTCCTGGGCCACCCAGGAAGGCTGCCTCAGATCCTCATCAAAAGAGTTAATAACGATTCTTCTTCTCATCGTTGGACCTTAGAACTTCCTAGCCTTCATTCAAATGCATCTAAATCTCCAGAGAGGACCCAGAGGGAGAGGAAGAGAGAGTGGCAGATTAGATAAGAAGTGAGACGTGACAGGGGCTCTGAGGCAAATTCATGAGACGGGAGATGGTGTGACCGAATGAATCGCTAGCCCAGCGCAAGGCAAGAGCCGGCGTCGTCCTGAAGAACCACACCCCCCTGCGGCTTCTCGGCTGCTTCCTGTGCTGCTCACCAAGGAAAAAAAAATCACCGGGTTGACCTCACTTCCTTTTCTGCTAGGCTTTGCAGGCGGGGACATCAAGGGACATCTGTAGATAGAGCACGCATGAGCTGCAGCGAGGTATCACCGAGATCTCACGCCCGCCCGAATCACCTGACCCAAAGCCTGGGACTAAGCTGCCGTCCTTACCTGGAGGCGCTCTCTCCAGGCTGTGCTCATGTGTCTGCCTTGTTCAGCCTTTTTCCTGGCAACTTGGGCGAAACCAAATCAAGCAGGCTTGACAAGTGTTCATTTGACACAGAGTCAGGAGCTGGTCCTAATAAGTCAGGGGACAGGAACAAGATTCAAAGAGTTCTAGACAGGTTGGAAGGATGGAACAAAACCACCAAGATGAGAGAGCGGATCCATAGTGAAGTTCAAGCAATTAGACACACCAGGTAAGGGAGACTTGAGTTCACGTTTGAGAAATGAAAGCACTGGTTTCGGTTGATTGCACTCTTGCTATAAATGATGAGCATGACATATCTGTGACAAAAGAGAGAGAGAGAAAAAAATCTGCAGCTTTACATTTCATACATAAAGTGGTCATATCCCAAATAAAGGAGATAATTATGCCATAGTATTCATACTGAATTCTATTTGAGATGCCTCAAATTAAGCAAACATTCATTGAAAAATGCTTGTGAGGGGGTCTGGCGAGGAGCAAAGTAATTGAAGCAGTTGGAGCCGTTTCTCTGAGGAATGAGCATATGAGGAGAGGATGAGATTGTCACATTCAAATATTTGAAAGTGACATTGAAAAGAATTAAGTGTATTGTGTGTAGCTCCGGATGACAAGGAAGTGGAAATTTCAGACAGAAAGACAGATTTCCACTCAATGTACATTAGAATTAATTGACATTTTGAGATACCCAAATAGAGAACTTGCTGTGACCAGAAGTTTCTGTGCTGAATCCATTAGGGATGACGTGGAAGGAACTGGGAGGACATACCAGGTGACTTGAGGGTCCGTTCCACTCTGTGGTTTAATTTATCTCACTGAAAAGGTATGTTTTGAAAGGATTAATTACAGGAAGATCAGGATGAAATAGCTCGATTAAAAAGTTAAGTTTTAAGAGGTGCCGTGGTGAGATGTGGAGATGTGGGTCCATAACTGGTTCACCTGATATTTAATAAATTGCACGCTATGTAGAAAAATGGGGAACAAGAGAAAAAAGCTACAAATAATCCTACCACCTTAAATAAGCTTTAATTGTTTTGGTGCATTTATTCCATTATTTTTCCTATGTGTCTGCTTTTAATGTCTTTATTAGCTTTTTTTTCCAAGTCATAAGAGCAATACATGTGAGCTGCAGAAAATTAAAACTGCACCCATCTTCCAACTTAAGCTCTCAGAGGTATATAAATGGAATATAGTCTTAAAAGCTAATAGTTTGTTCAAAGAAGGTGTGGTGGAATACTGGAATACTACTCGGCCATAAAAAGGATGCAGTTTTGCCATTTGCACCAACAGGGATGGATTTGGAGGGCATAATGCTAAGTAAAATAAGTCAGAGAAAAACACTGTATGATCTCACTTATATGTAGACTCTAGAAAATGTAACAAACTAGTGAATATAACAAAAAAGAAGCAGACACAGATATAGAAAACAAACCAGCAGTTAGTTACTAGTGGGGAAAGGAGAGGGGGGAGGGGAACTATAGGGTGGGATATTAAGAGGTACAAACTATTAGGTTTAAAATAAGCTATGAGGATATATTATACAACATGGGGAATATAGACAATATTTTATAATAATTATAAATGGAATATAACCTTTAAAATTGTGAATCGCTGTATTATATACCTATAATTTATATAATAGTATACATCAACTGTACTTCAATTTTAAAAAGTTAATAGTTGGAGTTCTTAGTGGCCTAGCAGTTAAAGATTTGGTGTTGTCACTGTTGTGAGTCAGATTCAGTTCTTGGTGAAAGAACTTCTGCATGCCGTGGGTGTGCCAAAAAAAAAGTTAATAGTTTGTTGTGATTACAGTATTTTTCACAGGACTTAATCACAGTACTTATGCAACTTGGTTACCTGATATTCTACAATAATGTAGAATTATTGTTATACATTACTATTTCTGTATCTCCTTGAGTTAATAACAATTAAATGTCATTTTTGCTTAGGTTTTAGTTTAAGCTTAACACAAACCTTTAAAAGAAAAACACTTTTGGGATTCCTGTCATGGCTCAGCAGAAGTGAATCTGATTAGCATCCATGAGAACACAGTTTTGTTCCCTGACATCGCTCAGCGGGTTAAAGATCCGGCGTTGCCGTGAGCTGTGGTGGGGGTTGCAGACGAGGCTCAGATCCTGCGTTGCTGTGGCTGTGGTGTAGGCCAGCAGCTACAGCTCCTGTTAGACCCCTAGCCTGGAAAACTCCATATGCCAAGGGTACGGCCCTAAAACGATTTAAAAAAAAAAAGGGAAAAAGCCTTTCAAGACCATTAAAAAAGAGGAAGATGATGGCTAATAAGCACATGAAAAGAAGTTCAGCATCTATTATCATCAGGGAATGCATATTAAAACATGAGATACCACTTCACAGATGCTAGAATGACTATAATAAAAAAGACAGACAGTAACAAGTGTTGCTAAGCATGTGGAGCACCTGCAACTTTTATACCTTGCTCTTGGGAATCTATAATGGTACAGCCACTTTGGAAAACAGCTTGGTAATTCTTTAAGAAGTTAAACATAAACTTACCGCTTGACCAGCAATTCCTCTTACAGGTATCTACCCAAGAGGAATGAAAACAAATGTCCACAGAAAGACTTGTTAATGCTTATAACACCGTTATTCCTAATAAACCCAAAGGGAAAACAATTGAAATGTTTCTCAACTGGTGATGAAGATAATGGAATACTACTCAGCAGTAAAAAGAGTGAAGCACTGATATGCGTTAGGGCACGTATGAAACTCAAAAACATGCTAAATGAAAGAAGACTGAGGGAATGGACCACATATCCCATACGTGGCTTATAAGAAGTGTCCAGAAAAGGTAAATTTGTAAATACAGAAAACAGATCAGTGGTAGCCTTGGTGTGGGGGATGTTCATAGCAATCGACCACACACAGAGTTGAGGCAAGTTTTGGGCGTGAGGAAAATGTGCTAAAACTAGATTGTGGTGATGGTTACACAACTTAATAAATTTACTAAAAATGTACTGAATTGTACACTTACCAAAAAAATAAAAGTGCATGAAGGAGTGCCCGCTTTAAACCATTTTAAGTAACTATATATATATATTTTTTTTTTTTTTTTTTTTTTTTGGGTCAAGTCCTTGGTATGTGAAAGTTCCTTGGCCAGGGATTGAACCTGCACTACTGCAGTGACCTGAGCCACAGCAGTGACAATGCTGGATCCTTAACTGCTCGGCCACTAGGGAATTCCTTGGAGACAGTATTTTAAGACCAGTGAAATTTGGTACCTAATACAAAATAGTGGTACAACAAAGGAATTTGTAAGGTCTCTTCACTTTTCCAGTTATAACCAGATTTGCCCTTCCCATAGTCTCATCCTGATCGTGCCTTTATCAAAGGACAAGTTTAAAATGCTCATATATTTGAAAGGCACAAAATAAGATGAAATGGAATTACCATTACATATCGTTAAATGAAAAGAATGAAAACAGCAGAAGAGGGCTTGTGTTTTGTTTTTATGTTAAAATGCTGCTACCTAGTGATCGCTTATAAAATGACAGGACTTTTTTTTTTTTTAATCTTGGATTTGTTGAGCCACATCTATAGGATATAAATATCAGAACACTTAACTGTGTGTAGATTTAATATCTGAAGGAATCATTGAATAATTTACGCTTCATAAAAATACTGTGGTGGCAAGAACTGGGTTGGTGGGTTGGGGAGTCCTCCCCAAATGGCTTTGGGTCCTTGATCTGTGTGGTGTCAGCTTTGTGACCTTGTGGGGGGGTGCGTGGCCGAAGAGTCACCTTTTATTTCCAAAGTCCAAGGAGAGGCTTCAAGGAAGTGGCTAATAGCATGGCCTTGGGGGCCAGATCCTTAACTGCTCTAAACTTTGGTATCCTATCCCTTTGTTTTTTTTTTCTTTTTAAGGCTGCATCTGTAGCATATGGAGGTTCCTAGGCTAGGGGTCCAAACGGATCTACAGCTGGCGGCCTGAGCCACAGCCACAGCAACGTGGGATCCGAGCCACGTTATACCACAGCTCACGGCAATGCCAGATCCTTAACCCACCGAGCAAGGCCAGGGATCGAACCTGCATCCTCATGGATGCTAGTCAGATTGCTTTTCAACGCACCACAACAGGCACTCCATGGTATCCTATTCTTTAAAATGGGGATAAAGGAATAGTCACTGCTGGGTAGCTTTGAGATCTGCATGGAGGAATGCTTGTAAAAGCACTTTTCTCAAAATACACTTCAGAAGTTAGGTTACAATGATGTTTCCCTATAGTGATAACATGCCTCATGGGGAAAAAATATGCTTTATCTACTGTTTAAAATTAGTTACCCCTCCCCAACCCACCCCAAAGCAAGGAGCAAAAATCCAGAGGGGTCTCAATTCAGAAATATACTTAGATTATCAGCTAATTGGAAAAACATACTTGGGCAATTTTATTTATTATTTATTTATTTATTTATTTATTTATTTTTGCTTTTTAGGGCCACACTGCACCCACGGCATATGGAAGTTCCCAGGCTAAGGGTCAAATCGGAACTACAGCTGCCGGCCTATACTACAGCCACAGCAATGTGGGATCTGAGCTGTGTCTGTGACCTACACCACAGCTCACTGCAACACTGGATCCTTAACCCACTGAGTGAGGCCAGGGATCGAACCTGCAACCTCATGGATACTAGCTGGATTTGTTACCGCTGAGCCACCTCAGGAACTCCAACAATTTGACTTTTAAAATAATGAATAAACATTAAAGTTGCCTAGAACTTGGAATTTTACACCTAACTTGATATTTGCAATTGTCAATTATTTTAAAACAATATACACAGTGACAGGGAGGATGTCAACCGGTGAGTGTTCTAGCCGATACTCTCACCACCCGTATCTTATAGATGTCTGTCCTGTTTCATATGTGCCAGCCAGTACAAGGCTGGCCTGATAAAATACAACTCTTTCATTACCCCAAGAATTAAATTGGGAGTTCCCATGGTGGCTCTGTGGGTTAAGAACGCTACTTAGTGTCTGTGAGGATGCAGGTTTGATACCCAGCCTCATTCAGTGGGCTAAGAATCCAGCTTTTCTTGCAACTGCAGTATAGGTTGCAGATGCGGCTCAGATGCAGCATTGCTGTGGCTGTGGCGTGGGCTGGCAACTGCAGCTCCAATTCGACCCCTAGCCTGGGAACTTCCATATGCTGTAGGTATGGCCCTAAAAAGAAAAACAAACAAAGAATTAAAGTCAGTGTTTATTTATTTAGTCTTTTTGTCTTTTAGGGCCGCACCCACAGCACATGGAGGTTCCCAGGCTAGAGGTGTAATCGGAGCTGTAGATGACAGCTTATACCACAGCCATAGCAATGCGAGCTCGGAGCCGCATCTGAGACCTACACCACAGCTCACAGCAACGCCGGATCCTTAACCCACTGAGCAAGGCCAGGGTTCAAACCCATGTCCTTATGGATGCTAGTCGGGTTCGTTAACCACTGAGTCACAATGGGAACTCCTAGAGTAAGGGTTTACACTCTGGATTTTATTCCATAGGTCAGAGAACCAGTCTGTTTAAGGATTAATACCATGTAAAACTAAAGAGTTTCTACTGTTGAGCTTTTTCCGTGTTAATTTCCTTAGGATGTCAAAACATCTAGATGATTAATCTTAGATTTTATTTTCCATGCAAATGTTTTGGCACTGCTTATACATTGTATCTTTGTGTTCAACAGCTTTATTGAAGGATAACTTAGCATAGAATTCACCTATTTATAGTGTGCACTTCCCTGAGACTAAATGTATGCATGTTGTATAGTCATTACCACAACCCAGTTTGAGAACAGTTCTATCACATACTTTATGTTTGACCAGCCCCGGGTAGAAAGAATTTATTGGCTCATTACCTGTGGATTTAGACCATCTAGCTCTAGGATCTAGCCTAGGGATTCATTTTGAATTAATCAAGTTTTAAAGAAAAACAAACTCAAACTCTCAACTTTATTGAGAATAGAGGTCCATAAAGCACATTCACCAAAGGGCTTGCTTGCCAAGAGTCTAGAGACTAATTAAGGCTATAAATTAAACATGAGTCAATATAAAAAGTTTTCTGGTGATCTAGCAGTTAAGGATTCCACGTGGTTACTGCTGTGGCTTGGGTTCAGTCCTGGCCTGGGAACTTCTGCATGTTGTGGGCATAGCACCCCCCTCAAAAAAAAGTTAATATACACATACTCATGTATGTGTTTGTTTTATTTTTGGAAGGGGGCATGCCTGCTGCATGTAGAAGTTCCTGGGCTGGGGATTGAACCTGTTGCCAAAGTTGCAACCCGTGCCAACTTGGGATCCTTAACTTGCTGTGCCACAAGGGAACTTCCTACTGTACGCATTTTGAAAAAAGTGTATATTGTATAATTCACTATAGTTTATGCCAATGTTATGGCCATCTTTTAAAAAAAAACCTATCTGTATTTTCACTCTTTTTTTTTTTTTTTTTTTTTTAAATGGCTATACCTCTGGCACACAGAAGTTCTCAGGCTAGGGGTTCAATTGGAGCTTCAGCTGAGGCCTACACCACAGCCACAGCAACACCAGATCTGAGCTGCATCTGCTTGCTGCAATGTCAGATCCTTAACCCACGGAGCAAGGCTAGGGATCCAACCCGCATCCTCATGGACACTATGTTGGTTTCTTAAAGGGTTCCCAAGCCACCATGGGAACTCCATGTATTTTCACTTTTATAAATATGATTAAGTGGGATAAACTTTCCAGAGCTTATTTTGTTCTAGCAAGTCCCAAATTTATGGAAGAAATATTCCCCCTTTCTGCGATTTGGCTGTGCAGACTTTTGTGGAGTTGGACATCACATACTGGATTGAAATACTTGCAGAGGAAGAGTTTCCTCCTTAATGGGATATTTATGAGGCTCCTATTTTGTCTTTTTGTTTCAAACATTTATTATTCAAGAAACAAAACAAAACAAAACAAAAAAAAAACACGGAGTTCCCTTCGTGGCTCAGTGGTTAACAAATCCGACTAAGAACCATGAGGTTGCGGGTTCGATCCCTGGCCTTGCTCAGTGGGTTAAGGATCC
>PVHT020000034.1:7893182-7962150 GCA_004024745.2 Catagonus wagneri | reverse complement strand
CCTTGTCCTGCAAATACGGTATTCATGGTCTATTTCTCTTAATACAGCACATATTAAATATGTTATAAAAATCAGTGCGAGGACTTTTTTTCCCCTTTTTTACTTTTTAGGGCCGCACCTGCGACATGTGGAGGTTCCCAGACTAGAGACTGAATCGAGCTTCAGCTGCCAACATGGTATCCACAGCCACAGCAACGTGGCTCTGAACTGCGACCTACACCCCAGCTCATGGCAACACTCCTTAACCCATACTGAGCCACTGAGTGAGGCCCGGGATAGAACCCGCATCCTCATGGATCCTAGTCGGATCTGTTAACTGCTGAGCCAGAAAAGGAACTCCTTCAGTGTAAGGATTATAATCTGGGAATAATGAAAAAGCCTCTCTTTTTTGTTCCTTTCTTATCTCTGCACTTATCTATAAGTGTTACAGAGGGGATAGTTATGTATAAACTACCTCCACTTTGCTTCCAGACACATCTTTATCTAGTCCTACTAGTTACTAGTTATCTAGTTACTGCTAACTCCACTCATCTCCATATTTAAATACTGTTTTAGGAGTTCCCGTCCTGGTGCAGTGGAAATGAATCCGACTAGGAACCATGAGGTTGTGGGTTCAATCCCTGGCCTTGTTCAGTGGGATAAGGATCTGGCATTACCACAAGTTGTGGTGTAGGTCGCGGATGTGGCTTGGATCCTGAGTGGCTGGGAACCTAGCCTGGGACCCCTAGCCTGGGAACCTCTATATGCCACAGGTGTGTCCCTAAAAAGGCAAATAAAATATGTATGTCAGTATGTACTAGTTCAGTCTCCTACAAATACTGAGAAAGCTCTTTGTGGTTAGGCTAATTTTCTTAAACTTTGCATATGAATAAATGAATTGTCTTATTTCTCAAGCACCTAGTCCATACTGGACACACAAAAAGCTATTTAATAAGTACTTGCTTAATTAATAAATGACACCTCAGGTTTGTCTTCCCTCCTCTGGATTCCCTACGACATTTACATCTATCACATAGCCCAGATTTCCTAGAACTTGCAGATTTTCTGTCCTACTGTCTCCATACGTATAGCTGCACATGCCACACCGTATGTCAGGACATATGGTCCAAATAGTTGTAAGATGAAGCCATCTTTATTGCAATAAGTCTCTGATGTCTGTTCCTTTTTGTTGACTAAGAGATCCGATTACAATTTCAAATAGCCCCCTTTTTAACTTTATCCTGGGTTTTTACTATTAAAAAAGCATATTGGTAGAAAAAGTTTGTTAATACAAAATGTATCAAATTAAATTCCCTTTCACCAAAGGTCATCTATTTCTCTCCTGTCGTTTCCACTGTGACATTTCCAACTCAGGTCTCCTACTGAGTGCCTAGAGAACATTCAATACACATAGGAGGCAGCTGCGTGGTCCCCTGGGCACCTGTCCGCAGACGGCCCACTCACTAATTCTCCGAACTGGGGTTAGTTACTCAAAGCGCTAGGAGTCTCAGGGTTCGTAAAATAACCGTCTCACCAGGTTGTCGAGTCAAGACGTGTATCGGTAAGCACTTTGTGTTGTGGGGTCCTGGAAAACGGTTTAAGCGTGCTCTACCCTAGACCCGACAGTTCACCATGCAGCTTTAAAGGATGCCCCATCGACCCTCTCTCGCACCTCACCCGCCCCAACGACCCAGCAAGAAGACAGAGCCTCCACCAGCGAAGGGCCCCGGCTTGCAAATGACTGCGAAATTCCAGGCGCTCTTGGCCTTCGGGAGAGGGAAGCCTTCTCTGCAGAGCTCCTCTCTACAGTTTCTAACGCCTGCTTCCTCTAGGGCCGCCTCTAGGTCTTAAATTAATGTAAACTAGAGACTCCCGCTTCACAGTCCTGTTCTTTTCTCTTCCAGGACCTGCTAAGAAAAGCTTCCCTAAGCCCAGAAGCTTCGCCAGCCTCCAAACTTCTCTCTAGCTTCCGCCACGCCCCACCAACCAAAGACCAGGTCCTCCCGCCCCCTCGCCTTATGTTTGATTTCGGCGCGCCGCAAACCTGAGGGCGGCTGTGATTGGCTGGAGGGAGCAAACTTCCCGTCTGATTGGCTGATAGTAGCTCTCAGCGGGTGACTAAGGCGGGGTTAAGACTCCGGGAGGTAGGTGACGATTGGTTCCTGAGTGAGGAGGGCGGAGTCAAAGGCGGAAGCACTCGTTGGGGTGGGGGTGGCTTCGGGGAAAGCGAAAGAAGGAGCAGGATGGAGGTAGTTAGGTGTCCGCAGCATGGTAGGAGGTTAGCGTCCCGGGGTCTCTCGGGGTCTGTCATTGTAGCATGGCGTAATTTTTGTCGACGTTCTCTCCTTAGGGACCTTATGCTTTCTGAAGACGGGAGTCCGCGATGGCCCGAATAAAGGAAAGAGCTTCTACGTGTGCCGGGCGGACACATGCAGCTTTGTGCGGGCGACTGAGTAGGTCTCGAGCTGGGCACTATTCCCTGCGACCGCGCGCCGCCTCCCGGGTGGGGTCGCGGGCTCCCCGCTGCCCAGCGCCAAAGGGACCGGGAGAGCTGGAACCCCTGGTCTGCGGAGCCATGGCCCTTTAGTTGGTAATCTCAGAACAATTCGGCGTGTTAGGGACACGCTCCTCTATTGCTTGCTGTGTGACCCAGGGCTGGTTACTTTCCCTCTCTGGGCAGCCAATTCCCTCATAACATGGAGGATCGACTACATCTGGATCCTTCTGGTCCCTTCCAGTTCTGGTTTTCTTTTCACCTGGCAGCCTTGATCACTCCCTTCTGATTAGACATTACCCCCTACCCCATTTAGTGAGGACATAGAGGCATAGCAGAAAATAATCGGCTTCAGCTTTGCAGTAGTAGTAGTTAGATTAACAGGCTCTTTTAAAAATAGGATTCTCGGAGTTCCCGTCGTGGCTCAGAGGGAACGACTCTGACTAGCATCCATGAGAACGCAGGTTCTATCCCTGGCCTCGCTCAGTGGGTTCAGCATCAGGGGTTGCTGTGAGTTGTGGTGTAGGTTGCAGACATGACTTGGGTCTGGCATTGCTGTGGCTGTGGTGTAGGCTGGCGGCTACAGCTCTGATTCCACCCCTAGCCTGGGAACCTCCATATGCTGCTGGTGCGGCCCTAAAAAGACAAAAAAATAAAAATAAGGTTCTCTACATTAAAGTGGTGAGGTTGTTAATCTAAAGAAACAAATTACTTTAGGGATTAAAGCTGAAAGAAACATCAGATTTATGATTCAGCCGTCTGGTTTTTACAGAATTGAAATGTTAAGCTTCTTTTTGGAAGTGAGAAAAGTTAATACTGTTCTCATAAAACGTTGTTAACGTTTTCACAGTACCAGGTGTTGGAAGTCCCTATGTGAAATTTTAAACTATCACATCTTATCCGTTTTTTTCCCTACTTTCTACTGAACTTGGTGGAGAAAAGGTATTTTTCTACATAGCATGTAAGGCACGTAATGGATATCAATACTGGAAAATAATATATTTTTTCAACACGTGTATTAACTTCTCATGTTTCCCCCCCATGGTTTAGATGATTTGTATTTTTGCTAGGCTTTGAAACTGAGTGGAAGATTTTTATCCTTTTTCAGATTTAGAAAATAAATTTTTAGAGTAAATATTTTCTTTGCCTTCTGTAAGCTGTTTTTTTCATTTGACAGAAGTTCTTAGGATGCAGTTTAATTAAATACAAAATGATTTTATTTAAATCAGTGTTAAATCTTAGAGAAGGGACCAAACAAACAAGCAAAAAAAAAACCCTAATGCTCTCATCACCGTGTCATTACTTCAGGGTTTACTATTAATTTCTAGTTTCTATACATGGCTTCTTAGGTTCAGTACCTAGCTCAAGCTTCATGAGACACGAAAGCACATTCAGATTTGTAGGAATTGAACATTAACGGAAGTGTAAGATTCTGTTTTAAATGAAAAGAAACATGCCTTTTTATAGAGTACTATTTATAAGAACGTACTACTGTACAAACTAGTGCAATGATATTTGATTCCAAGACGATTGCTTGATAAATTTGACATATTTGAAATATGTCTGGTAACCAGAATATAAGCAGAAAGATAGAAAATGCCATGGGTCATGTGAGAGTATTTTAGACCTTCACTCAAAACAGTTTACTCTCAAATGTTACACATAAATTATCTTTCATAATAAGAAGTTGGAAGGGCGGAGTTAAACTTAGACTAACCAAGCTTGAAGTAAATCAGTAGAGTGTGTTGCTAGAGTGGGCATGTGACAGCGTCGAGTGACAGGTTATTAAAGAGGGTGGAAGAATCTGGGGAGAATCCACAGCCTGGAGGTATCCCAGTGTAGTGGTTATGTAGCACAGTATCATTTCAAACTTTTGAATCATCAAGAAAAAGGTAGATGTATTTATGGTTATCCTTTATTTGGGGGAGTGAAAGATGAGAGCTGTGGGCCCTTTCCTCAGGAATGTACATGTATGTAAAAGTGTGTGAGATCTGCAAACCCAGCTTAGGTCAAACATGGATCCTTAAGTTTAAAGCTCATATTTTGGGTTTAATTTTGGGATATTGACTTCTATTTGCCTCCTAACAACAAAATTTCAATTTTTTCCCCCTAGCATTCCTGTTTCTCACTGTTTATTGCATGAAGACTTTGTGGTGGAGCTTCAGGGCCTGTTTCAACCACAGGGCAGGAAAGAATACAGGTAAGTGTCCAAAAGAACAGCTAAATGTATTTGGAGGTTTTTTTTGTTTGTTTTTGTTTTCCTTTTGCCTGGAAGAGTTATAGTCAGGTAGTTTCAGGCCTGACTATTTAAAAGTCAGTAAAAAAACAAAACAGTGTTACTATATGTACGGAATATCTTCTGGCTGTCTGTCATCCCCTAACTTCTGAGCTACTGGTTAATCTGAGAAGCCTGACCTCTAGCTAATTTCTGGATAAACCGCTCCTCCTCCCTCCCTGTCCAGCCCTTAAGTAGGTAATAACAGCGGCCCACCAACAGCCATTAACTTGCGCTAATTTAACTTTCTCATTCTGCTGGTAGAGTGAAGTAATGTATAAAAATGTCTGCTGTATAGTAACTCAATAAGTATTTTTTTCTCTTTTTATGGGAACTCAGAGGAAGGGCAGGGAGGTCTATATAGATGACAGCTGATATTTGTCATGAGTAATGAAAAAGAAGTAGGAATTCACTAGGGGCAAAACGGGGACATATTTAACAGATTGATGTCCTACATTCGTGTACAGAGGCATGAGGTAATTGTAAACATTTGGTTCGGTGGTAGTTTAGCATATATTTAAGTGAAGACTTCAGAAGATAAGACTGACCAGGAAGGCAGGGGCTGGATGTAATGCTTATTATATGATACTCTATCCACTTTGTTGTTTATGTATTCTAGATCATCCCCCCCCAATATAGTCATTCTGGGACTATCTTAACACTTTGTACATAATTGAAAACTGTCTATACTACTGAATTACCCGAGTTAGGCATGTAATAAGATGCATAGTTCAACTGGTTGAGTTTTGGGGTTTTTTTAATTGGATGTAGTTGATTTGCAATGTTGTGCTAGTTTTAGTACAGCAAAGTGATTCAGTTATGTATATGCATATATATATATATATATATATATATTCTCAGCACTGGTAGGGAAAAGAATTTGAAAAAGAATATTGTATATTGTATATTCTTTTTTAAATTCTTTTCCCTTCCAGTTGGGTTTTGAGAAAGGTATATATCTATCCTTATAACCAAAATCCCAGTCAAAATATAAAATATTTATTTCCATTATCCCATTAAGTGCCATTGGATCCCTTCTTGTTATTCTTCCCACCCACCTAAGCCAACCACTGTTTTGATTTATACTATATGTATGTATTCTTTTGTGTCTGGCTTCTTTTATGTAGCAGTATCTGAGAGATTCATCCATATGTTTGTGTGTATCGATAATTTATTTTTTACTATTGCCCAGTTGATTTCTGTGTTATAAATACCACAGTTTGTTTCATGTAGGTTTTTTGCATTTCTGTATATCTTCTTTGATGACGTATCTGTTTAAAACTTGTAGATTCACAAGCAGTTATAAGAAAATAGTACAGAGAGAGCCTCTAGACTTTATCTAGTAGTAACGTTTGGCAGAATTTAGTATAATATCACAACTAGGATCTTGATATTGGTACTGATGTAATCCACTGAACTTTTTTGTAAAGATAGTTTTACTTGTACTAATGTGTGTGTATGTGTACATATGCATTTAGTTCTATGCAATGCTGTCACGTGTAGTTTTGTGTATTCGCTGTAACAGTCATGATACTGAACAAGTTCCATGACCACAAGATCCCTCTTGTTGCTCTTTTATAACCATACCCACCTTCCTCCTGTTTGCCTCTGTTTACCCCTGGCAATAGTAAGTTTGATCTCCATCTCTAAAACTTTGTCATTTCAAAACATTACTTAGGGAGTTCCCATTGTGGCTCAGCGATAATGAACCCGACTAGGATCCATGAGGATGCGAGTTCGATCTCTGACCTCTCTCAGTGGGTTAAAGGATCTGGCATTGCCATGAGCTTCCGTGTAGGTCACAGACCTGGCTTGGATCTGGCATTGCTGTGGCCGTGGTGTAAACCGGCAGCTGTAGCTCCAATTTGACTCCTATCCTGGGAACTTCCATATGCAGCACCTGTGGCCCCAAAAAGCAAAAAAAAAAAAAAAAAGGTTACCTACACGGAATCATGCAGTGTAACGTTGGGGGATTTTTGTCTGTTTTTGAAGTTGCATTGTCTTTTGTTATTAATTGGAAGAGTTCTTTATATATTCTCTGTACAAGTCCTTTGGCAGAGACATGGATTGCGAATGTTTTCTCCCGGTCTGTGGTTTTCTTTTTCTTGACTGTCTTTTGAAGAGCAGAGGCTTTTCATTTTTATGAAGTCCAATTTATCATTTTTTATTGGTTTGTGCATTTTGTTTTCTCCAAGAAATGTTTGCGTACCTCAGGATCATAAATTTCTCCAATGATTTCTTCTAGAAGTTTTATAGTTTTTTTTTTAATGAGTTTTTTGCTTGGTCTGTGCTCTACCTCAAATGATTTTAGGTTACCTTATGAAATAGTTCATTTATTTTTCTGTATAGTATTGAATGAATGTTTGTTTCAGCATCCTTTATCCTTTTTTTGTGTTTGTATTAGACATATTTTAATTTTGTTATATATCAACATAAATCCTTCCAGTCTTTGAAAATGCTTCTTTCTGCAGTTGAAGGGGAAAGAAAGGACCTATCTAATATAAATTAAAATATTAGTTAACGTCAAAATAGCAAATACATACACTAAACCCTACAGCAAATGTAACCTGTGCTCAAAATTCTTTGCCATTCAGGTTGACTAGATGTTTGCTTGTATTTAGATCTATTGAAAATTTAGGAGTTTCCACAACAGTGCAGCAGAAACGAATCTGACTGGGAACCATGAGGTTGTGGGGTCGATCCCTGGCCTCGCTCAGTGGGTTAAGGATCCGACGTTGCCATGAGCTGTGGTGTAGGTCGTGGACGCACCTCGGCTCCTTCGTTGCTTTGGCTATGGTGTAGGCCACAGCTCCTATTCGACCCCTAGCCTGGGAACCTCCATATGCTGCAGGTGCGGCCCTAAAAAGCAAAACAAGAAAATTTAGCAGGTCCGTTGCTATTGCCAGTGTACAAATCTAACGAGCTTGTGCACGTCTCTGTCAGCACCTGTTTTTGAAGACTTGCCTTTCCCCATGGAAACGCTTGTCACCTTCAGTTGACTGCCACGTGTGGATCTATCTCTGGACTTGCTAGTCTCTTCCATTGGTCTCTTTGCCTATCCGGACACAATCAGATAAGATTGTGTGAGTCTCCCAACTTTCATTTTCAAGATTGGCTATTCTAGGTCCTTTACATTTCCATGTAACATGTAGAATTGACTTTTAAAATTTTCTCACAAAACTCTTTTCGGACTCTGTTGAATCATTGTGGGGAGAACTGACATCAATGTTGATCTTCCAGTCCATGAACGTGGTGTATTTGTTTATGACTTAAAATTTCTTTCCGCATTGTTGAATCATTCTCATTATAGAGTACCATACCCTTTTGGTTAAATTTATTCCTCAGCATTTATATCTTTTGAGACTCTGATAAATGGAATTTTTAAAAATTTCACTTTTCCATTGTTTTTCTGCCAGTACAGTGGGGCCAGTAAGCATTAGTGCATGAAGTTAGGAAGTTCTGACACATAAAACCATTTTCACACTACTGGGAGCCCTGTATCACGTGGAAATATCTTTCTATGTGGTAGGAAGCTGCTGAAGAATATTTAGTCCAATTTTTATTCAAAGAAGAACTGTGGAAGTTAGGTTAGAAAGTGAAGCTGGTGGAGGCAAGGAGTAGCCCACTGAAGTGATAGCTACTCTTAAATGTCTACTGCGTGGCATATTCATCACCTCTTACGTTCACAGAATCTGCTGCAGTAGGTTTCAGTATCACTGTTTTCCAGACAGATGAGGACACATTTGGTGAGATTAGAACAGGAATCTGCAGTCCTGTGATTATGATCTGGCATCGCTGGGATTTGAACTTAGATCAAACAGATTCCAGGTGCACCCGCATTCTCTAAGTGAAAGACGGGTTTAGACTGAGGCCATGGCAGGTGGAGTTGGGTGCACTTAGACTGGAGAACACTTGCTGAGAGAGAACAGCTGCGGCATGTTGCCTGGTAGGGCCCGTTAGCATATTCTTTCCTCCATCCATTCAACCGGGATAGTGGTCAAGATAGCCCCGACTTTCCTGGGTTGTGAGTGACGCCATGTATGTGATGAGTTTAGTCTGGTGTTTGGCACATGGTCAGTGCTGAGGAAATGCTTGCCTCGTTGGGGTTGATGGATGGTGAGTTTACCAATAAGTGAGACAAGGAAGGAAAGGTGACATCGTAGAGGGCTGGGCTGTGTGGCTAACACCTGCAGCTTTGGACTCACCGTGTCTTGAGTATGTGTGAAGCCAGCCAGAAAAGTGAGTGTGCAGCTCAGCATGAAAGTCTAGGCTAAAGAGAGACTTTTGAGAGTTTGTCTTTAATATTCTTCCCCCTAGGTAGATGAGGCTGGGGTGGGGGTAGGGGGTGGGGTGAACTTAATTTTAAAATAGAATGAATGCTAAATGTATTTCTTTTAGCGCAAATCTAGAAGTTATTAGGAGGTACTTACTAGAGCTTCAGAAAGATTGTTTTAGGACAAATAAAATATAGTTCTACCATACACACCAAATTAAAAACAAGCAAAAAACCCAGCCAGTACCCTTATAGGTGGTACAGGCTGGAAGTTTAAACAGAAATAGGTCATGTTTCTACGGGTGATGACTTCCTTAGCAGACAGTAAGGCATCCAGCCAGAACCCCTGTACTCTGGAGAATGTCGGAATGTCAGGGGGCACAGCCTTTCTTTCCTTCAAACCAGGCTTGCTTTTTGAGAACTTAAAAGTACTTTACATCCTTGAATTAATACCATTATGTGTAACGCTTAACCTCCCTAGGAGACAGGTGCAGCAGTGTGATGGAGGGACGGTATAAACCAAAGTAAGACTGAGATGCCCATTTTTCTTCCTTGGAGTGAAGCAGCTTTTGTGTGTAGTTCTCTAACTGAAACAGCAGATGGTACCACTCACCAGCATTTGCCTGACCCTTCAGCCATGACCTGTTTGTGGACAATAAAGGAAACTATGGTAGTCACTCAGTAGAACCAGGGGGAAGAACGCTTGCCTTGTTGTGAATGGTGAGCCACACCTGGATATACAGATGCTGGGCGTGGTCATCCAGCTCCGGAGTTCTTACTCTGTCTTCTTGCTCTCTCTTAGCTATTATTCTCAAGGATATGAAGGTCAAAATAGATGGTAGTATTCTTTTGTCTATAGATGGGTGAAACACGTGTTTTGTTCTTTAAATAACTGGTTGTAGTGGGATGTTCAAAATACCTTATTTTTAAGAACACTTGAGTCTTTGCACGTCTAGGAAACCCCTCGTGTGATTGGTTACTGGGTAAAATCAGCGTGCCGATTATCTAACCCGGTGATGATGATGTAGGCATGTGATAGAGAGGCATTTGGGTATGAACCAGACTCACACAAAAGGACCTGAGACCCCAGTAACTCATGGAGAAACCCATGCAATAAAGCCGATACTTTCACTAGGTGCTGTAGAGAATCATGCCCTGTGCTGGACAATAGAAGTAATCCTTGAATGGAGACGATATCAGCTCCTTTATAATACGCAAAGCAATGACTTTGCCTAGTTTGCCATTTGTCTTATCATTTTTGTCTACAGTATTTTTTACTGTGTGCACATTTAGTACTTTTATGTAGTCAAATTACTAAATCCTTTATCTCTCAGCTGCAGGATTATGTCATTCCCTTTTCACTTTAGGTTTACAAAAATATTCATCTCTTTTTTTCCTAGAACATTTATAGTTTCTTTTTTTTTTTTTTTACATTTACATTTTGTTCCATCTTGAAGCTTGGAGGAATGAGGTAGAAATCCAGCTTTCTGTTTTTCCATTGCTACATATAAAGAAGTGAACTTGTATTCTCAAGGGCCCTGTGACACATTGGAATAAGAGTTAGACACAAGAAGACTGCCGAAGGGTTCAATCTGCACATGTTCGAATGCTAAATTGGAGGTGATTAAATGCCAGCTGCTTCTGTGACTGAGACCTATACTAAGAGGTTAAGGCTGATGAAGCTTTCTGAGAAAGTAGAGGAATTGACTTGAACTTGGTCTTGAATGACCTCTAGCTGATAATATCATTATTGATATTAATTTATATCCTAGAAAATAATTGAATCTACTGTAGAAATTATGTTCTTTTTTCATAGAAGAGTCAGTATTTGCTTTCTCTTTGAGAATATATTTCCACTGCTTTCTCTGTTGATTTACAATTTAATAAACATACCAAGCTTTTAAAGGCAGAGAAGCTCATCCAAATTGATTTTAATAGAAATGTAGGTAGAAGCATCTTTAGCACTGTGCCTACCACATAGTTGATGCTCATTGTGTGTTGTTTTCGTCCCTCTTTCTCCACATCTTGCCCTTCTCCTGATAGTCTACGAAATAAACTATTTCTTAATAGTCTACTTAATAAACTATTTGAGGTTCCATCCCCGGTGCAGCAGAGTGGGTTAAAGGATCTGATGTTGCCACAGCTGTGGCGTGGGTCAATCAGATCTGATCCCTGGCCTGGGGACTCCATGTACTTCGGGTGGCCAAAAAAGAAAAAAAAATAGATAAACTGTCTGTAAAATATTCTTTCAGTAATGATTTCAAGTACTTGATACACTTTATGCAACTGCTGCAATTTGTTCTTGACTTACTTTCGTTAAGTGGTAGTATTCCCTAGAAGCACCTAGTACTTTGAACTTTTATTTTCTACTACTTTGAATTTTTATGCATTCAAGCCATTTCAGAAATTTTCAGAACTCTATATTCAATATAATATCCTATTGCAGTAAGAAAAGTTAAAGAGACCAATAAATGTTTTTAAAAATCGTGAGCTTGGAAGTTCCCCTTGTGGCTCAGCAGGTTAAAGACCTGACGTCTCTGTGAGGATGCAGGTTCAGTTCCTGGCCTGGCTTGAGGGTTAAGGATCCGGCATTGCCCTAGGCTGTGGTGTAGGTCCCAGATGTGGCTTGGATCCGGTGTTGCCAAGGCTGTGGCGTAGGCCATAGCTGCAGCTCCGATTTGACCCCTGCCTTAGGAACTTCCATATGCCACAGGTGCAGCTGTGAAAAGAGAAAAGAAATATTGGGAGCTCGAATGGGAAAATGATGAGCTTGTATAGAGGGGCTGGTCTTGTTTTCTTTCTAACTTGACTTGCTTCTGTGTCCAAGTGAAGTATGGTATTGAGGGGCCAAGACCTGCTCAGGACATGTTTTGAGTTAGGACTCGGACTGTTAGGATTCGTACTGTGTGTCACAGGACTAACTGAAGACGTTAGGAAAAGAACAAATTTAATGGAAAGAAAGCAGAAGGAAGGAATTAATGCAGGTAAAATTGACTTTACTGATTTAGAAAGCAGCAAAAGGAGAACGGATAAAATCTGGAAGCTAACTGATGAAGTAAAATAAAGAGGGCTCTAGTACACAATGAGTTATAGAGGGTTGCTCCTTCTGATATATTGAAACACACGTAAAATGACATATACAGAAGGTTTTTCTTTCTTTCTCTTTTTTTTTTTTAATCTTTTCTAGGGCCGCACCTGCGGCATATGGAGGTTCCTAGGCTAGGGGTCTAATCGGAGCTGTAGCCACCAGCCAACACCACAGCCACAGCAACCTGGGATCCGAGCAATGTCTGCAACCTACATAGCAGCTCACGGCAACGCCAGATCCTTAAGCCACTGAGCGATGCCAAGAACGGAACCTGCAACCTCATGGTTCCTAGTCGGATTTGTTAACCACCGAGCCACACCAGGAACTCCCAAAAGGTTTTCCATTGTGATGATTGCTTTTAATATGGAAGGACTGGGAGCAACCAAACTATCCATCAGGAGGGGTCTGATGAGTGGATAAGCAATGAGATCCTGCTGTATAGTGCAAGGAACTGTATCTAGTCATTTGTGATGTAACATGATGGAGGAAAATGTGAGAAAAAGAATGTTTGTGTTTATATGTATGCCTGGATCACTTTGCTGTACAGCAGAAATTGATAGAACATGGTAAATCAATCATAATAGAAAAAATAAAAGTATTAAAAAAAGAGGGTTCTGATTAAATAAATAATGGAACATCCTTATAGTGGAAAACTGCAGCTGTATAAAAAACTGTGCAGCCGTAAAAAATATATATATATATCCATAAGGAAATCCTTGCTGTATATGCTTTTATGGAATAATCTCCAAGACATATTTTTAAGTTAAAGAAAAAAAGCAAGCAAGGTATTTAGTAGTATGTATACTATGCTACCCGTGGGAGTAGAAAAGAAAAAATAAGCAAAGATATTGTTTTGAATATGCATTAAAACCATCTTTGTTAAGGCAAACATAAAACTAATGGAAATAGTTACTTGGAAGATATGTGAACTGAACAGATAGGAGAGGGTGATTTTCTCTGCCATTTTACGCTTTTTGATTGAGTATATTACCTATTTAAACGATTAAATAAAATATGTATTTCGAAAGCTCTTATTTAACTGAGAGAATGTTTTTGAGGAGTCATTTAGGGTAAGAAAAAAATCGGTTCTGTTTAATGCAGCAATGCTTAACTATTTGGTACAAGAGTCAAGGCATAATTAGGAATGAAGAGATCATATATGGTTATTACCTTATAGTTGCTGAAAATACAGTGGGTCAGACAAGTGTAGTACAACTAAATACAACAAAAATACAGAAGCAGTGCAATGAATAAACAGAGCAGGGAATGTGGTAAAATTTGCAAAGGAAGTCTGTCTTGAACTTGGTGTGGAGGGACTTGTGGGACTTTGACAGCTGGTGATGGGGGAGATGGTGGGCGAATAGGGATAAAGAGGACATCTTTGGTTGGAGGGTGGTACACCTGCAAAGTCTGGTGGGATGGACAAGGCCTGGCTTAGATTGGGAATGGACAGTGTAGCCATTTCTGCGTAGCTGGAGTGTAGGTGGTGCTGTGTGAGCAAGGACTGTCTTGCACGAGTATGTAAGTCTAAAAAAAATAGATAAATGGAAATATATATACAAAAGTAGATAGGATAGAATAATATAGAATAATATAGTTCAATCACCAAGTCATATATATACCCTACCTACTCCAACCCCCAACTCTTTCCAGATTTTTAAAAAGATCCTAGATAATGTCATTCCCTCTGTAAATATTTCAATATGTAGCTCTAAAAGATATGGGCTTCTTTTTTTAACCACTTTCCAGTAGATTCTTAAATGTTATAAATAGTTCATTTCTTGGTAGTTTTTGTTCATTTGTTTAAGCAAGATCCAAATAAGGTCCACAAATTGCAGTTAACTGATATGTTCATTAATTCTCTTAAGTAAGTTCCCCTAGTTTTTTTTCTCCCTTGTGATTTACTTGTTGAAGGAATCAAGTAGTTTGTCTCTGTTGTTGAGAGTTTGCAGATTATATCCCCATGGTCTAGTTTTATGCATTCCTCTGTTGTTTGTATTTCCCGTAAATTGGTCAGTTGTTGGTTCCAGGAGTTTGACCAGATTTGGGTTAGTTTTGTTTTGGTGTAACTTGTTTATTTTTGATGATTGTTTGTATACTTTATAGGAGATGTTACAGAAGAAAAACAAATTTATCTCTTGTTTTAGCGGATTTTCACAACTTTGATTATTTGCGTTTTTCACTTCATCAGGTTGTTCTTCCGATGCGTTAGAAGTAAGGCAGAGGGGAAGCAGTGGTGTGGAAATATCCCATGGCAGGTAGGAATTATTCATCTCTTTTCAAACCTGATGGTTAAGACTATTTAATCTGTGGCATCACCTGAAAGGACCTTGAAGTCCAGTATAAAATGGTTGGTCTTCATCATATTGCCTCTTGAAAGACAGTTCTTTTCTTTAGGCAGGGCAGACCCTGTTGGGACTTTTAGTATCAAAGGACTCCAGTTATATTCAAGAGTTAATCATTTGCCTCCCTTTTCACTTAAATATTTTTCAAGGTCTTAAATATAGTCATTAGTCTCCTGTTTTAGGGAAAAACTTAGATTTACTTGACTAGCTTCAATAACTTTTTTATAGACTGATAATCTCCTTGATGTTGGTATAAGTGGAGTATAAGTCATAAGTTTCTAGAATGTGAGAACTAGGAGCGACCCCACCGATATCCAGTACATGAGGAACTAGACGGAGGTCATGAAACTTGTTTTGGTAGAGGGATAGCTTGAGCTAAAGGTTCTAGATTCAAATCAAAGCAAGCAAAGAATATTGATTAGGTTTGTGGAAAAGTTTATCTTGAAAGAAAAGTATACATTGTGGCTACTGCTGTTATTAAAACACCTTGGTTTGGTCGCCACTTTTCCTTGAGGCCTGGAAAAGCAGTAATCATGGACAGAGAACGAACCAAGCATTGAAAGTGCTGTTAAGAAACCAGTGTTTTGTATACTTCCCATTGTGGCTCAGCAGGATAAGAATCTGACTAGTATCCATGAGGACGCAGGTTCATTCCCTGGCCTCGCTCAGTGGGTTAGAAGATCTGGCATTGCTGCAAGCTGTGGCATAGGTCGCAGATACTGCTCGGATCCGGTGTTGCTGTGGTTGTGGCATAGGCCAGCAGCCACAGCTCCAATTCTCCATCTAGTCTGGGAACTTCCATATGCTTCAGGTAAAGCCCTAAAAAGAAAAAAAAAGCAACCAATACTTTGTGAATTTGGCACAGAGTCTTTTCTAGAGGGAGAAGTGATCCCAGGAACATTCAGAAACTTTAGACTGTTTTTACTGTGCTTTCATTTCCTCTGAAAAAAGGCTTGCTGGATGTGAAGGTTGCATTATTATAAATTAAGATCACTTTCTTTGTCTTTAGGATCCTAATTCCAAAGGATATTCTGTGACCAGTAAGTCTCAGCATGCATCTGTGCCACCTCATTATCCTTCCAGCCAGCAGAGAAACCCATTCAAGGTACTTGACAAGAATCAAGAACCTTCCCTCTGGAAACAGCTCATCAAGGGTGAAGACGAGGAAAAGACAGCTAATAAGAAGCAGGAGAAAAAGGGAGATACACTCCTGGATCAAAAGAAGGAGCAGAAGCCTGAATCTAAGTGCTGGATGGAGAACGATCTCTCATCTGGCCTGGTGGTGAGGGAAAAACCATCTGCAGTTCAAGAGAGGCAGCGAGGGGAGAAGACAGAGTTTCAGTGTGAATTGAAGGGGCTTGAAGGGATGCACAGAAGAGACCTGTTTGAGATAAAATCCAGACAGGTCCACAGGGATGCGCTGAGAGAACCACCCGTGTCTCAGGAGACAGCAGATGGTGACAGTTACTACGTCCAAAAAGAATCAGAACCTCCTAGGAAAGAGGAAACTAAGCCTTTGCCTCGAATTGTTCCTGGTCAACACCCGATAAGCCAGCCCCAGAAAGGAGGCCACCTCAGCAAGGAGCACCCCCAGAGCTGGGAGGCGAGAGAAACAAAGGCAAAGGATGACCTGAGCTCGCAGACCCTCCAGAAGAGGCGGCTCCAGGGCCATTTTCAGGCACAGTCGGAGACCCGTGATATGTCTGCTCCGAAGGAACCAGCCGCTCAGCCTGCGCCGCCAGCCGCAAGGCACCCCCGGGGAGAGAGGGAAGATGTTGACACAAGCAGTGGTGACAGTGAGGAAGAGGACGTTGTTTCTGTCTCCTCTAAGCCAGGGAGCCCCTCACTCTTCGACTTGACTCCAGACTCGCACAAGAAGGAGAACCTTAAATTCCCTGGCCAAAGTGAGCAAAGAAAAATTTCTCCTGCCTCCGGTGTTTCCAAGAAGGAAGAACCATTAGACCCAGCAGCCCAACGCGTGCACCTCACAGCACAACTGAAACAAAAGAAGGTAGCTACTGACCTGTGTTTTTTTGATAAGGTCGGAGCATTGTTTGCTGCCGACAGATAAGGTACTCTACAAACTAGTTAAATATATTAATGTGAGAAAGGTTTTAATAGGTGGGTGAGTAATTTCTACTTTTCGCTGTGTTCATATTTTCAGGATTGGTAAGTCAGCTGGCCTTAGGAAAGAAAAAAGTTCTGGTTTTCACACATATGGTTAAAAGACCATGAGTTCAGAGTTTTGGCATTTTAGGCCATTTTAATGTGAAACTATGATTTCTAACAGTGAGAGGAGCGACCCATTTTATAGCATCTGTTTTTCAGAGCACTCTGGCCTCGGTGAACCTCCAGGCCCTTCCTGACAAGGGTCAGAAGTTGTTCAAGCAAATTCAGGAGCTGGAGGAAGCGCTTGGTGCCCTCGCCCTCTCCCCAGAGCAAGGTAAATAAAAGGAGTTCTGCTCCAAAATCCTGGGTTTACCTGAACTTCACGAGACATTCTAGAAGCCATTTGAATAAAGAGTATGTTCACTTGTTCACCTGTCCATTTTGTTATCTGTTTCTGAGCTTTCTCTTAAGTTACACCTGTGACTTAGAAAAATTTCCTCCTATTTTCTATGCACTCAAGTCTTTTCCCCATTGTTTAAGAAACAGTTTAAGGAAGTTCCCGTCGTGGCTCAGTGGAAACGAATCTGACTGGTATCCATGAGGATGTAGGTTCCATCCCCAGCCTCGCTCACTGGATTAAGGATCCGGTGTTGCCATGAGCTGTGGTGTAGGTCACAGACACGGCTCAGATCTGGCATCGTTGTGGCTGTGGTGTAGGCTGGCAGCTACAGCTCTGATTTGACACCCAGCCTAAGAACTTCCGTATGCTGCAGGTGCATCTCTAAAAAGACAAAAAGACAAAAAATAAAAAAGAAACGGTTTAAGGAGCTCTCTGATGGCTCAGCGGGTTAAGGGCCTGGTGTTGTCATTGCTGTTGCTTGGGTCACTGCTGTGGTGTGGGTTTGATCCCTGGCCTGGAAAATTCTGCATGCCATGGGCATGCCAAGAAACGATTTAAATGTGGTGCTGTGTAGGAAGCCTCCCCCAGCTCATGGCAGTCCCATCGCCTCTCGACCTCACTTCTCACAGAGAATTACTTCATTTGTTTGAACTTAATCTGTTTCTCCCTTGTTTTCTGAGCAGACACGAATGAGAAGAGTAACATCCAAGTACCGCAAGAGCGTGACTCCACCAAAATGAGCTCTGAGCCGCTGCACTTAGTGCCTCCCAAACCCCTGCAGGGCCAGGATCTGCGGCCTCTGGCTTCTCTAGGACTGAAGGCTGCCCACCAGGAGACTGCTGCAGGGTCCAGTCAGTGCCGTGGAGGTGAGGTCCAAGGGCCCGACCCTGCTGGGAATAGCTTCACCTTTGAGTTAAATGCTGCCTCGTAGATGTCTTTCTCCCCATGAGAAGGGAGACGCCGATATGAGTTGCCGGTATCATAAAGCGCGTGATGCTCAGCTGGCTTTTTACTCAGTGTAATTTAGACAGAGACTGTCTGCCCTGTTCACTGACCTTGTTCACGGTCCTGGTGGCTGGCACACGGGGGTCATCCAGTAAATGTTTGTGAGTGAAAGCTTGAACTCACATCGTGATGAAGGAGGCAGACCAGCAGATGCATTTGTATTCCTTCTGTGTGTGCTGAGGCAGAGCAGAGGGGTCCGTGACCGTGACCGTGACCAGTAGACCCGCAGAGAGCAGTAAAGCCTTATTTATTTTTTTATTTAATTGAAGTGTAGTCAATTTACCATGTGGTGTTAATTTCTGCTGTACAGCAAAATGACTCGGTTTTAATATTCTTTTTTAATATTCTTTTTCATTATGGTTCATCATAGGACATTGAATATAGTTCTCTGTGCTATACAGCAAGACCCTGTTGTTTATTCACTCCATGTATAATAGCTTACATCTGCTAACCCCAACCTCCCACTCCATCCCTCTCACAACCCCCCACCCCTCCGCTGCCCGGCAGCCACCAGTCTGTTCTCCTTGTCTGCAGTCTGTTTCTGTTTTTTAGGTAGGTTCATTTGTGTCACATTTTAGATTCCACATATTAGTGATACCATGTGGTATTTGTCTTTCTCTTTCTGACTTGCTTCACTTAGTATGATACCTCTAGGTCTATCCATGTTGCTGCAAATGGCATTATTTTGTTCTTTTTTATGGCTGAGTAGTATTCCACTGTATATATGCATATGACATCTTCTATATCCATTCATCTGTTGACGGACATTTAGGTTGTTACCATGTCTTGGCTATTGTGAATAGTGCTGCTGTGAACATAGGGGTGTATGTATCTTTTTGAATTACAGTTTTGTCCAAACATATGTTTAGGAGTGGGATGGCTGGATTATGTGGTAGCTCTATATTTAGTTTTCTGAGGAGCTTCCATACTGTTTTCCATCCTGATCTCTGCAGAAAACAATGAATTCAGAAGTAACTGCAGAATAAAGATTCCAAGTAGAGCCTCAGTGTATCCCGTCCATGTATAATAGCTTACATCTGCTAACCAACTGAGAAATGCTTGAAATGTGGAAAGGGAAAAGGAGAGAAGAAAGAAAACTGAAGGAGGGGAGTGGAGAAAATTGGAGAGCAGTATTTAATAAGAGGGTGAAGAATGGAGACCTTCACTTAGAGGGTGAAGACAGAGGTCCCTCTCAAAGGGCACAGAGAAAACCTACTTATATATATAAAACTGATAAACAGCAAGGGCCTACTGTATAGCAGCGGGAACTAAGTATCTTGTAATAAACTATAAGGGAAAAGAATCTGAAAAAGAATACATATTTATATGTGTGTGTGTGTGTGTGAATCATTTGGTGTACACTGAAAACTAACACAACATTGTAAATTAACTATACTTCCATTAGTATAAAAAGTATAAAAAAGTACTTGGTCTCAGACTGTTCGAAGAACATTTCTATGTGACAGCATCATTCAGTAATCGCCATGGTGATAGAATCACCTAGAGAAATTAAGTTATGGTAGATTATTAAGGTAAGAAGGGATGTAATATGTTTTGGAACAAATTCCATTGAAATAGCTTTTCATTTAAAAACGTTTTAACATTGAAGTGGTTAATTTTTGTCTGGAAACCTCTTATTTGGATACTTCATCTCTAAACTTAACAGCCAGCTAAGGTGCCTGTGTTTGTTCATGAACTTCAGTAGGGGTGCTCTGCGTAGAATGAGGGAGCTCCGGCACTGATGTCTTTACCCCCAGTGCGGTGCAGGCAGCTCAGGGCGTGCACGTTAGGGGCTGTTTCTCCCTGGCTGTGTGAACTTCAGCAGACTTCCTCTAGCTCAGCCTCTTCTATTGCTGGCTTTTCTTTGCATCCAGCCCCAGGGATCTTTTCTTCTGAAAGATCTGATGGCATTACCTTCTTACCTGCTACCTCTTCAATGCTGGAAAAAAAAAAAATTCTGGGTTTTCTTATTCTTTCATTATACATTCTATTATTTTGTCCTTCTATTTTGTCCTTATCAAAACAAAATAGACAAACAGAGAATGGGGATAAGGGAGGCTGGGAGTGTCTAGGAGAACCTGGAGAACCTGGAGGCAAGAGTTTTTAGTCTACACAGATCCATTATTTGGCAAATAAGGAACTGCCTTTTTACAGCTCTGGCCAGAACGTAATGCTGGCTCCACCTTTAACCCTGATTTGTATGCAGGCTCTGCGAGCCAAGATCGGCTTCACTCGGTGTGGAAAGTCACACGGGAAGCCATCGATGAGCTGCACCGATCACTTGAGTCACGTCCTGATGAGACAGCTGTGGCCGAGGATCCAGCTGGGTTGAAGGTGAGCCGGGAAGGCCCCCAGGGCGGAGTGTCCTAGGTCACTGTCCCAGTGCCCATGACGAAGAGGGCCAACTACTATGAAAGTGCCATTCTGACATATCTTTTCTGCAGATAACACTTGAATGGCTTCCCTTGCAGTATTTTTTTTTTTTTTTCTGTTTAGCAGCGAGAAGAAAAAACACTTTTTTTTTTCTTGAGGTTGTTAAGTTATATATGTCTTGTAGTAGTAACGGATCCATCTGTTAAGCTTTGATTGGTGCCACAAGGATACAAAGGAATTGCTGCTCATTTTCTTGTTGTTGTGTGTTTTGCCACACCTGTGGCATGTGGAAGTTCCTGGGCCAGGAATTGAACCCATGCCACAGCTGTAACCAGAGCCACAACAGCAAAACACCGGATCCTCAACCCACTGAGCCATAAGGGAACTCTGAGAACTGCTGCTCTTAATGAACTAGTTGGGGGTGAAAGTGCCTGTACAGTGTATGTAAGACAATTAGACAGTGACATGAAGACAGAAAACGTGCATTGTCATGTACTGTAGATTGTAGGCAAAGTACAGAGAGATTCAGAATAAAAGAAAAGTTATTCTAGGTCAGCAATTATTTGTGGTCTGAAGAAACTGCAGGCCTAGATATAGAATAGAAACCAGAGACTCCGTTTCAAGGAATTGGTGGTCAGAGGGAAGATACAGAGGTTGCTATGAAGTGATGATCTGGTGGCATCAACCGGAGCTGGGAGCAGCAGGTGACATTCCTGAGCGGGAGGAGTCCCTTGCTGTGGAGCCTGGCTTTGGCAAAGGGCCTTGGATTGGAACAGCTCAAGAGATGTTATGGAATCAATATAGAGTTTTGAGCAGGGATGTTTTGTGGACGTTATTTAGGTCACAGGGCACAAGATACACTGGGCGAAGGAAAGAGTAGAAGGGAGGACCCCGGTTACAGGGCTGCTGAAATTTATGTCTAGCAGTGTAGGCTGGGGCATTGCCCACAGAGAGGAGAGACACGTTTAAGAGATAATGAGGAAAAGGCAGCAGAGTGGCTGGTGAGAGTAGGGTGACTAGTCACAAGTCTTGGCCGCAAGCAGTGGGAACTGACTGGGGCTGATGAAGCAGACAAAGCAGGGTTCTCACTTGAGAATGAGGGAGTCGGCTCTTGGTAGCCATGCTGGGCGGTTGGCGTAAATGACAGCTGTCCTGGGCAGACCAGGACGTGTGGTTGGGAATGGAATCCAGAACTTCATGGTGAAACAGCAGCTTATCTGACAAGTAGCATAGCAGGAGGATCACTTACAGAAAATAAAAGTGGACCGTATGGAGTCTCTGTATCCAGACTCCAGCATAGCCTCTCATCGCGAATTTATCCTCAACTCGTGGTTTTTACCTTTATCAGGTCCCTTTGCTGCTGCACCAGAAGCAGGCATTAGCCTGGTTGCTGTGGCGGGAAAATCAGAAGCCACGAGGAGGAATTCTGGGTGAGTCTGATAGTAGGATAAGAGCCAACACATGCGTTGCTTCCTTCCGTCCTCTCAACAACTCTGTGGGTAGATAAATATATATATATATTTTTTTCAAATTTTTTCAAAGTATAGTTGAAGTGGGTAGATATTGTAATGCGCCATTTGACAGATGAAGAAACTTCAGCGACTCTCTGGGAGGTGTGGCCAGGGTGGAGGCCAAACTTCTAGGAGCAAGGGCCAAAGCCGGGTCACCAATGGAGTGTCACGTGGGAGCCGTCATGGCTGCTTTGCTCCATCTAGCGGTAGAGGAAAGCACTGCCGCCCCAAAGTCAGGCACTTCTGTCTCCACCCCTTCCTGCAGAAAGCGTTTCACAGGGAGCCTCTTCGTCTGAATCGAAGTCTAGGATGAATGTAAGTGGTCTCCAGATCCAGGTCATGCTTCTGGTACCTTAGCTGAAGAGGAGGCTGGAAGCAAGTTTTCCAGGCTTTGCGTTGGGGACTCATAAAACTGAAATTTTCCAAGATGCTCAACTTCCAGAAAACATGACAAATGTCCACTGTGGCTAGTAAGTTGCTGTGTCTTGTCTCCAAGACCAGCTGCACATTTGGTGATTTGCTATAACGCACAGCATCTAGTCATATTTGTGGCTATAATTTATTGTAGTAAAATAAATTGAATAATAATTGAATAATTTTAATTCGATATACATCAAAATCAGCAAAGGAAAACAGCACCTGGGGCGAAGTCTAGGGGAAGCCAGGTTCCACTTCCAGAGGCCTTTCTGGGTGGAGCCACACAGTGTGTACGTAATTCTCCCAGCAGGGAGTTGTGACAACATGTGTAAGATGTTGCCAAGCAGGGAAGCCTGTTAGTGAGTTGGTGCCCAAAGTTTTTACTGGGGGGTTGGTCACACATGCAGCTTCAACCTGGCAGGATCTGAAAATTCCAGATTCCTAGAAGGAAAGCAGATATTAAACATAAACCATACTGTTGGGACAAGCAGTGTAGGCATAGTGAGCCATTCGTGTCACTTCTGAGAAGGAGGGAACCTTCCCAAAGTCCGAGTTCCTACATGCCAGCCTGGTAAGCTGGCCTTATTAAGGAGAGTGAGTGGTCAGGTGCTGCGTTAATTCTTCTCTGCACAAAGGCAGAGCCAGAATTTGAACCAGAGCCCATGCCGTGACATTTTACTTCTGCTTGCACAATGATGATAATTAGCTAAGACATGCTAATTTATGACCTTCTTTGATGAGTGAGTTAAGGGAATGGAGGACTGTCTTGAGCTAACGCCAGCTCCGGAAGCGTGGTGGTGCAGTAGGTGGTAGGATTTATCTACTGGACCTTTTTCGCTTTTGTAGGGTAAAAAGTAAAAAGTCTAGAGAGCAGCATCAAACTTCGATAGGTATCAATGAATGCGGCGGGTAAGAAATAGCATAAGATGGAGACCCAAGTAAGACCTAAAGAATACGTTTTAAATTTTACAAAATTCATATTAAATGCCTTTGACCTAGATCGCAAAATAAACAGCAGGAGACAAAGACTTCATCAGAGGCAAAGAATGGCGCCCAGAATGGTGCTGACGGCAGAGGACCCGGGCTGCTGTCTGTCTATGGCTACCGCTCTTGAAGCTCAGCTGATTCTTTGCCCTAAGTAATTACCTCTCCTATTTTTGTTTTTACTTTCCAGCGGATGATATGGGATTAGGGAAAACCTTGACCATGATTGCACTCATCCTGACCCAGAAGAATCAAGAGAAAAACAAAGAAAATGACACAACCACGCCTCTGACTTGGCTTTCCAAAAATGGTATTGAAAAGTGCTCTGCTGTTTCCTCAATCATGTGGGCTGGTGGAGAGGAGTTTTACAGCTACGAAGGATGTCTTTGGTCATATTTAATTAATCTATGGGACCACCAGTGTTAGACTCCTCTCCTGTGGTATCATTTCAGTATGCTAACTAGAAGTCATCATTTTTTTCCTCTTTAATGTATGCTTAGCTTAGCTTGACTTGTGTTTAGAAACAATTTTATAGAGAAAGCGAAGGCTCCAGAAAATTTAGGTCTATTGATTATTTTTGTTAATATTGAGGATATAACTACAGGGTAGATACAGATTGGTTAATATATTATTTTTAGAAGAAAGGTCTGTCACAGATTCAGATTTTAGCCATGATAGTGGACCCTGTTTTCCGTGTTTCTGAAATCCCAAACATTTCCAGATTCTAGACAGTTTTTATTATTTCAACTTGTTTTTATTTTATTATTTTTTAAAAATTAAAAAAAAATTTTTTGGCCACACCCACGGCATGAGGAAGTTCTGGGACCAAGAATCGGAACCTGTACATAGCAGGGACCCCAGCCACAGCCTTAACCCATTGAGCCATCAGGAAACTCTTTCAACCTCTGTTTTTAAAATATAATCACTGTATAAATACCTTAAAGGTCCTCTAAATTATGAATAGCTGGTGCCACACGTAAGTTACCATGTACACAGGTATGCTTCTCAGTTGGTTAGGTAGTTAAAAAAAAAATCTGGAGTTCCCATCATGGTGCAGCGGAAACAAATCTGACTAGGAACCATGAGGTTGCAGGTTCGATCCCTGGCCTCACTCAGAAGGTTGAGGATCCGGCGTTGCCGTGAGCTGTGGTGTAGGTCGCCGGCGTTGCTGTGGCTGTTGTGTAGGCCGGCAGCTGTAGCTCCGATTAGACCCCTAGCCTGGGAACCTCCACATGCTGCGGGTGCGGCCCTAAAAAGACAAAAGACAAAAAAGAAAAAAATCTGTGGCCGTCTGCTCCCAGGGCTTCTAGTGACCCTGTTGCAGCCGGCTCCTGTGTCGCCGTGTGGAGCGGCAGCACTTGTGTGCACACGCACACAAAGGCAGTGGTACAAATACTGCCTCACTGACCAGTTCCAAAGTGACGTTTGCTTGTCCTGGGGAGTTTTGTACTTAATCTTTAATGTGACTGTAACTAAGTTATGCTTTTTGGAGAAAAGTAATAATACTCCCTGGCAGTGAATCAACTCAGGACAAGTTAGGAAGTGATGTGGCTTCTGCCCACTGTGAAAGTGTGTTGGTGTTTTTTCATTTTTGTTTTTTTTTAAAGACTGAGGTCATTTACTACTCACTTTCCTCTCTTTAGCCTCTCTCTCTCACAGTGTTATAGGGGAAAATAAAGAAATAATTAAGTGATTTGAGTTAGAAGAACATCTCTTCCATTTCTTTTTCTACTCCCTGCATACCTTGTTTTATTGCATTTTACTTTATTGCACTTCACAGAGACTTTTTTTACATATCGAGGGGTCGGTGATAACCCTGTGTTGAGCAAGTTTATTGCTGCCATTTTTTGAATAGCATTGGTAATTCTCACGATACTTCAAATCCTCCACCGGTGAAAAGATTATGACTTGCTGAAGGCTCAGATGATGGTTAGCATTTTTTAGCAATGGAGTATTTTTAAACTGAGGAATGTGCCTTTTTTATTTTTATTTTTTTATTGGAGTATAGTTGATTTACAATCCCATGTTAGTTTCAGATGTATAGCACAGCGATTCAGGTATAGATACAGATACACAAACACACACACACACACACGCACAAAATCTTTTCCAGACTCTTTTCCCTTATAGGTTATTACAGAATAATGAAAATAGTTCCCTGTGCTATACAGTAGGTCCTTGTTGGTTATCATGTACCTTGTTTTTTTAGACATAATGTTATGGCATACTTGGAGTTCCCTGGTGGGCTAGCGGTTGAGTATCTGTTGTTGTCACTGCTGAGGCTCAGGTCATTGCTGTGGTACCGGTTCAATCCCTGGCCTGGGAACTTCCATGTGCCTCAGGCGCAGCCCCCAAAAAATGCTGTTGCACACTTAATAGACAGTCATATAATGTAAGTTAAACATAATTGTGTATGCAGTGGGAAACCTAAAAGTTCACATGACTTATTTTTTTGTGATGTTCACTGTATTGCGAGGGTCTAGGACAAAACCTGTGGTATCCCCGAGGTATAAACTATGGGTAGAAATAAGAACAGGGAGTTCCTGTCACGGCTCAGCGGTTAACAAACCTGACTAGTATCCACTAGGATGCGGGTTCAATCCCTGGCCCCACTCAGTGGGTTAGGGATCTGGTGTTTCCGTGAGCTGTGGTGTAGGTCACAGACACAGCTCAGATGCTGCACTGCTGTGGTCGTGGCGTAGGCCGGCGGCTGCAGCTCTGATTCAACCCTTAGCCTGGGAACCTCCATATGCCGCAGGTGCGGCCCTAAAAAAAAAAAAAAAGACCAAAAAAAAGGAAAGAACAGCAGTTGTTAAAAATATTGAGTGTTAAAAATAAACGTCAGTTGGGAAAGAGATAATGTCTTTAAGAAGTTAAAGCTATTTAATAAGGATAACTAGGTGTTGATTTTTTTTTTTCTTCCCTTCTCAAGACTCTTCTGAGTTCACTTCCCGTGGAACCCTCATCATCTGTCCTGCTTCCTTGATCCATCACTGGAAAAATGAGGTGCAGAAACGTGTGAGCAACAACAGACTAAGAGTCTGTCTCTATCACGGGCCAAACCGGGATCGACGTGCAGAAGTGTAAGTGCAGAGATGCTGCGGTCAGTGTGAGGTGCTCAGCATCTTGGCTTTAAGGGCCACCTTGACCTTGCCTGCTCTCCCTGACACTGCATTTCATTGGGGCTGATGGTATTTGTGAAGACCAAAGGCACGCTCATCGCCAGACAGCCTTCACCTGTGCCAAGAGAGGCCTCTTGAGAGAGAATGGTGTTCCGCTGCTGTATCCTGGCTCTGCTCAGCGGGCCACCCTGTGGGTTAGCCTGAGACGCCTGAGTCATCAGCCAGGGAGCAGCGGCATTCTCCAGGTGAAAGGGGATATGTCACAACTACTTCATGATTGCTGAATTTCTCGTTCCAAATTCGCATTCTTTTTCTGTTGGTGTGAATGGACCTAGCTCAGGCTTACAGAGCATCTTGCTGTAATATTAATGATTAGTTGATTGAGGCTGATGATACTTTTATGGCTGTGTTTTTCATAGATGAGCCATCTAAGAAGTTTTTAGATTCAGAAGTTTAGGGGTCACCCTAAGTGAGTTCTTGAAGGAGGATGATGAGGAAGGAGGAAAGAAAATATTTCCCCAGATGGTGATTTTAGTCCTAGTCTTTGTCTTTGGGGTGTTTTTTTTGTTTTGTTTTTTTGAGGGTTTTTTTGGTTTGTGTTTTGGCCGCACCCACGGATTTCCTTTTCTTGCTGTTTTTGTTTTTTGTCTTTTTAGGGCTACACCCAAGGCATATGGAGGTTCCCAAGCTAGGGGTAGAATTGGAGCTGTAGCCACTGGCCTACACCACAGCACAGCAACTCTGGATCCGAGCCGAATTTGACCTACACCTCAGCTCAAGGCAACACCGGATCCTTAACCCATTGAGCAAAGCCAGGGATCGAACTTGCATCCCCATGGATGCTAGACAGATTCGTTTCCACTGAGCTATAATGGGAACTGCCTGCAGCCACGGATTTTGAAAGTTCCCAGGACCAGGAATTGAACCTGTGCTACAGCAGTGACCTGAGCTGCTGCTGTGACAGCCTTGGGTCCTTAACCCACTGAGCCACCAGGAAACTCCTGTCTTTTGGTTTTAAAGGACTGTTTTTTTGTTCTTAACTGTGATATGATGGTCTGGGTTGAATACTTGCTGCTCTAATTAAGAACTAAGTTGTTTCTGCTTCTAAGTAATCCCCCCACCTTCTGATAGTGGACATTGTATCTCCTCAGGAACAGGGCAGTTATCTCTCAGGGGTGAATTGCCAAATTGGTGACCCTCGGTCTTAACCACACACCAGTTCTCGCAACTGATGGTCATTTCAGCAGAGGAAGGCATCAGTGCAGCAGTGGCCGTCCTGCGCGCCTTCTCTGGCTTCGAGTGCTGGAGATTTGTATTCAGAAAGAATACACCTTTATGAGATTTGCATGTTGCTCATACTGGGTTTGGTGCACTAGCTAACTGCTTGGCCCTCTCAGTTATACTTTCTTCTGTGATGCTAAGGCAACATGGAGATATCTCTGCTTTTCCAAATTAGCATATCATTTTTATCAAAAGTATACGTCAGAGTTCTCTCAGGTACACAGTGTTAAGCTTCCTTTGGAAAAAGATTTGTACTTTTCGTTAAGCATCTTTACATGTAAAGGGTGTAGGCAAGGTAAACTTAAAGTGTACAGTGTGTGTTTTTATGCCCACATGTCAAAGTTAGATGAATAGGTGTTTATAAATCCTTTACAAATGATAAGAAGATTAATGTAAGATGAACTGTGCTTATTATTATTATTTTTTTTTCTTTTTTGGCCATTTTTAGGGCCACACCTGAGACATATGGAGGTTCCCAGGCTAGGGGTCTAATTGGAGCTGTAGATGCTGGCCTGGCCCATAGTCGCAGCAACACCAGATGTGTTGCTGTGACCTGTAGATGTACCGTAACTCATGGTAACGCTGGGTCCTTAACCCACTGAGCGAGGCCCGGGATCAAACCTGTGTCCTCATGGATGCTAGTCAGATTCGTTTCCGCTGAGCCATGACGGGAACTCCAAGATAGACTGTGCTTTAAGAGTATCTTACTTCCTTGGGATTTTAGCATCATCTATGTCAAATCATTGCTGCATATTAACTCCCAACCCTTCCCGACTTCCTGTTCTTGCCACGTCACATCAAGCTTAATGTGATCCCAGACGTGATCCTTTCTGACTTGAATCGGAAGAGGGAGGCTGTTTTAGCGAGAGTGGTAGAAACGACCAGTGGTAAGAGATGAGGGAGGCAGGCGTGCAAAATTTACCTCTCCAGAGTCATGTGCGTGTGAATTAAGGACAGGAAGGAATTCTGCTGGCTGTCTTCCAGTTATAGGCATTTTTATGAAGGAATCAGCTCTACCTCTTGTTGTGGGTCTTGATGGGCTTTCTTTATTTACCACTTGGCTTCCATTATATCTGTGCAGCCTCTCTACGTACGACATCGTGATCACCACCTACAGCCTTCTAGCCAAGGAGATTCCCTCAAAGGAGCAAGAAGAAGGGGTCCCGGGTGCAGACCTCGGCCTGGAGGTGAGGGGCGGGGGCTGCCGGGGGAGTGAAATCGGAACCACAGATGGTTTAACAGGAGTCTTTTCACGGCATCAGAGGTGGCAGAGGTCCCCTCCTGGGAGGTCATAAATGCCCAAACTGGTCTACCTGGGGAAACAAAGAGTTCTTTCTTTTGTCCTTTGTCTCTCTTTTTTTATTCTTTTTGCTGCACCTGTGGCATACAGAAGTTCCGGGGCCAGGGACTGAACTGACGCCACAGCAGTGACCCAAGTCACAAAGGTAGCAGTGCCAAGTCCTTAACTGCTAAGCCACCGGGGAACTCCTGTCTCTTTCTTTACTCTAGACACCCTCCTCAGTGATACGGGTGGAGACTCGGTAGCTGTTTTTTAGAACTAATGGTAACTACATGGCTGCTGTGGTGATCGTCATCACAGAATAGGGTTTGCCTTTGAGAGTCCCTGGGGCATACTCTCGGGATGTGGTTTATATTTAGTGTTAAGACTAGTATTTTAATATTGAGCCATTATTCCCTGCCTTCCTCCACCACCACCCCCCCCCGGAAAAGGGGTTGCAAATAATGAAGCTACAGCGGCCAGAGGCTAGATGATCACTGGGAAAACCTGTACGTTTGTTGCTGTGTCCAGGGTAGTCACAGTCTCGGAGGCTTTGTTGCATGGTTATTATCGGCTTTTTTTTCCCCCGGAAATACAGGGTTGTTCCAGGAATTGCTCTTTTAAATATGCTTTTATCCTTAGTGCAGTAGGATAGTCGCAGACCTGTGTATTTGGGAAGATCTCTAGAACGCTTCTCCGTCTCATGACCAGTGCCGCCTCTTCGAAGACCATTAACTTCGCAGATTCCTTGATGGTTCCTCATAGCGATGAGGCTAAAAGCCTAATTCCTTAGAATGATGTATTAGGCCTTTTACGGTCTTGCCCTGAGCGTGTGTCACCCCTACCTGAGCGTGTGTCACCCCTACCTGAGCGTGTGTCACCCCTACCTGAGCGTGTGTCACCCCTACCTGAGTGTGTGTCACCCCTACCTGAGCGTGTGTCACCCCTACAGCCCAGCCCTGCCAGTGGTACCTTATGCTCATTGGTACCATGGGCCGTGCACCCGCCTCCACGCTCTCAGGCCGCTGTGCCTTTGTTCTCCCGCTGAGTGGAGTGCTTTGCTTCCTCCGTGGGTTAGATGCGTCTCCTAGCACATTTTGCCTACTTAGGTCAGTGTGCTCCATTAATTCTGCAAATACTGAGTAGCTACTACGTGCCAGATGCTGTTTCAGATTCAGCAGTGAACAAGGCTGACTAGACTCCTACTGTCCCGTATTAAATTATCCAGCGGGACTTATTACTATGTGTACATTGGATGTCATTATCTTGATGTTTGTTCTGTTTTTTTCTCCCCACTAGACTGTGAGCTCCTTGAGGGTAGGGGCTGTCCTTTGTGTCTGGCTTAGTATCTTACCTGGGAAAGTAGACTCTTAGCAAGTTTCCAGTGTATTTTGGTAAGTTTAGGAAAATATAGTAAATATTTTGATTGAGTGGATTTGTAGGCTTGACACCTTTAAGCACATTATGCTCAAGGCTTGGGATCTCAGGGGGCTTGTTTTTTTGTTGCTGTTTTCTTTTTTCCTTTTATGGCTGCACCTGTGACTTAAGGAAGTTTCTGGGCTAGGGACTGAATTAGAGCTGCAGCTGCAGGCCTACGCCACAGCCACAGCAACACCGGATCCAAGCGGCATGTGTGACCTATGACACAGCTTGCAACAACACTGAATCCTTAACCCACTGAACAAGGCCACTGATCGAACCTGCATCCTCACAGACATCATGTTGGGTTCTTAACCCGCTTAGCCACAAGGGGAACTCCAGTGGACTTGTTTATTTGTACCTGTTGTGGGTTCCCACTCTTGGTTTCTTCGGTTTAGTTCTTATTTCAGTGTATGTCATCTGAGCCCTTGAACTTGAAGGTAAGAGTAGGTCTTCCGTCCTTGTTGTCATCTCCCCTTATCTTCTTGAAGACATGCACGTTCTCCCGTCCTCTTGCTTCATCCAGGGAACTTCATCACCGTTGCTTCGAGTCGTCTGGGCTCGAATCATTCTGGACGAAGCTCACAGTGTTAAGAATCCCCGGGTACAGACGTCCGTGGCCGTGTGTAAGCTCCAGGCCCAAGCCCGTTGGGCCGTCACTGGAACCCCCATTCAGAACAACCTGCTGGACATGTATTCACTGCTGAAGTGAGTAAACTCTTTGGGGTTATGTAAATGTGAGCCCTGTCGGTGGCCCTTCATAATTGTTTCATATCTCACGTTACGGCTCTGGTGTGTACCAGATTATCTCGTGTAGCAGATGGCAAGCCCGTCCACCTTTAAAGGACAGAGGAATTAATATTTATGAGAAAAGAATCTGTTGATTGACTGGCTGATATAGGATTTTGATTACATCCAGCCTCTGTAGTTGGAAAAATAAAGGACCGATTAAATTAAAGGAAACAAAAGTCATATTTCTTCAGTCTGGGGAGTGTTTTGGTCTACTTCTGCTTTAAAACGTGTGGCCTGGGGTCCGGACTACAGTTTATTTGAAGCAAACAAAAAAGAACGCTAACTTTAAAATACTTGCTTTTATTCAAGTCAGCTCATGAGATGACATAGAATTTCTTTACTAGCCTTTGAAGTTGTAGGAATGCTAGCTATTGGTTATATGTCCTGTTGTGACGATATAGACATTGTAAATGGGAAAATTCCCATTTTTATTAGGTGGTTTTCTCATGCGGTTACTGGCTAGGATTCTCTTGCTCTGTCTAGCAGAGCTTTGCTATGAAATTGACTTTTGTTTTTTTGTTTTTGTTTTTTTTTGGTCTTTTTGCCTTTTCTAGGGCCTTACCCGTGGCATATGGAGGTTCCCAGGCTAGGGCTCTAACAGGAGCTGTAGCCGCCGGCCTTCGCCACAGCCACAGCAATGCGGGACCCAGGCCGCATCTGCAACCTACACCACAGCTCACAGCAACGCCGGATCCTTAACCCACTGAGCGAGGCCAGGGGTCGAACCGCAACCTCATGGTTCCTAGTCGGATTCGTTAACCACTGAGCTAAGACGGGAACTCCTGAAATTGACTTTTGAAAATGATTGGGTGACAGGTGAAATCTGATTTGCTCTTCATCTTATGTCTGTCTTTTACTTCTCCTCCGTCCGCTCCTGCTTCATTCCTATTCTCTGTCCTCCTTCCTCAACGAAAAGATTTCTCCGTTGTGCTCCATTTGATGAATTCAGTCTCTGGAGGAGTCAGGTTGACAATGGTTCAAAGAAAGGAGGAGAGCGGTTAAATATTTTAACCAAGAGCCTTTTGCTGCGGAGAACCAAAGACCAACTGGACTCCACCGGCAAACCCTTGGTAATCCCATTGACGCGTGTCCCTGGGGGGAGGCCAGGAAGGAGAGTGACCAGCCGTTCCCTTTGCTTCAGGAGCTCTGAGTCTCCCCTTTCCCCAGGAGGAGGTCCTCAGGTTGCTGGCCTGCCCCTCGTGTCACAGCAGTCCTGTTTTCAGGGGAGGGGCGGGAGCTGCTGTCCACTGTCAACTCTGGGGAACGTACTCCATAATATTCAGCTCAGTCGTGTAACTTCACCCCAGCTGGTTTTTTCTTTTACTCTTCCAGGTGGTGCTGCCCCAGCGTAAATTTCAGTTGCACCGTTTAAAGCTTTCTGAAGATGAAGAGACTGTTTACAGTGTCCTTTTTGCAAGATCAAGGTGTGTGCCGTGAAGTAGCACCTTCTCACGTTTGTTGTTTTATTCTTATTTTTTCTTGGGAGTGAGTCAGGTTTCCTCAAACCACAATTATGGCATTATTGACAAATTGGATATCTGTGTCCCTTTATTAAAAATCTCCTTACCCCTTCCTTTGCCTCATATAAACCTGTTCTCCATTGACTTCCTTGCATTGAAGGTCTAGGATATACATGCTGTACACAAGGTCTTTCTAGTCCTCATGGGGCTTTATTAGGAAAATACATCTCTTTGACTTTTGACCTGTTATCCAGCCTCTTGTTGGAAATTAAAAAAATAAAAATTGCTCAAGCAGTCCTTCTTGTCATCTCTTCTTTGTACTTTCTCTAAAACTTTTTTTTTCCATTTTTTTGGGTTGTACCTACAGCTTATGGACGTTCCCAGGCTAGTGGCTGAGTCAGATTGCAGTTGCTGGCCTACACCACATTCACAGCAACTCGAGATCTGAACCGCATCTGCGACCTACACCACAGCCCATGGCAACGCTGGATCCTTAACCCACTGAGCAAGGCCAGGGATGGAACCCACCTTCTCAGGAATCCTAGTTGGGTTCTTCTGAGCCACAATGGGAACTCCTCTAAAACTCTTAAATTCGTCCTTGAATTTCAGATTTACACTTTCCTACTTGGTACTTTGCCCTTCTAATGTGAAGAAGTCTTTTCTCTTTGTATGTGGAATATTTCAATATTAATTAAATATTAATATTTAAATATTAACCAATACCAATTAATAATACATTACTGTGTTACATATTCATTAATATTGAATTGATATTACAATACATATAGTACTAATATCTTATAATATTAGCATATTTGTTAATGTTTAATAATCATTTAAAAATGATTTGGCCTTTAAGGTAATTATTTTTTATTACCTTTGCCCAGTGCTTGCTATGAGCCTGCCTTCAGTTAACAAGTCCCCTTTTGCAGATCCTCCTGCAAAAACAATTAAGCAGTGACCATTGTAAACCCTGTTAGTCTTTGCGACAGTTTGATGTTTTTTTTCCTGTTTTGATCTGATGCAGGTCGGCTTTGCAGTCTTATCTGAAAAGACATGAAAATGGGGACAGATCATCCGTAAGAAGCCCTGATAATCCATTCAGTAAAGGTAAGCAGTGAAAACTCATAAATACAGGTCACGAGTGAAAATGTTAATTGTGACTTGGTAAATTTTCAGAAGTGGAGGCTCATGAATTCTTGACAACAGAGACTTGACCTTGGCTCAGAACCTTAAACCAAAGTAAAATATACTGATGTGCAAGTGCCAAGACCTGGTGGTCGAAACTCCTTTTTTGTTATTTTTGAAATCTCTTTTATTAAAATGCAAGTAGGTCTCAAAAGAAAACCAGTCCTTCG
Organism: Catagonus wagneri; assembly: GCA_004024745.2. Taxonomy (NCBI): domain Eukaryota; kingdom Metazoa; phylum Chordata; class Mammalia; order Artiodactyla; family Tayassuidae; genus Catagonus; species Catagonus wagneri. Next base: position 7,928,186 of record PVHT020000034.1, on the reverse strand, counting down.
TTTGGCTTAATTGGTAGAGAAGTGAGTTAGACCTGTATTATTGAGCCTCAGATCAGAGAAGTTTAAAATCACCCCATTTAGTTCACAGTTCTTCCCCATATATCTGTTTGTGTTTTTTTAAAAATTTATTTTCTTGACGTAGTGTTGACTTAAAATATTGCGTTAATTTCCGCTGTTCAGCAAAGTGACTCAGTTACACACACACACACACATATATATATATATATACACATATTCTTTCTCATATTCTTTTCCATTGTGACCTATCACAGGATATTGGGGATAGTTCTCTTTGCTATACAGCAGGATCTTGTTATTTATCCATCCTATGAATACTAATTTGCATCCCCGTATTTCTGTTGTAACCCTGTATTATTCCCTGCATCTGTTTTCCTTCTTGGAAGTGGCCCAGGAGTTTGGGACTGATGGGCCTGGACGCCCCATGGCAGCAGACCTGCAGGGGTCCAGCACCGTCCACATACTGTCCCAGTTGCTGAGACTCCGCCAGTGCTGCTGTCATCTTTCTCTACTGAAGTCGGTAAGCAAACCCCTTGTGTGGGGCCTCAGAGGGCCTGCGGACAAGTCCCCTCCAGTCTCCTGCAATTGGGTCCAGTCTGCTGCGTGAAGGAAAATGGGGCTTGGGGGTGTTTTTGATTTTTGGATGGGGCAGTAAAGAGGAGATTTTTATTTTACTGCATTTTATATTAATCTTTATCAATCTGGAGATAATTCCTATGGTGTGGAGAAAAGTTTTTGTTATTTGCTTTGTTTTAAATAAGCTTTAATTTAGAACAGAAAATGGCATCTTGTTCAAAAGGAAACCGTGTGTGAATACTTTGGAATTTTAGGAGGTCATAAAGCTAATTTAGTTACTAGTATGAAATCTAGTTATGAAAACAAAAGTGTTTTTACAGTTGGAAAAGTTGCCTTTACATTGGATAGAGGCACATCCATAATTAAGAGGAATACGTTATTCCCTTTTTTTTTCTTGGCAGTTAACATGTATTTTCCCCTTGGTTATCAAGGATTCTTATTTTCTTTATACTCTTCTGAACTTTTCCAAATATTCTACAATGAGCATATGTTATTTTTATGAACAGAGAAAACTAGTCTTAGTATTTGAAAAAATTTTTTTTGCTTAAATGATTTCTTATTGAAGTCTTATTCTTTTGAGGAGCTCTAGTATTGTATCTTTTTGGTAGTAAGTTCTATCTTGAATTATTAATAGCTTAATTAACTACGCAATTCTGGCTGGGGATAATAGAATGCTCTTAAAATCTATCTGGCAAGTCGCTAAAAATTTCCATCGTTGGACTTGCTTATAATCCAGGGTTTATCTGAGAAGATGGTGACAGCAAATCACAAGGCATTTTGCTGTGTGCTGTGTGAAACGGTCAGCACTTCGTTGGCAAGTTGCACGGCTTGCTGCCTCAGCTACCCATCTCTGCCTCTTTTCTGATCCCGCCCAGGCCCTGGATCCGACAGAGCTGAAGAGCGAAGGCCTGGTCCTTTCCCTGGAAGAGCAGCTCAATGCCTTGACCTTGTCCGAACTCCACAGCTCAGAGCCGTCCGCTTCTGTTTCCCTTAATGGCACATGCTTCAAGGTGGAGCTTTTTGACAGCATGAGAGAAAGCACCAAGGTACTTTGGCCACCTCCGTTCTAGTAGAAAGACTTTGATTCCTCCCCGCATTTCCCCGTGGGAAAGCACCACGTTTGTCTTGCCAAGTACAGCCCTTTGATGGCAGAGCTGGAATTGCTAGATGTCAGCTGGTCAGATTCTCCCTTCAGTCTTAAATTCTAGTTTCATTTCACAAATAAAACTAAAGTCTTATTAGCTAGTGGGCTTTCAGAGTGGCTTGGGTTCCTGGGGAAGGAACCTGTCAGGTTGATGCCGGCGACAGAGCCCCAGCGAGTGAGCAGCTTGTTTCGGGAAAACAGCAAAGGCTTGACCCCCGAAACTGTAATACATCTGAGCGCCAGTTGCTCTGCTTTGCTGGGAGGCTTTCGTCTGCAACTATTGTTTCCTACTAGCCTTCCATCTTCATTAGTCACTCTGTTCTGTTTCTCCTGAGGCGTTTGAAGGCTGGAGGTCCTGTCCTTGGAAGGCTGAGTGTATGTGGCTCTGTCCCTCCGCTGGGTAACTTGGAACGTGTCCATTATGCTTCGTGCCCTAGGTGTCTGGCTTCTCTCTGCAGCTCTCTGAAAGCTGCCTTACCCTCTCTTCAAAGGCTTTAAAAATCTATAACTACAAGACAAAAAAAAAAAAATCTATAACTAGAAAGGAGGTCACTGCCAAGGGAATGGCGTTCACCTAAGAGGTACTTCTAACTAGACTGTTAAAATGCTTACCTAGGTCTCCAGCAGTAGTGCCTGGGAGGAACATAAGAAGGGCTCCGTATGTGCTCGGCCTTCAGGCCCCAGCACCCTCAGTTTTAAAACTGTGTTCCTGGGTTAAACTGTGTCCCTGATAATCTGTGCTCCCAACAGCATGTGTGATAGTCAGGTAATAATTCACAAGGCTTCTTCACGTAAGCCCATTACTTGGAGTTCAGACCACTTAAGGTGGTTTCAGGTCGGGAAGGCAGTGTGTTCTTTGGTAGCGCAAACCTAAGCTCGTACAGAATGTCTCTGGCATTTGACCCCAGTGCATAGGCCTCGAATCCACTCTCCCGCTGCAGTTTTTTCAGAGGACCTGTTGCCAGCTTTTTCATGTGGCAATTGGCATTTTCCACAACCCCGAGTTGCCAAGACACACACTGGGCACTTCACGTACCTGCTTTTTTGGTCCCTGCTAATTCAGATGGTATAGTCTTCCTGTCCAGGCATCAGCGTGTCTGTTCAGTTTGGAACGCAGCCTGCTGGGGGCGCTGCTGCAGGTTACCACCAACACCGCAGCGGCCTGGCGCGTAAGGGCTAAGGGCACCTCAGTTCGTCTGGCTCAGCCCCTTTTTACTGGCGAGGACGCTGAGTTCTTAACTGAGAGATCCGAAGCGATACGGCCCCGTGATGGCTGAGTAAGAGCCCTCTTCTGCCGATTCCTGGCCTGATTGTCTTCCTCCTCCACTATTCTGGAGAGAAACTCTAGGGCCCTTGGAGCCTTTGAAAGGTATTCCCGTGAGCAGTCGGAAAAGAATAAAGCCGGCAGCTCTCCAGAGTCCTGCCCATGTGTTCTTACCAACTGGTCCCACGTAGACTCGAATGTGCCCTGAAGGGTTTCTGTAAATAGCCAGGGAGCTTGTTGGGACGCTTTAGTGAGTGCTCCTCAGTCTGGACAGGTCCTCTCTTCAGACCATGTGGAGCTGGCCTCAAACTGGGTCAAACTCTTTGACCTTCTCCTTCCAGAAGTTTTAGGATAGTACCTCCCTGGTCCAGCAGTGCCCTGGGTGCTCAGGGTACAGAAATGAAGGCTGCGTCCATGGGGCATCTCAGGCCGCGAAGGCAAAATACGATCAATACAAGCAGCTAATATACGGTCTGAAAAAGACCCTGATAATAGGACAATGTGCTGTAGGAGCACGTAGACAGACAGCAGGCACCAGGACGAAGTGGGGTTAAGCTGACAATAAATAAGGCCGTTCGAGGCAAAGGGAACAGAACGGACAAAGAGGAGACAAAGCAGGGCTTAGTGGAGGGAGAATGTCTGTATCGCCTGAGCATCATTTGAAGAGGGCCTCCTGAGGGCTGGAGCTGGAGCTGTGAGCCGAAGGCAGGGCCGCAGCAATCTGGGGGGTCACTGTAAGGAGCTTGGGTTCATTCTCGGTGGGAAGCCGCTGCAGGGGCTTTAGCCGAGGAGGAAGATAAGAAACTGACATTTTGGAAATAGCCCACTGGCTGCAGAGAGGAGAGTGGGCTCGAAAGGAGTAAGACCGCATCCGGGAGGCCGTGGGGAAGACTGATTCCTTCATTCAGGGGAGAGAAAAATGGAGAAAACCCAATGTGTTTAAACCTGCATGTGTTAACACAACCTTTCTCCAGATTTCATCGCTGTTGGCAGAACTGGAGGCAATCCGAAGAAATTCAGGGTCCCAGAAGAGGTAAATTTGTCATTTCATCATCCAAGTATTGCTTGTAATTAAGTAAGAGCTATTTACTATTTGCTATGGTGGATGGTTATAAATCTTAGCTTTTTATATCAAGGATCTTGAGTCACGCTCAGGAGAGAGCACTGAGGTTACATAGCATAAATTCCCTGTGATTTCTAATTAGAATATTTGTGGCACTGCTTGAAAAGGCATGGATTTCCTATGATTTCTAATTAAAACATTTGTGGCACTGCTTGAAAAGGCAGCCCCTAGAAGATCAGAGTAAGCTGAGCATCCAAAGGAGTGTTTAAAAATAGAGAGAAACGGGGTTCCCTATGGTACAGTAGCTCAGGTTCTGGCGTTGTCACTACAGTGGCTCGGGTCGCTGCTGGGACATGGGTTCAATCCCTGGCCCCCAAACTTCCAATTGCTAGAGGTGGAGCCCCCAGGGCTGAGAATGTTCTAAGCTGGGTACTTGTTATAAGGAGATTCATTTGGTATTTGTTATACTTTACTGTGTGTTCATGCATTTGTAGTTAGGAGGTATTTTGATCTAAAAACCTAAAATTCTGGATAAGCAACGAGATCCTGCTGTATAGCACTGGGAACTATATCTAGTCATTTGTGATGGAGCCTGATGGAGGATAATGTGAGAAAAAGAGTGTATATATGTATGTGTGACTGGGTTACTTTTCTGTACAGTAGAAAATTGACAGAATGCTGTCATCCCACTATAATGGAAAAAATAAAGATCATTTAAAAAATTTTTTTTAAAATAAAACAAAAACCTGAAACTCTAAGGGCCTGGGGGAGGAACAGAGAAGCCCTCATGGCTTGTTGTTCTGACTGACAAAGAGCGGGCCCTATTCCCCTTTTCTGCAGGAACACAGACTCCTCTGGATGAGCACAATGCCCCCAGATAGTTGGAGGCTGCAGCCATTTCTTTAGTTTCACCATCACTTTATTCTGACTGCATTTGGCACTGCAGAGGTTGTGGACTGGATCTAGAAATAACCGGAAACATTGTCGTCTTATAACGTCACCCAAGTGTGGACCTTTCCCCTTAGGTAGCAGCAGGCCTTTCCTCGTCCATATTCAGTAACCGAATCTCAACAAATAATGGGCATTAAAGCCCATCAGATGAGTTTGCTTCACCTCACTGGGGGCGCTGGTTTTCTGTTTTATCCTTTTTTCCAGTGTCATCGTCTCCCAGTGGACCAGCATGCTGAAGGTTGTAGCCTTGCACCTGAAGAAACATGGGCTGACTTATGCCACCATCGATGGCTCTGTCAACCCCAAACAGAGAATGGACTTGGTAGAGGCGTTTAACAGCTCCAGGGGCCCTCAGGTACCAGCTGTTCATAGCAGAGCTGTGGAATTAGGAGCAAGCTGTTCTCAGTTATACAGAGAAGATTTTAACATAGGAACCCAATTTGACATTATTCATGACTTAGGGATCTCCCTGTGAGAAATGGATCTGGCATTGTCACTGCTGTGGCGTGGGTTCAATCCCTGGCCCGAGAACTTCTGCATGCTGGGGGCATGGCCAAAAAAAGATATCGTAGCCTTGATCCCATAGGGTGTTTTTTTTTTGTTTGGGTTTTTTTTTTTTCCTTCAGTCTTTTTAGGGCCACATCCTCGGCATATGGAGGTTCCCAGGCCAGGGGTTGAATGGGAGCTGTAGCTGCTAGCCTGTGCCCCAGCCACAGCAACACCAGGTCCAAGCCGCGTCCGCAACCTACACCACAGCTCATGGCACCACCGGATCCTTAACCCACTGAGTGAGGCTAGGGATTGAATCTGTGTCCTCATGGATGCTAATCAGATTCATTTCCGCTGAGCCACAATGGGAACTGTCCCACCAGGTGTTTTTAATTTCCTTGACGTTTACTGGGGGTACATATCAAAGTTTGCAAATATCCTAAGAGACTAAATTATGAGTGCTAAAAGGAGAGTGAGAGCAGAACTGGTTAGGATCGGGAGAATCTTTGTGGAGGCCAGCCTCGAAGGGTGAGTGAGATTTTGACTTTGACATGAGGAAAAATGGAGGGAAGTGGAAGGACAAAGTCACCCAATTACGATGATGGGAATTTGGAAGCACTCGCTGAGCGATGGGCAGGAGAATCATAGTGATGGCAGTGGTAGGGGGCGGGGCTGATGGCACGAACAGCATCTGGTTAATGGAAAGTGTATTGAGCTGACCACTCCCCAGTGCTCTAAATGGTAGTATCCGTAGATCTGGCAGGCACACAATTGATGTTTTGAGATTGACTCGCTCAAAAAAAGGGTAAATGAGAATTTTCTGGGAGTTCCCGTCATGGCCCAGTGGCTAACGAATCCGACTAGGAACCATGAGGTTGCGGGTTCGATCCCTGGCCTTGCTCAGTGGGTTAAGGATCCGGCGTTGCCGTGAGCTGTGGTGTAGGTTGCAGATGCAGCTCGGATCCTGCGTTGCTGTGGCTGTGGTGAGGGCCGGCAGCTACAGCTCCTGTTAGACCCCTAGCCTGGGAACCTCCATATGCTGCAGGAGCCGCTATAGATAACGCAAAAATACAAAAAAAAAAAAAGTATTTTCTCAAAGGTGAGCCAGGGGAGATAGCATCTCAGAGTTTCCAAACAATGCATTTACCGCAGCAGGAGGAAATGTGATAAGAGCTGTGTTGCTTATTTGTGTGGATCTTGGGCTTGAACCTGAGATGGAAAGCAAGGTGCTTTATGAGACCAAATCTGTGTAAAGTTAACGGTGTGTTTCCTTTTGAAGGTCATGCTGATCTCTCTCTTGGCTGGAGGGGTTGGTCTAAACCTGACTGGAGGAAACCATCTTTTTCTGCTGGACATGCACTGGTAACGATCCTGGATTTTTCTTGGGTTGTCACAGCACAGCAGGGAGACCAGAGGGGCAGCGAGGCCTGCCTTCTTCTCTTGAGCGTGCTCCTCTAGTATCGTGGAGATTCCTCTGTGCAAACGTGTGTGTGTGGATACGGATCAGAATGGCCTAGGGCTAGCTGACGGCCCTGACTCCCCAGCAAGCAAGGCTTCAAAATGACGATTTCAAATAGTCCGTTTACTTTATTGGGAATCCAACATCTGTTTCCATGGAAACCGGGAGCGGGGCTTTTCCTCGTGCCTAAGAGCTCCATCACTCAATGAAGAATTTTATGTCTTCAGAACACCATATTTCAGACATACTTGTTGACGTTCAAGGAAATCTCACTGTGGTGAAGAGGGCGAACCGTTACTCCAAAACGGAAAAGCAAAAGAATTTTCTAGGGATGTTAGACACACACTTAACACACAGCCTTGGACTCACTGCATATAGTGTCAACACCAGGAGTGCAGCAGTGTCCTTCCTAGATACGAGGTGAATGATTCATGCGTTGCTAGGAGGAAACGTCCTAATTTGTTCGTCCTGGTTTTGATTTTCCAGTTATGCCCATCAGGGATTGCTGCTCCAGGCACTGTTGCCAGGGCTGGTCACTTGTTAATCCTCCAGGCAGCCCAGAGGGGCACCAAGAGGCCAACCTGTTATCTTCCTGGAGGAAGTGTTGAGGTCTTACTTGGGCCTCCCCCTTACGCGAGAGTGAGGAAAGCAGGGTGGAAATTACACTGGCTCTAAATTGGAGAAGCATTAACCAAGATTTTAAAGATGTAAGATGAGAAACTAGTTTGGAGTTGATAATGAGAATCTATGAAGAAGGAAACAAATTAAATCTCCTTAGCTGAACTGGAGAATATTAAAGTTGAAAAAGGTATGAGATCATTTGTGTGCCCTCATGTTCCCAGTAGCCGTCCCAAGCCCAGGGGGTTGAGGTTAGACGACTTACCCAGAGTCGTCCGTGACTGACCAGATCTGAGCATTGCTGTTAACTGTTGCTTAGAGTTTTCAACTGATGGCGGTACTAAGAGTTACTATTAGCAATCTGACCCCAGTTTCTCCTGAGAGGGCAAGAAGGTGTCTGGAACTTTCCCAGTCCCATAAAGACTGGAACAGAAATCTGCAAACTTTTTCTGTAGGTATTTTAGGCCAGAGGTTATATACTTTAGGCTTCAGCAGCTGTATAGGGCTCTGTCATGTATCCTTTGTTGTAGGTTTTTGATTTTGATTTTTTACAAACCTTTAAAAATGTAGCAACCATTTTTAGCTCATGAGCCATACAAAGACAGACTGCGGGCTGGATTTGGTCCGTGGGATTTGCCCGCTCCTGGTCTGGGACGTTAGCACCTCTGAGCTTTACCTCTCCCCTAACAGGAATCCGTCACTTGAGGATCAAGCCTGTGACCGAATTTACCGGGTAGGGCAGCAGAGAGGCGTTGTCGTGCACAGGTGAGTAAGCAACGTTCATCCAGAAGCAAGTTCTGCTTGCGTGAAAATCTGCCTTGGGTCATATTTGACAGTATGTAAAGTATTTGATGGTCACCTTAGCAACGGTGCCTGTGGGTCCCCTCCCCCTCTGTTCTCAGTCAGGGAGGGAACACAGGTAGTTCAGGGGTAAGCTTGGAGCTGGTCCCTGCAGAGGAAGAAAAGCTTATGTAGAGGGTGAGCCTTATCTCGGTCTAGGCAGCCCACAGAATGACCCTACTCTCCTTCTCTCTCCCCTTCTCTTTTTCACTTCTTTTATTTTGACAAAATTCTAAACATACGGAAAAGAATGTAAGAATTATTACAAGAGTACTGCGAAGTTCTTGAATGCAAGAATAATACAAAAAAAACTCCTGTTCACTGTGACACTTGTGTGTGTGAGCTTTTTTCTGGACCATTTGACAGGAAGTTGCAGACATGATGCTTCTTTCCCTCTAAATACCAAAACATGCATTTTCCTGAAAATGACATTCTTGTAAACTTCAGGCCTGTGTATCCAAATCCCCGTAAAATATCTGAATCTGGGAGTTGGCTGAGCAGTAACAAACCTGACTGCTAGTATCCATGAGGACGTGGGTTTGATTCCTGGCCCTGCTCAGTGGGTTAAGGATCCAGTGTTGCAGTGAGCTGTGGTGTAGGTCACTGATGCAACTCAGATCTGGCATTGCTGTGGCTGTGGCGTAGGCGGCAGCTGCAGCTCCAATTCAACCCCTAGTCTGGGAACTTCTATATGTCACAGGTGCAGCCCTATAAAGGGAAAAAAAAAAAAAAAGCATAGGAGTTCCCATTGTGGTTCAGTAGGTTAACAGCCCTACCTAATCTCCTTGAGGATGTGGGTTTGAACCCTGGCCTCGATCAGTAGTTAAGGCTTTAGTGTTGCCACAGACTGTGGCATAGGTCACAGATGCACCTCGGATCCTGCATTGCTGTGGTTGTGGCGAGAAGCTGAAGCTCTGATTCCACCTCTTAGCCCGGGAACTTCCGTATGCTGCAGGTGTAGCCCTAAAAAGAAAAGACTCCAAAGCATAAGTAGACATTTGAATATGTCATTAGATATTTTGCTTTGGGTTTTTGACTGGTGGCTTATGTGTCTGTCTTTTAGATTTGTTTGTGAGGGAACGGTGGAAGAGAAGATCTTGCAGCTCCAAGAAAAAAAGAAAGATTTGGCCAAGCAGATTCTGTCAGGATCTGGAGAATTTGTTACCAAGCTCACCTTGGCAGACCTCAAAATTCTTTTTGGCATCTAACCTCCTGTTTCTGGGGCTCGGAATAGTGCCACTGTTGGTTTGTATTAGGATCTGGGGATAACGACTAACCCCGGTCCTTTGCACTCTCCGTGGCTTTCCTCTTCACTGGCACCTTACCCTGTTAAGCAGTTGGGTGACCCCTCCTATTAACCCATCAGCTTATTTAATGAGTGACACAGAAACCAATAAATTACTTCAGATAAGAGAAAATGCTGTAAGGTTAGATACTTTGGAAAACGACTCAGGAGAGTGGTACCTGAGCTTAACAGCACAGAAGGCCCTCTGTTGCCTCTCTCTTCCCAGCTGATGGGGGACCCAGTGTTCCTGCCTTTTCTAACACAAGCTCCATCCCACCTCTTCGTCCCTCCTGCCAACAGGTCTGCTCCCATAACCGTTGCTATGGGCTGAGCAGAAGTGGATCCCTGTGGCCGTTCCATGTAGTTGTTTCTGTCTAGGCTGTTCTTCCTCTCAGGCCTGAGGTCAAGGAAGCGCTTGGTACATAATCTATCGGTCGTTAGTATTTGTATCATTGTATCATTTAGAATTTGGTATCATGTCATTTAGTGTTATTATATCATTTTGCATCACTATCATATCATGTGATATTTGTGTCATATAATTTACCTTTGGTAACATTTTTATAGTATTTGTGTTTTTACAGATTTACAGTTATCTGTAGCACTTAGCATCATTGTTTCATTTAGTATTCCTGTATCATTTAGCATTTGTATTGTTATTGGCATAGTCCGATAAACCTGTGTAGCCAAGCTGACACTTTGTGTTCACTAACCCCCATTTCCGTTCCCTCCTGGCCTCCAGAGACCACATTTCCTAGTCTTCACTGCAGTTATCTGGGTCCGTGTGACTGAGTTCTAAGTCGGTGGAATATGGAGAGGAGTGAAGTAAGTCATTTCTGATCTGCCACCTACAACTTTGCAGCTGATTCATGTTGCTTCTTCTCTGGCCCAGTGAATACGGAGGCCCTGGTGGAAAACGACAGGCGAGGCCACTAGATCAGAGATTCTTCACCTGCTGTTGGCCATGGACCAAAGCCTCAGTTCCTGAATGGGAGTGGATCTAAGCCTGCCCTTTTCACCCAGCTCACCCGTATTGGACTCTGACATGACCAAGCAATAGATACGTGTAGATCTGGGAGTTGCTCATATAGCAGTTAGTATCCTAATACAAACTCGAGACTTTCTTGCTTGGAAAACTCTTCAGATTCCCTTCTTCCTGCTAGCAGTCATGTCCAAAACACTCACTCTGCTTATTTCTGCTAGAACTAATAGCACTTCTTTCTAGTTAGAACTGTTGTTCGCCTTTGCATCAGGATTAGGAGACGAAAGCCCGTGCTAGCCCAGTCACAGTTGGGACTGAGGCACTGGGGCCTGTTCAGGCAAAGGCGCCCACTAAGGACAAGCTCTCAAAGCCCCCAAGATAAAGACAGAGCGGCCTGGAAGGAAGGCTCGTGACTTCCTTCTACTTCCAGGTTCACCTTAGCTGAGGGCGGAGCCTTGAAAAAGCCTTTAACTTCTCTACACTTTGGTTTCTGCATTTGCGGTGGGCACTGTTTTTTGAACTCGGCAGCTACAGTGAGGTCCCCGATGAGGTCAGGAAACGGAGGCTGTAAGACTGCCCTTTGGGAGTTGTCATACACTAGGGCAAAGATAGTGTCGCTGGAGAAGCAGTGGCTCCAGGGCCAGCGGAAATGAACAAACCCTGCCTCTACTGTTTGCTGACTGTCTGGGGTTAAGCTAGTTGCAGATTCCCAGACCCCTCGGTTCTCTCCCGTGTGAGATGTCAGCGTTAGCACATGGCCGCCTCTGCCCCACCGGGAATATAGCAGCACACATGCACACTTTACCCCATTCGGCCAGATTGACGGTGGGTCGCGTCAGTCAGAAGGCATGTTGGGGGTTCCTGTCATGGCTCAGTGGAAACGCATCTGACTAGCATCCATGAGGACACAGGTTTGACCCTGGCCTCACTCAGTGGGTTGGGGATCTGGGCTTGCCATGAACTGTGGTGTAGGTTGCAGACGCAGCTCGGATCTGGTGTTGCCGTGGCTGTGGCATAGGCCGGTGGCTACAGCTCCAGTTTGACCCCTAGCCTGGGAACCTCCATATGCCATGGGCGCAGCCCTAAAAATACAAAAAAAAAAGAAAGGAAGGCACATTAGGTGAATATGGTCAGTGTCCTTTGCAAGCGTTGCTTAGGAGAGTAGCAGAGTCAACTTTGAGGTTCAGGTATTCCTGTGTTTAGTAGGGAAATAGATACAGGGATTATAACCTACAGTCTGCAGATATTCAGAGCCCACTGACCAATGAAATCTACTGTAAGATTCCTTCTGGTGTGTTAAACAGTTTTTCTAGTGTTCCTCACTCTCATTCTAAACTAGTATAGCCACTTAGTTATGTCTTGGGTAGGTATTCCTATAACAGGGAGATGCTATTGATGCGAAGTAGATACAGCAAAAATTGGAACCCCTGCCCTAAGAGGAATATATCAAACATGCATCCTTAAATCCTAGTTCTGGGGCGGAGATCTCTCCTAAATTAATAGAAGTAGCACTCTGGTGTCTGTGTCAGGCTCGCATTCACTGTAGTTACTGTGAGTCAGTTTCCTAAAATCGGGACATGACAAGGTGGGTCTCTGCACCCTCTAACAGTGGGCAGCACCCGACAATGTACCATCTAACTGAGGTGCTGCCCTGTGTGTTCGGCCAGTGTCAACCAGCCTTCCTTTATGTTACACCACAACTGCTAGATTTTCTTTTTTATCCCTACATTCCTACCTCACGAGACTTAGGCAAGGACAAAATGAGGTAATAAGTGCTTTATGAGCTGTGATGTGCCATCCAGATGCTAGCGTTATTGCTTTGGGACCAGGTCTTGGAATATGAGAATAAAGTAGCAGTGTGGATACAGCTGAAAGAGCCAGATGGTGAACATCTGTCACCAAAGTGCAACATTGCTGAGCACCCAATTTATAAGGTATTTCTTACGTGACAGAGTTGCCTTTGTGGAAAGTTAATTGTTTGACTACTCTTTAGCAGAGTTCATTTAAAAAGGGCATTGTGCATTCCGTGGCTGGACAGAACCTGGGCCCTTTAAAACCTTACCAAGGACTCCTGTGCTATGCAAGTATTAGGAGTACAATAGTAGCTGATGTCTTTGTGGGAGGTGACCCCTTCCTCTAGCGATCGTGTGTGATTCGGAATGGCTGTACGTGAACACTGGGCTATTTCCTTTCTCTGATTCGCGTTGCCCAATGAAGTAGCTTTCAGCAGAGCTCAAAGGCGAAGCCAGGTTCTCCTGTACTTACAGGCTAGTCATGGAAATGCCAGTGTTTTAGTGGCCACTCTGGTTGCCTGAAATCTTGATATCTACTATAATACCTTGAGAGAATTTGGGTTTTCAGAGTGAGATCCTGTACTGCTCTTTGCTGTGTAGCACCTAGCCCTAGGGAAAGCCATAAAGAATTAAAAGGCATACCTTCAAGCACAGAGAGGATTGCAGTAAGCATTTAGAATCTGTAGGCGTATAACCTAGATTAAAATGTTTGCATAGGAGTTCCCATCGTGGCATAGCAGAAACGAATCCAACTAGGAACCATAAGGTTGTGGGTTTGATCCCTGGCCTCGCTCGGTGGTTGGGGATACGGTGTCATGAGCTGTGGTGTAGATCGTAGACAGGCCTCGGATCCTGCGTTGCTGTGACTGTGGCGAAGGCCGGCAGCTATAGCTCTAATTAGACTCCTAGCCTGGGAACCTCCACTTGCCTCTGGTGCAGCCCTAAAAAAAAAGCAAAAAATAAATAAAATGTTTGCATAAATAAAAATGCAATGGAGGTCCATTATAATACGAAGTACGATAGCAGTCAGGAGCCAGGGGCTGGGGATGGAAATGAAAGAACTCCTAAGCCCTGGAGGTAACAGGTAAAACGATGTCTTCATTCAAGCAGTTTTTACCCAGAATCCTTAGCGAAATCCGAGTAGAGGTAGAGATTACGTCTGAAACGATGGGAGGAATACTTTTACTGTTCAACTACTCATACGTTAATTTAAAAACATGCGTTAAGTGTGCCAGGCACTCCCAGTCACTAAATATAGAAGGGTCAGCAAAACCAAAAATAATCCATGTCCTCCTGAGGCTTCCAGCCTAGCAGGGGAGACAGGCGTTCATCACATCGTCACACGTCGCTGTGAAGCGGCCATGGCAGTGAGCGCTACAACTGGGAGGGCTTAGGAGGACTTATCAGAGGAAGTGATAGGAATCGAAACCAGTGTGTAGGAGGTAATACGGCAAAGAGTGAAATGCCTCTTCCTCCGTTCTGCTTTTGATTAGCATTCCCTTCACCCAACCACCTCTTAACTGAGACAAACCTAACACAACAGGTACACATCCTTTGGAGTAAAGCTGAGTGACTGCTGTATTTTGGAGATTTGAGAATGGGTGGGTGTGTATGTTTGTTATCCAAGACAGCTAAGGTGTTTATCCTGTTACAACATCCCGGGGGACGGAGGCTGTGGTTTGTGGCTCTTTTTTTCCTGCCTGTAACTCCAGAGATACAGCTTACATCACAGTGCTGCACCTTGTTGACGCTTCAGTGCTCACAACGAAGGTGATTTCTGAAGCACTCGGCTACACTGGGGGCAGTTCTTAAATCCTGGAACTTCTTTTTGTCCTCACCTTGGAGTCGTGGGCTCCGCAGATCCATCTGACGTTGCCAAGTCTTTCAGCTGCGTTTAGACAGAGCAAATAACAGCCTCCCTTTCCCCCTCATGACCTGCACAAACATTTTTAATATTTGGAACAGAACTGCTACCATTAATTTTACTTAAAGGCTAGGACATTTGCCAGAACCTGCATGTCTTAGAGACATTTCCTGTTGCACAAGAACTTCGTTTATGGCAGAGTTATCCAATTACCAAGACCTTTTTTCCAACTGAAATAAATGATAAGCTTTTTACCCTCAGTTCTGAAATCGTTAGGAGACACGTGGGGGAAAATGATGTAATACAACAAGCTTCTTCATGGCAAGCAATTCCCTTAGATGTCTGAGGTAATTGGAAAATTCAAGGCTAGTCCCTAAGGTGCATATAGTTTAGCCAATAGATTTGAAAGGAGGCTGAGGTTTTTTTTCTAAGTGGTATTTGGTTGAATGAAAAATATCAGAGTTTGGGAGAAGGGAAGTCTGGCTTGTAGAAACAGTTACCAAGGACATCCACACTAAACATTCTGGCAATTAGATCTTTATTCATTCAACAAAATATTAAGCCTCTGCCAGGAAACGTCCTACATGGAGACAGTAGGGTGGTTAATAAATGTCAGACTCCTGCTGTCATAGACCTTACGAGTCAAGTATGAAAGGACAGGCCATAAAAACTTAGTATATTTATGTAGATGATGATGAAGCCGAGTAAGCGTGACGTGGGGTCTTGGGGTGGGGAGCTGCTGTTTTTTACAGGATAATTAGGGACCTCTCTAGTAAGATGATATTTGACAGAGAAGCAGAACCTGAGGAAGAGGGAGTGAATCACAGAGGTATCTGTGAAAAGATCATTCCAGAGAGAGGGGCAGCGATTGTAAAGGCTGCAAGACAGAGTTTGAGGAGTTCCAGGCAGGTCAGTTTGTCTGGAATAGAGTGAGGGAGGGGGGATGGGCAGGAACAAGAGATGAGCAGGGATCCGGGATCCGCCAGATCTTACATGCTGATGTGAAGACTGACTTTGGGAGTTCCCATCGTGCCTCAGCGGAAATGAATCTGACTAGCATCCATGAGGACGCAGGTTCAATCCCTGACTCTACTTAGTGAGTTAAGAATCCAGCGTTGCTGTGAGCTGTGGTGTAGGTCACAGTTGCGGCTCGGATCCCACGTTGCTATGGCTGTAGCTACAGCTGCAATTCAACTCCTAGCCTGGGAACCGCCATATGCCACAGGTGCAGTCCTAAAAAGATTAAAAAAAAAAAAAGGCTGACTTTGTTTTGAGTAAGATGGCAGGCCACTGGGGAGTGTTAAGCAGAGGAGTGACATGATCTGATGTATTTTAAAAGGACCTCTCTGACTGTTGGGTAGAGAATAGACTGTAGGGGGTTGCTGTTGCAGAACTCCAGGGGAGAAATCGTCTCATCTTAGACCAGGATGGTTAGCAGTGGAGGCAGAGAGCAGGGCTCAGCAGATGCATTTTGAAGGGACGGCTGATAGGATTTGCCAGTGGATTGGATGTGTAGTACATGAGAGGGGAGCCAAGGATGTTTCCAAAGCTATCGGCTCCACCAATAAGAATGAGTAAGAATGGATTTAAAGAGATGGACAGGACTGCAGGAGAAGCACTTCAGTTCTGGTGGGCAGTGAGAACTGGAAGTTCTGTTTTGAACATATTAAAGATGAGGCGCCTATGATACGTCCAAGTAGAGATGTTAAGTAAACTGTTGGATATAATCATACGAAGTTTGGAGCTGGAGACAAATTTGGGAGCCATAGTGTAGAAAAATTAGTTGAACTCATGAGCAAATAAGATCACCTAGGAAGTAAGGGCAAGATAAAAATACAAGAACTGATCTTTGGCGCTCTTAAGCGTGTTGAGACTGGAAAGATGAGGAGGAACTAACAAAGACCAACAAAGGAGAAGGAAAGTCAGTGAGATAGGTGATTAAGAAGAGTGAAGCCACATAGACCAAGTGAAGAAAATGTTTCTTGGAGGGGAGAATGATCATCTTTGATCACACTGTTGATGGGTCTAAAAGGATGAAGACCAGGAAGTGACCATTGGTTTCCATAATGTGGATATTACCAGTGACCTTAACAAAAGCTGTTTCAGTGGAGTAGTAAAGATGAAAGCCTGAGGTGGATCCAAGCGGGAATTCTGGGAGGGGACGTAGAGATAACAAGCAACAGTTATTTTTGAGGTCTTTTTAAAGGGAAGCAGAACAATGGAACAGCTCTTAGAGGGAGATGCAAATATTGTTGTGGACTGAACCGTGTTCTCCCCAAATTCAGAGGCTGAAGCCCTAACCCCTAATGGGACTATAATTGGAAACAGGGCCTTTAAGGAGATAATTAATGTTAAATGAGATCAAATGAAGGAGCCCTCATTCAGCAGAATTGGTGTCTTTATAAGAGGGAGAGATGCCAGAGATAAACGTGCAGAGAAAAGGCCATGTGAGGACACAGGCACGGGCGTGTGACCATCTGCAGGCCAAGCAGAGAAACGTCTGCAGAAACCAACCTGCTGCACCTTGACCTTGGACTTCCAGCCCCAAGAACTGTGAGAAAACAAATTTCTGTTGTTTAAGCCGCCCAGTCTATGGTATTCTCTATGGCAGTCCTAGCAAACTGATACAAAAATCAAGGGAAATTTGTTTTTTAAGATGGAGAATATTGTAGCATGTTTGTTTTCTGAAATAAGGAATCTAGTAGGGGGAAAACCACTGGAGCAGTGTTCCTGGGTTGTAGAGATGGAATGAGATCTCATGTAGAAGGTTGCCTTTGCTAAGCATGTAGGTAGATTTCTAGAGGTGTTGGGAGGGCCCGGAAATACTCTTCTGAATTCTTTTGTTTTCAGGGTGAAACAGGAAGCAAGGTCATAAGTGGAGAGGGGAAGTGAGGTACAAATTGGAGTTTGAGGAGAAGGAAGTATAAACGCATTGTCTAGGCGAGTGGAAAAGCAATGGACCGGAGAGATGCTGGCAGCCTACAGGACAAAGCTAAGAGCCCACTGAAATGAGTGGTCCTAGATTTAAAGTGAGACTAGTCATCCTACGTTTGTGTTTTCCTCCAGAATTATTCAGTTTGGTTAGATGGAGATTGGGCTCTAACCTCGGGTTCTGCCAGGCAAAAAGGACAGAGGGAGGCTCCATGCGAGAGTGTGATGATGGTGTCTAGAGCCGAAGCTGAGTAAGGCTGCAGGAAAGGCCATGAGGAGGGGAAGGGCATGGTGGAAGGTGGTAGAAGCACTGCACTGGGGACTCTAGGGAGATAGAAGAGTTCACAGTCAGGTTATAGTGGGTGAGCTGGGAAGATGGGCGGCTGTGGTTGCAGGATGCTTGAAGTTGAGAATCAAGATGTAGGGTATGACTGATTGTATGCCTGAGTCAGAAATTCAGAATTGGTCACAGAATTCGGACATCTATGTGGATATTGAATGATTCTAAGACTGATGAGGAATGGTATGGGAGTAGCAGCAAGTTTGGTGCTAAAATCTTCAAGGAATAGGGAGTTCCCGCTGCTGCACAGCAGAAACCAATCCGACTAGTATTCGTAAGGATGTGGTTCTACCCCTGGCCTCACGCAGTGGGTTAAGGATCTGGTGCTGCTGTGGCTGTGGCTGTGCTGGCAGCTGTAGCTCTGATTTGACCCCCTAGCCTGGGAACTTTCATATGCCTCAGGTGCTGCCCTAAAAAGCAAAAAAATAAATAAAATCTTCAGGTAATAAGCGGAAATGATTTGGGGCTCTGTGGATGACTGAACCATGTAGGGGTAACAGGTAGTATAAAAGCATGAGCTTCAAGGCTGGACATTTTTTTTTTTTTTTGGCCATGCCTGAGGTACATGGAAGTTCCTGGGCCAGGAATCAAACCCATATCACAGCAGCGACCCAAGACACTGCAGTGACAATGCTGGATCCTTAACCCACTGCACCACAAGAGAACTCCAAGGCTGGCCATTTTTAAAGGAGGAATGGTCTAAAACAGGATTTCTCAGCAACAGCACTATGAACACTTTGGACTAATTCTTCACTGTGGAAAGCTGTCCTGAACTGAGCATAGGCAGTATTCCTGACTTCTTCCTGAGAGATGCTACTGGCACCCTGCCCTGGCTGTGGCAGGATAAATGTCTCTGAGACTTCACTAAATGTCCTTGGAGGGCAAATTCACTCACTGCTATTGAGAACCACTGATCCTAAAGCAGCAGTGATGAGCTAAAGGACTCCTGCCCGACCTCTCGACCCAGTGATTATAAGGAGTGAAGAAGAGCAAATAACAATTTGAAGGGGTTACAGGGCCATTAGTGTCCTCTGAGAGACCACTCCCATTTTGGTCAGAGAGAGGGCTGACCAAGAATCTTTCCAGAAAAGGGTGAGAACATAGTGAATATCTCACATTTACAGCTTTGGTGTAGCTCACATCTATCAGTCTTAAGGAGGAGATGTATTCTATGATGACCTGACAGTCAGCGTATTTTGTCTATTTCACTTCTTTTGCCTGATTCAATTCACCACTCAGATGAGTCATTTCTTGATGGATCTTACAATGCAGATTTCAACAATTCTATTTAATAGGTGCTGAGTTTTTGTTCTGTAAGAAATCAAGTCCCAGAAGAACACAAGCAATATCCAGCGAAGCCTCTGGCAGGGCTGGGGCACCAGTGCTATGTAATTCCTCTCCCAAGAATTCTCTTGAGTTAAGCAAGCATAGGCTCTCGGACTCAGTGCTTCTAGTGAGTGTCCTAGGTGTACAGACAAAAGTGCAGATGACTCTCTCCAAGATGAGGAAGGTGGTGAGATGTGAGGAGGATGAAGGTACCTGGATCACCTGGCAAGACTATATCTGCAGGAAATGTATGAGGTCCTGTTTCAACAGTATTCCCCTTTATTTACCGACTGCGTGTCTGCTCTTGACCAAAGGGTGATCGTCTAGGCTCTGGGGGTATGGGATGAACATGGTGCAGACGGGAAGTGGGGGACCACCACCTAAATAGCAATGTCACATTATAGTTCATTTAAAGTGGGCCAACGACAAGTGCAAATGATGTAGCTCAGGGAGAAATTAAAAGCTAAATATCAAAAAGTAAGGAGCTAAGAGTTCCCCACTAGCCTAGTGGTTAAGGATCTGGCCACCTCCATGCCTGTATAAAACAAAAATATTAGTATAGAAAGGACACTTTTTTTTTTGACGGGTGATACATAGTTTATTGAACCAGATCTTTCTAATTAACACTGAGATCACATCTAATACCATTCTGCTAATCAACATGGTATGTTATTTCTAACAAATTTAGACTTCCTACGAATGGGCTCAATCATACAAAAACACACGCACACTATTTTAAAACAGTAGTGCATACATTATGCTCCTATAAAGCCAGCTTTGATTAAAAACTGCTAGTTTCAAAGACCCATCTGATTTTAAAGATGAACTGATCTGATTTTTAAGATACAGTATGATTCTAAAATCTCTTAGCCATTTAGTACAGTTGCTGGACTTCTGTATGTATTTTTTAAAAGGACCTGATGTGGGGTACCATCTGGTATTTTAACCAGACCGCTGAATGCCTGCCCCCGCCCCCACCCCCAAAAAAAACCTTTGGCCAAGAAGAGAAACGTGGTGCCGTTTCTGGTGCTCATCCCCCTGCACGTACAAGCAGTGAGTAAAAAAAAAGTCTTTGGACTCAAGGGTATGACATAAGGCACTCTGTTTTTAATTCTATCAGTTTCTTCAGAATTTAGGTCGGGGGTCCTCCGGTGGTCTGAGGTTGTGCCGGCCGCAGCCAGGACCACGTACCTAGGAAGCCGTCAGAGCGCCACTGTCCTCAGCAGACCCCGCGGTGCGCTCTGGCCACCTGCCCACGTGCATTCCGACTTCTCTGTAAATTTCCCACAGCACGACCAGTGGGGACGCCCCGGGTGGCCTTTGTGTCCGTGACCACAGCCTAGGTACCCACCTGCATGGCATCGAGAGGGAAAAAACACCATTAGAGGGAAGCCCAGCAGTTACCCCAGAAATTAAAGCTCCTGGTGACATTCAGACTCATGGATGTGAGACCATCTAATAAAAACGCAGTGAAAGGAACAAGTCAGCGGATGCCTCTGCAGTCAAGAGGACTCTCAAGACGGATGATAGCAAATGAACTGAGGTTAGCTGAAGTTGTCAGAACAGTGTTATTTTAACACTCTGGTTCAGTTGGTTTATTCATCTGTTCTCCCATTCCTGCCTTATTTGGCGTTTCTTAAAGCTTTTAAAAGGACGGGGCTGGGTTTACGCTTTTAGCGCCGCTCAGGCTGCTGGGAAGGGTGCGCACTGAAATGGAGCGTCCCAGCAACAGCGCGGGGCTCCCAGCTTCGGGGAACTGTATCAAAACTAAACCCACTCAGAACTTGCACTTTGCTATTTCAGTTTCCAGAACAGAAAAGCTCTAAAAGAAACCTTTAGAACTGCGGTGCATTTATATGAACAGACGTCCTAGAAACAAACAGAGCCTAAGTCTGAAAACCCCGAGCCTGGTGGCTGTGTGGTAGTTGATTCCCACCGCAGGGAGGCAGGCGCAGAGCGGGAGTGGGGGCTCTCAGGAGCGACTGCCTCTCCGTACCTGGCATGGTGCCTCCACACGCGCAGCGAGCACTCTTCTGGCCTCCGCTGGAGCAAAAGGTGCAGCAGTGAAACACGCCTGGGTGTGGGCGGTGCCTCTTCCTCACAGTCACAGTGAATGGCGAGCCCTTCGGTGTTGAGACCAAGAGCAGAAAACAGCGCCTTCTGAGTCAACAGGGCTGTGCTGAGCATCACACGTACTAAATGGAGTGTAAGTCACAGGGCCTGCCCCGGAGGGACTGGGACAGCAGGAGGGCAGTGGTGACTGGGGGACAGTCACTAGCTGGGTGTGTGGACGGGGCCAGATGCAAGTGCAGTTAGAGGCAGAGTCAAGGCGTCCAGGCTGCGCACCCACCCCAGCATGTGGACCACTTCACACCTGTAACCCAGCTGTGCTTCCCCGTCACTGAGGCCAGGCTCCACCTCCTCCCTTCCCGTGCAATCTCGGGTGGTGGTAGAGCACGCCGCCACAAGGCTGGGACATCTGTGGCCCTTTCTCCAGTTTCTCAGCACACACCCTCTCCCCTCACCGACACTGAGCCAGTTCCTCCCCCCCACCCCTCCATCCTGGACGTGACTGTTCCCCCATCCGCTCATCCCGGGGCAGTGAGGACGGATGGAATGGAGGTAGGTTAAGAGCACGTGGGGAATCATTCTCAACTTGGAAACTCTCCTACCCGCGTCCTTTCCTTCAACGATAATTTCCACGCTCCAATTTCTACCCCATGTTAAACAGTTACCAGTTAGTAAGTGTTGCTGTGGGTCTGTCCCTAAGTGAGAACCACACAGTCTGCAAAAGCACCGAGTAGAGAGGCTGGCACCTTAGGAGCCTTTCAAATGTTAAATCTCTCTTTCTTTAAAGGGTTTAAAATCTATTTTAAAAAGAACTCTGGAGTTCAAAGTAATGGGTTCAAATTCTGATTTTGCTCTCCAGGTACTGTGGATGATGATCCTTATGTCTGAGTGGTTTGGAGGAAAAGTGAAATAATGTGTACAAAAATACCCAGCCTCTTCTGGCATCCTGTAGCAAGCAGCAAGTGGCCATTGAATATGCTTCTTCCTAGTGCACAGCCACAAGTCAGAACGCCCTATGGTGTGTCGCTGACAGTGTTGATTTCTAGTTGGGGGAGGCACCTGACAGCTCAAGTGTCAGCAGAGACTCCTCTGCACATTTGGCTATTACCCAGTTTTTAAAAATTCATAATCTCTAAGCCAGAAAGAGTTACATTTGTCAGTGGAGGTGGCATGGTAACCATGGTAACAGATAAGCTATATACACACACATATATATACACGACAGGGTAGGGGATTGCATGGGCAGATGGTTGAGGAGAGGGCACGGGTCTCCCAGTGCTGTTTCCAGTAAGTCCATGTCTGGTCAGAGTCTCAACAGAGCTGGAAAATCCTAAGCAAGATCCTGTTTCTTGAATGGTGCACTCTTGTCTGCTGGTACACTGCCCCTGTGATCATGGCATCTTTCCCAAATGAAGAATTCCAACAAACCAACTGGGAGAAGGATAAAATACAAGCCTAGCTGCCAGGAGGTGAAGTAGGGCTGGAGAGTTACGGTCACTGGTATCTGCGAGGAGGAGTAAGAGCTGCCAAATCTGGGCTATTTCTTTTCTTTTTTTTTTGTTTTTTGCTTTTTGTTTTTTTAAGGGCCACACCCACAGTATATGGAAGTTCCCAGGCTAGGGGTT
The DNA here is from genome assembly GCA_004024745.2 of Catagonus wagneri. NCBI lineage: Eukaryota > Metazoa > Chordata > Mammalia > Artiodactyla > Tayassuidae > Catagonus > Catagonus wagneri. The sequence continues at coordinate 7,905,548 of PVHT020000034.1, read as the reverse complement.
GAATCGGAGCTACAGCTGCTGGCCTACACCACAGCCACAGCAACGTGGGACCCGAGCCGTGTCTGCGACCTACACCGCAGCTCACGGCAACGCTGGATCCTTAACCCACCGAGTGAGGCCAGGGATCCAACCCACAACCTCATGGTTACTAGTCAGATCCGTTTCTGCTGCGCCATGATGGGAACCCCTAAATCTGGGCCATTTTTAATGGGAGGAGCGGTAAGAAAGACGAGACTCCTCTTCATGCCCTCTCTACGGCTGATCCCGTAAGAAATGTCTCCACATCCTAAGACGACAGAACCCAGGGGCCAGGGTGAAAGGTCAGGGAATCTTAGGCAGGTGTCACTCACCTGCACGTGCTGCTCCTTGACACAGACCAGCACCGTGTAGACACCAGGCTCCTTGGGGGTGTAGGAAACGTAGTATGTCCCATCCTTGTTGTCATGGATCATCGTTTTGACTGGACTGAATGGAGAGGGGTTTAAAAAAAACTACTCAGAAGCCTGCTGCAGTTGCCCACGATTTTAGGCTGTAAACTCTGAATCGTAAATCCAATACTAATTTTAAATGTTCCCCAAGCAGGAAGGGTCGTCTCAGAAATTAATCTTACTACAGTAGGTAAGCAGCATAAATGCTGATTGAATTTGACGTTCAGATGAAGTCCTTGAAAACATCACTGTGTTCTCCCTAACTAGCTTCTATTTGTACCCTCCTGTTCTTTGTCCTCCCTTCTCCCTCCCATTAGAGGAGGGACATGTCCAGAGACATAAAACTTTGCTCCTCGCACAATTCAGTGGCAAAGTGGGGCTGAATTTTGAGAAGGGCACCATTCAGCCTAACATAGACTTAGTTTTTAGTCTATTCCAAGCTTGGGATGAAGGCAGTCTATGGGGCAGAGACCTTTGGGAGAGAATTGAATACAGGCATAAAACCCACACAAGAAAATGCATTTTGGTTCACCACTTGGTCCTGTGGCTTTTTTAAATAGCATTATGGGGAGGCAGGCTGCAACCATGCCTACAGCTCTACTACTGCAAAGGACCTCAGGTTTCCAGTTCCATCTCCGCGCATCATCCGTGACGCCTGACTGTGTAATACAAACCTGTCCTTCTTATCTTTAGGGACTACTGCCACTTGAATGTTGTCTCCTCCCCTGCCCATGCTCTCTCCGGCCGCATCCTTACAAAGCAGGGTGAAAGAGGCTGTCTGTTTCTCCCGGGCTCTGTGGATATCTGCAGAAGATAAACACTCAGTCCTCACCTCAAAGGCCAACCGCACCGACTGTATCCCCACATCAGACACCATCTTGCTTCTTCTCCTTAGAACTAAAGGTGGTCCCTCCTGGGTCCTCCCTTTCTTTTCTCTCCCCACCTGTTTCCCCGAGCATAGGGGTCCCTCCAGGTGAGCCTGGTTCTCTGAGCCAGCAGCTGCTCTTAGATCACAGAGGATCCTGGACCTTAATTTCTGCCTTCAGGAAACTTTGAAAATACTTGGGCTTGACATACGTATTCAGACCAAAAAACCTCTAGAGGCCGTGAGAGGCTGATTACCCCCAAACTGCCTTCTCTGGACTGCAGATCCTGCTGGAAAAGGCAGGGGTACATTTGACTGGTTCAGACTCTTCACGTTGGAAGCCACCATACTGTGAGACAACATGCCAGGGTGTTGGGGACATACTGAATAGCTTCAGCGAAGCCCTGGTCCAAAAATCAGATGGAACAGGCTTCTTAACCTGGGGTTCGTGAACTGTGAGTCTTACAGAGGGACTAAGAGTCTCCTGAAATTGTATGCCCGAGCTGGTGTTTCATGGGGAGAAGTCGTCCCCAAAAGGATGTGTGACCTCCAAACCGTTAAGAATTCCTGTGCCGGCGTCAGGATGACTCTAGGTTACAATGTGCCTGTCAGGACTGAGCTGTGAAATTTATGTCTGAATAACATGCTCCCTTTAGGAAGAGAACACGACGGTCAAAAGCAATTGTTGTGCCCCCTCATGAATGAAAAGCCTACCGTATTCTTTTAAATGCAAGTATGTGGCTTATGTGAACCCAAAAGGGCAGAGAAGAAAGCCAACCATAGTCCAGTTGGCCTCACTCCTCTGAAACGCTCTTCAGAGCCTGGTCCACACCACCCTCTATGAACAGGCACGATCTTGTCCCGCCCTGAGATCGGTGCTGTCATATCTCCTAGGGGCACTGTCGCTGTCTTGTCTGAGAGAAACAGTGTGATCCTTGATTTCTTTGGTAGTTACTACTATTCTCAACTGGAAAAGGGTCAAGCCTCACCCACGTATGGGATCTTAGCTGTATCCTGACCAGAACCAACCAGAAAGGAAAGGGCAAGGGAGGGGGTCACCATCCACTGGATCCGCATGAGTCTCCCCAGCTGAATGAAGGCTGCAGCTGAAAGGGCCACGCGCCTTTAACACCATGTCCCCGTCCACTGCCTTCTCGGTGCCAGTGGGAAACGCCTTCCTACCTTCCCCCCGCAGCACACATTTGGCTGGATCGACCTCTTTAGTGTTGATGGCTCCAAAGACCTCATAGCCATGGCACAGGCCTGCTTTCTCCTTGGGGGAGAAGGTGATCTTCTCGTTGACGCCGGGATGGGCGCTGTATTCCACTTTGTTCAGCTTTGCGAGCCGTTCCACCACTACCCCCTTGGTGACAAGGATCTCCAGGTCGGAGCCGCTGGTCAGCAGACGCTCGGTGAACTCCACTCCGGTCCGCATGTCTGCCAGCAGCTGCTCCAGCTGTGCCTTCTGCAGCTGCAAGGAGTTTTCCTTCTGGACCCGTATGTCTTCCAGCTGCTTCAGCAGCTTGTCCCGATGCTCCTTGATGGCCTTGATGTAGCCCTCGGAGAAGGTTCGGACTTCAGCGGCCACAGCCTCCACCCGTTCCTGCAGGGCGCTGTGGGTCCCTTTGATCTGCGCCAGGGCCGCCTCCAGGGCCTGCACGCGGGGCTGGGTGCCTTTGAGGAGCTCCCGCACCGAGTCCCCGTGCTTGTGGATCACATTGCTGGTGAAGTCACAGGGGTGCTCCCGGTGCTCCCCCACCACGCAGTCCCGGCACACGGGCCGGTCGCAGAGCTCACAGAACAGCCTCAGCTCCTCCGCAGGGTGAGCGGGACACAGAATGGGTTTCCCAACCTGGCTGTAGCCTTTCAAGTCTTTGAGGTCCACCATGGTATGGTAAGTCGTCTTCTTCTGCCGCCTAGGGGCCAACAGAGGCAGGAAGGGGAAATTAGGGGGCAACTCTAGTTGGGAAACAGTCCTGCAGTTTTTGATCTTTTTGCTTTTCATGACCACATGTGCAGCATATGGAAGTTCCCAGGCCAGGGGTTGAATCGGAGCTGCAGATGCCGGCCAGATCTGAGCTGCCATCTGCAAGTTACACGGCAGCTTGTGGCAACACTGGATCCTTAACCCACTAAGCGAGGCTAGGGATTGAACTCGCATCCTCATGGACACTATGTCAGGTTCTTAAGCTGCTGAGCCACAGCAGGAACTCCCAGTCTTGCAGTTTTAAGAGCATGGGTTCTGAAGTCCAACAAAACAGAGTTCAGTTCCTTGCTATACCTCTTACTACATGGCTCCCTTGGATTCCAGCTTCTCATCTGTGCAGTGGGGAGAATACCGACCTAAAAGGACTGTTGTATAGGATTAAATGACAGATAGGGCTCTCTGGCTTGGCACAGGACTTTGCAAGAGGTTGCAGTGCTAAGGCAACGTTCCCCAAAGGGTTTAATCGTCAGGTTTAGATAAGAGCCGCAGCCTGCTCCTCCAGCAAGCTAGAGGGGAGAGCACAGCGGAGACACAGCAGCAAAGACAAAAATGTGTGCCAGATGGCACAGCAATAAACCTCACCGCATTAAAAAGCAGCTAGCTGGCCACCACAGCAAGTCTCCCTTAGCCTTCCTTGAGGACTTTGGTAAAGCATTTCCTTTGACTAGTGCTTACATAGCCCAAAGCAGCAAGCTAGAATTTTCCTCTACAAGGGTCATCAACATTATTAGAAAGAGTAAAATCAGTGGTCAGTAGAATCAAAGCTCTTTTAATTGCCCTTTTCTGAAGCCCTCCACACACCCAGGGAAATCCTTAGGAAACCAAAGCGACTGTTCAGAGTTCCCCTGTGAGCATCTGCAACTTGATGCTTACACGTCTATTCTGGCACCAGAGAGTGGCTGCAGAGAAAAGAGCGTCAGCTGTTTGGCTGGCAGCAAGGTAGGCATAATTACAGGTTCCAAATAGCAAGACTGAAGACTACTAACTTGTTCTGTTGGTGAGGCCAGAGAACAAATGGAAGGCAGAGCTTAAAAACTCTTTTGAGCTAATCCCCAAACCTTGGCCGTTTTCTATTGTTAAGGCTCTGGAATAGAAGAGGGCCTGAAGGGACAAACTGATTCATTTCACAAATTTCACCAAACACTATAAACGACATTATCTGCACCCCAGTGAGCACCTACCAGCCCACCTCGCTAACTTTAGGGGACAAGGCAAAGGCTGAGATGGGACCCCACCAATTAGCCCCTTATAATGGGAAGGTAGCAGAGATTAGTAGAGATTAGAAGGTAGCAGAGATTAGAGCACAGAGGCAGTCTGAAGATCTGGATTTAAAATTCTGTTGTGTTATATACTACTTACCAGCTAGGCGACCCTTGACAAATCACATATGGCTGAGCTTCAGTTTCCTCAAATAATAAGGGGTGAAAACAGTGCCTGCTTTTCTATGCGTGGCAAGGATCAAATGAAATAAAGGCCAGGGGCTTTGCTATTATATTCATTCTCTTTCTGTAGCACCCAGTACAATTATTCACTATACAAATGGTTGATGATCCAAGGAGACTGCGAATGTGCTTTGAAAACTGAAAGGGACTCTGCAAACCTCTGCTGCTGTTATTACCATGGGTGTTATATAAAGGCTTCAGGAGTTAACTACTGTTCTAGAATATCTGTAATCACATCGTCTATTGCCTTCTGACCTTCCATGGCATTCGAGCTTTCCTTTCCATCTGCTCACCAAGGGAATTCTCTGCCTCGACACCTCTTTGCACTCTGCTCTTAAGCCACACCAGGTGGGGTGTCCCATCTTTACCTATGAGCCTGGCAGCAGAAGTGGCAGAGATTGGCTTTGCAGGTCTGACACCTCTTCTCCACTTCCCTGTCGCTGCACAGGTCACACACCAGGCCCTGGCCTTCCCCACGCAGACTCTCCAGCATGACATCATTCATGGCCAGGTGGTCTATGGTTAAAGCCTTCACTCCACCCATGGGCAGGTCCACCTGAGCATCACATACCGGACAGAGGATGCCGATCTGCGGCTGCAGAGTGCGTGGCTTGAGTTCCTGGAATATTGACCCCTCAGAGCTTGTGTCAGAGTCTCCCCCACGGAGGTCCACTACTGAGAAGGGTTCCAGCTGCTCCAGACAGGTGGTGCAAACTGTGTGCAAACAAGGCAAGAGCCTGGGGGCTTTGAAAAGCCCCATGCACAAAGGGCAGTGAGTCTTGCCAGAGTTGCCAGGTGTGGTCCCACAGGGGAGTTTGCCCACGAAGCCCAGCAGCGGCTTCTTGTTTTCTGCCATATGCCCCACGTTTGTGCTCAGTATCAGAAAAGGCCCTGGGCAGTTCTATAATGAAGCAGTAGGTGATTAGGCCCACCCAAAGAGAAAGTTTCCAAAACTCGAACAGAGACCATGGGGACTCTGTCTTAGGCAAATCAAAGGGCAAAAAGTTAGAGGATACCTTAAAGGAACCACCCACAGATCTACTCAACAGGGCCCCCTCCTTTGCAAGGCATCCCATACCAGACACGCCCACGCCCTCCTCTAACCCCCCCCCCCCCGCCAAGTCCTCTGCGGAAGCTCTTCCAGGTCTAGGTCTTCGGCTAGTCCTGGTCCCCTGCTAGACTTCTGGACCCCTGCATGTCTATCACCCTGTACCACCCTACCCCCCTCCCGCTGCCACCCTACTGGCCCCGCGCCGGACACGCGACAAGTGCCACCCCTGCCCCCGCGTGATGCGGTGGGGGGGGGGCCTCCCGCTCCTTCCCCCAACCCGGCCCTCGGAGGAAGGCACGCGACGGACGAGGGTGGTGCGAGGCCCCGCCGGCTCTTCGGTTGCCAACGCCTCCCCACTCTCCGGTCCAGGGTGCCCGATGGCTCTGGTCCTTCCTCGCACCAATCCCAGTCTGGGGCTACTCGGGCGAGTCCAATCACCTTGGGAGAGGCGCGGCCTTCCCCGCAGCAGGACCCGCCGCCATTCAGAGTGACACCAGCAGCACCCAATAAGCTTTGGAAATTCCACATCCTCGCCGGTGCCCTCCGGGAAGGGGCGGGATCAAACTAAGGGCAGGAGGCGGGGCTGTCTACAGGCTTGGCCCTTGGAAAAGACTGAGGTTGGGAGTGAGCGGAATAGTATAGTCAGCGTCCCCGTATTACGGTGATGTCCCTTCCTCTATGGCTGTGGCGACCAGAGAGGCCAAAGGAGCACTTAAAAAGTCGCGCTGATGGGTCACGGGACCGCCTCCTCCACGCCTTCGGATTGGTCCCACGATCCCAGCCTGGGCCCTCCCATTGGTGGACGGCGCTGTCAGTTGGCTCCGAGCCCCGCCCGGGGCGTAAAGGGGAGGTGTTTTCTTGGTTCTGGAGGCCTGGGGTGCGTGCGCTTGTTGGCGTTTTTCCTCCGAGCTGGTGTGAGTCTGAGAGTTACCCTCTGGGCCTTCCAGCTTATTTTAGCCCAGGAGTCCCTGAGACCTAGCGGGCTGGTTGCCAGAGCTTCTAGAAGAGGCTTGCTGGCTCCTGGCGTTTTCCGGGCCAGGCTGCTTCCGAGGACCCGTCTGGGAGACCTTTGGAGTGAGGTGTAGCGTTGCCTTCGTCCGGCCAGCGCCCGGGAACCGACTCCCTGGAGTTGGAGAAGCTGTTTTTTTCACCCATCCGGGCCAGAGGTGCAGATAACTAAGGGTGGTTTGTCATCCAGATTTCTACAGCTTTGTGTAAGCGAAACAGGGCACGTTTGTCCCGTCTTTTTTATCCACCAGGGAGGGCCGGTGACTGGTCACAATGGGGTGGTGGAAGGTGACAAGGAGGGCTAAGTCCTTTGTGGGCTCACAAACTAATGGGAAAATGAACCCGTCAGGCACGCTCTCCTTCGCAATTCACAATTTCTTTGTCTTCTTTAAGTGTCTTTAGGAGCCTGCTGATTTGGCTGTTTCTGGGATTTGCCACACCTGGGATGTAGGCCTTTTATCGCCTAAGTTCCACAAGTGGTAACACTCTGGCTTCTTACCCTTCTACCTGTTCTCATTATCTTCAGCCGCTTAAGCCCCCCGAGGAGGCCTGATTATCTGTCTCACAGCTTGTTTTATTCATGACTGTTGTAGTTGATTTGGACCCAGTGTGCAACTGTCTCATTGATATCTTCATTATCCATTTCATGCTCTAGGCATAGTACCTGGACCCTAAGCTCTAAAAAAAGATACGGAATCTAAAACAAACACTGTACTCTGAAAAATGGAAAGAAAACTATAAACTAAAACATTGGAATGTTAGGCTGTTTCCAAAATGTAACATGTCAGTGAGTCAAATGTCACTTTTATATGTAAATTTCCAAAAGGAAACATGCCTGCAAATGTCTTAAAATAGCCCTTACCTGGATTTTTTTTCGGCTTCTTGTCCTTCTCTGTACCTACTGACTCAGAATCTGCTTTCTTCACTCCAGTATGAAGCAAGTCACAAAAACTGCAGACCTGGGTTTGCTGTCTATTCTCGCTCTGAACTTTACCTCAACGCTTCCTGATGCCTGGTGATGCCTTGCTTCATCTCTTATTCATGCTCTATCATATTTCCCATGGTAGATGTTACAAGCTTCTCTTGTTTAAGAAGTGCTTTATAATTTACACGTGTGTTATCTCATTTACTCTTTTAACAGCTCTGTGAGGAAAGTCTCAAGTTTGGTGGTAACACACTTGAGACTTGAACTCTGCTTGCATCGCCTGCCTGGTGATGCCACGTTTAAGATTCTAGCCCAACCACCTCTTCCCTTTCTCTTTCCAGCTTCTTAAGCATTAGATCCTTTCTATACTCCGCAGGTAACTGTCTTTAATTGAGTCAGAAAAGCAGTTCCCTCACTTTTTACTAAAAAAATCTGGGATCCATCATTCCTCCTCTCATACCTCTCCTGACTACCTTTCTTCTCTTCCAAGGTTAACCCCTCAAGATTTTTGCTTTTTATTCCAACCTTTCCTGCCTTCGCAAAACCTTGCTATTGCTACATTTTCCATCAGTCCTTTATGCATGTTCTTCTACCAGATCGTCCTTTGACTAGGCTGCCTTTCAACTCCCAGACCTTTGTGACTCTCACCACTGCATTTCTCAAAAGAGTAGTCTCACTCTCCACTTTCATCACCTTCTTCTCATTGTCACCATCACCGCCCATTTTTTTCCTCCCCCCCATAAACTCCTCTTTCCTACTGAGACTTTTCTCTTGCAGATGACAAGTGACCACATCACTAGCCCTTTCTCACTACAGTCTCCTTAGCATTCACTATTGTTATGTACTTCCTTGTCCTTAAATCTTGCTTTCCAGCTCGCCTTCTGAAATACTCTACTCTTCTGGCCTTGTAATCGCTTGGATTGCTTCTCACACTCTCCTTTCTCGCTGGTCCCCCTTCCTCTACTTTGTCCCCTAGCTGTCCTTCTCATGCAGATGTTTATCAGAGTCCCACTTTCAGTGCTGACCACTCTCCTCAGCTTTGGTCACAACCATCTGTTATACATGTGCACCCAAACGTGACCGCATCACCTTAAGCTCCACATAATCTTAAACTTCCATTGAACTTGTTTGTTCACTGAACTATGCTCTCTGTATTTTCCTCTTGTGTTCTATCGAGGATATCGTCATTCTCCCTTCCCTCCAACTTGAAACCTTACAGTGCTTTTGGCCTCCTTTCTCTTTTTTCATATCCAGGCAGGTACCAATTTTTTTTTCCATCCCCACTGCCAGCACCTCACTGAGCAGAATTTTAGGATGTGATAAGGACTTTGTCACCTTTACCTCAAGTATTAGAATAATCTCTGAATTCCTGGCCTCCACTTTTTTCCCCCTCGATTCTACACAGTTTTTCAAAATTAATTATAAAACTATGGTATGAATCAGTCTTCATTCTAAAAACTTCAGTAGCTCCCAGTCTCCATAGGATCAAATCTGGATTTCTTACTAGATTCATAAAACTGGGCTTTTAGTTATACCTAAACATTTGGCCAAACACACTTCTTGATCTTAGCCAATTTTGTCTTCAGAATGCTTCCATCTTTATTATTTAAAATATCTTTCCTTCTGTGTTAAACTGTTTCATAATGGGGAGTTCCTGTCGTGGCTCAGTGGTTAACGAATCCGACTAGGAACCATGAGGTTGCGGGTTTGATCCCTAGCCTTGCTCAGTGGGTTAAGGATCTGGCGTTGCCGTGAGCTGTGGTGTAGGTTGCAGACGTGGCTCGGATCCCGCGTTGCTGTGGCTCTGGTGTAGGCTACAGCTCTGATTGGACCCCTAGCCTGGGAACCTCCACATGCCACAGGTGTGGCCCTAAAACAACCAAAAAAAAAAAAAAAAACTGTTTCATAATGCTTTCTTGAAACTTGCCCTGTTGTTTCAGAGCTTCAGATTTTGAGCTCCAGTAGCTCTTTTGCCTATACTTTTCAGCCTGTGTCGCATTCTGGTATGAAGTGTTTCTGATTTATCATGTATATGTGTATATATGTGTACACACATACACACGTATTCTTCGTCTCTCCATTAAGACGAAAAACCCTTGACAACCAACCCCAAGCCTACATAGTAGACACCTAGTAAAGACTTGTTATCAATCAGGCAAATGATCTCAACATAGAACAAACGGGGCTGCATGCAACCAAGAGTTTTGTAGGTCACGTAAACCGTAAGTGACATGGGTGAGATTATGGGAGAGGGTTATTTAAGGATTCTCCTTTCCCAGAATTAGTGTTTGGTTAGCTTTCTGGGGACCCCAGGCAGCAAATAGTTACAGGAAAGTGCAGAAGTCATGGCATCAGAGGAACAGGCCCAATGAAAGTGCCCAGGTCTTTCAGGGTGTCTGAGAAGTTCCAGCCCACTCCTGTAGCCCAAGACAGGAAGTACCAAAGACAAGGAGGCCAAGATGGGGGAATGACCCATCAGAAATGAGGTAGGTCTGGATTGATCAGCACCACCAGACACGGAGTGAGTATATAGAAAGTGAACCGGAGACCTATGTCAGATTTATCTTTCACAGCTATACCTATTTCTTGTCACCATCCTTCCTCCTTCCTATTTGAAAGCGAGGAGAAGCCTTTCTCCTTAGATCTGTGTTTTGAAGTCCAGTTTCATCTGCCTCCTTTCTCCTCTGTTTTCATCCTCTTTTCTGGTGGGTTTTTCTTTCAGCTCATACCCATGCTTCAGTCTCCTCTTCTAGCCTACGACCCTCTCTAGCTCCTGATTTCTCTCTGACTCTTAAAAATAATCTGCGCTTGCTTCTCTAATTCTCCTCACATTTTACTCCTAAACTCAGTAAACCTGGCTTTTGCTCTCACCATTCCCTGAAATTGCTTTTCCCAAAGTCCCCAGTTACTTCCCACTAGCTCTATCCACTGGATGCTTTTCAATTGTGATCTAACAGAATTTGCTATAGCTTTTGACGTTGATAATTGCCACTCCTTGAAACTTTTCTCTCCTTGGTTGCTATACCGCTGTTCCTTTTTTTTTTTTTCCAAGCACTGACAATTTATTTTTTATTTTTTCCCGTTACTTAATGAACTTTATTACAATTATAGGTGTACAAAAATCATCACAACTCAATTTGATAGCATTTCCATCCCAAACCCTCAGTACATCGCCCCAACTCCCAGATTGTCTCATTTGGAAGCCATGGGTTTCCAAAGTCTGTGAGTCAGTATCTGTTCTGCAAAGAAGTTCATTGTGTCCTTTTTTGAGTTTCCACATGTAACCGGTAGCATTGGATGTTGCTGTCTAATTGTCTGACTGGTTTCACTTCGCGTGATAATTTCTAGGTCCATCCATGTTGCTATAAATGTTGTTATTTCGTTCCTTTTAATGGCTGAGTCATATTCCATTGTGTGTATGTACCATATCTTCCCTATCCATTCCACTGTCAATGGGCATTTAGGTTGTTTCCATGACCTGACTATTGCATAGGGTGCTGCAATGAACACTGGAGTACATGTGTCTTTTCAAGTCATGGTTTCCTCTGGATAGATGCCCAGGAGTGGGATTGCTGGATCAAATGGTAGTTCTATTTTGAGTTTTCTGAGGAATCTCCATACTGTTTTCCACAGTGGTTGCACCAGTTTGCATTCCCACCAGCAGTGTAATAGGGATCCTTTTTCTCCACACCCTCTCCAGCACTTGTTTGTAGACTTTTTGACGATGGCCATTCTGGCTGGTGTAAGGTGGTACCTCATAGTGGTTTTGATTTGCATTTCTGTAATAACGAGTGATGTAGAATATCTTTTCATGTGTTTATTTGCCATCTGCATGTCTTCTTTGGAGAACTGTCTGTTTAGATCTTCTGCCCATTTTTTGATGGGGTTGTTTTTTTGGTATTGAGCTGTAGGAGGTGTTTGTAAATTTTGGAGATGAATCCCTTGTCAGTCGGTTCTTTTGCAAATATTTTCTCCCATTCTGTGGATAGTCTTTTCGTTTTGTTTAGGGTTTCCTTAGGTGTGCAGAAACTTTGAAGTTTAACTGAGTCCCATTTGTTTATTTTTCTTTTTATTGTCATTACTCTTGACAGGTGGATCTGAGGAGATGTTCCTGTCATTGATGTTAGAGAGTGTTTGGCCTATGTTTTCCTCTAAGTTTTATAGTATCTGGTCTTATATCTAGATCTTTAATCCATTTTGAGTTTATTTTTGTGCATGGTGCTAGGAAGTGTTCAGTTTTCCTAGCACCACTTACTGAAGAGACTGTCTTTTCTCCAATGTATATTCTTGCCTCCTTTGTCATAGATTAGTTGATTATAGATGCATGGGTTTAATTCTGGGGTTTCTATCCTGTTCCACTGATCTGTATTTCTGTCTTTGTGCCAGTACCATACTGTTTTGATGACTGTAGCTTTGTAGTAGAGTCTGAAGTCAGGGAGCCTGATTTCTTCAGCTTCATTTTTCTTTCTCAGGATGTCTTTGGCTATTCTGGATTTTTTGTGTTTCCAAACAAACTTTAAACTATTTTGTTGTAGTTCTGTGAAAAAGGTCCTTGGTGATTTGCTAGGGATTGCATTGAATGTGTAGATTGCCTTGGGTAGTATAGTCATTTTGATAATATTGACTCTTCCAATCCAAGAGCATTGTATGTCTTTCCATC
>PVHT020000034.1:7847802-7858345 GCA_004024745.2 Catagonus wagneri | reverse complement strand
GATGCGATGGTAAACAGGATTGCTTCCCTAATTTCTCTTTCTGATCTCTCATTGTTAGTATATAGAAATGCAGTTGATTTCTGTATTAATTTTGTATCCTGTGACGTTGCCAAATTCATTGATGAGCTCTAAAAGTTTCCTGGTAGAGTCTTTAGGACTCTCTAGGTATAGTAAGTATCATGTCATCTGCAAAAAGTGATAGTTTTACTTCCTCCTTTCCAAGTTGGATTCCTTTTATTTCTTTAACTTCTCTGATTGCTGTGGCTAGAACTTCCAAAAGTATGTTGAATAGTAGTGGCGAGAGTGGGCATCCCTGTCTTTTTTCTGATCCAGTGGGAATTCTTTCAGCTTTTCACCATTGAGAATGATGTGAGCTCTCGGTTTGCCATAGATGGCCTTGATTATGTTGAGGTAGGTTCCCCCTGTGCCCACTTTCTGAAGGGGTTTTATCAGAAATGGGTCTTGGATTTTGTCAAAGGCTTTTTCTGCATCTATTGATAGGATCATATGGTTTTTACTCTTCAGGTAACGTGGTGTTGATTGATATGTGGATATTGAAGAATCCTTGCATCCCTGGGATAAATCCCACTTGATTGTGGTTTACAGTCCTTTTAATGTATTGTTGGATTTGGTTGGCTAGTATTTTGTTGAGGATTTTTGGATCTATGTTCAATCAGTGAGATTTGCCTGTAATTTTCTTTTTTTGTGGTAACTTTGTCTGGTTTTGGTATCAGGGTGATGGTTGCCACATAGAATGAGCTTGGGAGTGTCCCTTCTTCTGCAATTTTTTGGAATAGTTTCAGGAGGATAGGTGTTAGCTCAAGTGTTTGATAGAATTCACCTGTGAAGCCGTCTGGTCCTGGACTTTTGTTTGTTGGAAGTTTTTTAATCACAGTTGCATTTTCAGAACTTGTAATTGTTCCATTCATCTTTGCTTTACTTTGCTTTTTTTTTTTAAAGGTACTTGTCAGAAAGTTAAAATTTATTTATTTATTTTTCCATTATAGTTGGTTTACAGATTTCTGTCAGTTTTCCAGCTGCACAGTATGGTGACCTGGTTTCACATACATATATGGATTTATCACAAGTGATTACAGAGTTTCCGGTGCTATATAGCAGGATCTCCTTGCTTTTCCATCCCAAAGGCAATAGTCTACACCTGTTAACCCCAGACTTCCATACCATCCCACTCCCTCCCCCACCCTCTTGGCAACCACGAGTCTGTTCTCCAAGTCCGTGATTTTCTTTATTGTAGAAAGGTTCATCGGTGCAGTCTATTAGATTCCAGATATAAGTGATATCATATGGTATTTGTCTTTCTCCCTCTGACTTACTTCACTCAGTATGAGGGTCTCTAATTTCATCCATGTTGCTGCAAATGGCATTATTTTATTCTTTTTTATGGCTGAGTAGTATTCCATCATGTATATATACCACATCTTCCTAATCCAGTCATCTGTCGATGGACATTTGGGTTATTTACATGTCTTGGCTATTGTGGATAGTGCTACAATGAACATGTGTGTGCAAGTATCTTTTTCAAGGGAATTTTTGTCTGGATATATGCTCAAGAGTGGGATTCCTGGGTCATATGGTAGTTCTGTGTATAGTTTTCTAAGGTATCTCCAAACCATTTTCCATAGTGGTTGTTCCAGCTTACATTCCCACCAACAGTGCAGGAGGGTTCCCTTTTCTCCACACCCCCTCCAGTATTTGTTGTTTGTGGACTTATTAATGATGGCTGTTCTGACTGGTGTGAGGTGGTATCTCGTGGTGGTATCTCTTTGATTTGCATTTCTCTAATCATCAGTGATGTTGAGCATTTTTTCACGTGCTTGTTGGCCATCTGCATATCTTCTTTGGAGAAATGTCTATTCAGGTCCTTTGCCCATTTTTCAATTGGGTTGTTGGATTTTTTGCTGTTAGGTTGTATAACTTGTTTGTATATTTTAGAGATTAAGCCCTTGTCAGTTGCATCATTTGTCACTATTTTCCCCCATTCTATAAGTTGTCTTTTTGGTTTCCTTTGGTGTGCAAAAGCTTGTCAGCTTGATTAGGTCCCATTGGGAGACTGACCTGAGAAAACAAACATTTGTAAGGTTGATGTCAGAGAATGTTTTACCAATGTTTTCTTCCAGGAGTTTAATGGTGTCTTGTCTTATATTTAAGTCTTTAAGCCATTTTGAGTTTATTTTTGTGCATGGTGTGAGTGTGTGTTCTAGTTTCATTGATTTGCATGCAGTTGTCCAGGTTACCCAGCAATACTTACTGAAAAGACTTTTTCCCATTTTTATGTTCTTGCCTCCTTTGTCAAAGATTAATTGACTGTAGGCATCTGGGTTTATTTCTGGGTTCTATATTCTGTTCCATTGGACCATATGTCTGTTTTGGTACCTGTACCACACTGTCTTGTATACTGTGGCCCTGTAATATTGCCTGAAGTCTGGGAGAGTTATGCCTCCTGCTTGGTTTTTGTTCCTCAGAATTGCCTTGGCGATTTTGGGTCTTTTGTGGTTCCATATAAATTTTTGGATTGTTTGTTCTAGTTCTGTGAAGAATGTCATGGGTAATTTGGTAGGGATTGCATTGAAATTGTAGATTGCTTGGCGTAGTATGGCCATTTTTACAGTATTAATTTTTCTGGACCATGAGCATGGAATATCTTTCCATTTCTTTGTATCTTCTTTGATTTCCTTTATTAATGTTTTGTAGTTCTCGGCATATAAGTCTTTCACCTCCTTGGTCGGGTTTATTCCCAGGTACTTGATTTTTTGGGGTGCTATTTTTAAAAGGTGAAGTATTTTGGTATTCTTTTTCTAATATTTCATTGTTAGTATACAGAAATATGATTGATTTCTGAAGATTAACCTTATATCCTGCTACTTTGCTGAATTTGTGAATCAGTTCAAGTAATTTTGGGGTTGAGCCTTGGGGTTTTCTGTATATAGCATCATGTCATCTGCATACAGTGACAGTTTTACCTCTTCTCTTCCTATTTGGATGCCTTTTATTTCTTTTGTTTGTCCGATTGCTGTAGCTAGGACTTCCAATACTATATTGAATAACAGTGGTGAGAGTGGGCATTCTTGTCTTGTTCCAGATTTTTGTGGGAAGGCTTTCAGCTTTTCTCCATTGAGTATTATATTTGTTATAAATGGCTTCTGTTATGTTAAGGAATGGTCCCTCTATACTCACTTTGGTAAGTTTTGTTCAAGAATGGATGTTGGACTTTGTCAAATGTCTTTTCTGCATCTATTGAGATGATCATGTGGTTTCTGACTTTTCTTTTGTTAATGTGGTGTATGACATTGATTGATTTGCGTATATTGAACCATCCTTGTGTACCTGGAATGAATCCCACCCGGTCGTGGTGTATGATCCTTTTTATATGTTGTTGGATTCTGTTGGCTAAAATTTTGTTGAGAATTTTTGTATCTATATTCATCAAAGATTTTGGCCTATAGTTTTCCTTTTTTGTGGTATCTTTGTCTGGTTTTGGAATTAAGGTGATGTTGGCATCACAGAATGTCTTTGGGAATATTCCTTCTTCAACCTTTTGGAAAAGTTTAAGGAGGATGGGTATGAGTTCTTTTTAGCATGTTTGGTAGAATTCATCTGTGAAGCCATCGTGTTCTGGACTTTTACTTGTAGGGAGTGTTTTTATGACATACTCAGTTTCATTTCTAGTGATCTATTTCTTCTTGATTCAGTTTTGGCAGGGTGTAAGTCACTAAAAAGTTGTCCATTTCTTGTAGGTTGTCAAATTTGTTGGTGTACAATTGTTCATCATATTCTCTCATGGTTTTTTGTATTTCTTTAATATCTGTTGTGACTTCTCTTTCATTTCTTATTTTGTTTATTTGGGTTTTTTTCTCTCCTCTTCTTGGTGAGTCTAGCCAGAGGTTTGTCAATTTTGTTTACTTTTTGAAAGAACCAGCTCTTGGTTTTATTGATTTTTTTCTGTTGTTTTATTTTATTGATTTCCTCTCTGATCTTTATGATTTCCTTCCTTCTGCTGACTTCAGGGGTTTTTTTTTTGTTCTTTTTCTAATTTGTTTAGGTGATGGGTTAAGTTGTTGATTTGAGATTTTTATTCTTTTTTGAGGAAGGCCTGTATTGCTATGAATTTCCCTCTGAGCACTGCGTTTGCAGCATCCCATTGATTTGGAGTGGATGTGTCTTCATTGTCATTTGTATCAAGGTATTTTTTAATTTCCTTCTTGATTTCCTTATTGACCCATTCATTTTTTAGTACCACGTTGTTTAGTCTTCATGTAGTGTGTTTTCTCTCATTTCCTTTCCTGTGGTTGATTTCTAGTTTCATGCCTTTGTGGTCAGAAAAGATACTTGAAATAATTTCTATACTCTTAAATTTTGTGAGGTTAGCTTTGTGCCCCAGTATGTGACCTGTCCTTGAGAGTATTCCATGTGCCCTTGAGAAGAATGTATATTCTGATTTTTTTGGATGTAATGTCCTAAAAATGTTGATTAGGTCTAACTTTTCTATTGTGTCATTTAGGATCTCTGTTGCCTTACTGATTTTCTGCCCAGAGGATCTGTCCCTTGATTTGAGTGGAGTGTTAAAGTCTCCTACTATTACTGTATTCCCATCTATTTCTCCTTTTATGTCTGATAGTACTTGTTGTAGGTACTTTGGTGTTCCTATATTAGGGGCATATATATTGACAATTATAATATCCTTTTCTTGAATGGGTCCTTTAACCATTAAATAGTGTCTTCTTTGTCTTTCTTTATGGCCTTCATCTTAAAGTCTATTTTGTCTGATATGAGTATTTCAATCCCTGATTTCCTTTCTAGCCCATTGGCATGAAATATCTTTTCCCAGCCCCTCCCTTTCAATCTATCTGTGCCCTTTGCCCTAAGATGAGTCTCTTGTAGGCAGCAGATTATAGGTTTTTGCTTTTTTATCCAGTCTGCCACTCTGTGTCTTTTGATTGGAGCATTCAGTCCATTGACATGTAAGGTGATTATTGATAGATATGTATTTATTGCCATTTTAGACCTTGTTTTCCAGTTGATTCTGTGTTTCTCTTCTTTTTTTGGTTGGATGATTTCCATTTATTTTATGCTTGAGTGCTTTTCTTTTCAGTATTTGTGGATATGATGTTCCATTTTGATTTGTGGTTACCCTGTTCTTTAAGTGTGTTAACACCTTCTTATATGTGCTTGCTGTAGCCTGATAACCATATAGGCTCAAACACATCATCAATTTTTTTTAAGTTAAAAAGAGTCTATATTTTCTCCTATTCCCTCCCCATAATGTATGATTTTGTTGTCTTTTTAAAAAAAAATTTTTTTTAAGCATCTTCATGTTTAGATCTGTATGCTGGCTTATTCGAATGATTGCTTTCCATTTGTGGTTTCCTCCATTCTGTTTCTTACTTTTCACTCTTTTTTTTTTTTTTAGGAACCCTTTCAGCATTTCTTTTAGAAAGGATTTAGTATTGCTGTACTCTTTTATCTTTTGTTTGTTGGAGAAATTCTTTATTTCCCCTTCTATTTTAAATTATATTCTGGCTGGGTAGAGTATTTTAGGTTGCAAACATTTTCCTTTCAGCACTTTAAATATACCTTGCCAGTCCTTTCTGGCAAGTAGTTTTTCTGTAGAGAAATCAGCTGACAGCCTTATGGGGGATCCCGTATAATTAACGCTTTGCTTTTCTCTTGCTGCCTTTAGGATCCTCTCTTTATAATTTTTAATTCTTTGCCATTTTTCCTATAATATGCCTTGGCATGGGTCTATTTGGGTTCAACTTGTTTGGGACCCTCTGTGCTTCCTGTATCTCAATGTCAGATTCCTTCAGATTTGCAAAGTTTTCAGACATAATTTCTTCAAATATATTTTCAATCCCCTTTTCTTTTTCTTCTCCTTCTGGAATTCCTATTATACATAAATTGTGTTGCTTTATATTATCCCATAGATCTATTATATTGCTTTCATGTTTTTTCATTTGGTTTTCTGTCTGCTCTCCTGATTGGGTGGTTTCCATTATTCTATCTTCCACGTCACTAATTCTTTCCTCTGCATTATTCAAACTGCTCTTTATTGCCTTTAGCTCAGTTTGCATCTTTGCAAATGAGTTTTCTAGCTTTTCTTGGCTCCTCCTTATATTTTCTAGTTGCTTTCTAAGGGAATCTGCATTGCTGTTTGTGTCCTCTCTTAATTCCTTGATATTCAGCCTTAATTCCTCAAGTATTTTCACTACCTCCCTTCTGAACTCCATTTCTGTCGGACTGCAGAGGTCTGTTTCATTGTTAGCTGCTTTAGATGACTTGTCCTGTTCTTCTAACTGGGAATAGTTAAAAAACAGTAACCATTGTTCTTCATCTTGCTTATGGTTTTCTTTTGTGTGTGTGTGTGTGTGAGTTTGGGGAAGCCACACCGTAGTCTTGTAGGGCTACTTCTAGGCAAGAGCACCCCTTTGTATGTTTTTGGTGGGGTTACTATTTGTTTTTGGTGTGGGAGTTTGAATATGTGGTGTCTCTTTGTTCAGTGTGAACAGGCTGTTATCTCAGTGGTGCTCCATGTGTTTTCAGGGAGAATGAAGCAATGGGTAGGGCCAACAGTTGGTGCCTGGTCTCTGGGCTCTCATCAGCAGCAAGGACCTGCAGAAAGGAGTAGCACTGGCTACTCCTAGTTGCAGAGCCCTGGGAAGTGGTAACGAGCTCTAGGCAGATCTAACAGGTGTCCAGAGCAATTGGCAGTAGCAGCAGCAGGATGTGTGAGTTCCCAGGGGAGTGAGAGCCACAACAGCTAGTGTTTGATTGCAAAGCTGTCCTCTGAGGTGACTGGAAGCGCAGGTGGTACTTGTTCAGGGACTCATAGTGGTTGCAGGCTATGATCATTTCTAGAGCCAGTGATAACCGTGGTGGTTTGCCCCCTCCACCTATAGTCCATGCATGAAGCAACCCGTCTCACTTAGCCCACACTGGAGGTGCTGTACAGGTTGTTCCTAGTTGCAGGGTCCTGGGAAGTGACAGAGATCAGGCATATGGGTACTGCCCAGAGCACTTAGCAGTGGGAGCAGCGGGGTTGGTGTGTTCCCAGGAGTGCAAGAGCACCCACAAGTGGTGTTCAGCCCCAATGCCTTCTTCTGTAGTGCCCTTGAGGTGAGTGGGGCTGGAGGTGGTGCCTGTTCACGGACCCCTAGTGGTAACATGTCATTCCCATCTCTGGAGCCAGAGATAACTGTTGCGGTTTGCCTCTGCCTCCTGTAGACCATGCAGGAAGTACCTCGTCCTGCTTATCCCCTAAAGGATGTGCTGCACAAGGTGCTCTTCGTTACACGTTCCTGGGAAGGGACAAGCATATGGGCACTGCCCAGAATGTTTGGCAGTGGCGGGTGTGCTCCCAGGGGAGCGAGAGCAACAGCAGGAGGTGTTCTGTCATAATGTCCTTCTCTATGGTGCCCTCTGAGGTGGTTGGGGCTTCAAGTGATTTTTGTTCAGGTGTCTCCCGTGGCGGTGGGCCACGCCCTCCTATGGAGTCAGGGATAACTGCGGTGGTTTGCTCCCACCCCACAGGCCACCAGGAAGCACCCTGTCCCAGTTACACCACCAAGGAGATGCTGCACCAGTTGTACCTAGTTGTATGGACTGGGGAGGGGACAGCGAACAAGTGTCTGGTCACTGCCCTGAGGGTTTGGCAGTGGCAGCTTCAGGGAGGCTATGTTCCCAGGGAAGTGATAGCAACAGTCTCTGGTGCTTGGTAGGCCCCATGTTGCACTTAGCCCCCTGATGCCCTAGCCTGCACAAGAAGTGCCCAATCTCCAGTATAGGAGCAAAAGTCTTATGGATGGTTGTGCTGGAGATGCTGGACTACCGCAGACAAGCAAGTGGCCTCTGTGTTGTGGGCAGTCTGCACCCCAGGAAGCCTGGTCCGCTGCGGTCTAGCATGCTGCTTCCCATTTGCAGGTGAGCTGTGCCCAGAGATGCCTGATCCACACCAGTCTAGCAAGGGGCTTCTGGTCGTGCAGCCCGGGCGGGGTGTGTCCAGAAGACACTGGGGCAACAGCAGTCTAGCAAGTGGGCCTGAGGCTACCTGGCTACCGGGGGTTTGCTTTTGAGTTGCCCCACCCTTTTCAAGCTCCCCTCTGGCTGCTGGAGGTTTGTGCTTAATCCCATCCAGCTCTCTGCACTTGAGTCACCCTGCGCTTTGCCAGCTAGCCTCAGGCTGCTGGAAGTTTCACTTGATCTGCCCTGCCCTCTGTGCTGGTTCAAAGTGCTTCCTATGGTGGTCAGCCCCTCCTTCTCTCCTCCTCCCCAACAATGGAGCCTTGTCTCTCCTGCAGGCCCAACCTCCCAGGTTCCCTCTGTCCTGGCATTCTACTTCCCAGCCCATAGAGTATCACTCTCCTGGCTGTGGCGCACTGCTCCCTAGCCCCTTAGGCTGTCTCCCCACTTTCAACCCCAGCCCTCTCCTGGGGACTGACCTCCGGAGCCTAAGTCTCAGCTCCCAGCCCCCACCCAAGCATCTCAGGCTTTGATGTCTGTGCTGGTGTTCAGATGATCTGTGTGTGAGGCTCTCACTCAGCTTTACCACTTTGCCATTCTCAGTCTAGCTGTTGTGCTTTTCTTGGGCTTTGAGGTCCCTCTGGCTCAGCTGATCCTTCCGTCAGTTAGGTGGCTTCTCAAGGTATGGGTTCGTTTTCTACTTCACAGCTCCCTCCCTGGAGTGCTGGTGTCGTCCTGATTCCTTTTCTCTCTCTCTCTCTTTTTTTTTCTCTACCCAGTTTTGTCAATAGTTTTCTTCCCCTTTTTGGAGCTTTAAGTTCTTCTGCCAGCATTCAGTTGATGTTTTATCCAAGTTGTTTTACATTTAGATGTGATTTTTTTTATGCATTTGGGGGAGAGGGTGAGCACGACCTCTTACTCCTCGCCATCTTGCCACAACCTCCCATTCATCTTTTCTATTTCATCTTGGTTTAGTCTTGGAAGATTTGCACTTTTCTAAGAATTTGTCCATTTCTTCTAGATTTTCTGTTTTGTTGGTGTGTAGTTGCATATAGTAGTCTCTTATAATCCTTTGTATTTCTGTGATGTCTGTTACTCTTTTTCATTTCTAATTTTACTGATGTGTGTCCTTTTTCTTGATAAATCTAAGGATTTATCAATTTTGTTGATCTTTTCAAAGAACCAGCTTTTAGTTTCATTGATCTTTTCTATGATTTTCTTCGTTTCTATTTCATTGATTTCTGCTCTGATCTTTATGATTTCTTTTCTTTTACTAACTTTAGGTCTTGTCTGTTCTTCCTTCTCTAGCTGCTTTAGATATAAAGCTAGGTTGCTTATTTGAGCTTTGTCGTGTTTCCTGAGGTAGGCTTGTATTGCTATAAACTTTCCTCTTAGAACTGCTTTTGCTGCATCCCAGAGGTTTTGGAGTGTCGTATCTTTGTTGTCATTTGCTTCTAGATATTTTTTAATTTCCTCTTTGATTTCTTCAGTGATCCATTGGTTGTTTAGTAGCATGTTGCTTAGTCTCCAAGTGTTTGTATTTTTTGCCATTATTTTCTTGTTGTTGATTTCCAGTCATATAACATTGTGGTCAGAAAAGATGCTTGATATGATTTCAATTTTCTTAGTTACTGAGGCTTGTTTTGTAGCCCAGGATGTGATCAATCTTAGAGAATGTTCCATGCGCACTTAAGAAGAATGTGTATTCTGTTGCTTTTGGATGGAATGTCCTATAAATATCTATTAAGTCCACCTGATCTAATGCTTCATTCAGGGCCTGTGTTTCCTTATTGATTTTCTGTCTGGATGATCTATCCATTGCTGTAAGTGGGGTGTTAAATTCCCCCACTATGATTGTGTTATTGTCGATTTCTCCTTTTAAGGTTGTTAGCCTTATATATTGTGGTGATCCTCTGTTGGGTATATAGATATTTAAAATTGTTATATCTTCTCAGATTGATCTTTTGATTATTATGTAATGATCTTCCTTGTCTCTTAAAATGTTCTTCACTTTAAGGTCTGTTTTGTCCCAATATGAGTATTGCTCATACTTTTGATTTCCATTTGCATGGAATATTTTCTTCCATCCTCTCACTTTCAATTTGTATGTGTCCCTAGAAGTGAAGTGGGTCTCTTGAAGACAGCATATATATGGGTCTTGTTTTTGTAACCATTCAGCTAGTCTACGTCTTTTGGTTGGGGCATTTAGTCAATTAACAGTTAAGGTAATTATTGATATGTATATTCTTATTGCCATTTTATGAACTGTTTTGGGTTTTTGTTGCTCTTTTTTTCTTCCCTTAGTCTCGTTATCTCCTCTTGTGGTTTGATGACGATCTTTAATGTTGTGTTTGAGTTGATTTTTCTTAGTTGTTTGTGTATCAGTTGTAGATTTTTGGTTTGCGGTTACCCTGAAGTTTTGATATAGGTGTCTATATATAAATGAGATTGTTTTAAGTTGTTGGTTTCTTAATTGCACGTGCTTCTCCAGTGACCTGCATTTGTGCACTTTTCTCACGATTTCTGATTTTGGTAGCATAATTGTGCATGGATGATTTCGTATCTTTAC
>PVHT020000034.1:7713500-7838167 GCA_004024745.2 Catagonus wagneri | reverse complement strand
ATTTGTGCACTTTTCTCACGATTTCTGATTTTGGTAGCATAATTGTGCATGGATGATTTCGTATCTTTACTGTATATATGCCTTTACTGGTGGGCCTTGTCATTTGTGGTGTTTTTGTTTCTGGTTGTGGCCTTTTCTTTTCTGCCTAGAGAAGTTCCTTTAGGATTTGTTGTAAAGCTGGTTTAGTGTTGCAGAAATCCCTTAGGCTTTGCTTATCTGTAAAGGTTTTGATCTCTCCTTCCAATCTGAATGAGAGCCTTGCTGGGTAAAGTAATCTTGGTTGGAAGTTTTTTCCTTTCATCACATTTAGTGTATCATGCCACTCCCTTCCGGCCTGCAGAGTTTCAGCTGAAAAATCTGCCGATAACCTTGTTGGGGTTCCCTCGTATATCATTTGTTTCTTTTCCCTAGCTGCTTTCAATATTTTCTCTTTGTCTTTAATTTTGGTCATTTTGATTAATATGTGTCTCAGGGTGTTCCTCCTTGGGTTTATTTTATATGGTACTCGTTGCACTTCCTGGATTTGAGTGGGTGGTTCCTTTACCATATCAGGGAAGTTTTTGGCTATTATCTCTTCGAATATTTTTTCTGTCCCCTTGTCTCTCTTCCCCTTCTGGCACCCCTATAATTCGGATGTTGGTGCGTTTAACATTATCCCAGAGTTCTCTGAGACTCTTCTCATTTCCTTTCAATCTTTTATCACTTTTCTCTTCTGCATTAGTGATTTCCACTAATCTGTCCTCCACCTCGCTGATTCGTTCTTCTGCCTCCTGTATTCTACTGTTGGCTGCTTCTAATGAATTTTTTATTTCAGTTATTGTATTTTGCATCTCTTCTTGTTTAATGTTTACATCTTGTATTTCTGTGCTCAGTGTTTCCTGTAAATGATCAATCTTTGCCTCCAGTCTGTTTCCAGTGCCTTGCATCATCTTCAGCATCAACATTGTAAAGTCTTTTTCTGGGAGGCTGATAATCTCATCACTGAGCTGTTTTTCTGGGCTTTTTTCTTTCTCCCCTAGCTGAGTTATAGTTTTCTGTCTTTTCATTTTTATAGGTTTTTGGTGTGGTGACCTTTTTGCTGACCTTAGAGTTGTAGCCTCTCTTAGTTCTGGTGTTTGCCTCGCCTGTGGCTAAAGTTGGTATGGAGGGGGTTTGCTGTAGGCTTCCTGATGGGAGGGAGTGATGCCTGCTCACTGGTAGGTGGGGTTGATTCCTCTCCCTCTGATGGGTGGGGCTTTGTCTCTGGATGAGATTAGAGGCTGGCTGTGTGCCTGAGAGGTCTTTAGGCAGCCTGTTTACTGATGGGTGGGGCTGAGATCCCACCTGGATTGTTGTTTGGCCTGTGGCTTCTCAGCGCTGATGGGAGGGATGAGATTTTCCCAGAAATGGCCACCTCCAGAGAAATGCAGGCTGATGAATGTTCCTGAGAGCTTCACCTCCAATGCCCTTCCCCCACAACAAGGCACAGTCACCCCTGTTTTCCCAGGAGATCCTCCAAGAATTGCAGTCAGGTTCCACCCGGATTCCTATGGAGACTGCTTTGCCCTGAGACCCAGTGCACATGAAAGTCTGTGTGTGCCTTTCAAGAATGGGGTTCCCCCAGTCCTGTGGAGCTCCTGCATACAAGTCCCATTGGCTTTCAATGCCAGATGCTCCAGGGGCTCTTTCTCCCTGTGCCAGATCCCCAGGCATGGGGATTTTTCGTGGGGCTCAGAACTCTCAGTCCTGTAGCTGAGTCTCTGTGATACAGTTACTTTCCAGTCTGTGGGGCTTCCCACCCGGGAGGTATGGGGTTGTTTCTATTATGTAATCGCCCCTCCTACCTCTTGAGGTGGTCTCCTCTTTGTCTTCTGGAGCAGAGTATCTTTTTTGGAAGTTTACAGTCCATTTGGTTGAAGGTTGCTTGGCATTTGGTTGTAGTTTTGCTGTTTTTTGGGAGAGAAGTTGAGCTCCAGTCCTTCTATTCCGCCATCTTAATCCAATCTCCTCTTTTCTATTTCTTCCTGATTCAGTTTTGGAAGATTGTATCTTTCTAAGAATTTGTCCACTTCTTCCTGGTTGTTCATTTTATTGGCATATAGTTGTTTGCAGTAGTCTCATGATTGTTTGTATTTCTGTGATGTCTATTGTAACTTCTTCATTTCTGATTTTATTGATTTGAGTTGTCTTTTTCTTTTGATGAGTCTGGCTAAAGCTTTATCCATTTTGTTGATCTTTTCAAAGAACCATCTTTTGATTTCATTGATCTTTTCTATTCATTTTGTATTTCATTTATTTCTGTGTGGGCTTTATGATTTCTATTCTAACTTCGGGATTTGTTTGTTCTTTTTTCTCTAGTTGCTTTAGGTGTAAGTTTAGGTTATTTATGATTTTTCTTGTTTCTTGAGGTAAGCTTTTATTGCTGTAACCTTCCTTCTTAGAACTGGTTTTGCTGCATCCCATAGTTTTTGGAACATTGTGTTTTCATTTTCACTTTTCTCTAGATATTGTTTGATTTCCTCTTTTATTTCTTCAGTGATCCTTTGGTTGTTTAATAGCATATTGTTTAGTCTCCACACATTTGTGGCTTTTTGCAGTTTTTTTTCTTGTAGTTTTCTAGTCTTTAGTGTTGTGGTTGGAAAAAATGCTTGATATGATTTCAGTTTTCTTAAATTCACCAAGGCTTGACCTGTGGCCCAGAATGTGATCCTGGAGAATGTTCCATGTGTGCTAGAAAGAATGTGTATTCTTCTGCTTTTGGATAGAATGTTCTGTGAATTCCTAATAAGTCCATCTGGTCTAATGCATCATTTAAGACCTGTGTTTCCTTGTTGATTTTCTGTCTGGATAATCTGTCCATTGCTGTAAGTGAGGTGTTATAGTCCCCCACTATTATTGTGCTGTTGTTGACTTCTCCCTTTAAAGCTGTTAACAGTCGCCTTATATATTGAGGTGCTATGTTGGGTGCCTATATATTTACAATTGTTATATCTTTATACTGAATTGATCCTTTGATCATTATGTAATGTCCTTCTTTGTCTCTTGTAACCATCTTCATTTTAAAGTTTATTTTGGAGTTCCCACTGTGCCTCAGTGGTAGCAAACCAGACTAGGATTTTTGAGGACATGAGTTCGATCCCTGACCTCACTTGGTGGGTTAGGTCGCCCACTTGGCTTGGATCCCATTTTGCTGGGACTGTGGCATAGGCCAGCAGCTACAGCTCCAAATTGACCCCTATCCTAGGAACTTCCATATGCCTTTGTATGGCCTTAAAAAGACAAAAAAATAAAAAAGTTTATTTTGTCTGATACAAGTATTGCTACCCTACCTTTCGATTTGCATTTGCATGGAATATCTTTTTCTATATGCTCACTTTCAGTCTGTATGTGTCCCTAGAACCAAAGCAGGTCTCTTATAGACAGATACATATGGGTCTTATTTTTTATCCTGTCCATTCAGGCTGTCTGTGTCTTTTGGTTGGGGCATTTAGTCCATGTACATTTAAGGTAATTATTGATATGTGCGTTCTTACTGCCATTTTGTTACTTGTTTTGGATTTGTTTTTGTTGGTCTTTTTTCTTTCCTTCCTTTGTTCTCCTCTCTTGTGGTTTGATGACTGTCTTTAGTGTTTGGATTGCTTTTTCTCATTTACATGTGTATCTATTATAGATTTTTTAGTTTGCAGTTAACAGAAGGATATAGGAGTCTATAGATATACAAGATTGTTTTAAGTTGCTGATCTATTAATTGCAAATGCATTTCCAGTATCCTGCATTTGTACTCTGTTCTCACAATTGCTGGTTTTGATATATTTGTGTGTGAATTATGTCCTACCTTTACTATATGTTTGCATTTAGCAATGAACCTTCACATTTGTAATTTTCTTGTTTCTAGTTGTGGCCTTTTCCACCTAGAGAAGTTCCTTTTTGTTGTAAAGTTGATTTGATGGTGCTGAATTCGCTTAGCTTTTGATTTTCTGTAAAGCTTGAGATTTCTCCTTCAAATCAAAATGAAAGCCAAGCAGGTATTCTTAGTTGTAGACTTTTTCCTTTCATCACTTTATATCACATGATATTGCCACTCTCTTTTCTGCAGTCTCCTGAAAAATCAGCTGATAATCTTATGGGGATTCCCATGTATGTTTTTTGTTGCCTTGCACTAGCTGCATTCAGTATTTTGTCTTTACTTTTGGTTATTTTGATTAGTATGTGTCTTGTGATGTTCCTCCTTGGGCTTATTCTATATGGTATTTGTTGTTCCTCCTAGACTTGAGTGAGTGATACCTTTCCCATATTGGAGAAGTTTTGGGCTATTATCTCTTCAAATATTTTCTCTGGTCTTTTCTCTTGTTCATCTCTGTTTATTCTCAAAATCTGTTAAATGTTTGTCATTTAATGATCTTTGCCTCCATTTTTTCCCCCCAAACCTTGGACCATCTCTACTATCATTACTCTATAAAGTCTTTTTCATGTAGGTTTCTTATCTCCACTTAGCTGTTCTTCTGGAGTTTTTCTTGTTCCTTCATCTGGCTCATATTTCTTTGCTGTTTCATTTTCTAGCTTTCTACATGGTCTTCTTTTTGCAGGCTACCAGGCTGTAGCTTTTCTTGCTTTGGCTGTCTGTCCCCTTGTGGGTGAAGTTGATACAGGGACTTGTGGCAGACTTACTGATGGAAAGCACTGCCACTGGTGTGTGGAACTGAGTTTTGTCCCTCTGGTGGGTGGGAGTTTCTCTCTGGGTGTGATTAGAGATGGCTGTGTGCATGGGAGGACTTTAGGCAGCCTCTTTGCTGATGGGGGGCTGTGTTCCCACCCTCCTTATTATTTGCCCTGGAATGCCCTGATGTATGAGGCCAGATTTTTCCAAAATGGCAGCCTCCAGGGGAGTTCATGCTGATGATTACTCCCAGGACCTCCACCTTCCATGTCCTGCCTCCACAGTGAGCTGCAGATGCCTTCCGCTTTCCCAGGAGACCCTCAAGGACCCATAAGTAGATCTGACCCAGATTCTTATGGAGTTGCCCTGTGTGCACCTGCCAAGAGTAGAGTGTCTGTTTCCTCTAGTCCTGTGGTGCTACTGCACTCAAGGCCTGGTGGCCTTCAATGTAGCTGAAGGTTCCCAAAGAATCCTTGTAGTTTAATACATATAATAACATGATAGCCAACATTTATATAATTTTTAAACTTTTTATAGCATTTTTACACATGACTATACTCTTTCAGAAATAGTATGGGTTGTGATGAGATTTGAGTTTGGATACTTTTTCAACGTGTTCTATGATCTTTGGTAAGTTATTTAACCTCTCAGGACCCGTTTTCTCATCTGTAAAATGGTGATGGTGCTAGGGTCAAGGTGATTGCCCACCTTATAAGGACTGATTGAGACAAATACCTAGTATGATGTTTGAGACACAAGAGGTACTCGATTTTCTTTCCTTCTCTAAAGGTGGTTATTTGCATCAGTGGAACTCAAATTTCCACAGTAGTTACGTGTTTATAAAGGTAGAAGCCTTGTCATGCAGTAATGACACCCTGTGTGTCTCATTCCCCAATTAACAATGGACAGATTGAGGTCACTGTGCACTTACAACAAATCTGGTTATAGCTGGGGAAGCCGATACTTCTCCTTGAAGTTTGACTTGTTCCCTCAAATTGTTAATACTTGTGCAGTGTTTTAGCTTTTGGAATCCACATTTGAGCTTCCTAGATACTTGTGGTGTACATCATATTCTGGTCCTCGTACTTCAGCTAATATGATACATTTGTTATCTAATCGTCTGCACACATCACTGTGTGTTCACAGACAAGGCCAAATAATGAATCTAGGTTGGGAGTGGTTACGATTTTCAGTTTACTTTCTCATTTGGGTACAGCATTAGTTTTTTCTTGCAAAAGGCTTGTTGGGAAGAAGCGGGGAATGCAGCAGAGGAGAGTTGTTTCAAAAGTCTCCCCAGAACCTGGCCTTTGGCAATTAAATTTTCTATAGATATTATTCCTCCACTACCAGTGTGATTTCTGGCACATGATATAGCTTGAGGAGAGCCAGTTACCACACTTCATCTTGGGCCTCTGGGTCTTTGTCTGAAAAAGTTAAAGTGGTTTTTTTGGAAGTCCTTTCCACCTGTAAGATTTGAGAATTTAATAACTCATGAGTAATAAAAATCGGATATTTTTAACACTAGAGCACAGGTTTGTCCACCCATACATATATACCTCAAGCTGACTGTCACCACTTACGTAGGTGGAGACTTGGTAGGCTGATTAACGCCTAATGTAGTTTAAGAAACTAGACCTAGGAGTTCCCATCATGGCTCAGCAGAAACAAATCTGACTAGCATCCATGAGGACACAGGTTCTATCCCTGGCCTCTCTCAGTGGGTTAAGGATCCAGCATTGTCATGAGCTGTGGTGTAGGCTGCAGACACAGCTCCAATCCTGCATTGCTGTGGCTGTGGTGAGGGGCAGCAGCTACAGCTCTGATTTGATCCCTAGGCCTGGGAATCTCCATATGCCGCGGGTGCAGCCCTAAAAAGACCAAAAACAAAAAGAAACTAGAACCAGCCACCGAGCCCATGCTCACAGCCTTTCATTTATCCATTCATTCAACAAACATTTACTGAAGGCTGTTATGTGCCAGGCACTAATCTTTAGATGCCGGATCCTTAACCAACTGAGCAAGGCTAGGGATCGAACCTGTGTCCTCATGGATACTAGTCAAATTCACTTCTGCTTAGCTACAGCGACATCTCATGATCTATGCCTTTTTATCCATTTTCCCTTACACACATTTTCTTGGACAAATCACACAGACAACAGCATAGGAAATATATTTAATCATTCTCTTGAATGACTAGGACTCTAAAATCAACTTTTCTATAACAAAATGTAATACATAGTCATGGTGGGTCCAAAGTGCCAGGGAGGCAGTGGTCAGCACGTGTGGGAGGTGGCTAGAAACAAAACATTCTTTTTATTCAAAGCTTCATTCCTCAGGGCCTCATTTCATTGCCCCTGATTTCAGAAGTCTGTTTCAAGGAAGTTACATGTTTTTGTTGCCTTAAGCAGGGTCCTGAGGCTAAATTCAGAGTGAGAGAACTTGAGATGGAACTCAAGCAGCAATTTCATAGGACTTGATTTGTAGAGTAGAAAGAAAAAAACTTAAAAGTTCGACCAGCTAAAGATAATTCCATCAGGAATTGCTGGTTGCCTGAAACTGAGTTCTGACTTTTTGCTGAGGCAGCAGCCAAACAGACAAAGACTAATGCTGAGTTTCAGAAAGCAAACAGGTTTGTTTGCTCCCTCTTTTCTAGATCCTTGTTTGACTCAATATCAGGGTTCTCTTAATCTGAGCACAATTGACATTTTGGGCTGGATGGCCCGTATCTTCTAGGATGTTGAGCAGTATACCTGGGTTCTATCCACTAGATGCTAGTAGCACCCTTCCCCCAAGTTGTGATGACAAATATGCCTCCATGTTCGGATGTCTCTTTGGGTGGTGAAAAATCATTCTAGTTGAGTGTCACTGTTCTAGATGCTGTTGAAAGCTGAGGTGATCACTGTCCATCAAATCTTGTGATGGCCTAATGCTACATATAGTCAAGATGAGAGATCCTTTCATTCCAGGATGACCACCATCTGAAGTAAAATCGCATTCGTTTGTTTTAAAAATAAGATGCTCATGCTGAGGTAGTTTAGAAAATCAGTCAGTCACCCAACTACATTTTTATGTTATAAAATTATGATCATTTCCCACATTTCTTGTGTGTGTGCCAGGTGGGAGGATATATCAGGCACTTTTGAATTGTAATGAAAAGTGAATCATTTTACCCATCACTAAAATGTGGCCACCTCTGAATTGTGAAGTGTCAGCTAATTAGCAACAGCTTGCTGAATCCACCACAGTTTAATTTGTGGATTATAAAACATGGATATATTGCAATCAAAACTTTCCAGGAACTTCCTCAGAGCAGCATTACAGCAATATAGCTAAAGATTCAGAGACAAGAGAGATGCGGTATGCCATTCTCTCACTCCCCAGCGGAGATGTGTATGAGGAGGTCCCTGAGATAGGGCGGCATACACTTGTATGCATTTTACTTAATAGTCTTAATACACTTCTCTGGTTCAGAAGAATTATTTTCCCAACTTTTAATGTATATCTTTGAAGATAAATCTATCTTGTTCAGACTGAAGTCTTCTGTGGATTGCTTTTGGCTTCTTGCTTCTTGATCTTATTTGTTCACTCTCGACTTCTAGACATGAATTCATTTCCCCCCCAGAAATATAAAACTAGGTCATATCTTGTGGTGAAGTAGTTCTGAAGATTCCTGGGATTCTGAAAATAACAGCAATAATACACCATTACAGCCATTCAGCAAACGTTTATCGAGAACTGAAAGTCTCCCTTCTGCTGTACGATTGTATTTCTTGTTCAGAAATGGGCTTGTTTTTCTGTATTTTGATGATATTCTATTGAGGCCAAATGATATCATGGGTTGCTAGGGGAAAGGAGATGGCTTGAGTCTCCCCTTAAGGAAGCAGATCATCCTCAACAAATAGGAACAGAGAGAGGAACTTCGGGCAGGCTGCTCGGCAGAAGTAGAAAGATGACATATCTGAACTCTCAACCAGGGAATGTGTGTGACCTAAAGTGTCATGATCAAATATAACATGTATCTCAAGTTATGATCTTTTATTTTAAAAAATTGATTTAAAGTTATCCCTCTATAATTCTGGAGAGAAAGCAATAGAGCTGCTGCTAACCACATAACAGTATATACCTTTGCATACTGCAACAGTATATACCTTTGCATACTGCATGTAAATACAATCTATCTGTTACCTTTATGTCAAGTCTTATTAAAGAAGACTGCAAATTACTGCTCTAATGCAATATAAGATAAAGATGAATAAGAATAAGCTATACTTTATAGGCCAGATTAAAAACTCAGAGGAAAGAAGAGCGAGCTCCTTCTACTAATAAGATCCTCAAAGAATAGTTTTCTTAGGGAAATCTCCCTCCACTGACAACCATGGAGGTTGGGAATGATGGAAACTGGCAGGTTTCTTTACAAAGTATCTATTTTGTGCACTGCCACATAATGAATGTTTGGAGAATGGGAGAAAGAATGAAAAGCAAATCAAGAGATCCCCAGCCAGGATGGTGGAGTAGAAGGACCCTGAGCTTATCTTCTCTCGTGTGCGCACCAAAAATCATGACCATTTGCAGAACAACCATTGATGAAAAAGACTGAGACCTACCAGAAAAGACTTTCTGCAACTAAAGATGGAACCACAGTGAGACAGATAGTGAGGTTGGACTCATAATATAGTCAAGTCCTATACCCCCAGGATGATGCCCCACAAACTGGAGAATGGTTACATTGCTGAAGTTCTCCCAAAGGAATGAGAGATCTGAGCCCCACGATGGGCTTCCCAGCCCAGGGCCCTGTACCAGGAAGACAAGCCCAGAGAACATTAGGCTTTGAAGGCCAGTGGGCTTGCTTTTGGGAGAGCCTGAGGGCTGGGGGAATACAGAATTCACTCTTACAGGGCTCACACAACATCTCACAGGCTCTGGAATCCAGGGCAGAAGCAGTGATACGGCAAGAGCCTGGGTCAGGCCTACCTACTGATCCAGGAGAGTCTCCCAGAAAGGGAGGAGCCAACTGCACATCACCCTGGGAACACAGCCTCTGGTGGCAGCCATTTTGAGGGGCTCCTCTCACCATGTGGACACTGGGACTGGCAAGCACCACTGTGGAATTCTCCCTGAAGTTCATCAGCACCAAGACCTGTCCCCACTCAACAGCTCTAAGGGCCAGTGCTGGGATGCCTCAGAACAAGTAACTAATTGGGCAGTGACACAGCTCCATCCATCAGCAGACCAGCTGCCTTAAGACCACCTGAGCCCACAGCTGCCTCTGGACAAGGCCTTGCCCACAAGAGAGTTGAGTGGCAGCTCCAGAAATTTCCTGGGGCCCAACCCTGCCTTCAGGGGAGCCTGTTCTAGTCTCTGGACTAGCTTTAGTCACCAGCAGGCAGACACTAGATGCAAGAAAACCACAATCCCAGAGCTTACAGATCTAGCCTGCTCACCAGCCTCCCAGACCCTGTCCTGCACTGGAGACCAGCTGGTCCCCAGCCTTGTCCACTAGTCAGCTAGTGCAAGCTTCAAGACACCCAAGACCCTGGATCCAAATATATCAGGAACTAGCCTTATAACCAGCAATCCAAGACCAGTTCTGGGATCCCTGCAACCCAACTCCAGGACATGGCTTTGCCCACCAATAGATCAGCACTAACCCCAAGACCTGGACTCTACCCATCAGTGACCTAGCACTAGCTCCATGTCCCCCTAGGGTTCTACATTCAGCTGCCTTATGACCTAGTCCTGCCAGCCGGCAACCTCCACACAAGGCAGGGCCTGGCAATGAATTGGACTGGGGTCCAACCAAGCCTACTGGACCTCCCACATGGTCATCCCACCATAACAGAAGGACCCATGTGGCCCTTAGAGGAATAACATATAAAGCTTATAAGAGCACACAGCTTGGATGACAACAAGGAAGTGTGCTGTTGGGACACAGAGGGTATCTCCTACAAAAGATCACTTCAAGGTCAGAAAATGTAACCAACCTACCAGATACATAAAAATACAAACAGCAACTTAAGCAAAATGGGGAGACAGAGGGATACGTTCCAGATGAAAGAAAAAGATAAAACCCCACAAGAAGAACAAAGGTAAGGGGAGACAGGCAATCTACCCACAAACAAGTTTAGGGTAGTGATTGTAAAGGTGATTAAAGAACTACAGAGACGAATGGACACACAGAGTGAGAAATTAAAAGTTTTAACAAAGAATTAGAAAATATAAAGGACAACCAATTAGAGATGATGAATATAATAAGTGAAATGAAAAATAACTAGGAAGGAATCAACAGTAGACTAAGTAATACAGAGGAATGGATCAACAAGCTGGAAGACAGAGTAGTGGAAATCACTAATGCTAAACAGAAAAAAGAGAATAAAAAGAAATGATGACAGTTTAAGAGACAACATCAGTTGCACTAATATTTGCATTATAGGGGTCCCAGAAAGAGGAGAGAGAGAGAGAGAACAGGGCTGAGAACATACCTGAAGACATAATAGCTGAAAACTTTCCTAACCTGAGAAAGGAAATAGACATCCAAATTCAGAAGTGCAGAGAGTCCTATAGAAGATGAACCTAAAGAGGAATGCACCAAGTCATATTATAATTAAAATGGCAAAATGTAAAGAAAGAATACTAAAAACAAGTGAAAAGCAACCAATAACATGCAAGGGAACTCCCATAAGGCTATCAGCTAACTTTTCAGCAGAAACTCTGCAGTCCATAAGGGAGTGGCACAATACATTTATAAGTGATGAAAGGAAACACCTATAACCAAGAATACTCTACCCAGCAAGACTCTCATTCAGATATAGAGATAAGCAAAAGCTAAGAGAATTCAGTAGCACCAAACCAGCTTGAAAAGAAATGTTAAAAGAACTTTTTAAGTTAAAAAGAAAAGGCCAAAACTAGAAATTGGAAAATTATGAAAGGAAAAAGCTCATACGTGAAGGCAAACATAAAGGCAGGAAATCATGTCATGCATAAAGCTAGCAGGAAGGCCAAAAGACAGAGGTAGTAAAATCATCTATAGCCTCAATAAACAGTAAGGAATACACAAAACAATTAGATGTAAAATATATCAAAAATAGTAATTGTGAGGGGAAGAGAGCACAAATGCAGGGTTGTTAGAATGCATTTGAAATTGAGATTAGCAACTTAAAAAATCATGTATACATAAAAATTGCTATATAAAAACCTCATGCTAACCACAAACCAAAAACCTGTACTAGATAAAAACACACAAAAGAAAAAATGAATCCAAACATAACCCTAAAGATGGTCATCAAGTGATAAGAGAACGAAAGGAATGAAAAAAGGCCTACAAAACAACCTCCAAACAATTAAATGACAGTAAGAACATACATGCAATAGTTACTTTAAACGTAAATGGACAAGGCAGTTTTCATCATGGCTCAGCAGAAATGAATCTGACTCTAGTGTCCATGAGGATGCAGGTTCGACCCCTGGCCTTCCTCAGTGGGTTAAGAATCCAGCATTGCCGTGAGCTGTGGTGTAGTTCACAGACGTGGCTCGGATCTGGTGTTGCTGTGGCTGTGGTGTAGGCCAGCAGCTACAGCTTTGATTCAACCCCTAGCTTGGGGGCCTCCATCTATCATGGGTGTGGCCCTTAAAAGACAAAAACGTAAATGGACTAAATGCGCCAATCAAAAGACAGAGTGGCTGAATGGTTACAGAAACAAGACTGATATATATGCTGCCTACAGGAGACTCACTTCAGATTTAAAGACACACACAGACTGAAAGGGAATGGAAAAAGGTACTCCATGCGAAGCGAAATCAAAAGAAAGCTAGGGTAGCAATACTTACATCAGACAAAACAGACTTTAAAATAAAGACTACTGTAAGAGACAAAGAGGGACACTACATAATGATCAAGGCATCAATCCAAGATGAAGATGCGACAATTATGGATATATATGCACCCAACATAGGAGCACCTAAATATATAAAACAAATAAAACGGACATAAAGAGAGAAATCAACAGTAACACAATATTAATAGGGGACTTTAACACCTCACTCATATCAATGGACAGATCATTTGGACAGAAAATCAGTAAGGAAGTACTGGCCTTAAAAGGCACATTAGACCAAATGAACTTAATAGACATATACAGAATATTTCATTAGAAAGTAGTAGAATACAAAATTCTTTTCAAGTGCACATAGAACATGTGCAGGATAGACCACATGTGAGGCCACAGAATGAGCCTTAGTAAATTTAAGAAAATTAAAATCATATCAAGCATCTTTTCCAACCACAATGCTATGAAACTAGAAATCACAAGAAAAAAAAAAAAACTGCAAAAAACACAAACGTGGAGGCTAAACAATATGCTACTAAACAACCAAGATGTCAATGAAGAAGTGAAAGAGTGTGTCAAAAAGTACCTGGAGACAAATGAAAATGAAAACACAACAATCCAAAAATCTATGGGAAAATCAGTTCTAAGAGGGACGTTTATAGGGATACAAGCTTAACCTCAGGAAACATGATATGATAGACCTGATACCCACAACAGCCCCATAAGAAGGGGTTTCCTCTAATTCAGTTACTTGCAGAAAAGCACCACCTTTGCAATTTTTATAATATCCATGTACTGCCTTATATCCAAGTATACAACTTTTTATTTTCCTTTCAATCACTGTTTTTAAATATAAAGTTTTTTTTTTTTAGCACACAACAAAAGAAAAGCAGATCAACATATTTTTGCTTATCCTTGAAGACTTAATCTAGGCAAGGAATACACTTAGTGTAAGATATCATAAACTGTACATGCACACCAAGGAGATGTGAAATAAAAGGACTGTCAGGAAAGGGGGCTAGGAAGCACTTTACTGAAATAGGTGAAGGAGGTGTAAATCTGAATTGCCAGAGAGTAGAGGAGATTTCCAGGAAGGAGCAGAGAGAGAGGTAGGAAGGCCAGAGAGCAGTTTGTAGCTGAGAGAAGCAGGAAGCAGAGAAACTTACTTGTAACTGCATAGCTGAAGACTTTAACTTTGATATAATAGTGCCCAGAGCGTCACTTTAGATTCCAGAGTTAAAGGAATGCTGTGATGAAAATAGCATTTGAAAAATTTTATTTTGGCACCTTGTTTCCTATCACCTGAGACAGAGGAAGGAGCAAGTACAAGGTTTTAGAACTGGTCAGGGGTATGAGATGATGAAGATGGATTCGGGTCACTCTGAAACACAACATGGGAAGATCGCATAGAGCCTAGTAACAGATTGCCCTGAAGGGCAGAGGGGGACAAAAACAGCTCTAAGATTATAAGCCTGGTGACAAGGCAGTGAGTAATGAGGAAGTGTTGACTGTAACATAATAAGCTCAGTTGTAAACAAATTCCATAGGCAGAAGAATATGAAGAATGTCCTACCAATAAGTAGACTCAGTTGAGAGTGGGAAGTCTCAGCAAGAGGGCTAGTTGGTGAGTGCTTTGTCAGGTCTCCAGGCAAGAGGGGCTTTGTTGGGGGACCTGGAGGAGGCCTCTCTTGCGTGTGATTATGTCATGATGCTTCATCATGAAACCTAGAGTAAAGAGTCAGGGCCAAATATCTTTCAGTAAGATCTGTTTGCCCTCATGGAGGACTCAATAAATGAAAAGGTGTTTGGATTTACATAAATATTTCAATCATACAGACTTGTTTTTCCTCTAAATCTGTTAATGAGGTCTGTACTCTTTGTTAACGAATGCTTACCTTTTCACAACACCAGCAGAAATAGTGCCTACTGCCTGGCATTAAATATTCCTCTCTGAGGCTGATGTCAGGGGCTGCTTGATTCTTGCTAGGAACACAGGCACACACGACGGGTCCCCCATACCACTCGTGATTCAACTCACCTGTCATACCAGTGACTTGACGTGTTTCTGTGTAGCCCAGGTACATTATTTTAGCATCAGGTAAGGGCAGAGAGGCAGGAGTACCCAGCTGATGGCAACAAAAGAAGACAAACACAGGGAAGCCTTTGAGTTGAGCAGCTGTAGGTGACTTCGCCTTTTAATCTCAGAGTCTGTAAAGGGAGAGAAAAAAGTTCAGTGTCAGAGGAAAAGCTAGATGCCTTCTTTCTTTGGCTGGTTAGCAAAGAGAAGTCGTTCCTGATTTAGTGTGTACACTAATCAGGGGCAACTTTTTACCCCATCCTGCCCCTTTATGTAACTGGCTAAAAAGCAGAGCTTTTCGTTTCTTCAAAGAATTTTGTGTGGTCCACTTCAGTGAGCACTCTGCCAGATGAAAAATGCTGCCAATAAACAGACTGCTATTGGGAGTTCCCTTCGTGTCTCAGTGGTTAACGAATCCGACTAAGAACCATGAGGTTGCGGGTTTGATCCCTGGCCTTGCTCAGTGGGTTAAGGATCACGGCTGTGGTGAAGGTTACAGACGCAGCTCGGATCCCGCGTTGCTGTGGCGAAGGCCAGCAGCTACAGCTCCTGTTAGACCCCTAGCCTGGGAACCTCCATATGCTGCGGGTGCGGCTCTATGTAAAGGCAAAAAGACCAAAAAAAAAAACAAAAAAAAAAACAGATTGCTATTGGCTACCAAATAAAGAATAGTCTAAACAGCCAGCCATGGCCAGTCCTTGATTTCAGACACATTTTTTTCCCCTCTAGGCAGTGACCTTTACACATTCTGTGTCATTTGCTTTCATCACACCACTACAAAGGAATGAGAAAGTATTGTTCTCATTTTGAAGTAGAGAAGAAAGGCAGAAGTGAAGAAATTACTCGATTTTTCTTCTTAGACAGTCCAATGTCATTTCAGCTCTGACGCTTACTAGCTGTGTTACTTCAGGCAAGTTTGGCAAATCTATATGTGCCTCAGTTTCTTCACCTGTAATACAGGGCTAAAATAATAATCTAGTTCATAGAGGTCTAATGGGGATTCATGAGTTAATACATGTAAAGTGAATACATAGAGAACAGACCCTTGCACCATAGTAAGCACTCAATAAACTTTAGCTGTAAAAACAACAATGCTGAAGAGGGTGTAGAGAAGAGGGAACCCTCCCACTGTTGGCAGGAATGTAAACTGGTACAACCACTATGGATGACAGTATGGAGGTTTCTCAGGAAACTGAATATACTACCATATGATCCAGCAATCCCACTCCTGGTCACAGATCCAGACAAAACTACAATTCAAAAAGATATATGCACCTGTATGTTCACAGCAGCACTATTCACAATAGCCAAGACGTGGAAACAACCTAAATGCTCATCGACAGATAACTGGATTAAGAAGACGTGGTACATATATATAACAATACCACTCAGCCATAAAAAAGAACAAAACAATGTCATTTGCAGCACCATGGATTAAACTAGAGAATCTTATACTAAGTGAAGTCAGAAAGAGAAAAATACCATATGCTATCACTTATATGTAGAATCTGAAATATGGCACAAATGAATCCACCTACAGAACAGAAGCAGACTCACAGATAGAACTTGTGGTTGCCAAGGGAGAGAGGAGAGAGAGTTGGATGTTTGGGAGTTTGGGGTTAGTAGATGCTAACTATTACATTTAGAATGGATGGGCAATGAGGTCCTACTGTATAGCACAGGGAACTACATCCAGTCTCTTGAAACAGATCATGATGGAAGATGATAGAAGAGAGAGTGTATATAATATATCTGTGTGTGTGCGCACCTGGGTCACTTTGCTATATAGCAGAAATTGGCACATTATAAATCAACTATACTTTATACATTATAAAGTATATAATGCTATACATTATAATACTATAATTTATACTTTAAACATATATATTTATACTTTAATTAAAAAAAACAATAACTGTAACCCCACTCAAGCCCAATAAACATTACTTCCCTTAAGCTTATCATTTCCAAATCCATCTTCTTAGCCTGAATTCAGTCCTAAGCTCCACATCTGGACTTACAGTTGCTATTCCATATCAGTTAAAAATGTAATTACTTAGCAAATACTTTTGAGGACCTGTTGTTTGGGTTCAAAGGAGTCCAATAAACATCCTCTCCCCAGCTGATTTATGAACCAATTAAAGAGTAAGACTAAACAGTGAGGCAACTGAAAGTCTAAAAAAATCACCTTTATTACTGATAAATCTGACAATAAAAGATTAAGCTTTGTCTGCAGAGAAGTGGGCTGCAGCCCAGACTTCCCGAGAGACAGATAGCACAGAATAGGGCAGGTTTCCTCCCACAAGGACAGATTCTGCCCCTGGAAACTGATGGCTTGGAGGTGCAGAGTAGAAAGAATACTTGTGGTTAGCTGGAGAGAAAGGGAAAAACAAGGAGCTGAGCTTCTTATGCCCAGCTTCTCCTACTAAGCTCACCAGTCGTGTAAATGAGTTCCTCCGCCTCTGAGGAGGAGGAGGAGGGAAAGAGGGGAGAAGAGAGAGGCTACAAGCGTTACACTGGAGGGGATCTCTTCTCATGGAAGGAGCCATGTGGAGTTAGGGACGCAGCAGTCCCCCAGACCTATTCTACGCTGGCCGTGCGCTAAGCATTGGATGTCTCTACCTTTGTATACAGTGGGCGCTTTCAACTCAACATCTCTCAGATCTTTTTTCATTTTTTTTTTCTGTTGGTAGCATTACTAACCTAAGCAACCCAAGGAGAAATAGCAGACCCATTTTGACTCGTTCGTTCTTGTCCTTCACATTTGTGTCACTAAGGCCTATAGATTATTTTCTTCATTATCTTTTCCTTCTCATTGTCACTGCCCTAGTTAAGGCCCTCTTAATTTATCTTCTGGACACTGACATAGGCTTCTGACTTCATGCTCTTCTATCCTATCAAAGTCATTCTTTTTCTTCAAAACCCTGTGCGAACTCTTCCTCATCTACTGAGCCACTACGGTCATAAACAACAACTCTTTCTCCTAGGCACCATGTCTACACTGTGACTAGCTCTCTTATGACAACTGTGCCATTCATCTCAGTATTTCATGGCACTTAAAAATTGTTTGTAATTTTTTTTGTCTGTTTTTTTAGGGCCACACCTGTGGCATATGGAGGTTCCCAGGCTAGGGGTCCATTCAGAGCTGTAGTTGCCGGCCTCCGCCACAGGCACAGCAACGCCAGATTCGAGTTGCGTCTGCGACTTACACGATAGCTCATGGCAACACCGGATCCTTAACCCACTGATCAAGGTCAGGGATCGAACCTGTGTCCTTGTGGTTGCTAGTCAGAGTTGTTTCCACTGAGCCACGGTGGGAACTCCTCATAGTAATTTTTTGTCATGCCACTAAAGGTTGTATACAGTCCTAGTACTGGTACATGGAACACTTGTTCTGATGTTCCAATAAACATGTACGGAAAAAAGAACCTGCTAACTGAAGAAAAGATGTGTTCAATCTCTGTCATTTATTGTTTTATTGGCATTTCTAGTAGAAGGCATTAGTTACATAGTTTGGGGCTTTTAATTTAGATCTAAGCCAAGATACTGATGTGAACACTCATTATTTTAAGTGCCTAATGCTTTATTTCCCCCTTCTTGTCTAGGAAGACCCTCCCTCAGGGACTGCCTCATTGGGCTCAGTGTGGACAGCTAGCAGACTCAAATGGAGCCTTTCTGGGAATGTACAAGAGGACGGAGGGATTGAGCTTCAGTCCAGTTACTCACTTGAGTGAAAGAGACTTTTAAAGGTGGGAGCTTCTGGCAGCCACATTCTGCCCTACAGACCAACCCAAGGGAGGTAATTAGAGAGCAGAGAGAATAAAGTAGAAATGGGAGACAAAGAATCCCAATGGCATTTAAGTTCTTGATTCCAGCTATTCCTGAAGCTATATTATACCTCCTGTCCTTGGTTTCATGAGACATCCTAATACCATTTTGATAAATTCCCCCTTTTAAGCTTGAGTTGGTTTTGTTGTCTGTTATAGGCAACTAAAAACGTTCTAACTGGTACGGTCACCAGTTTGTTCCACAGAATAGTGGAAGAGCTCTTTCTCATATATATGATTTTTTTGTTACTTTTTTATTGTAAAAAACACATAAAACTACTATCTTAACTATTTTTAGGTCTGTAGTTTTAGTAGTATTAAGTATATTCACATTGTTGTGAAAAAAACTTCAAAACTTTTTCATCTTGCAAATATGAAACTTTAAATCCATTAAACAACAACTTCCTAAGTTTCCCCTTTGCCCCCAGTGCCTGGTAACTGCCATTCTAATTTCTATTAACTTGACTACTTCAGATAACACCTTATATAAGTAGAATTTGCCTTTCTGTGACTGGATTATTTCACGTAGCATAATATCCTGAAAATTTATCCACACTGTAGCATGTGAAAGGATTTCTTTCCTTTTTGAGGCTGAATAATATTCCATTGCCTGTATATTCCATATCTTCTTTCCCGTTCATCTGTTGATGGACATTGGGGCCGCTTCCTCCTCTTGGCTTTGTGATTAATGCTGCTATGAACACGGATGTGCAAATATAGCTCTGAGACGCTGCTTTCAGTTCTTCTGGGCAAAATACACAGAAATGGGACTGCTAGGTCATATGGTAGTTCTACTTTTGAGGAACGTCCCATACTCTTTTCTGTAGTGGTTGCACCAGTCTCACCAACATGCACAAGGGTTCTAATTTCTTTTAATCTTCAACACGTTATTTTCTGTCTTGTTGTTGCTAGAAGCCATTCTGATGGGTAGGAGGCAATACTGTGGTTTCCATCTGCATTTCTCTGATGATTAGGGATGTTGAGCATCCTTTCATTTACTTATCAGCCATTTGTCTATATTCTCTGGAGAAATGTCTACTTAAGTCCTTTGCTATTGGGTTATTTGGTTAAATTGTGTTATTTGACTTTTTTGTTGTTGAACTATAGAAGTTCTTTATGTATTCTGGAAACGAATCACTAAATATACAATTCGCAAATATTTTCTCCAATTCCATAGGATGCCTTTCATGTATAAAAAACAGCTGATGAAAATACGATTTATTCAGTTAAATTCAGCAAACATTTATAGGGCACTTAAAAGATGCAAAGTATTCTGCTTGGTATTAAGCTTGGTATAAGACGCAGATCTCCTGACACTTCTTTCCCTAGGAGCTTGAATTCAATTTAACCCCAGGAGGATGGTCTTAAAATTCATAATGAGGTCTATGCATTTCCTTGACACTAGGTCACCCCTAAGTTTTGCAATATACTAAGCATTGCAGGGAGACTAGGATGCTGGGCCTCCCTGGCTCCTGGTCTTCTCACCCTGGGAGGCCACAGCTCCATCTGGAGCTTTCAGATTAATCTTGGGTCAGTGTGGTGGGATCATGAACCTGTTCCAGGAGGACTGCATCAGACTAAGGTAGACTCTAAGATCTTTCGTCTTCAAATCAAAAGACTTCTCAAAGGCAGGATAGAACCAAACTCAGTTTGGGGGGAACTTGGGATATAGATCACCAGCTAAATATATCAGAGATGTCAAATAGTTGTTACTTCTCCTCTGCTTTACCAAAGCGGTCCTAGAGAGTCAGGGCCTCAGAATCCAAACACTTCCCTCCAGGCCATAAGAAGGCATACAAGAGGACGAATTGCCATCTCTGACCCATACGCCCTAAGTATTGTTTTGTATAGTTTCCTTACATAAAGCAGCCCCAACTGGAATCGTGATTGAGGCCTCCAAAGCATTCTGTGCCCTGGTACATAATGCCCTGGCACATTTCTGCTAGAGAAATTTAGACTGGAATTTACATTTGATTTTCACCCTGGTATCCCCTTAACAAAAGTGTGAAGGAACCCACCTGTCACTTTGATATCCCCTGTGGCTTTGGCAATGTTGTTTTCAATCATACAGGAGTATGTATTGTTGATTGTGACGTTGTAGAGTACGGACACAACCTTCATGGTGACATTCTCAGGGTTCAGCTCAAAGCTGGTGTTGGACACTTCCGAGAAGTTGGTTCCCTGGTCACCCTGGGATGCCCAGACCACCGTAGGCTGGGGAAACCATCGGGGAGCCTCACATCGTAAGCTCTCTGAGCTGGCATTATAGTCCACATTCACCTCTGGGATGCTGAAGGCTGCAGGGGGGAAGGTCAAAAGGGCAGATGTCATGGTCAGACAGATAGGACAATATAGTCTTTGAAGTGCTAGGTCTTAAAAACACATTAAAGTGACTCAGTACGTTCCCAGTTGGCCATCCGTGTATGGCCTGTTGTATTATAGATGCAAAAAATGATTCGCTCATAGTATTGCTACACATCATAACACTTTGGCCCATTACCACAAACTCCAAGGACCTAAGTTCTAGGTATAACTGTTACAACAAATAAATTTTTCCCAGTAAGAGGAGTCCTAGTGATCACACAAAAAAAATTATCCATTAGGGAAATTGGGTATTTTTCCAGGCACCTATCAAGCCTCCTAAACTTCATGTGTTTCTCTGCCTTAAAAGGTGAAGTTAGGATGGGGAGGGAGAAGGAAGAAACAAACAGCATTCAGCTGTCACACACAGAAATTCCATACACAGGCCTTGTCATCATGGGGATCTGGAGTCTGCTTGGGTAGAAACTGCCCAGACGTGGTATCCATGGATGAAGACAGGCATTTGTTTTCTTCTAG
The DNA here is from genome assembly GCA_004024745.2 of Catagonus wagneri. Taxonomy (NCBI): domain Eukaryota; kingdom Metazoa; phylum Chordata; class Mammalia; order Artiodactyla; family Tayassuidae; genus Catagonus; species Catagonus wagneri. The sequence goes on along the minus strand of PVHT020000034.1, from coordinate 7,816,966 downwards.
GATAATTCTCCTCACATGGGAGGCAGATACATCTTGAAATTAAGACTAACCTCCTTATCTATCCAGGCAGAGGGACACCTGTAGAAAATGTTAAGGTCTGGACTTTGGCCTGGAAAACGTTTATTATGCCACAATGGCAAGATACAAATTTTTGATTTATTTAGCATCTTCCTTTGCCAAGGACTGTGCTGGTGCTGAGTGAGGGATAGGAGCAAAGCTTCTGCCATGTCCTTAGAGAACGTGCCGCCTGGCAGAGGAGACGAGACTCATGTACTTGGAGCAGGCATGGAACCAGCTTCTGGGAGATGCTGTGGGAAACTGCGTGTACATGACAATGAACCAGCACTTACTGAGAGGCTAAATTCCTGATATTATTTCTCACAACACTCCTAAGGGTATTTATTATTGTGCCCATTAAAAAACAAGCTTTTGATTTTGGAATAATTTTAGATTTACAGCAAAGTTGCAAAGATAGTACAGAGAGTTCTTGTGTACGCTTCATCCAGTTTTCCCTAATATTAACATCTTAAATAACCATGATACATTTTTCAAAACTGAGAAACTGGCATTAGTATATAAACTCCAGACTTTATCCGTTTGCCCGTTAGTCTGTTTTCTATCCCAGGATTCCATCCAGGATGCCACAGTGCATTCATTTGTCTTGTCTTTAGATTCCTCTCATCTGTGACAGTTTCTCACTCTTTCCACGTATTTCATGATTTTGACAATTTTGAGGAGTATTGGCCAGGTATTTTGTAGAATGCCCCTCTACTGGAATGTGTCTGATGTTTTTCTCATGCTTAAGCTGAGGTTATGGGTTTTGGAAAGGAAAATTATAGAAATTCAAGATCCCTTCTCATCATGTCGTTTCAGAGAGCACATGCTAAAATCACGATTTTTCACTTTGGATGTTAACTTTGATCACCTGACTGAGGCTGCATTTGCCAGGTTTCTTTGGAAGCTGGACTGTACCAAGTCTAACGCACCCTAAGGGTGGTGGTCAAGGCGGGGGATGGTCTAAGCGCTGCCTTCTGGAGGAGGAGAGATCTAAATGCATTACCTGGAATTCATCTATGGAGAAGGTTTGTTTCATCTCCCTCATATAAGTATGGACTTGGGTATTTATTTTATACTTAGTTAAAATTTAATACTATATTGTTTATTTTATTGCTCAAGTTGTTCCAGCTTTGCCATTGGAAGCCCCTTCAGCTGGCTCCAGTGTTCCTTGGACATGAGTCTGTTAACCCCTATTTTAAGATGGAGAAGCTGAGGCTCAGTGAGGTTGCCTTGCCCAGACCATTGTATGTGCCCAGTTGTGCTCTAGATCTGTGCTTCAGACTGTTACGTACACATGGTACGAGGGGTCCAAGAAAGGCCTGTGCAGACTGGCTTAGGTTGGGAGGCCTCAGGGTACTTTCTACTTATCCTTCCAGGCTCCTCTTAAATGTCAGATTCTGTCATGGGAGATTTCCTTTTTCCCTTTCCTCCCCATGCATTTGGATATGATCTCTCTCTTCCGTGGAATCCCCAGATCACTCTATTCCTCTTTTCTCTTAAGGCATTTAATACACTTCACCAGTTATTATAGATATTCACATGTGTCTTATCTCTGCCCTAACCCTCAGCTCTATCAGCTCTACACTATGAGCTCTACAGAAGGAGGACAATCACCTTTGTTTCTTTAAACATCCTTTTACTCCTTACAGTATCTGAGTTCCTTGTACATAAATTCAGAAAACATACATTAAATTTAGTGGGTAAGGAAGTGTCAGTTTCATTGGAGGATTAATGATTTTGTAGGACAGTACTGTTTGGTTCAGTTCCCTTTGAACTTCTATAATGCATTCCACTGTTATGAGTCCCTGGAGGTACTGATTTCAGACTTGGGCTGGGGCCTGCTTAGCACAGAAAGGTCTCAGGCCAGATTAGCAGCTTCTCTCACTAGCAAGACCTGGGACTAGCACAACAGAGAAAGAACAGAAACCTACTGATGGAGAAAAAAGTATTGGTGAAATATTTTTAGCAAAATGTTTCAGGGAACATATAAAAAATTCAGAAGAAGACAGAGTCCTCAGCAAACAATTTTAAGACCCAGATTATAGAGTATTACAGTAGGTTACTTCTGGAGTTGGTGGGATCTTGGATGGCAAGGATGGCTGCTAGCAGAACTGGGATGGTCTTTGATATAAGTCACTCATAATATGACATTTCATCACATTTGCTAGTATCAAGTATCTTCTGGTACCTTCTTTCCCTGTCTTCAAAGTAACTTACCTCCAGTTTTATACTCGAGGTTAGCATTCCCCTTGCCTTTAGAAGTGATGATGTAACATTTATAGGTCCCAGCATCTGTGAGTTGCACATTTTTCAGCCTCAGAGAGGCATTGCCAACTATCACTTGATCAGCAAACACTGCTGTCCGGCCTCTGAACATTTCATCCTGGTCTGACAGGTCATCTTTGCCGCCTTTGAACTCGTGGACTAAGCCCGTGACACCTTCCTTCAGCCACCGTATCACGATATCAGAGAGTTTGATGTCAGGTTCGAAAGTGCAGCTCAGGATCCCATCCTCCCCAATGTTCCCAGCCGAGGTGAGAGTGGTGACTGTGATCGAGTGTCTTCCTACAATTCAGGAAACAAGGGTCAACACCAAGGGGAGCTTTGGAACATTTGCAACCCAATCCTTCATTACTAAAAAGCCGAACAAGAACTGTCATAAATTGGAAACATACAAAAGAGACACATGATAAAATATGACGCAAGAAGAACAGAAAGAGCATGAAGACCATCGTTTTGAAAACTGCAGTAGACCTGCCAGTAGCAGATAAAAAAGCTACACAATAGATTTTTGAGGCCAAACAACACAAAACTTGAGACCAAAAAAAAAAAGAACGAACTTATTGGACCTTGGGTTTGAAGATGAGAATTCAGATCCTGGCTTTGTTACTTAAGAGCTTTGTGACCTTGAATAAACCTCTGGATCTCAGTAAAATGGAGGTAATGCTATCTGTCTTACCTACCTTCAGGAGCTCTTGCGAAGATCACGTCAAATGGATGTGAACTTGATTTACAAACAAATTACACATATAAGGTACTGTTATTCTTAGTTAACTAGATGTGGCATGGAAATGAACCCTCATGTTAACTAAATGCGACTAATCATTCTGAAGAACGCAGAATTCTAAAGTCCTTTTACTTTTATCTCCATTTGAATGAGGAAGGCATAGAGAGTAAAAGTGGCTTGGTCAAGGTTAGAGTGCTAGCTATGGCATAATGAAGAATGGTACTTAATTAAACAGACTTTTGGCCTAAGATATAAGTCACACGCTCTGCTCCAAACACATCAGACATATTAATTATGGTGACAGCCGTGTCCACTGCCTCTTCCCCACTTGCCCAGCCCATAGCCTACTCACTCTGTAAAGGACTGATCAGCTCTCCTTTCTGTACTGGAGGCTGCTGACTGGGGATGCCGACGGGTGAGTGAATGAACTCAGTCTCCTTAAGAGCCTCCTCCTGTGGTTCAGAAGTGAAGCTAAGGAGAGGGTCTTGGGTTTTGGGGCCCAAGAGGAGAGTGGAGCAGACCCCAAGAAGTGTGAGGGAGAGGCCATGAGAGGAAAAGATGAAGAGGCTCCCCCATGCCCAGAGCTGTCTTAGCTCCTGAGCGTTTTCAGGTCTAGTTCCTGCTCCAACCTCTGAGTATCCTTTAAGCAAACACTTCATATTGTAATGGTCTCCACAAACCTCTCTTTATTACAGCCGGAGAAGTCCAACATGATGGGTGCTGGAGCACTTTCAACTGTACTTCTCAGCTTCCTTATTGGTATTCCTGCCTCTCATCTTTGCCTCCAATCTAATCTGTTTTACATGCCTTAACCTTACAGGTAGACTTTAAAGTGCAATCTGAATGTGTCAGTTTTCTTATCACTAATCTTCCATGGCTCCCAAGGCTGTGGAGTAAACATCAGACTAACAGCATGGACTTCAACTTTAGATACTGCAAAGCACATAGGAAAAGCCCATGGATGTGTCAAACCCCACTGCTACCCTCCCAGCCTCATTTCCCACTATACCCTTTCATAGTGTATAATGTAGTCTATACAACAACTATAAAGGAACTTCCCTAGGCAGAGAAGAAAAGGCCACAATTAGAAACAAGAAATAAATCAGAAAGCTCGGTGGTAAAGGCAATAAAAGCAGGAAAATACCCATCAACAAATATGACATCAAAACTAGCAAGCATGAGAAGGGGAAAGGACAAATACAGAACCCTGAAAATGCATTTGAAATCAAGAGACCAGGAGCCAAAAACAATTCTGTACACATACACAGGGTTATATCAGAATCTAATGGGAACCACACACCAAGAAACTACAATGGACACACACATAAAAAAGAAAAACCACACCAAATACAACGCTAAGGATAGTCAGCAAATCACAAGAGAACAAAAAAGGGAAGAAAAAAGACCTTAAAGAAAGAAAGGAATGAAAACACCCTATGATTTGCAATAAAATCACAAAACAAACATTAACTATGTTGGAACAAGGGTAGATTTGTAGTTTATAAAGTTACATTAAAGTTGAAAATTTACGTTTTAGAAAAAATACGTGATTAGCACAGTTTATGGGAAGAAGGAAATGGTAATGACGTATCTTAGTTTGGTAATTGTGTTACTGAATTAATTTTAATGTGCTGGCCTTGAGCCTACAGGTGGAGAATTTGTTGAAATCTCTCTTAGAAAACTTAATAATGAAGAGTAGGCAGCCGCGGAGTGCCCTGGGGACCCACTGCAGGCTCTGGCTCATTTAAGGTTACATTAAAGATGTGGCAGATGCAATGAGCATAATGTAGCAAGTCAAGAGGAGGAGTAAAAGCCAGTGAGAATTTAAAAAACTATGGGGACTGAGCTATTGCTTTGCACCCAGAAAGCAATCGACAAATACTTATTTGTTAGATGAATATATGGTGGTTACAAGTGATAAAATGAAATTTAATTTGCAAGCCACAGCACATAAATATTGCTTCTTTCGAAAAGAAATCGGGGAGTTCCCTATGTGGCTCAGTGGTTAACAAACCTGATTGACATCTATGAGGACGCAGGTTCGATCCCGGGCCTCGCTCAGTGGGTTAAGGATCCGGCATTGCTGTAAGCTCTGTATAGGTCTCAGATGTGGCTCAGATCCTGCGGTGCTGTGGCTGTGGCATAGGCTGGCAGCTGTAGCTCTGACTGGACCCCTAGGGAACCTCCATATACCAAAGTGCGGCCCTAAAAAGAGAGAATGACCAAAAAAAAACTCCAAAAATCCCAAAAAACAAAACAACAAAAAAGAAATCGGTATTCAAACTTGCAAACAAATACTGGCAAAAGGAGCTATGTTCTAGGAGCCACAATCTGGCCTGATATATGACTCTAGGCTTCTTCACCACCAGGGGCTCTTGTCTGGTTTGTGGAGGGTAAAAGGGCTCTAGGAGATGGGTAGAGGCAGCTATCTCCTGATAGAGAATGAGAATTCTGTGAATTTAAAGAGGCACAGTTTTTAAGGATTCTATTGGCTGCTAAGATTATATCAAACCGCTTTCAAGTGGGAAGCCCCAGCCTCTCCTGTTTGTTGTGAGTAGTAAATCAGATAATATGTGCAAAGTTATTTAGTATAGTGAGGTGCACACAGAAAGGAATCCATAGATCTCACCATTATTATCATCTACTTAATGCTACTTAATTAATTTCATGGTCTTGTGTATTAAGCCAGCTAACATTTAATTGAATTTATTTAAAGTGTGATAATACTCTCAGGTAAGGGTTATGGTCCTGTTAATATAGACAATTGAGAAAAATCTTTCTGAATAGTGTTAAATGAATAAACAGCCCGTTATTACCCCAAATAATCAGTTTTCACCTTATGAAACAGGAAGAAGGCAGAAAGCTGTTTGTTGGTGGTAGGGTTTTAATATTATTTGTACATTGCTCAACTGAGTGAACTGTAATTTTTGTTTATATGGATTCAGTTCTCCATGCTTCTGTCCACTTGTCCATTCAAAAAGCACCCAAGGATGGACACTTAAGCTGCTTTTGTGTCCTGGTTATTGTAAATAGCACCATTATGAACACTGGCATGCATGTATCTTTTCTAACTAAGAGTTTTCATCTTTTCCAGATATATTCAACAGATGAATGGATAAAAAAGATGTGAGGTATATACACACATATGTACAATGAAATACAAAAAAGAATGAAATTATGCCATTGGCAGGAACATGGATGGACCTAGAGATTATCGTACTAAGGGTAATAAGGCACACAAATACCATGTGATATCACTTATACGTAGAATCTAAAAAACAGTACAAATGAGCTTATTTACAAAACAAAAACAGACTCACAGACATAGAAAACTTATGATTACCAGAGGGAAAAGGGAGGAGCGATAAATTAGGAGTATGGGATTAATAGATACATACAACCACATATAAAATAAACAGTAAGTCCCCACTATATTGCAAGGGAACTATATTTAATATCTTGTGATAACTTTTTTTTCCTTTTGTCTTTTGTCATTTTAGGGCTGCATCTGCGGCATATGGAGGTTTCCAGGCTAGGGGTCTAATTGGAGCTGTAGCCGGCAACCTACACCATAGCTCATAGCCGGATCCTTAACCCACTGAGTGAGGCCAGGGATCGAACCCGCAGCCTCACGGTTCCTAGTTGGATTTGTATCCGCTGCACCATGACAGGAACTCCAGAAAGGAATTTTTTATAAGAATACAATCGATACATATACACACATATATATCTAAATACATCTATGCCTACAACTGAATCACTTTGCTGTACACTTGAAACTAAGACAATATTGTAAATCAATTATACTTCAATAAAAATTTTAAAAATAAAATAAAAGCACTTAAAGAGTACCTCTGTATTTAAGGAACTGAAGTAAGTACTTGAGGTCGCTGTAGTTCTGCAACAGGAAAAAGTCTAAGGAGCAAAATGTTAACTGTCATAGGGAAGCTGTGACAATGTGAAAATTCTTGCTAGGATGACCAAAACTAGGGGTCCAGTCGGAGCTGTAGCCGCTGCCTACGCTACAGCCACAGCAACATGGAATCTGAGCTGCGTCTGCGACCTACAGCACAGCTCACAGCAATGCCAGATTCTTAACCCACCAAGGAAGGCCAGGGATCGAACCCACGTCCTCATGGATGCTAGTCAAGTTCGTTAACCACTGAGCCACAGCAGGAACTCCTATTCTGCCTTCTAATAGCAAAGATTCATTTGCCTGCTTCTTATACAGAATGTACTATTTTGTGTCTGATTCTGTCACTCAATATCATGTTTCTTATTTGGAAATGTACCCAGTCTCCTCAGTCACCAGGAAATAGCAGTTAAAATCACAACGATATTCCACAATATCCAGCGCTGGGGAGGACATGGAACACTGGGTCTCTCATACACTCTGGGGAAGAGGAACTTGGTAAATCATCTTGGAAAACTAAATGTCATTATCTTCTAAAAGCTTTGTATTGGCTCTCTGGACATACTGTTTTGTGAAGTGCTTGTTTTAAGATTAGAAAAAATTAAAAGACAACAAAACAAAGCAGAAAGAGGGACATTAATAGAGATAAAAGCCAAAGTGAATTAAATAAGAAAACAAAGAAAGTAAAAATAAAGCCAAAACCTGGTTCCTTCAAAACTACTGTAAAGCTAATTAACTCCTTGTAAACCTGTTTTAAGATGAGTGACAGAAAAAGAAAATGCCCAAGATTAAGAATAGGAAAAGAGAAAAAAAATAACGAGAAAACAAATTATAAAAGAATAAGAATGAAACAGGCTAGTGAGCTCAGAAACAGATGCACACACGTTTCGATACTTGATTTAAAGAGAAAAATGGCACTGGGGCAAGTGGAGAAAAGGACAGTGTTCTCACTAAATACGCGGGGTCAACTATATAGCCACGGAACGTGTGAATCTTGACCACTATCTTTACAGCATGTGCACGACATTATTCTAGATGGTCTGTCTATATAAACAAGAAAGGTAAAACACTATAAAGCTTCTACCAGATCATCTAGAAGAAAATCGTCATGACCTTAGGCTAAGCCGACTTCTCAATCAGGCAGTTGACAAAAAGCTCCAGGTATGAAGGAAAAGGTTGACAAACTGGACTGCGTTAAAAGTAGGAACTTCTGCTCATTGAAAGACATCATTAAAAGAGTGAAAAAAGCAAGCCAAAGAGGAGGTTTTGCAACACATGTAACGAAACTGCACCCAGAGGTTCCTGGGTCCAAGCCTTCCTCTCTTTCCATTCTGCCACCTCGAATGATTAGGGGCTTCTTGTCAAGGGGTGAGGGGATCGTGGTAATGCAAGAAATCACATACCTGAAATACCAAAACCGATGATAAATGCAATTGCTCCAGCCAGAATGATGATGATGCTAATGATGCTGTGGGGAGAGAGAGAGACAGGAAATTACTTCTTCATTCCATTTGACCTGCTGCTTTGCATCCTGGGCTGATACTGCTTATTTCTAAGAGGTGCCACATAAAAAATCTCAACATTTTCTTTAGCACAAGCCCTGTTCTAGAAGTGGGTACCTCAGAAAGGAGTGTCAAAAATTCCATCCTTCATCCCCGTCCCCCTGGGGCGCTGGGATAGATGAAAGGAGTGGCTCTTTTATCTGACTGTGTACGTCATCTTACCTGCCTCTGTCCAGACCAGGAGGATCACATACAAAGACTGCTGGGGAAACCGACGGCAGTTCTGTAACGCCAGGTGCCCCTTGCGGGAGACTGCTTCCATACCCCCCCGCCACATCATTAATCTGCCTGTTTTGTCTCCTTCCTTAGACTTTAAACTCCACTGAGGACCAGGGTCGTGTCTTCACTTGGTACCCACTCAGCCTGTAGATCCCCTGTGAGTTGTTTTCGCTTATTAAAAAATCAGTATGTATTTACTGGACAAAGTTTAGAAAATGTAAATAAGCAAAAACTGGACAATAAAATCCCCTGTAATGCCATCATCCAGACATAACTACAGTTAGCTTCTTGATAACAGTTCCTGCCAGTTTTTAATGAGCAGATTAACAAATGGCATTTGGGAAATAAGCAAATAAGGAAGTCACTGCTAGAATTATGTTGCAGACGTTGTTTTAGGCGCTGTTTATGGATTATGTCATTTATCCATGTGACCACCTCATGAGGCAAACACATTCATCACCTCCATTTTACAGCCGAGGAAATGACATAGGTTAAGCATCTTGAAATTCACACGGTCGCTAAGTAGCAGAGCTGGAATTCAAATCCGTCTCCAGAATCTACCCTCGACTACCTCCCTACACTGCCTCCCTGGGGTGGGGGCTCCTGAATGGGGTGTGTCCCTCCTCTCTGCCCAGAGCGACCCAGGAGGGGTCCGGCTTTAGCTGGTAAGGGACTCAGGCAGAACAGAAGGGGCAGGGCAGGGCAGGGCTGGGGTGGCGGCGGAGCAGTTCCCGGGAAGCCTGCCCAGGGCTGGCCGGTCCGGTGCGCAAGCCATCAGCCAGGTGTCCTCGGCCACACACTCACTGCTGGTGACTCATGCACTCCCCGCACTCAGGCTCACCTTATGCAACAGGCAGGACCAAAGCAAGGCACAGGAGGCAAAGAATGATGCTACAGAGAAGAGGGAAGCACCGAGCATTTTACCTGCTGCCCTGAATAGGCTCATTGTACGCAGCTCCTCTCGGTTCAGGGATGGACCCACCCGAGAGAAACTGTTGGTTGGAGTCAACAGCTCCCTGTGGGTTAAACCCTCCTGAGGTACAGCTGTAGGGGCAGCAAATGAATAAGCAAAACGAAGCTTTGGATGACAGGGTATCTGTGATTGATTCCAAGAGGATTTGCATCTGACCACTCCCCTCTCTTTACACACCTGGTGTGGCCTAAGGTCGCACTGGTCCAAGGGTGTGAGGACAGCCAGACCAACTCACAGCAAGAGCTGCCTGCTGGCTCCTGGACTGCTGAGCCCGACAGCACACTTGCGTTTGTGACGCAGAAACCTGCCTACCGTGGGTGAATTACTTCCTTTCTTTGAGATTCACTTTCTCTGTTTTTAAAATGGAAATAAGAGTAATCCCTGGAGTTCCTGCTGTGGTGCAGCGGAAACGAATCTGACTAGGAATCACGGGGTTGCGGGTTCGATCCCTAGCCTAGCTCAGTGGGTTAAGGATCCAGTGTTGCTGTGAGCTTGTGCTGTAGGCTGTAGATGCGGCTCCGACCTGGTGTTGCTGTGGCTGTGGTGAAGGCCGGTGGCTGCAGCTCCGATTAGACCCCTAGCCTGGGAACCTCCATATACCATGGGTGCAGCCCTAAAAAAAGCAAAAAAAAAAAAAAGTAATCCCTGCCTTTATGAAAGTGTTGTGGGCTGGCGTGTATCCCCCACCAAATTCATATCTTGAAGTCCCAACCCTGGACCCTCAGAATATGCCTTTATTTGGAAATGGTTACTGCAGATGATGTCGTACTGGAGGAGGGTGGGCCCTGGATTCAGTATGATTGGTGTCCTCACAAAAGGGGGAAATTTGGACACATCGACACTTGCAGGGGAGACACCACGTGAAGATGAAAGCAGAGATCTGCAAGCCAAGCCGACACCAAAGATGGCCAGCAAACTGCCGGAAGCCAGGGAGGAGCCTGGAAGATTCTCCCTCACAGCCTCGGAAGGACCAGCCCTGCTGACGCCTGGACTGCTAGTCTCCAGAACGGCGAGGCAATGTGTCTTTCTTGTGAACCGGTCTGCGGTTCTCTGTTTCCGCAGCCCTGGCTTACCCACACAACTGGATTGGTGTAAGGTCACGTTTCACAGTGACTGCTGCGAATTCCATAAAGGGCTATCCCGGTGTTACTTTTTGCTATGAAAAGGTTTACTTGTGACTGTTTGCTGCACGATTAAAAGCTATGACTGAAATGTGGAGAATAACCCAACTGATGATGATAAAAAAATATTACGGAATTTTGATATATCAAAAATAGCATGGACTAGGCTTGGTGCCAAGCATTCACTATGCATTTCCCTCATTTGTTTCAATTAGTAAGTCCTGTATTCTCAGTTTCTCCCATATCCTTCCATTTCTACCTTCACTGCTCCTGTTACCACCATGTCTCACCAGCACTGCTGCAACCCTCTCCTGATAGTTAGCACTGCTTCTAGCCTGCACCTCCCCAACCCATCCTTCCCATGGCCAGAACCAGTGGTGGCGTTAGAATTTCTGTATAAGTGTGGTTTTGGGGGGGGTAACCCCATTGCAAGCAGGGTCAAGGGTGATCACTGAGGCAGTATAATGCTGTCATCACAAGCATGGCGTCTGGACCCAGCCTGAATAGGTTCAGGTCCCAGCAATACCACTCACTCATTGTGTGACCTCCTTGTGAAGATTGAGTCAACACATTTTTTTATCTTTTTTAGGGCTGCACCCACAGTATACCAAAATTCCCAGGCAAGTGGTCCAATCGGAGCTGTAGCTGCCAGCCTATACCACAGCCCAAGCAACCTGGGATCTGAGCCGTGTCTGCGACCTACACCAAAGCTCACAGAAATGCCAGGTCCTTAACCCACTGAGCGAGGCCAGGGATCGAACCCACATCCCTATGAATACTAGTTGGGTCCGGTTCCATTGAGCCACGACGGGAACTCTGAGTCATCACATTTTAAAAGATCACCTAGAATAGTGTCTTGCACATAGAAAGCTTCTACTAAGCATTAGCTATTTTCACTCTTGTTTTCCCATTAGGGTTATGTAGCAAGCACATGTTCCTAAGTATAGGTTTCCTCGGTGCTGCTGTGGGGACCACCTGGGGGATGGCCACTGAGCTCCTGATAAGAATGATTACAGAACTAACCACAATAGTCCTCTGCTTAGAACCTGAAGCGCCTTTCCATTTTCCTCATGATAAAAGTCCATGCTTGGATGTGGCCAACACGGCCTTCCAAAGGGGGTCTCGCCCTCTCTCTCTGGCCCTGCCTCCCTCCACGCGACCCCGGCATCCTGCACTCCAGCCACACTGGCCTTCACCGATCCCCTGCACGGGCCTGCCTGCTCCACGGAGGGGGTCGGGCAGCAGACACTGAATAGATACCTGGAAACTCACCAGCAGGGGCAACAGCAGAGGTCGTACGTTTCCGTCAAAGCATTTCCGTCAAAGCGGCTGAGCCCACCTCTCATACCCCCAGGCCCAGGTGCTCCCGCCGCTGTGGAAGCAGAAGCCTGCTGCCTGCCAGCAAGTCCCCGTCTAGGCGGGAACCACCCTGACGTGTGTTCTGAACCGGTATCCCCTTGGGACACAAGCACCCCCAGAGCCTTGGAAAGAGCAGCAGGAACTACCAGGGCAGCCAAGTGAGATAATTCCCGTCTGTTGCTTATTGATTTCTTAAAAGATGAATAAGATATTTTTACAGAAGGCGTTCTTACATTGCTTTTTGGTTTTTACTTCCCCAGAGTAATTTCCAACAGCTATGCTGCAGGGAACTTTTTTTTTGGCTGTGCCCATGGCATACAAAAGTCCCCACTGAACCAACACTGGATCCTTAACCCACTCGGCTGCTAGGGAACTCCAGCGACAGAAAATCTTTAATGCAAAACTATGTCTTCTAACCACTGCATTGGAGTTCATAACGCGCATGTGTCAGACACTCCTTCCAAAAGGCTCCAGGGGAAAGTCAGTGCCCTTAGAGGACTTGTTCATTTAGCAAACATTTATTAAGCACTTACTATGTGAAAGGCACTGGCTCTGGGCAATACAGAGAAGCGTGGAGACGAAGAGAACAAAGTGCCTGCCCTCCGGGAGCTGAGAATGTAACTGAGGTGTAAAACACAAACACAACACACACAGACACATACTCTCCACTGTGATAAGACCCATCGTGGTCAGAACTTCAGTAAAGGGGGAAACAAGTTCTCACAGGAATTCTAGGGCGGTAGGAGGTATTGAAATCTGAGAGATAGAATCAAATAGAATCATTTTCAGGAACAAATTTCAAAGAAAGTGAAGAGAAAGGCTTGATTCAGAAATATAGCCAACTCATGCCGCTGCGCACTGCCTCTCCAAGGCAGAAGCACCAAGAAAAGCGGTTATTGCTGCTGCAGCGGGTGCTCCCACTTCAGGGCTCTGGGCTGAGAGGAGGTGATGGCAGGGGCTGCAGACCCCGGCCTTTCAGGGGAGGGAGCGGCCTTGCAGCCTGCGACTCTGCCAACACGTCCACGTGCCCCAGCGAGGACGCCCCGCTCACTTCCCTCACACTTCTCCGCCGCGGCTGCCGCACGTGAAGGAAACGAGGCATTTCTGTTAGGAGATGACACCTGTTCCTGAAGCAGCGCAACATTCTATACAATCACACAATGACGGTAACAGGGCTTATGGGGGAAAACAGTTACGGAGAAACCATTTAAAATCTGTGCGACTTTGTAATTGGTCCCCGAGAGACACAGTAATTGGTGCCCTGGGACAGAACTGGGACAGGCAAAGCAGGCAGCTCAGTAGGCCCAGAAGTTGCTTCGAGGGAGTGAAAGATGCACAGTGTCAGCTGAGTGTATCTCCGGCCTAAGGTGCTGTGCGCCGGGGCGCTGTGAAGGTGGGTGTGATCGCGGGAGGCGGAACTTGGGAGGGGTACGGCTGGGACGCGCCTCTCTGGGTGGGAACCTCAAGTGCAGATGTTCATTTAAAATTACAAGAAAAAAGAGGAGTTCCCATCGTGGCGCAGTGGAAACGAATCCAACTAGGAACTATGAGGTTGTGGGTTCGATCCCTGGCCTTGCTCAGTGAGTTAAGGATCCGGCGTTGTCGTGAGCTGTGGTGTAGGTTGCAGACGCGGCTCGGATCCCGCGTTGCTGTGGCTGTGGCGTAGACCAGCAGCAACAGCTCCTATTAGACTCCTAGCCTGGGAACCTCCATATGCCACAGGTGCAGCCCTAAAAAGACAAAAAAAATAATAATAAAAATTAAATTAAAAGAAAAAAGAATGGAAAGCCACACTGAGCCCTTCCCACTGAAGCTGTCATTCTTCTCTGCTATTTCAGCCCCCCTTGCCTTGGGAAAAATTGCTGCTGCACCAACATTACACCATCAATTCCATGTTAAACTGTTATTGTTCCCCTATTTTCCATATATATATATAATCTTTTTAGGGGCCGCACCCTTGACATATGGAAGTTCCCAAGCTAGGGGTCAAATTAGAGCTGCAGCTGCTGGCATACACCACAGCCATAGCAACGCAGATCCGAGCCACGTCTGTGACATGCACTGCAGTTCACACCGGTGCCAGGTCCTTACCCACTGAGCAGGGCCAGGGATCGAACCCACATCGTCATGATATTGCTTGGGCTCATTACCACTGAGCCACAACGGGAACTCCTATTCCTCTATTTCTGAACTACATATAAGCTAATTGGTGCTACAGAATCTATATTGCAGTAGACAGACTGTATGAATGAACTGCCAAGAAATAAACTAGGATAGAGATACCTGCCTCCTAAGGACAAGCTCTCATTGTATCAGAGGCCCATGAGGGTGACTAATGCTCACTAGTCTGTGTGCCAGTGCTCCACATGCAGAATCTCATTCATTCCTTACAACAATGCTGTGACCCAAGTACCACCTTCTCCACCTTTTTACTTGTGGGAAACTGAGGCTTAGCCTAAGTCAACGACCAAGCTCTCGCAGCCAAAGTGGGAGAGCCGGATCTCAAAGTCAGGGAGTCCAACTTGTGGGCCTGTGCTCCTGAGAGCCACACTTCTAGAAAAAGTGCCACAGGGGAGGAGGCCAGGTGTGGAGGGCTCCCCCTCAGCCCCACCCCTGCGTGTCTTCCCTAGCCCCACTGCTGGCTGAAAACAGGGACCTTCTGGGTCTGTTAGGCAGCTGTGTACAACGCTCATCCTGGAAACCATAAAGCGCTCTTTGTTTCATTCAAACGTCAGCGGTTTCTATGTGGTCCAGTTTCAGCCTCCTTCTCAAACACTTAGCAAACTGTGAGACATGGCGTTCCACACAGACCATTAGCGTACCTCCACTCACATAACTGATAAATGATCCACACTCTGAAAACTAGGTACGTTAGCAAACGTGGGATTAATCTGAATACAGTCTACTTTAGCATTTATAGCAACACGGATGGACCTAGAAATTATGCGAAGTGAAACCAATCAGACAATGAGACACCAACATCAAATGCTACCACTTACATATGGAATCTAAAAAAAGGACACAATGAACTTCTTTGAAGAACAGAGGCTGACTCACTGACTTTGGAAAGCTTACCGTTTCCAAATGAGACAAGTTGGGGGGTGGGGGGATGGGCTGGGGTTTGGGATGGAAATGCTATAAAATCTGGTTGTGATGGTTGTTGTACACCTATAACTGTAATAAAATTCATAATTACAAAAGATATTACAGACAGAATATCTGAGTAAATCAAGTAAATACATGAATTAATCAAACCTATTACTTTGTTTATAAACTAACAGGGTGTCTAGGTTTGTAAAGGAATGTTGAAATTGAAGACACTTATTTCAGCCTGTCCAAAGAATCTCTCTCTCTTTTTTCCCCCACAGAGACAAGGCATTATTTTTAACACTGAAACACAGCGTTGGGCTTCAAGGTAACATAATGTGATCATTTTCTAGATATTAGTCTAGATTTTAGGTTTCTGAGAAGCTTAGATGGCTGTGCACTCAATTCTTTTTCCCCCAAGGAGCCGGGTGTAGGGTATATTTCACCAGCTCTGCATCTGTTCCTCTCCTTCTTATGCTGGGAAAATAAAGGCCAGCTTGGTCCCAGGGAACCGAGAGCATGAGCGTCGCGTGGAGGGTCAGGAAGAAACTGACAAAGAGGAGGAGCTGTTCCTTGGAGCTTGAGGAGCGTGAGTGGAAGAGGGGCCGCCCTCTCCGGGCAGCCCTGCTCTGTCCACACGGCTTTAATGACAGCGGACTGCATGGCTTGGTGCCCTGCAAAGGGATTTCAGGAAACGGCTTATGAGGGATCTGGGTGCTTTTGAGTTCGGGTTGAAGGCATCCTCTCCTCTCTCAAGCTGCTACTAAGGGTCATGACACAGAGCCGCTGGGGCTCCAAAGCACAGGCTCCAGGATCATACCATACCTGGGCCCCCCCGGGAAGACGTGACCAGCAAGTCAATTCCACCTTGCATGCCACTTCTTCTGAATGATTGACAGTGGTGGCCCTGGATATCATGTTGCAAAAGAATGCAAGGCTGGCTCTGGGCTTAGCAGGAGAGGGGGACATCAAAGACTAGTGATTTCTAAGTTAGCTCTCAGGCCCCACGTGTGCCATCCGGGGGTTAGCGGCAGCACACGAAAATGGCTTTAACTGACTGATCGCTACGAACAACCTGAGTCTCGGGCCTTTTTTTTACATTAAAAAACAAAGTACAATTGATTTACAATTCTGTGCCAATTTCTGCTGTAAAGCAACGTGACCCAGTCATTCATACATATTTCCTTTTTTCCCTTTTTAGGGCCACGCTCGTAAGCACATGGAAGTTCCCAGGCTAGGGGTCCAATCAGAGCTGCAGCTGCCTGCCTACACCATAGCCACAGCAACACCAGATCCGAGCCACGTCTGCCACCTACACCACAGCTCACGGCAATGCCGGATCCTTTAACCCACTGAGCGAGCCCAGGGATGAGACCCACATCCTCATGGATACTAGCTGGGTTCATTACCACTCGGCCACAACAGACTCCTACATTGCCTTGTCTTCTATTATCTTCCATCACATTCTATCCCAAGAGACTGGATGTAGTTCCCCGTGCTGTACAGTAGGACCTCACTAGCCTAATTCAATAGCAAAGTAGTGACAGTCCAATGGCTGCGGAGCTGACACTCCTCTATGTACATCTTGGGCCCTTGCTTTAAGAACAACACTGACTGATGTGCATATTTAGGGCAGGGCTTCTCAAGCTCAGCCCTACTGACAATTTGGGCCAGATGATGGGGACATCCTGTGCATTGTAGGATGTTTAGTGCCAGCAGCATCCCTGCCCCTCTTGTGACAACCTAAAATGTCTCAGAGGTCTCCCCCAGCATTGCGAACCACTGATCTAGGAGAAGCTGGACCAGGGTGGTGGTGTGATTAGAAGACAAGACTTTTGAAGAATAGTTAGAAAAACCAGGGGAGTCTAATGTAGAGAGGACTAACGACAGTGAGGATCCCTGGAAGGCTCTGCGGGCCTATTCTCCATCATTCTGGGAACAAGGAAGCTGGCAGGTGCAAGTTCTAGGAGGTCAGGCTTAGTTTCTGCACACGGAGAAACTTTCCAGCATTGCTCTCTGGCCGTGGCCCCAGACTGTTTCTCATTACTGGGTGTGGACGTACAGGCGGCGGCTGAGCAAACACTTAGCGAGGGAAGTGGGTAGGGAAGAGTCTCTGGCACCAAATAAGGGTTGGAACAATTTTGAAAGGCCCATTCGAATGCAGTGGTAACACGACGCTGTAATTTTATATTCCCTGGGATTTGCTCTGGCCTTGCCTTGGCCACAGTTACATATTCTGTACGTGCCTCCTAAAACCTTTATTACTAATACAGCAATGAAAGCTGATATTTACTGAGTGCATGACCTCATTTATTGCCTCTCCTCCCCACAACACCCCTATGAGGTAGGTACTGTTATCTTTTGTTTTACAGATGAGGAAACCCAGGCCTGTGTTAAGTGAGTCATCCAAGAGCTCCTCCTCGGGAAATCACACTCCGCTGTCCCTGGCCTTCATCACTATACTGTGTTTTACATAAATCCCAAGTTTTGCAAACCCCAGGGTTCCAGTTCATTTCCAGGCTCACCTCTTGTCCAGCTGTAACCTGTGGAAGGACAACCTGCCCAGTTTTACAGAGGTGGAAGGAGTCCCTCTCCAGGGAGCTATCTTTTGCCTGAAACTCCGGAAGAAAAAATGGGAAGGGGGAGTGTCAGGTGGAAAAATACAGACCGTTCCTAACTAGACACCCTTCCCTAAACAATGTTCGCGTTTGCAGCAAAGCCATTCTATTTTGTCCTTAAGTCGGCTTTATTTATACGCACCGCCCTGACTGCTGGCAAAGCGGGCCTTAGCATTTCATCAGCCTTCCAGCCGCACAAGCAGAGTGAGACCAAAGTCAATACAAGGTGGATTACAAATCCTTTTCCTAATCGTACCTGTATTTCCTGTTCCTCCTCATTCTCACTGCGGAGAAAAAAAGATTCCTTCCTCGGTATAACTCATCCCATTGTGTTTAATAACAAACACACTCCAAACCTTTTACGAACCTCCCATGAAGTGTCTGCACTGCAACAAACGCAGGTGTCCCCTAAGCAGCCTGTGTGGTCTGAACTGCAACAGCCTCACTGCAAGTCTCTCAAAGTGGAGCCGAGGAGCTCACAGCAGCTTAGGGGAGCCTGGGCTCCTAGTAAGCACTTGCTTGTCATGATTGCTCTAGTTGTTTGGGCTGCTCTTCCGTCACCCCGGCCTCCTTCCCAGCTTGTCCCCTGTCACCTTGTTCTCCAGCCTCCACCCGCTCAGCCCAGACCAGGGCAGGCGCCCTGCTCAGTGACCGCCTGGTCGGTTCCGCGGTGGGGCACACAGAAGGCGCTGCCCTCCCTCCGCCCTTAGAGCTCCGCAGAGAGCCGGGCGCTCCATATCTGAGGCTCGCTCAGAGCGAGAGCTCAGATCCCCGAGAGTGCTGTGATTCACCCCAGACCGTGTCCAAATTACACCCTTCTATCTCCACAGGGCTGCTGTAAGGGTCCAAAGAAACCAAACCATGCTTCGAAAAGTGTAAATATTAGCTATTATTTTAAAACTGTAAATACTGCTACTCAGCCATAAAAAAGAACAACGCCACTTGCAGCAACACGGATGCAACTAGAGATTTTCAGACTAAATCAGAAAGAGAAAGACAAATATCGTGTAATATCACTTAGATGTGATACACGCATCTAAAATATGGCACAATGAGCCTCCCTACAAAACTGAAACACTCACAGACATAGAGAACAGACTTGTGGTTGCCAAGGGGGAGCGAGGAGGGAGCGGGATGGACTGGGAGCTGGGGGTAGTAGATGCAGACTATTACATCTAGAGTGGATAAGCAGTGAGGTCCTACCGTACAGCACAGGGAACTCTATCCAGTCTCTTGGGACAGACCGTGATGGAACATAATATAAAAAAGGTACTATGTATGTGTGCATGACTGGGTAGCTTTGCTGTACAGCAGCGATTGGCACAACACTGTAAACTAACTAATTTTAAAAAATTGTAAAAGCTAGTTTTTTTCTACCCCTTTTTGGTATCCCCCCCCCCCCAATTTAAATGACTTCTTGTTGCTGAGCATTGCTGAGTTTAAACTGAGCTCAGAATTTAAGACCATCCTAAAATGGCCATGCCGTCTGTCCATCGAACCCTTCTCTCCCTCTGGAGCCCTGAATTCTCCTCAGGCCGATCTGTGTCTGGTCTCCGGTTACCCCCCGCCCCCCACGTCCTTCCTGCTTCTCAAAAGCGGGTCCCATTCAAAGCCCAGCTCCGCTCTGTCTCTGCCGTCCGTCCCGAAGACCTGGCCCAGAGCTCGCTCTCCTTTCTCTTCCCTTAATGGATCTGAGGGAGTGAGGCAGGAAGGTGAACCCCAGAACCTGTGAGAGAGGAAGATGGCCCGGCCCTGGGGTTTGGGAGGGGCGCCGGGAGGCAGGAGCTGGACCTGAGAAGGTCTGACGGGGCAGGGCGGGGCAGGCTCCCTCCGTAAGCCTCTTCTCTCCATCAGTCACTGGGATCTGGGCCCCAGGCAGAGAGCAGGCCCACAGGGCAGGAATGGTGCGGCATCTAGATCACCTGTGAGACACTCTACCACCGCAGTGACTGTCTGCCTTTTTATTCCCTGTCCTGCCTCAGGAACCATGCACTGTCACTGAAGACGTTCAGAGAATGACTTGGGCCATCTCCTCTCACAAAGCCTAGCCCTGGGATCTGTTTTGTTGTTTGTTCATTAATAAAGCTGGAAACAGGTGCATCTGTCACCTTCAGAGCTTTTCTCTACCCAAGCACAGATACCTGTCTTAGGCAGTCTGATGCCTCGGCGTCCTGAAACGGAACACTGTCACGTCTGTACACTCCAAGGCTGCCGTCATTCACACTCGTTATTTCAGTAACACTAAAAACTATCCCCAGAGAAAAGCAGACGGCTGTTTCCTGGAAATCAATAGGGATAGGATATGGTGTGCAGTTTTCCAGAGGTCCTGCCAGGAGTTCCACTGCAAATCCTCACCTGCTGGGGACCCGTACTCTCTTCTTTCAGACATGGGTGCGGCCACGTAAAGTTTTTGAGATGGAGGCGCGGCAACCAGGCTGCCGGACCCATTCTCTGAGGGCCTGGTCTGCCTGAGCTGCACTCATCGGCTGCCCTGGGGCTGTCCGTGTGCCACAAGCCTTGGCTGCCCACACCACGGGCAGTTCTGAAACCCAAGGCCGGGGAGATGCTCCCTGGCCTAGGAGCCATGGCCGTCATCGCGCTGCACCCCCTGTGGACCCGTCTGTCCGTTACAGACACAAAGGAAGCTCCCCTGGCCTTCCTGGATATCCCGGGATCTGTACCCTGCCTCTGTCCTGGAGCTGGGCTTGAACCCCCGGCCTTTGTATGATTTCGGACTCTGTTCTCGCTTGGTCTTTCTCCTCCGGTCCAGCCTGAGTTCTGGGGCTATGGTCTCAGCTTTCTCCTACAGATTCATGGTTCCTGCCTTCGCCCTGAGACTACACGTAGGAAGGACCTACTGTGTTCTCCTACACCCGGGCCGACCCCCAGCCCAGACCCTGTGGGCCACCCTAACCCACTGCAGTCCAGGGCCTGGCACCGACCCAGACACTGGTTACAGGGCTAAAATGGAACACAGGACTCCTGTTTTACCTTCTGATTAAGGCCTCTACACATTCAGACACCAGAGCTTAAGATCTGAGATGAAAGCTTATGATTTAAAAGCTTAGGATTTGATCTCAAGTATTGATCTGAGCATAAAAAAGTGAATACATACGAATTCTGAAAGTTTAAGAAGTTTGAACACAAATAGAAGCTCAAGAAGAGTTTACTTAAATTTGTGGTTAGGTTATCCCACTTCTTGCCCCGCTACTGGCCCCCTGCCTCCATGTTCTGTTCTATATTTATTTATTTGCTTTTTAGGGCCACAGCTGCAGCATATGGAAATTCCCAGGCTAGGAGTCAAATCTGTAGCCACTAACCTATGGCACAGTCACAGTCACGCTAGATCCGAGCTACATCTGTGACCTACACCACAGCTCATGGCAACGCCAGATCCTTAACCCACTGAGCGAGGCCAGGGATTGAACACACATCCTCATGATTACTACTTGGATTTGTTTCCACAGAGCCACAGTGGGAACTCCCCACATTCCATTTATTATAAACTACTTTGGGCTCCTAAATAGGTTAGGCTCTTGTCTCTATTCTTTGTTCATGTTGTTTCTCTAGTTCTTGGAACATGGTTGGGATTTATTAAATGTTTATTAAATAAATGCTCCACCTTAGATAATGTTTCTCTCAGAGAGCCTAGCACACAGTACTCCAATTTATTGAAGTAATGAATAAAATAAGTATCAAAAATGTGTTACTAAGGGAAACTAACACTAACTTTTGAGCAGCCAATTGTGGGTGAAATTATCATTTATCTTCCTCTCTAAAGGAAAATCATGCTTTAAAAACTGGGGTATGGAGTTCCCATCATGGCTCAATGTTTAACGAATCCGGCTAGGAACCATGAGGTTGCGGGTTTGATCCCTGGCCTTGCTCAGTGGGTTAAGGATCCGGCGTTTCCGTGAGCTGTGGTGTGGGTCACAGACGCGGCTCGGATCCCGCGTTGCTGTGGCTGTGGCGAAGGCTGGCAGCTACATCTCCTGTTAGACCCCTAGCCTGGGAACCTCCATATGCCGTGGGTGTGGCCCTGAAAAGACAAACAAAAACCAAAAAAAAAACATCGTGGTATGTGAAATCTTGCTGGTGCTATGAATTATAACAAAATGCCTTGGAGGGCTGGAAATAGGAGAAGAGCTGGTTGGCTGGGGTCAAGAAGGGAACATGGAAAAGGAATTAGCTGATAACAGCTGTGCTTGATTACTTGTTAAACTTGTGTCCCTTTAGTTATTTTTCTTCACAAATGACTTAATAGAGGTGTCCTTCTGAAACAAAACTTTGCAGAGAATGAAAATTTAAATTTCCAGCAATAATGAATAAAAGTAAGTACCCTTTAAAAAATAACAATCTTAAATATGCTTCAATAAAACAAAACCAGGGAAAAACCACATACATATTTTTGAACACTTGGTTTTGATGGCAAGAAAAAGAAGAGGGATTTGGAAAGGCTAAAAATGAAGGAGACATGAATCCAGACACGAGAGAGTGGTGAACATAGTGGCAAGACAGTGGTTCCCAGACACCAAAATTGAATGTCTTAGGAGCCATGCAGAACACAGAGACAAAGCGAAGTAGCCACACAAGTGAGGGCTCTAATTGGAGACTCACATTAGCTTGGATCCCTATTCCCCCAAAAGGGCAACAATCTCATTTGGTCTTGATTCTGAGAGAAAAAATACTCTCCTGAGATTGTGTATCTACCAGTCAGTCATCATGCAGTTTGGGCCCTGAATTCCCAACATGTCCAGCCCCAAAAGATCCTAAACCAAGAATTAAGCCTAAAGAGTTCCTAGTTGGGAAAGTTTCCAATGCTTAATGCAGGCAAGAGAAAATATTCTCTGAAGAAATGTACTCTTCAAAAGATGAGTGGATACAGGAGATACAGTACATATATACAATGGAATTTTACTCAGCCATAGAAATAATGAAATAATACCATTTGCAGCAACATGGATGGACCTAGAGATTCATAATAAGTGAAGTAAGTTATAGAAAAACAAATATCATATGATACTGCTTATACACGGAACCTAAAAAAATGAGACAAATAAACTGCTTTACAAAACATAAACAAACCGACAAAAATTTATGCTTATCAGAAGGGAAGGGGGAGGGATAAATTAGGAGTTTGGGATTTAAATACACACATTACCATATACAGAACAGATAACCAAAAAGAACTAGTCTATAGATAGCACAGGGAACTGTATTCAGTATCTTGTAATAATCTATAAATGGAAAAGAATCTTAAAAAGAATATATATGTACATACAACTGAATCACTTTGCTGTACACCTGAAAATAATACAACATTGTGCATCAACTATATTTAAATAAAAAAAATGTTTTTAAGGACTGCACTTGCTGCATATGGAAGTTCCCAGGCTAGGGGTTATAGTTGCTGACCTATGCCACAGCCACACCAGATCCAAGCCACATCAGATCCAAGCCACGTCTGCAACCTACACCACAGCTTACAGCAACACCAGATCCTTAACCCACTGAGCAAGGCCAGGGATCGAATCTGCATCCTCATGGATACTAGTTGGGTTCGTTTATGCTAAGCCCCAATGGGAACTCCCTAAATAAAAATTTTAAAACATGAAAAATACAGTTTTCCTACAAGGAAGATAGAAAGAAAGAGAAAGGAAGGAACTCTTAACCCAGGTCTCAATGAATTGCAGCAAATGAAATTCCCCAAAATATAAGCTCATTAAAAAAAAAAATTAAATACACAAAAAAACTACCATGAACAAAAGCTGGTAGAAACAAGCAGATTTGAAATGAAAAGACTTTGAGTATTAGAACCACTAGATACGGAATATAAAATAAGCCTTTAAGATTTGTTAGAATAAATGAAAGAGGGAATGGAAAGCCTAAGTAAGAAACAAGAGGCTAAAAAAACTGATCAGAAAAATTTGAAAAAGACCCAGGCAGAATAACTAGAAATGGAAAACAATTCATTTTTAAAACTCACTGGACAGGTTAAATAGTAGGCTGGATACAACTGAAAGAGAACTGGTTAATCAGAAGTAAGAGTTGAAGGAATTATACACGGTGTAGTATAGAGAAACAAAGAGGTTTAAAATGTAAAAGACTGGGAGGAGGGGATCAGAATGGTGGATAAGAGGAGCTCATCTTCCCCTATAAACATATCAAAAAAATCCACATGTAGAACAATTCTCAGAGAAAACCACCTGGAAACTGGCAAAATGTACAACCAAAGCTGCAAGAACAATCTCCACATAACCAGGAAGGACGGGGGGGGGGGGGGGGAGGCATCAGAATGGGAATGGCGCCCCTGGGAGGGATCTCGAAGGACGGGAAAATCCAAACAGGCAGATCCTCACTCTTGAGAGCCCCTTTGTCTACTGGGAAGTCCGCCAGGACAGACAGTGGGGCCGGAGAAGCCTAAATTCTATTTGCAAGGAGTGCCTGGGTGCTGGCTCGCTAACAGTCAGGGCAGAGAGATCTGTGCTGGTGGCTGCCACCTTGCTGCACTTCCCAGTCCAAAGAGGGGAACAGCCTGTCCCAATCACTCCACACTGTAGCCTCACATGAGATCAAAGCAAAGGGTCAGTCTAGCTGCACAGAGACAGACCAGGGCATCTGGGGTGTGATCCCTGAACCGCAGAAACTGGTGTCAGTGTACACACAGGGGTAGTGGGTTGAACTGGGTAGACATTGTTAACTTGTGCACTGGGCCATGGGGTGAGCCAGGCAGATATTGTCAGCACATGTACTGGGCAGCACCATAAGAATACACAGTGGTTAAGTGCTGAATCTTGGGCAGACAGGCCTTGGGAGAGGACTTGATCTAGCTTCATGGACACAGCTACAGGGTTTGGGGTGTGGTGTCCAGGAGAATCCATGGAGCCCATTGTCAGCATTCATGGTGGGGCTGGATTAGGCCCTAGCAGACATTAGCACCACAGAAACACACAGTGGCCGAGTGCCAAGTCTCAGTGGGCAGGACCTGGGTAGAAGTATGCAGTGTCTCATTTCCCAGGAGGGGCACTCCAGCTCCACTCACCCCATACTACAGCTTGGTGCTGATCTGGGTGGACACATCCTGGAAGACATCTGCCACAGAGGCAGCACAGGTCCCAGACAGAAGCACAGCCACCTCAATTCCTATAGTCACAGCACCCCAGCCCCCAGACCCAGCCTCTTCCACAACACAGCCTAGCGCTAGGTCTAGGATGAATACAACAGAGGAAGGAATGTGACTTTGAGCTGCTTCTGGGAGGAACTGTGGACACCTGCATGAGTGGTGCATAGGTTCACTGTGACCATGTGGACCTCATGGCAGGAAGTGGTATGATATATTCAAAGTCCTGAAAGGGAAAAACCTGCAACCTAGGTTATTGTACACAGCAAGATTATCATTTAAAATATAAGGAAAGATAAAAAATTTCTCAGACAAGTAAAAAATAAAATAATTCAGCAATACCAAACATATCCGAAAAGAAATAGTCAGATTTTTGCTAAATAGAAAAGAGGCAAGACCTTATAGGAAAAGGAAAAATCAAAATAGGAAAGGTAAACATATAAAAGTATTTAAGATCACTTACATAAGCTGGTACAGAGATATAAAAACAATAAAAAATTTGTAAAAGTGATTATAACTACAATTAACAGCAAAAAGATAAGCATGAAGATGTAAAAGAGGATATCAAAAAATCACAAAATATGGTGGGAGGGAATATAAAAATTTACATCTTTTAGAATGTGTCTCATTTTGTTTAACTATCAGTTTAAAGCAAGTAGATAGTTATGGGTCAAAATACTTAAACATCAAGGTAACCACAAATCAAAAACATACAATAGATTCACAAAAATCACAAAGAAAAAAATGAGCATACAAAAGAAAACCATCAAGCCATAAAAGGAAAAAAAAGAAAAAATGAAAAAAGAACTACAAAGCAACTAGAAAACAACGTTTAAAATGACAGTAAGTACATACCTATCAATAATTACTGTAAATGTAAATGGACTAAATCCTCTGATCAAAAGACAGAGTGGTAGATCAGATAAAAAAACAATATGCTGCCTACAAGAGACTCACTTCAGGGTTAAGGACATATAGATTGAAAGTGAGGGAATGGAGAAACATATTTCATGCAAATGGAAATGCCAAAAAAGTGGGTGCAGCAATACTTATGTCAAACAAAACAGACTTTAAAACAAAGCCCATAAAGAAAGACAAAGAAGGCCATTATATAATGATGAAGGGACCAATACAAGAAGAGAATATTATATTCATTAACATATACACACCTAGTATAGGAGCACTTAAAATACTAATAGACGTAAAGGGGGAAACTGACAGGAATACAATAAGAGATTTTAACACCCTACTGACATCAATGGACAGATCATCCAGACAGAAAATCAATAAGGCAACAGAGGTCCTAAATGAGACAACAGACTAGATACACTTAATTGATACCTTTAGGACACTATACCCACCTCCTCAAAACAAACCACATTCTTTTCAAGTGTGCATGAAACATTTTCTAGGATAGAGCACATACTAAGTCACAAAATAAGGCTCACCAAATTTAAGGGTGCAGAAATTATTTCAAACATCTTTTCTCACCACAATGGTATGAAATTAAAAATCAACAAGAAAGGAAAGTGGGAAAAGAATACATAGAAACTAAACAACATGTTTCTAAAAAACCAATGAGTCAATGATGAAAATAAAGAAGAAATCAGAAAATATCTCAAGACAAATAACAATGAAAATATAGCATAATAAAAATCTATGGGATGCAGCAAAAGTAGTTCTAAGAAGGAAGTTCACAGTGATTCAGACCTTCCTCAAAAAACATGAAAAATATCCAATAAAAGCCCAACCTACTACCTAAAAGAATTAGGAAAAGAACAAGCAAAACCCAAAGTTAGCAGGAGGAAGGAAATAATAAATAACAGACGGAATAAATAAAATAGACATAAAAGATAATGAAAAGATCAATAAAACCAAGAGCTTGGTTTTTTGTTTTTTTTTTTTGTCTTTTTGCCTTTTCTAGGGCCGCACCCGCGGCATATGGAGGTTCCCAGGCTAGGGGTCTAACAGGAGCTGTAGCCGCCGGCCTATGCCACAGCCACAGCAACGTGGGATCTGAGCCGCATCTGCAACCTACACCACAGCTCACGGCAACGCCGGATCCTTAACCCACTGAGCAAGGCCAGGGATCGAACCTGCAACCTCATGGTTCCTAGTTGGATTCGTTAACCACTGAGCCACGACGGGAACTCCGAGTTTTTTTTTGAAAAGATAAAGAAAACTAACAAATTTCAGACGTCAGAAAATACTACAAAGCCACAGTAACCAAAACGGCATGGCACTCGTGCGAAAACAGAAATATAGATCAGGGAAACAGAATAGAGCCCAGAATTAAACCTACATATGGCAATTAATCTATGACACCAAGAGGCAAGAATACACAATGGAGAAAAGATAGTCTCTTTAACAAGTGATGTTGGGAAATTATTGATTTACATGTAGCTGCCTGGCTTTCCTAACACCACCTGTTGGAAAAGCTGAACACCATGTACAAAAATAAATTCAAAATGGTTTAAAGACCTAAATGTGGGATATGACACCATAAAAGTCCTTAAAGAGAACACAAGCAAAACATTCTCAGACACAAATCATAGAAATATTTTCTTAGATCAGTTTCCCAAGGCAAAGAAATAAAAGCAAAAATTAACAAATGGACCTAATTAAACTTACAAGATTTTACACAGCAAAGGAAACCATCAACAAAAAGAAAAAACAACCTATGGAATGGAAAAAAAAAATCTTTGCAAATGATGCAACTTACAAAGGATTAATATCCAAAATATACAAACAGCTCATACAATTCAATATTAACAAAAGAAACAACCCAATCAAAAAATAGGTAGAAGACCTAAATAGACATTTCTCCAAAGAAGGCCTACAGGCGGCCAACTGGCACATGAAAAGATGCTCAACATCATGAATTATTAGAGAAATGCAAATCAAAACTACAATGAGGTGTCACCTCATACTGGTCAGAATGGCCATCACTGAGAAGTCTACAAGTAATAAATGCTAGGGAAGGTGTGGAGAAAAGGGAACCCTGCTACTCTGCTGATGGGAATGTAAACTGGTACTGCCACTATGGAGAAAAGTATGGAGGGTCCTTAACTAAAAATAAAGCCACCACAGGATCCAGCAGTCCCACCTCTGGGTTTATATCCAGGAAAGACAAAAACTCCAATTTGAAAGGATATATCCACTGCCATGTTCATAGCAGCACTATTTACAACTGCCAAGAAATAGAAACAACTCAAGTGCCCATCAACAAATGATGGGCTTAAAAAAATGTGATTTTATATTTATATACACACATCACACACACATATATATAATACATGCACACATATACAAACACAATGACTGTTACTCAGCTATAATAAAGAATAAAATATTGCCACTTGCAGCAAAATCAACGGACCTGGAGAATATTATATTTAATGAAGTCAGACAGAAAAAGAAAAATATGACATCGCTTACATATGGAGACTAAAAATAATACGAGCAAATCTATATACAAAACAGAAATAGATTCGCAGACCTAGGAAACAACTTAGAGTTATCAAAGAGGAAATGGAATGGAGGAGGGATAAATTAGGAGTATGGAATTATGGATAAAAACTACTATACAGAAAATAGATAAGCAACAAGTATTTATTGTACAGCACAGGGAACTATATTCAATATCTCGTGATTTCCTATGATGGAAAATAATGTGAAAAAAATGTATATATACCTGAATCCGTTTGCTGACCACCTGAAATCAGCACAAAGATACTTCAATAAAAAAGAAAGTTTTCATCACAAGAATAAGAATTCTGTAACTAGGTATGGTGAGGCCTGTTAACTAGATTTACTACAGAAATAATTTCTCAGTACGTACAAATATCAAACCGTTATGTTGTACACCTGAAACTTGTGTAATATTGTATGTCAACTACACTTCGATAAAAATATTTTTAGAAAACATGTAAAAGAAAAAGATACAAACAACAAAATGAGAAATTTTTAATACGCATTTTACCAGAAGTCCAAAATGAGAGAGGGAATGGCAATATCTGAAGAGAAAAAGTGAGGTTTTTGGGCTTCTTTTTTTCCAGTACTCAAGAAAGCTTCCCACCTTCAGATTCGGGAATTTCAATGCATCTCAAGTTGGGTAAATAAAAAGGAAGCTACCAGACACTTCATAGTGAAACTGTAGAATAAAGACCCCAAAGATCTTAAAAGCAGTAAGAGAGCAGAGACATATTATCTAAAGGGATGAAAATTAGACAAATAGCTTACTTTCCAAAGTAACAAGGGAAGCCAGAAAAATAATGGAATTATATCTTCAAAGTGCCAGGAGAGAAGGAAATTTGAGATATGAAATCTATCTCTAGTACCCAGTAGGTATTACAGATACCGGTATGATAAAGGAAGAATAGGTTACCCCACTATTAAGGCTTTACGCCCCAAAGAGAAACTACTAGATGATGCTACAAAAACTTAAAAGTAAGGGAGTTCCCTGGTGGCTTAGTGGTTAAGGACTCAACATTGTAACTGCTGGGGCTCAGGTTACTGCTCTGGTGCAGGTTCCATCCCTGGCATGGGAATTTTTATATGCCATGGGTGCAGCCAAAAAAAAAACATGCTAAGATTTCTATCTTCACCATAGAGTAGAATCAGCATTAATGGTCATCCAGGGAATTTGTTTCAGGCATACTGATCAAGACATGGACCAAACTCTGCTGTCCAGGGGTCCAAGCTATTAGAGACTCCAGGAGATGAACCTACGGGGCCAGCTGAGGGTAACCTGAAGCCCAGGCAGCACTGGGCTAGTCACATGGATGATAAGCTTGTCCTTAACGTATTAGCAAAGCGGGGAAGGCAACCTGTCCTGTCTCTCCCAACCTGACCAACACACTCACACATGGGGGCCAGAGATCAGAGTTCAGGTTCAAGGAACTTATCAAATTTATAGGAGTTCCCGTCGTGGCTCAGTGGTTAAACGAATCCGACTAAGAACCATGAGGTTGCGGGTTCGATCCCTGGCCTTGGTCAGTGGGTTAAGGATCCAGCGTTGCCATGAGCTGTGGTGCAGTTTCAGACACAGCTTGGATCTGGTGTGACTGTGGCTATGGCCGGCAGGCTACTGCTCTGATTTGACCCCTAGCGTGGGAACCTCCATATGCCATGGGAGCGGCCACAGAAAGCAAAAAAACACACAAAAAAACAAAAAAAAGAACCAGGAATAACTGTGGATTCAAACTATGTTGTTTGTCAAGACCAAAGGGGTGGAGGGTGGAGTTAGGTCTCCTCCAAAGACACTTAGAGGCAGATTCCTTAAGGACAGAAGAAAGCCTCCCCAATTTTAACTCAGTCCTGAAACTGACTAGCTTTGCCTCTTGCTCACCTACATGGAGATGAGGAAGACACTAAATGCTGTTAAAACTGCCACGTCAACCAGCTGCATTAAATCTTGACTTAGATTTCAGAAGTTAGGGTAAGAAATCAGCTTTGTTAGTGTCATATTTACAACGTTTCTTAGTTTCCTGCCCCTTTCCAGGCCTATCTTTCTCAAATCAAGGACAGAAACAATTCTTCACACTTTAGTCAAATACAACAGTCCCTGTGGTCACAGAGTTGAGGGTCCCAGGAAGGACCAGGGGTTGTGGCAGCACACAGGGTGCCCAGAAGAAAAGATGCGGGAAGGACCTTAGGATGTTGGTCCTTTTCCATCTGGGTAATTTCTCTACCACCCAGAGAAAGCAATCATATTCCCCCAGAGGAAGTTTCTGAGGGCTGCCATGAAAGTCAGAACCTAGCTGGGTTGGGATTACCCTGGTCAGGGCCAAAGGGGCAATTTCTTGCATGAAACAGACCATTTTTTTTCCTTTTTTGGCTGCCCTGTGACATATGGTATTCCGGGACCAGGGATCAGATCTGAGCCACAGTCACGACCTAAGCCTCAGCTACAGCAATGCCAGATCGTTAACCCACTGTGCCAGGCCACAGACCAAATCTGAGTACCAGCACTCCCACGATGCCACCAATCCTGTTACGCCACAGTGGGAACTCCAAAACGGCCCTTTCTTGCTTTGAAATGGTCCCTGGTCATGGGAGTGATCTTTCCAAAAAATAGGAACTATGGTTTGACAATGGCAACGTGTGGAACTTACGGTGAGACAGGTCTAAAAAACAGAGTTTGAATTCACAACTATTTGAATTTCTGGGATACTTCAACGGCTCAGAGGGACAACAGGCAAAATAACTGAAATTACAACAATCTCCTTGGTCCTGAGACGCCCAGCTGCCCTGTGGTCCTCTCAGTATGTAAAGTGGATCGCACCTGTTAGGACAGCCAGGAGGGGGCATCTTTAGGGTCCTGGGCTCAGCAGCATCAACTCCCGTTGAGGTCCTAACTGGATCCAGCTCCCTTCTTCCCTGCCTTAGCAGCACTCAAGAAGCAAGCTCATTCCCAGCCTTGCCACTATTTTCCAAGCAATTTTATAAAGCCATGCTTTATGTTGGGATTAGAGGCTTGAAAGTGCAATGGAAAAGAAAGAACTGGGTGGGAGAGAGACTGCAGAGGACGAGAAGGCAGGTGTAGAGGACGGGGCACAGGAATGAGACACAGCGAGTGGTTCAGGCCCCAAAACCAGCCCTGTTCCTACAATATCTTAAAGCAGATTCAGAGAAGATTACTATTTTCACATTTGTCTGTCAAGATTCCTAGGCTTCCTTTCAAATTCTTAAAAAAGGATCCCTTTTCTAGCCACTTTAACCAGTTATACAGTATTACCCCAAACCCATAATTTAATCATTCCTCCAGGCACTTGAGTAACTGGGGGACACATCAATAGCATTTGTTCTAAAGCATGAAGTTCCCAAGAAGGTACCGCATTCTTTCAGCTCACTTGCAAGCTACACAGACTCCTTATTCTTTTGTGCATGACCTTCCTCCAGGGAACACTGGAAGGAAGTGTGACAATGTGTATTAGAAGCTGTCTCCTTGCGCTCATGGTTCCCTGTTCATTTCTCTATCGAATGCTTGTCACATTGTACTGAAATGATCTGTTTACACGTTTGTGTCTTCTTTAATCTCCTCGCAATTTCTCAAGAGCAGGCAGTGTATCTTTTTATTTTTGTTTAATAATAGGATGTTTAAAGTTTCCACCAAGATTCAAGATTCAATAGATGCTGCATACCTGGTCACTATGCAGAGCTGAAAAAGAAAATCTTTGCAACCAGCTCCATGATTCTTAGCCACCTCAATACCTCAATCAGATGAAGGGTGTAAAAAGGGCTCAAAGTAGGGAGGGAAGATTTGTGAAGTTATTTCTTAGGAGAAAAATTTTTTTTCCTGTGTTAGGAGGACAGATTCCAGAAATTCCACAATGCACAAAGCTCAAAGTTGGGGTATGTTGGGGACACCATGGACTACAGCCAAAGTCTTGAGAAATTGAATGTGGTCTAGAACAGGTCAACCAGCAAGGGACAGAAAGATAAAGACAGAGGGAATATGCATTTGGAGGTCACTACTTTTTTACAAAACAAGGAATAGGTGAGTTTGTCCAACAGACCAGATATTCTAGAGCCACGCTGAGTCCTCACCTATAAGAATACCTGGAGAGGGAACCTGAGCACTGAAAGACGTGTATAAAGAGGACCTTTGGGAAAATGGGCTGAGGGGGCAACCAGCCAGATGATGGAGAGGACGGGTTTTCATCAGAGGCTTCAGAAGTTTCAGCATGCATTTCCCTAGTGAATGAACTTTTAAAGGTCAAAGGGAGATAAAAATAAATTGTGCTTTGAGTATAACTTACTGGTCATGCTGGATCAATATATCAGTCACATTTATTCCACTAAGCATCAGACATAGTGCCTGACTCATCCTAGACATCTGATAAATGCCAAACTGAGCTGACTGATTTTGGAACATATTCTTCTTCTACTGAATCAAAAGACATCCATGAGGCAGCTCAAATGAATGGCAGTCTGTATTTTTATTTCAGGGTTATGTATGCTTTGGGAAATATTTTATGTAAAACTAGCTGCTAAACATAAATATACATTTAGAAATCAGCTCTTAATTCGATGCAGACAGATGGAAAGATATACCATGCTCTTGAATTGGAAGAATCAATATGGTCAAAATGACTATACTACCCAAGGCAATCTACAGATTTTTTTAACTTAGTAAATACTTTATAGCATAAAATTTACATTTGTTGTATATGATGAAAACCATGGCAGAAAAACCTTTCATTAACCTTCTCATTGAGACTTCCTTTGAAAAGTAAAGCTTTCCTGATATATCACCAGGCAATACAAGCTTTTATATAGCTGTTAAATAGTTGTGTTGGGAGGAAGGGTCTTGAGACATGAGGTATAAAAGTGAAAACAGATTTAAAAAAAAGTGCAGGGTGAAGGCCACTTTCAAAAAGCAGTCTCCAAGATATTGGCATTTTCCATGGCAAGGCAGATGCTGTGGAGTCATCACAATATGGTTTGACTATCTGAAGCCACTCGTCAAGATACTCGAGTCCTAATGCATCTGGGATATTGTCTCCTTCTCAAATTTCAACAGAACTGCCACTGCAATTCCTTTAGAACAGTCTTTGTCATAGAGCATTTTTGTGACACCTCCTTCAGGAAAATGGACAAAAACCTCAGAATTACCTATTTCAGGAAGGCATGGACTTTTTTCCATTTCTTCCCAGTTAAGGCCCTGTATTTTATTTTGAACACTTTTCTGTATGGAAGGTGTAGGCAGATACCTGAAAGGAGTACTGTGGAGCTGGAGGTCATTGTGCTGATACAAGTGACTGCTCGAAAGAATGACAACTTTGGCACAGTCACTGATTTTCACCCAGGAGAGCAGTTTCTCACAGGATGAGTTTGATTTATACTTAATAAAAACGGATCTTAACTGAAGAGCCACTAGTTTCTTTGAAGGCGATACATACAGGTCTTTCATGCTCCTCCATCACCTTTGCTTCTACCATCAGCATTTACACTGAGTTCTGTTGAATTTTCTTCTGCAGTTGCATATGTATTGTTTCAACCATTGGCACAAGACGAGCAGTACAGAAGTAACCACTCTTACACATATTCAATGTAGAAATAATCAGATCTATTGCAACATTTCCAACAGATACTGCTGGTGAGTACTATGTGTCAATCATTGTACTAGGCACTGGGAGCACAAAGGTAACAAAAGCTCCTGCCCTTGTGCAGTTTCCACCTAGTGAGGGAGTAGCTTGCATCAGGAGAGTGCACCCTGCAAGGTCAGGGACTGACCACAGGGAATGAACATGACCTTGCCACAGGGGGAAGCCAATCTACAGATTTAACACAATCCCTATCAAATTACCAATGGTGATTTTCCCAAAACTAGAACAGAAAATTTTAAAATTTGTCTAATACCCAAAGCAATCCTGAGAAAGAAAAAAGAAATAACAGGAATCAGGATTCCTGACTTCAGGCTATACTACAAAGCTACAGGTATCAAAGCAGCTTGGTACTGGCACAAAAGCAGAAATATAGGTCAATGGAACAGGATAGGAAGCCCAGAAATAAACCTATATACCCATGGTCAATTAATGTACAACAAAGGAGGCAAGAATATACTATGGAGAAACAACTGTCTCTTTAATATGCAGTTCTTGGAAAACTGGACAGCTATGTGTAAAAGAATGAAATTAGATCACTCTCGAACACCATACATAAAAATAAACTCAAAATGGATTAAAGAACTATATGTAAGACCAGATACCTACAAAACTTTTCCTCGAGGAAAACATATGCAGAAAACTGACATAAATTACAGCAATATCTTTTTGAATCTGTCTCCTGGAGTAAAGGAAATAAAAACAAAAAAAAGCATATGGGGCCTAATTAAAATTAAAAGCCTTTGCTCACCAAAGGAGAACCATAAACAAGATGAGCAGACAACCTGCAGGATGGGAGAAAATTTCAAAATACACAGAGTTTAAACAGCTCAAAAAAAAAAAAAAAACCCCACAAAACAAAACCTAAACAGCCCAATCAAAAAAATGGGCAGAAGCTCTAGACAGCTATTTCTCCAACGACGACATATAGATGGCCAGCAGGTACATGAAAAACATGCTTGACACTGCTAATTATTAGAGAAATTTAAATCAAAACTACAATGAGGTATCACCTCGCTCTGGTCAGAATGGCCATCATCAGAAAGTCTACAAATAATGAATACTGGAGAGGGTACAGAGAAAAAGGAATCCTCCTACACCTTTTTTTTTTTTTTTGTCGTTTTTGCCTTTTCTAGGGCTGCACCAGCGGCATGTGGAGGTTGCCAGGCTAAGGGTCTAATCGGAGCTATAGCCGCTGGCCTATGCCACAGCAACATGGGATTTGAGCCGCTTCTGCGACCTACACCACAGCTCACGGCAATGCCGAATCATTAACACACTGAGCAAGGCCAGGGATCGAACACGCAACCTCATGGCTCCTAGTCGGATTTGTTAACCACTGAGCCACAATGGGAACTCCCTCCTACACTCTTGATGGGAATGTAAATTGGTACAGCCACTATGGCGAACAGTTTGGAAGTTCCTTAAAAAAACTGAAAATAGAGTTGCCAAATTATCCTGCAATTCCACTCCTAGGCATATATCCAGACAAAATTATAAGTCAAAAAGATCCATGCACCTCAACGTCCATTGCAGCACTATTCACAATAGCCAAGATATGGAAACAACCAAATATCCATTGACAGATTAATGGATTAAGATGTGGTACACAATGGAATACTTACTCAGCCATAAAAAAGAACAAAATAATGCCACTTGCAGCAACACAGATGCAACTAGATATTATCATACTAAATGAAGTAGGTCAGAAAGACAAACACTGTATGATACCAGTTACATGTGGAATCAAAATATGGCTCAAATGAACCTATCTACAAAACAGAAATAGAATCACAGACATGAAGAACAGACCTGTGGTTGCCAAGGGGGAGAGGGAGAGGTTAGGATGGACTGGGAGTTTGGGGTTAATGGATGCAAACTCTTGTATTTAGAATGGATAGATAATAAAGTCCTACTGCACAGCACAGGGTAGTATATCCAGTCTCCTGGGATAGATCATGATAGAAAATATAAAGAAAAACGTGTGCGTGTGTGTGTGTGTGTGTGTCGATCATACATACATACACACACACACACACACACATATATACGGAAGCCAATGGTGTACAAGGCTCATCTGTTCCAAAGCAGATTTTTAAAAAGTTTCCTTTATGTGTAATTCCCATCCTAAAAGACTTATTATCTAAATTAGTTTTATGAAACAATTCTGAATTGTCTAATTTTCTCCTTTTTCTATGAAGATTTTTTTCCATGAACAGGTTCTACAGACAGCCTTTGGAAATGCTGGCTTTAACTTAAGCAACACATACAGACTCCACTCCCCAGTGTGGTATTTTCAGCAGGTCCCAGCAGTTTGGAATATGTTGCTCTCAATATCAAGATGCTTTCAGGAATGTTTTCTGGAAATAGGCTGCTTGGGTTTAAGTCTTGGCTTTGCCTTTATCCTGGCAAAATTTGGGGGTAAATTAATTAATCTGTGTTATTGATGCTGTCTCATCTATAAAATGTGAGCAATAATAGTATCTTCTATCTTGGGTGACTGTGAGGATTAAAATGGGGTTATATGTGTAAAATATATGGAGCAGTGCCTTTGCAAGCTAGGAGCTGTGTGACTATCAGCTGTTACCACTGCCATTATGTAAGCCTGGGGTCTTACTAAGAACTTGAGCCAGCTTTTGCTCTTCCTTTAACAGCATTTGTTCAAACTAGTTACTACCTTGGAAGTTGTTTGCTTATTGTCTCTCCCTATGGTAATGTAAGCTCCCTGAAAGCACGCAGTTTTGTATTTTGTTTGTTGCAGTATTCTGGCATTTAAAAGAGTGCCTGGAAAATAATAGGAACTCCACAAATATTTGTTGGGTAAGTGAATGAATAAATTCTTATTCTAATGAACTGGAAAAAAATATGTACTGGATGTTCCCAATTAAAAAATCTAAGTATAGAGAAAAAAGACTAGAAGGATATAGCAGAGGTGGTTATCTCTAGGTTAGAGATGATACAGATTTCATGTATTTTTTCTTTTGTGCTTTACTGTATTTTCCAAATTCTTCCCACTAACCCCACATTACTTTTGTGAAACAAATAAGGAAAACACATTAAAAAAAAGAAAACTGGTCTATTTTCTTTAGATTTGACCCAGCTCTTTCAGATGGCAGGTGGAACAGGCATTTTTCAATTTGAAGCTCCCACAAGCTGTTAACTTACAACAGTTTCCTGGGTCAGTGGCTTGTACTTTCCATAGAACTCCCAAGGTACGAGCCAGGACCCAGTGCACATGTGCTAGAAATGATCCCTAACTTTTTTTTTTTCCTTCAAGTTAGCAGACATAGGCTTCAGAACTTGCTAGTCTGTTCACAAGCTGCCCCTGATGATGCTGAGAGCCTCAGTCGGGAGAGCAGGGGCGCGAGGCAGGTAGACAGCACCAGGAGCCCAGACAATCTGAGCACTTCCTTCAGAGTCTGACACCCCCTGGGAAGGCTGGCGAAAGCTACCACTTTGTGCCTCACTTTACAATGTATTTGCCCTAAGGGTAGAAAACTGGGAACCTAGCAGGATCCTCTGAGCATATCAAACAGATTCTCTTGCAGGCCCCACACTTTCTGCCTCAGAAAGTTACCATTTACACTCAGATAACTCATTTATTAGAATAAATGGAATATGTTGGAGTCACTATTCGCGAAACTATAATTACTTATTTGCTGACCTATAAAAGTCAAGTGTTTCATTGATCTAGCACTTTGTCTATAAGAAATGTCAACTTAGAATATGAGAAAATAGCCAGATTGATTTTTTTTTTTTGTAAGTCGTGGTCATATTCAAAAGCTTTTGAGGTGTAAGTTTTCTCCTACAGTTTAAGCACAGAAGTTTGGGGGGGGGGGACCTCTTAAAGGGGTTAAAACCCTCTGGTGTTTCAAAAGAGCCAAGATCTTGGTAATTTTGAAATATCAAAACATTTATTTCTCATACCAATATCCCTCTCTGCTAACACTTCAGAGTTTTGCTTCTAAAGGCTTTCAAAGAAAGGCAATAGGGGTTTTGTCACTGAGACTCCCGGACTTTGGGTCAAGTACAGCTGCCAAGACCTTGTAAGAAAAGGAATTTGCCTCCTAAGATCCACCTTGCACCAGCCTGGCCACCTGGACTTCCCCAGCAGCTCCACACACCTGATCTTTACTTTTTCCTCTTGTCTTTTTAGGGCCGCACCCGTGGCATATGGCGGTTCCCAGGCTAGGGGTTGAATTGGAGCTGTAGCTGCCGGCCTACACCACAGCCACGGCAACGCCAGATCCAAGCCGCTCCTGCAACCTACACCACAGCTCATGGCAATGCCGGATCCTTAACCCACTGATTGAGGACAGGGATCGAACCTATGCTCTCATGGATACTAGTTGGGTTCATTAGACACTGAGCCACGACGGGAACTCCCACACTCTTAATCTTAGTATTAAAAATAATTTTTTTTTCTAGACTAGAAAGGGATATAGGCTTTGAAGGCAGAAAGCTCTAGGCTCTATTTTTTATTCCCTCTGCTTATATTGTATTAAACGGTGTGACAGTGGATAACCAGCAGAGGAACTGATGATCCATGAGAAGGAAGGAAGGGGCAACCATGGCCCCAGGGGGTCCGGCCATTAACCAATGGCTTGCTGACCTCCTTAGCTGTCCCTGCTCATTTGAAAATGGTTCTCAAAAGTAATTTGATTTCATCTGCTGGTTTTGAACATCTTCTCCTCATTCTGCCAAACATCCCCTTGGACTTTCTTACATCACTCCAAGCTTTGATTTACTCAGCTGCAAAGTGGGAAGATGAAACCCACCTCCTGCAGTTACTGAGAAATCGCGCCCAGCTCAGGCTCATCTCTCCAGCTAGCACCTGCCTTCCTCTTCCCCCCCCATTCCCGCCCCACCTCGTAGGACTTGCACTTTGCCTGGATGTTCGTCCCACTTGTCCTGGTGTGGCGAACACCTGCTCAGACTAGAAGCCACTTCCTTCAGAAAGTCTTCGGAACCACCACTGCAATCACCACCACCACCGGATTAGAAGTTGATTCCAAAGGATTCTGAAGCTGGACTGTGCTAGCATTTAGCAGACAGTATTATAACGGTGTTTATCTGTCTGCCCTCCTAGACTGTACTCTAAGTGATATTAGGTCCTGTACCTTGTATCTGACTGTAATCCTAGGATCTATGGTGCCAGATACGAAGTAGATGATTGAGAAAAAATTGTTAATCAATAATGTATGCAGAACTTATAGACGTGCACTGGCTCATGGAAGGAACCCAACATTTCAGGCCCTAATTCTGAGGTTATGGGACTCTGAGCTGATCCCACAAAAAGGCCAGCCCCAGATCTGACCTAAGTTGTTGGCCAAGAGATCCATAACGCCAGGCAACATCCCTAATATAGACAGACTCTCTGGAAGCTGAATCCAAAAGGAAAAGAACAGTGGGACGCACAGGCTTTCAATATTTCTATTAAAAAAGGAAGTCAAGATAGATGGTCTTGGTTCTTTTTAAAAATGATCCTCCTCCAATGGGCAAGGCAGCTTCTCTATAATAGATGCAGACATGCAGGTAATGCAAGAGAGCTACATGCTGCTTCACTGTCACTGTCATTATCACCTTGTGTACCTTATCTTTGATCGTCAAGGAAGTGCTGGGAGATCCATCTATTGCCCTTAAGAAAAATTAAGTGACTGGCACAGGATCACACCCGATAAACTTGGACAGGAAAGTCAAATCAGGCCCTTCTAGTTCCAAATTCCATCCTTTTCCCATGTACCATATAGCCAAAGAGAAATAGCGACGTGCACGCCCCTGCGTTCTCCAGTGTGTTCAGAGCCCTCAGCAGATGTTATGAAGGTTATTCAACTTTTACAGATAGAGGATAAATGAGATGTGAGGATCTGAAAGATTGTGGCACCTGCTCAAAGCTTATCTGTGTTTGCTCTTTCAGTGCGCCTAAGCTGAAGGCTTTGTTTCCACTCACAGCATGAGATCAGCCTTGCTCCTTTTTCCCTGCAAACTGCGTGTGTACCGCAACACCCCAGAGAGACTGAGAATTTCTTCTCACTCTGGGCAGCGCCTTCCACTGCAGGGCCCGAAACTGTCAGGGTCCCATTTAATGTTGTTTAGAGCCCACCATGCTACGACGACCGACTTTAGATGAACTCTGTGCTCTCACTGGAAGGCACGCCCCACCGTTCAACTCTCACCTTCCACATCCCTGGAGGATCAGATAACTCCTACCAACGCCTAACACCGGCTAGATGCCCAGAGCCACCGAGGGATGTCAACATGCCTGGTCACTCCACAGAGGGTCAAGTCCCACTGACGTCCACTAGGGGGAAGCACGTGAGTGACCGACCACCCTGCTAAAGGCTCCCACATGGGAAGAATTCTGGACAGTGGGACATGGGGCCTGGGGGAGTCGAGAGTAGAAGCAGCGAGGATTTAGCTGTGGCCAAGCCACTATCTCACTGCCTGCTACATGAATCTACCCCACCCAGCAGGCTCCGGTGCCTGGAGAACGACATGTTCAAAGCTGGCTCTGTGCCTGGTGTAGGACAGTTCCTTACAGAGCCTGTGTGAGGCGCTCTGCTCCCCAGGGCACTGCAGCCAAAGCGGCCTCTTCCCTGCATCCAGATTAGCTTAGCTCACCTCCCAGTTGAAAGCAAATTGGATAAACAATGAACTGGGATGATAACAACATGCTGAAGACAACTAATTAATAATGATGAGAGAGCATTCAAAACAATACCCACGTTTCTTTAGTGTCTATCATTTGAGGACTATGGGGCAGCCATTGCTGACACTTTAGTGATCCTCCCTAGATGCTTATGAGGGAGAGGAAAGCCGGGGTCGATCAAGCAAGAACCATGGTAGAGGGCCAAGGGCCGAAGAAGCTGGTGACTCTGGGTATCAAAGATGGGCAGGCGGCCCCGGGTAGGAAAATACTCACTGC
This sequence comes from Catagonus wagneri, assembly GCA_004024745.2. Lineage (NCBI taxonomy): Eukaryota > Metazoa > Chordata > Mammalia > Artiodactyla > Tayassuidae > Catagonus > Catagonus wagneri. The sequence goes on along the minus strand of PVHT020000034.1, from coordinate 7,775,895 downwards.
CCGTCCCTCCTCAGCATCTTCTCAGCCAGCCCTCCATCCAGCCCTGGGCTCCTACAGCCCTACATTCCTGTAGGTTTTTCTATTCACAGCCTCTCTTCTTTTGCAATGACTCCAGGCCACAGTTTCCCAAAGCATGCCCTGAGGTATACTAATAAGCATTGTATTTAAAAGGATTACACTGAACCAATCACAATCAAATTTAACTATAGGACTTTTCAAAACCTTTTAATATGCCACTGCGCAAAGTGAAATGTCCCAGGGGAGTGTGAGGTTGAATCATTTGAAATTATTGCTTTGTAGGACAAAATAATGGAACCTGGGTGATTTCATGTAGTCCAACCTAAAGTTATTCGGCACCTTCAATCTTACTTGACTACAGAACTCCTCTGCAGAAAATTCTTGCAGTATTAGTGTCCTCAAAACCCACTTTGGAAAACACTGTCTTAAATACTTAAATACAAAGATTATTAGGTGCTTGAATGGTGCATGTCGCTCAGACTCCAAGATGCTCAAATGCAAAAGGATAATGGATTAGGCAGAATGGAAGGCAGGCAGATGGAGGAATCCCACCAGGCCTTGGGGTTCAGTTTCCAGGAAGGGTGGCCCAATATGACTCTTCCCAACCCAGCAAAAGTACAGAAAAGCACATTACTGTTGTAGAGAGTTACAACTGCTGCTGTATTAAGGCACAAGGATTTTTTTTTTTTTAAGCTGACAAAGTGCTTTACAATATTTGGTTTTCATACACAAAGGCTCAGTAGAAGAAGCAGAATATGAAAGGGCACACAGTCTATTACTAACTCTGTAAAAATGATTTACAGTTGTGCTTAAAAGGGCAAAAACAAAAAAAAAAAAGAAAATATAGTCATTTACAATGAAGAACTATGGATGACTTTTTGTTTCGTCTTTTAAATGTTATAGTTTCATAGGAAAAAAAACAACACAAAAGTTACTCCTGTGAACTGAAGTTTGGCACTTTCAACCTGCCTCCACAAGGACTAAATCATGAGCCACTGCAGCTGCCGACCCACAGCTCTGCTCAGGGGGAAAAGCAGGAGTGAAGCGCTCTGCTCTGGGAAAACTGAACGAAGAGGTCTTTGGATAGTCAGATATTTTTTAGGAGATTTTATGTGCCCAATTCTTGCATCTCCTCGTATCTAGAAACACGCTAGAATCCTTCATAGAGATGTCAGCTCCTTGTGACTGGTGTAACCTTCAGGAGATCAGCAAGAAACTTTTGTAAAATACGTGGATGGCTGCAAGCACCTCTCCCTCACCTTTATCATATCCTGATATCCTGCCTTTTCCTCTTTAGGTGGTATTTCAGAGCTATCTGTAGTATATCTGTAGTTAAGGATAAAACAAAGAATGTCGGGGTCATCTGTGAATGCAGTCACCTCCGAGGGTATGAGCTGCTGAGTCCTGCAGGCTGTGAAAACTCAAGATACTGGCCCTGAGAGCGGAGGTGCATATCAAAGGCATGATTTCAAAGAGCCCAGGCCTGGTTTGTTCCCTCCACCTGCTTTTTGTTGCAAAAACTCATATATCCTAACTCCTCTCTCAGATTCCTGGGGCGGGTTCTCGGGGCTACCTGAGACGCTGTCTCGCAGGCTTAAGTCCTAATTTTGCCCCAAATGAAATTTAACTTCCAACTTTCAGGTTGTCCATTTTTTTTAAGTCAACAGTCCTTAGGCCTTGCATCTATACCAGGAGGTCCCCTGAGAAGGTGCCAATGCAAACTTCTTTCCTGATGGGGAGGCTGCATTAAGAAGATGATGCCCTTCCAGACAGCACTTTACTAACCGATGTCCCGCTGGCTCCTTCGCCGAGCTGGGCGGAGTCTGAGACCTTTACCCTTAAGGGCCCCTCTGCCTCTGCTTTCAGATGAAGGGCCTGCCCACCCACAGAGATCTCAAATTCTAAACTGTTTTTGACGTTTTCAACACGATCCTCTAACAACACTCTTTATGAACGATGACTAGCTTTCTAAGCAAGACCTCAAAACCCTACTGAATCCCAGTGTTTCAGAAACAGGGCACAAGGACCACGGGAAAGGAAGAGAAGAGAAAACGTTCCCACCCTAACCGCACAACCACAGCTACGGCATGGAGGGCAGAGACTTTGGGGGGCCGACTTGGGAACGTAGTTCTCATTTATAAAGCCGTGTCCATGGGAAAATGTCTCCCTAGTCTTGCTTAGGACGCTGTCCCAACAGCCCCTGTGCAGCCTGTTGGGAGAGGATGCAGCTGTAGCCAAGGAATCCCTCTGTCCAGCCTCCGGGCAGAGCCAGGCCTGCAGGACAGACTCCCGGAGCAGCAGCTTCAGGGAGGCAGGGTAACTGAGGAGCCCAGCGTCTCCTCCCCAGGGCCTGGCAGGGAACCTCTTTCTGTAAGGGCCATTCTGGAATCCCGCTTCCTCCCCGCTCCTGTCCCCCTCCCACATCGGCCCCCTTCCTTGGCTCTGGTGGAGCAGCAATATGCAAGCCCCTTCCCAGCATCCCCTGCGTGCTGTCCCGGAGGCACGTGTGAGGAAGTGCCAGGAGGCTGAGCTCCTCTCTAGGGACGTGCTCCTGGCAAAGGTGACACAGTTGGGGCCTGACACGTGGTTGGCTGTTGCTGAACTGCTCCGACCCTATATTACAGTCTCTAGATAAAGACCTCCTGATCTAAGGCCACCAGAATGACACCGTGACTTCCCCATGGACTGGCTCTTTCTCAGCTGCAAAGAGCAATCACCAAGACTTGGATCTGCTTTAAAAAAGGAAAGACAGAAGGAAAGGGATAGGAAGCTATTTCCCTGGACTGGTCCGTCAGCATTTTTTGGGGGGGGCCACACCCATGGCGTATGGAAGTTCCCAGGGGTCAAATCAGAGCTGCAGCTGCCGGTCTACACCACAGCCACAACAATGTCAGATCTAAGCCACATCTGCAAACTACACCGCAGCTCTGCAGCAACACCGGATCCTTAACCCACTGAGCAAGGCCAGGGATCGAACCCTCATCCTCAGAGATACCAATCGGGTTCGTTAACCTGAGTCACAACAGAACTCCCCAGGGGGCTTCCTGACTGGATTAATTTCTTGTCCCCATCTACCTGCCCTGGGGCTTCCCACCAGGTCGTGTCTGGAAACCGTACCCCAGGCTTCAAGGCTTCCGCTGGGGCCTGGAAGAAGCTCCCTCCCGCAAGGCACTTGCTGGTCACAACTCAGCCTCGTCCGCCTCGCAGGACTTTATGCCGGCCCCGAAGCTGACGCCAGCCTGAAGCTAAAGGACAGCTGTTCCTAAACGTATACTCTGTTCCAGGGCCCTGAGGCTTTTTAGCAAAGGGTGCAGTCAATCATCAAATATACGAAATGAGTGAAATGCCACCTCCTCATATTGGAGGCGGGTTCCCTGCAGGCAGAGCCTGCTGGTTTTGAGTTGTGTGGGGCAGCAGAGGAGGGCGGCCACCACCCAACCGGGCATAGAGAAGTGGGGGCCAGGCCAAGCCCAGGAGACGGGACCGGTCTCGCGGTGGGTGAGGTGGAGGCAGGATTCAGGCGAGTGTAGGGTCATGGAAACCAGAGAAGACTGTTTCAGACAGGTCGTTTGTGGGACGTTTGTGTTGAACGCTGTTGTGAAGACAAGATCAGAGAAGCTGACATGAGATTTGGCAACATGGAGACACTTGAGACACTGACGGTAGGGAGATCTTGGGACAGTGGGGTCAAAACCCCGCTGCAGTGAGTTGAGACACAAATAATAATAGAAGAACATGAGGTCTACACCAAGCGTCTAAGTACCTCTATAGGCATCACCCCATGTATTTCTCTCAATCTTGTGATGGAGATTCTAACACTGGGCCCATTTTACAGCCAAGGAACCCAGCCTACCCAAGGCCACCCGGCTGGAAAGTGGCAAAGCTGGGACTGCACCCAGGCCACCTGGTCCCATCTGCGCTGGAAGCCACCCCCTCACACTCACTCCACAACGCCGGCAAACCAAAATGTCACTAATTCCAGGTAGCTTTCAACAATTTTGCTAAGGGGGGGGGGCAGAGGGGGTGGGTGGGAGCTGAAGAGGTCAAGGGGCGGACTCTTGGGGCTTTTCTTTTAAGCTGGAAAACACTGACAGGTGAAGGTGTCAGAAGCCTGCCGGCTCCTGGTTTTGCAGTGAGAGAGAAAGCTCACTCCCACTCCTCCAAGACCGGGCTGCAAGGTTGGGGTGCAGGAGGCTTAAAGAGAGAAGAGGGGTGTGAAATGGCCTTTTTGGGGTGAGGAGAGAGAATGCAACGAAGGGCTGGGTCAGGAAGCTGAAAGAGATATTTCAATACCCCAGCACCTTACGGACGCTCTATTCTTCAGGTCTTTCGTGCATTTTATCTATGACATTTTTCCTTCTGAATCTGCAGAGAAAGAGAGAGGGGAAGCCGCCTTCCTGTTCTCGTTACTGCTGCTCTGGCAGCGGTGGGAATACACGTGGAAGCGGAGGATAGTAAATCTGACCCACGCCAAACAGAGGGTTTGGGACTGTGAAGCGCTAACATTAAGAGAAATATAACCTGGGCTGCCTACCTGCAGAAACCTCACGGGTTTTCTTTTCCCCCTTTGTTTTGGTCAAGGCACGCCAGCCCCTCTTTCCGCTTCTTAAGGAGAAATGCAAGATGATAAGGGACCCCTGGCGAAATTTCTCTCCAGTGGGCTTAACTCCTCGTGCTTTCCCTGCGGAATCCAGAAGCCCAGCGAGCAGCTCACACCCACACCCCCTGGAGGGCTTTGGCTGGGCCCCGCCTCTAGTCTGGGCTTGGGTGGGTCTGGCGGGGGGAGTGAAAAATCTCCATTTCTAGGAGGCCCAGGAAAACACACCGACAATGGAGCAGGTGTTACCCGCCCCGCTGGCGGCCCAGCACTTTCCCGAATTTCACAAAACAACTAGAGAGGAAGGTACTCGAGTCCCCTGAAACCCCAGAAGAATTCGGGCAGGTCCCTTAAGCCCAGCTGCCACTTTTGGACTTTCACTCATCTCCCTCCCTTGAGTCACTTTGTTATTCTGTAAAAATAATGATTAAGAGTATCTAACACATACAGTGCTGACTACGTGCCAGATGCTGCTCTGAACGCTTTTCACGTGTTAACTCACTTAACCTTTGCAACTACCGTGAGGTTGGTGCTGCTGTTAAGTCCAATTTGCTGAGGAGGTGGAGACACAGAGAGGTTAAGTGACTTGCTTGAGGGTCGCCCAGCGAGGAGAGCTGGAATCCGAACACAGGTCAGACTAACCTCAGCACCATTACTTCCAGTTCTTCATTGTCGAAGGTACACATGGATGAAACTTTGGTTTCTCAGATCTAGGGATCCTTAATGTTTGGGTAGATCGTGATAAACTGGAGTCTAACAGTTTATAGCCGGAGACAGTGGAGAAACACTGAAAGAGCATTCTCACCTGGCCCTAGAGAATCGCTGAAAGAGCACTGTTCTACCCATTTTTTTTTTTTTTAAGGGCTGCACCCATGGCATATGGAAGTCCCCAGGCTGGGGTCAAATCGGAGCTGCAGCTGCCAGCCTCTGCCACAGCCACAGCAACGCCGAGATCCTTAACCCACTGAGCGAGGCCCGGGATCGAACCCACATCCTCACAGACTGTATGTCGGGTTCTTAACTCACTGAGCCACAACAGGAATTCTCTACCTGTTTTTAAACTGCATGGCCCTTAGCACGGTGCGCGATTTATTTTTCTTATCCTATGGATAAAATGAGAGCATGCACTGGTTCCCCGGTGGCACAGCAGGTTAAGAAGCCAGGGTTGTCACTGCTGTGACTTGGATCAAAAAGAGAAATGAGGGGATGTACTGACCTTTTAAATTTTCAAGCTCTGAAAGGATGTAACTTTCACTTAGTTGCGGTCGCTCCCTACTCCTGCCCTCGGGCACCAGGCTCAGCTACCCGACCCAGGGTTGATGATCCACAGGCTCCAGGGTGTTCTGGGGACAGCACCCTCCTCGGTGGGCAGAGAACTCTTCTGCCTTGGCAGTCACTGGTCCCTGAGGAGTTTTGCCAGTGATGAGCTGGGTTCTGCTTTCAAGGGGCAGGGGAGGAGGCAGAGTTGATGAGAATGATGATTTTCTCATAAAAGTCAGTATAGAGTTCTAGGTAGGAACTTGTTGGTTCCTGCCCTTGGCTGATGGGGACAGATTGAGGAAGTCATCTAGCCTCAACATTCACATCTATGAAACAGAGATAATTAGCAGTGTGGCGGTGGTTTCGCTAATTAACAATTACCCAGACTTTGGTCATAGCCCTGGAGCTCCAGCAGTCCTCTGAAGTTGTGGCTCTTGACATCACTGGCTCATTGGAAAATTCAGTGCTGAGCTTGCACACGCAAGGCCTCCCAGACCCCCCTCACTACCTAATGCTGGTTACTGACAGAGCCAGATACTTATTCTAAACCTTAGTCATTCTCAGGTTTGCAGAAGGATTGTTTCAGATTCACAGACAACAAAAACTGGGGCAGACTTGATTTTTTTCAAATCAAGAAGCTGAAAAACTACTTGCATATTCTCCAGAGTGCTGTTAGAGTGAACTGCCATTAAAAGACCCCAGTGGCAAATAAACCTGACCAAGGAGGTGAAAGACTTATATGCTGAGAACTATAAAACATCAAGGAAATTGAAGAGGATGCAAAGAAATGGAAAGATATTCCATGCTCCTGCTCCTGGGTTGGAAAAATTAACATTGTAAAAATGGCATACTACCCAAAGCAATCTACAGATTAAATGCAATCCTTATCAAATTACCCATGACATTCTTCACAACTAGACAAACAATCCAAAAATTTATATGGAACCACAAAAGACCCACAATCGCCAAAGCAATACTGAGGAACAAAAAACCAAGCAGGAGGCATAACTCTTCCAGACTTCAGGCAATATTACAGGGCCACAGTAATCAAGACAGTGTGGTACTGGTACCAAAACAGACATACAGACAAACAGAACAGAATAGAACACCCAGAAATAAACCCAGACACCTACGGTCAATTAATCTTCACCAAAGGAGGCAAAAATATAAAATGGGAAAAAGACAGTCTTTTCAGTAAGTATTGCTGGGAAACCTGGACAGCTGCATGCAAATCAATGAAACTAGAACACACTCTCACACCATGCAAAAAATAAACTCAAAATGGCTTAAAGCCTTAAATATGAGACAAGACACCATTAAAGTCCTGGAAGAAAACACTGGTGAAACATTCTCTGACATCAACCTTACAAATGTTTTCTCAGGTCAGTATCCCACAGCAACAGAAATAAAAGCAAAGATAAACCAATGGGACCTAAGCAAACTGACAAGCATTTGCACAGAAAAGGAAAACAAAAAGAAAACAAAAAGACAACTCACAGAATGGGAGAAAATAGTTTCAAGTGATGCAACTGACAAGGGCTTAATCTCCAAAATATACAAACAATTTTTACAACTTAACAGCAAAAAAGCCAACAACCCAATGGAAAAATGGGCAAAAGACCTGAAAAGACACTTCTCTAAAGAAGATATATAGATGGCCAACAAGCACATGAAAAAATGCTCAACATCACTGATGACCACAGAAATGCAAATCAAAACTACTAGGTGGTACCACCTCACACCAGTCAGGAAGGTCATCATTAATAAGTGCTCAAATAACAAATGTTGGAGAGGGTGCAGAGAAAAGGGAACCCTCCTGCATTTTTGGTGGGAATGTAAATTGGCACAACCACTATGGAAAACACTATGGAGGTACCTTAGAAAACTATACATAGAAGTACCATATGACCCAGCAATCCCACTCTTGGGCACATATCCAAACAAAACTTTTCTTGAAAAAGACACATGCACCCACATGTTCACTGCAGCACTGTTAACAATAAATAGCCAAGGCATGGAAACCTAATTGTCCATCGACAGAGAAATGGATTAAGAACATACGGTATATACACACGATGGAATACTACTCAGCCATAAAAAAGAACAAAATAATACCATTTGCAGCAACACGGATGGAACTAGAGACTCTCATACTAAGTGAAGTAAGTCAGAAGGAGAAAGACAAATACCTTATGATTTCACTTGTATCTGGAATCTAATATATGGCCTAAGTGAACCTTTCCACAGACAAGAAAATCGTGGACATGGAGAACAGACTTGTGGTTGCCAAGAGGGAGGGGGAGGGAGTGCGAGAGACTGGAAATTTGGGGTTAATAGATGCAAACTATTGCCTTTGGAATGGCTAAGCAATGGGATCCAGCTGTATAGCACTGGGAACTATGTCTGGTCACTTGTGATGGAGCATGATAATGTGAGAAGAAAGAATGTATACATGTATGTGTGACTGGGTCACCTTGCTGTGCAGTAGAAAACTGAGAGAACACTGTAAATCACCTATAATGGAAAAAATAAAAATTAAAAAAAAGACCCCAGTGGCAATTTATCCAAAGTCTACCTTCACTGGAATATTTCACTGCCATATATCAGGTACTGTAGAGGGATCTGCAGATAAAGACTCTAGCAGTAGCTCTTAGGATGTTCCAGGCACATAATCATCACATGCCATTTATACAACTCTAGTGATTAGGTTCTATAATAAGCCCATTTCATAGGTAGGTAAATTTTAGAGGTGCACAGGGTTCAAGGTGGCACAAGGATTTGAACCCAAGCAGCCTGATTCCAGAACCTAGAAGTGTAGCCAGGGAGCTACACTGTCTGCTTCCAACAAGGAGCAAGACAAAGGCCAGGCCCTCAAGGAGTAAACCCCCCTGAGGGAAACAGAGGAGCCAGGAACAGGTTTTCCTCAATGTGGTCGACCAGGAACACAAAAGGAGCAATAATTGAAACTAGAAAGATCCAGGAAGACCTCCGCATGGAAATGGCATTCCAGCTGAATGCTGAAAGAAATGAGTAGCACTGTAGCAGGAGGAGATGGGGCTAGAGCACGGTGCTCAGGGGACAGCCCAGCCCCGCTGTGGGCAGGGACACAGGTGCCCCCTGTTCCGGTCTTTCTCCCCATATGCACTTCACCTCGGTTTCCAGCTCCCCGTCCTGTTGCTGAGGATGGGCCCTGAAGTCTCAGGTTTTAGAGGCTCAGGGAGTTTGAAAGCTGGGCCCATCTGCTCATATCTCCATGGGCTTTCAAGTGTCAGCATGGACTGAGCTCTGATCCTCCCCTGGCCAGGCCTTTGGTAAGACTTTCTCCCAAGGCAGACTTTTGTCATGTTGCCGAGTGTCATTTCACCTGACCATCAAAGTCTGGTATGTCTGAGCCAGCCGCTAGCTTGAAAACTTGGGTGCAATGGGAAACCGAGATTCTGGAGCAAAGTTCCCTGAGTCTGCCTTGTTCTAGCCTCCCTCCTTCTCTGTTTTATCCACCTTCCTCTGGCAGAAAGAGTTCTGTTGCTCTCTACACAGTAGCTTCCTTCCTTTGACGTGTCTTTATGGATCCCAGGGTGGCTGGTGATTTCCCCAATCTTACATGCTCAGAAAAGCTCTCTTCAGATAGAAGAGCCAGAACGGGACAAGTGAACAATCCAGGGAGAAGGAAGAATCCAGGGTCTGGAGGGCTGGTTCCGGGGACGCAGGTGGAGCCCACCAGGGGGGACCCAGTGTCCACGCTCAACCCTAAAAAGCCTCTTTCTTGGCCATAATTTTCTTAATTCATCCCAGTACCTTTTACTGAAGTGATCATGACCATCGGTGATGTGGGAGAGCTCAGGAGAGGATCTGCCATCCTCTGCCGACCTCGTGGGTTATTTTTAAAAATAATTACCAGAGAGCTTACTACCTTCAAATCTCACGCTGAGAATGCGTGCGCTCAGGGATGGAATGCTGGTGTGCAGGTTTTACGGGGCCCTGCCTCTGTGGTACGTTTGGGAGCTCTGTGTTAGAACTCGTCCCCTTTTCCCTCCAGGACCATTGATGGAAGCAGCCTTCACCCATGAAACATTTTTTATTCAGTTTTTTAAAAATTAAAGAGTAACTGATGTATAGTGTATAAGTTACAGGTACACAACACAGTGATGCACAATTTTTAAAGTTCACACTCGATTTCTAGTTATCATAAAATATTGGCTCTATTCCCTGGATTGTGCAACATATCCTTGTAGCTTATTTTACACCTAATCATTTGTACCTCTTAGCCCCCTCCCTCATCTTGCTCCTCCCCCTCATTTCTCCCCACTAACCACTAGTTTGTTCCCTATATCTGGGAGTCTGATTCTTGTTACATTCCCTAGTTTTCTATATTTTTCAGATTCCACATATAAATGATATCATACAGCACTTGTCTTTCTCTGACTTATTTCTCTTAGCATAATGCTTTCCAGGTCCATTCATGTTGCTGCAAATGGCAAAATGTCATTCTTTGTACGGTTAAGTGGTATTCCATTTTATATGTATCTATATCTATATCTATATAAAAATAATCTCATGTCTTCTTTATCCTTTCATCTATTGACGGACACTTACATTGTTTCCGTATCTTGGCAATTGTAAATAATGTTGCTATGAACACTGAGGTGCATTATCTTTTCAGATTAGTGTTTCTGTTTTTTTCAGATATATACCAGGACTGGAATGGCTGAGTACATATGGTAGTTCTATTTTTAGTTTTTTGAGAAACCTCCATACTTTTTTCCACAGTGGTTGCACCAATTTACATTCCCACCAACAATGTACGACGGTTCCCTTTTCTCCACATCCTCGCCAACATTTGTTATTTGAGTTCTTTTTAATGATAGCCATTTTGACAGATGTGAAGTGATAGCTCATTGTGGTTTTGATTTGCATTTCCCTGATGATTAGCAATGTTGGGCATCTTTTCATGTGCCTGTTAGCCATCTGCATTTCCTCTTTGGAAAAATGGCTATTTAGTTCCTCTGCCATTTTTTAATTGGTTGTTTTTTTGATGTTGAGTCATATGAACTGCTTATATATATTTATATATGTTGGATGTTAATCCCATAGCAGTCATATCATTTGCAAATATTTTCTCTCATTCAGCAGGTTGTCTTTTCATTTTGTTGATGGTTTACTTTGCTATGCAAAAGCTTTTAAATTTAATTAGGTCCCATTTGTTTATTTTTGCTTTTATTTCCTTTGCTTTAGGATACAGAGCCAAAAAAAAAAATATTGCTGGGAAAACTGGACAGCTGCACGTAAATAAATGAAACTGGAACACACCCTCACACCAGGCACAAAAATAAACTCAAAACAGCTTAAAGACTTAAATGCAAGACAAGACACCATTAAACTCCTAGAAGAGAACATAGGCAAAACATTCTCTGTTACCAACCTTACAAATGTTTTCTCAGGTCAGTCTCCCAAGGCAACAGAAATAAAAACAAAAATAAACCAATGGGACCTAATCAGACTGACAAGCTTTTGCACAACAAAGGAAACCATAAAAAAAAAAACCCCAAAAAGACAACTTACAGAATGGGAGAAAATAGTTTCAAGTGATGCAACTGACAAGGGCTTCATCTCCAAATATACAACTGACACGGGCTTACCTCTTTCAACAGCAAAAAAGCCAACAACCCAATTGAAAAATGGGCAAAAGACCTGAACAGACATTTCTTTAGAGAAGATATACAGATGGCCAACAAGCACTTGAAAAAATGCTCAACATCACTGATGATTAGAGAAATGCAGATCAAAACTACTAGGAGGTACCACCTCACACCAGTCAGAATGGCCATTATTAATAAGTCCTCAAATAAAAAATGTAGTTATTTTAAAAAATAACCTACGGGGGTCAGCAGAGGATGGCAGATCCTCTCTTGAGCTCTCTCACATCACCGATGCTCACGATCACTTCAGTAAAAGGTACTGGTATGAATTAAGAAAAGTACGGCAAAGAAAGAGGCTTTTTAGAGCTGAGAGTGGACACTGGGTCCCCCAGGTGGGCTCCACCTGCATCCACAGAACAGCCCTCCAGACGCTGCCCTCTTACCCACCTACCGCCACCCCCCAGCCTGTCCATCAACCCTCTTCTCGGCGGCCCAAAGGTTCAGCCATCCTGCTGGCTTGTCACTGCTTCTGCAACTGCAGAGCACGAATAGGTATGCAGGCATGCTGAGGCCAACAAGAGGAGCCTCCGTGGATTCCAGTGGGTCTCTAAAGGGTGGGGGCCCACATTTTGAACGCCCACCTCTTGCTAAGCCTCTGGCCAAACCAGTCAGGCTGGTTGTAATGTATTATTTGAAAGCCCACACATCAGTCCTTGGAACAACAGAGCCACTTGTTGTATGAGGAGTGTTTCATGGCCATGGAAGCGAGGAATGGGGGGCGGAGGAGCTGGGACTGGCAGGGAGTGGGGGCAAGCACGGCAATGGGGACAGAGCTGGGGTGTCCGAGTTAGGCAGGGTGGATTTAAATGCTGCCCTGATGCTTATGGGCTGTGTGGCCTTGAGCACATGACTGAGCTCCTCTGAGCCAATATAAACCCTCCCAGGCCGTGGTGAGGACGAAAGGAGTCTGTACTGCCAGGCGCCTGGCCCAGGGCATGGAGTGGAAGATGCTGGCACAGAGCGGTTTTCCCTGGCCTAGTGCTACCGGGGACATCGTCCCAGAGCTGAAAAGCCCGGATGGAAGGAAGCAGCATGTCCTCGTGGGCACCGGAAGAGGCGTGCTGTCCAACAGCCCTGAGATCGCCCAGAGCTGCCCGGCCCCTGCCGCAGGACTGGGGGCTTCAGAGGGAGGCGAGGGTGCTGACATCTGTTTTAAGGGAGGGGATTTTCTAGGCTGCCTCTGAGAAGTGAGGTTATCTGGTTTCTTCGGAAACTTCCCTGTCAATCTGAAGTTTCCCTCCCCCCTCCGTTCTTTTGCTTTCACTGGAAAAGACACAGCCAGCCTCTCGAAGCAACACCCAACCAGGCTTCCTCAACACCATGGTGAGTTGCGATGACACTGGATCGCTGACCACCGCAGGAAAACCCTGCCTTACCTTTTCATCTCTTCCCTGAGAATAAAGAGGTGCCTCGAGGGAGGAGCCGAGGAAAGAGAGGGGCTCCCGCCAACTCGGCGGAGCTAACCCCTCACTTTCCATCTCTTTCAAGAAAGTGAGGAATAGACAGGACTGGAGACGTAGCCCAGAGTGAGCGACGACGGGAGCAGAAGTAAAAGAGGGGCTCCCTTCATCTCCGGGGAGTGAGCCCCCACCCCATCAGTCCGCCTCCATCCTCTCGGCTCTACTGCACTAGCACAGTTCACGGGCCGTCCGTTCCTCTCCTCCTGCGGATTCTCCGTGTCCTTCCCCAGCCCCGTGCCAGGCCCTGACTCCGGCCCTTCACACAGCTCTGTCTTCTCAGCAGCAGCAGGGACCTCCTCGCCACGGAGCCCCCAGGTAAATGAGGGAGCCCGCCCGCCCGCCCTGGAGCCAGGGTGGAGGGGGGGCTGTCGGTGCGCATTACTCAGCAGTACTGCGAAGGGAAGAGTCAAGGCAGCTCACCTCCTTCATCCTGGGGGCTTGAGAGGGTTCCCTGCAGCCCACCCATCCTCAGTCTCAGATTCCCTCCACTCCATCAGCGGCCCCGCCACGCTGCGCGTCGCCCCCACGGGAGCCCTGACATCCCAGCCTGGCGCACACGCTTCTCAGTCCAGAGCTGCCCCGGCAGGTGCCAGCCCTCCCTCCACAGCAGAAAACCAACCGAACCCAGATCGGGGGCCTTGAGTGGCTGCGGTGTGATGTTCGACTGAGTCCACTTAGGCTCCCGTCTGGCCAAGCTCCCGCCAGCCCCTTGCTGGACCAGAAAAGGGTACGGGGGGTTACCCAGCGGCCAGCCCCGCAATCTTCCCCGCAGCCCCGCTCCCGTCACCTGCAAGGACAGAGAAGAGCGTGCTACCTCCAGAAGATGACCTGTCCCAGTGAAGCCATGGCGGGGAAGGGCCCTGCCCGCAGGGCGCCGGATGCTGGATGCTGGGGCAAGCGGAGCTGCCACTGGCCTCCCTGTGCTGTGACTCAGCCGGCTGGGTGCACTGGCCTTAAATAGTGGGCTCGGCTGGGAGTGGTTGGTGCAGCCGTGGACGGCTCAGGTATGAGGAAACAGCACTGCTCTGCAGAAGTCCCTGCAGGCACAGGCCAGGGAGGCCAGGCCCACAGAGCCGCCTTGCCATGCCTTGACCTGGTGAGAGGGTGACAAGGAAAAGCTTCCCAGGCCCCTGCTTCAGGCTCATATTCACACACGTCTGTTCTCCTGACTTGTGGAAGGGAGCGCCAGGGAGGGAGAGCTCATCTCCACATAGCAAAGGACCAGAACAGGAGCTCCCAAGGTGGTTCAGCGCTAACGAACCCGACTAGTATCCGTGAGGATGCAGGTTCGATCCCTGACCTCGCTCAGTGGGTTAAGGATCCGGCATTGCTGTGGCTGTGGTGTAGGCCAGCAGCTGTAGCTCTGATTTGACCCCTAGCCTGGGAACTTACATATGCCACAGGAGGAGCCCTAAAAAGATGGACAGACGAATGGAAGGAAGGAAGGAAAAGAAAAAGAAAGAACGAACTAGAATGGCAGTTCTATGCCCAGAAGCAGGAGGCTGGGAGTCCTTCCTGTGGCAGCTGATGCTTGTGGAGGAGTCTCATGCTGAAGGACCTCAAAAAGTCTGTGGCTGAAGTGACAAGAGTGCTGAACCTGTCAGTAGAGACTGAGCTCGCCTTGGGTCCCTGAGACAACCCAGCTGGGTGGGTAGATCCCTGCGGGTTTCATTTCTGTGGAGGGTGCGAGTGTGCCCTGCCTGCCCCCCCAGCGCCACCTAGGTTTGAGACTCCAAACGGCATGGAATGTCTGCGGGTGTAGCTCAGGGGTATAGCATTTGGCTGCAAAGGGCATGCAATGTCAGCTGAGCTACGCTGTCGGGTGAGTGGGTTAGCAAAGCCAGTCACTGACATTTCATCCAGAGCTTGGATTTTCAACCAGACAGGAAGTCTAGGGCGTAAAGCTTGCACTCTCTGTTTTGTTTCCACCCTCCCCTTCTTCCCCTGGGGGCCCTGGATGGGAAACATCCACTGACTGGCTGACTGGTTCACCAGCTACTGGCCGACTGAATTTATTTCGAGGTAGCGATGCCCCAGGACTTCAGCAAAATGACTCCAGGGCTGGTGCTCCAGCTGCCGGAGGAAGCACGGAGTCCGGCCGGGAAAGGAAGGAAAACTGGGTGGGGAGGAGAAGACAGCAGAGAAGGGGGGAATTCAACAGTGGGAAGATCTTTAGAGTCAACCAGAGCCAGGTCCAAATCCCACATTCTTAATTAATCATGTGACTTCAGGAGAATTAATTTTTTTCAAGGCATCTCTTACTGGGCTGGGGTGTGGAGCACCTGAGGGGGTCCGCACGCCTTCCTTTCCTGCAGAGGATGCATAGGGCGACACCTGGGATGTATAAGGTGCCTGTGCTGCCTGGATCCTTCCTTTCAACAATCCCTATATATCTGACCCACCAGAAAGACACAGGGTTTCTGCGCAGCTTCTCAATAAGCCTTAAAAAGAGCAGCCCCACCTCAAATAGCCTGGAGCAGTGTCACTGAGTCTGTCTCCTCCAGCCATCCATCATCATGATAGGATCGGCTAAGGAAGGCCTGGAAGAAAAACCAAGACATCCCCCCTGCCCCGAGAGATAAAGTGACCAGCAAGCAGCTGCTGTCAGGAGCAGAGCTGGAGGGGCTCACTGGCCACCAAGACAAGCTCCATCAGGCAGCGACAGTGAGCTAGAAGCCTCCTGCTGCCTCTGCAGAGGCAAACAGGCCTCATCTGATTCTGATGCCAAAACCTGAAGAGAAATGCACACGAAATAAAGGAAAAATCATTGCAAAACAACAGGCCAATAAAACATGTTAGAACATAAACTTGTGTGTATGTGTGTTAGGGGACAAAGGGACGGAGACTTTGGAACCTGGATCTCCGCGGCATTTAAGAGTCGCTCTAGACATTTTCTTCTCTGAGAAATGCCTAATGCCTCCTGCTCCATCCTGCGCCCAGGCCATCTTCGTTCACCTGTCCCATAAACTTTCTGTGATTCTGTCCTCTGCCTTCTCTTCCCACAGTGCACAGGTGATGTGTCCACTCCTCTGCTTCAACCATCCCACCTGCAGATCAGGATATCTGGACCCCCAGCCATGCCTTCCGATGGAGCTCCAGCCGCACACATCCAGCTGCTTAGTGGAATCCCCGCTCGCTGTCCCGCATTCCATCCTGGTCCACCCCTAGCCCCGCAGCTCCTCCTGCGTTACGCCTCATGGAAACGGCAGCACCCCATGCCCCACCACCCAGTCAGAAACCTAGAAGTCACTCTCCACACACAGACACACACACACACACACACACACACACACTCTCTCTCTCTCTCCCTCTCTCTCTCTCTCTCTCTCCCCTTACATCCCTGTGCTCCTTGCCTCTTCCTGCCTGCGTCAGTTTGCTCCGGTCCCCATAGCAAAGTACCACAGGCTGGATGGCCTGCACTACAGAGGTGTATTTCCTCACAGCTCTGGAGGCTGAAGTCCAAGACTATGGTATCAGCAGGGCCGAGCTCTTTTGAGGCCTCTCTCCTTGGCTTGAGGATGGCTGGCTTTCCCCTGTGTGCTCGCAAAGACTTCCTCTTGTATGTGCCTGTGTCCAAACCTTATAAGCACAGCAGCCCAACAGGATTAAGCCCACCCTAGGGACCTTTAACTTAATCATCACTTTGAAGACTGCATCACCCAGTACAGTCACAGGCTGAGGAATTAGGGTTTAGGATTTCGGCATAAGCATTTTTTCAGAGGAGGGCACACATCTCAGCCCCTAATACTCCTTTCTGCCTCCCTAACCCACCCTATGAACCCAAATAGGATCTCTTAGATTCCATCCCTCATTTCCCATTCGAAGTAAATTTTTTTTTTCTTTTTAAGGCCACACCCACAGCATATGGAGGTCCCCAGGCTAGGGGTCCAATCAGAGCTGCAGCTACTGGCTATCACAGCCATAGCAACACGGGATCCGAGGCACATCAGCGACCTACACCACAGCTCACGGCAATGCCGGATCCTTAACCCACTGAGCGAGGCCAGGAATCCAAGCCACAGCCTCATGGATACTAGTCAGGCTCATTACCACTGTGCCACCACGGGAACTCCTGAAGTGAATTATTCGACAGTCACCTAGTTCACTGTCCCATCTCGAGTCTGCCCTTGTAAGAGCCAAGCTACCTACTTCTGTGAGAGTGATCTGTCTACAGTGCAAAACTGATCAGATCACTTCCTGGGTTAAAATGACCAGTGGTTCCCAATCTCTCCAGATTCTGCTCTCGCAGCTCTTCCTCTCACTGTGAATCAGGCAGGCTGAGCTGGTTTCCCCCAAATGCCACCCTCTCCCGAGCTGCTCCCAGCTGCCTTTGTACAGGCTGCTCCGTCTGCCCGGAATCCAGCCCCTGCCTTTTGCTTGCTGGCGATCAGTTCTACGGGAAACTTGCCCCAACCACTTCCATCTAGCAGGTGCCGTGCTCCAGGCTTCCATGTGAACCTCTTGCCTCCTTTCCCTTCCTAAATTGAGACTGCTGACTTCTCCGACTCCTTCTCTCGACACTCCTTCAAAACAGAAAAGACGTCTTGTTCATTTCTGTATTCCACACCAGCGTAAGGCATGCACAGGATAAGAGGTGTTACAGGTTTGTTGAATAAATGTACATTTTTCTTTCAGAGCACACAATGATAGTACTATTTCCTGTCCATACATCCATCTCATCGCTAGTCTGTGAGCTCCTGGAGGATAAAAATGAGGCCTCATTTATCTTCATGTCATGGGTCCTAGCCCTGTGCTGGGCACGTAAAAAGGACTGGGTGATGTTTGATGGATGGGTGAGCAGGGAGCAACTCGGGGTGTGATCCATCAAACCCTTTCTAGAGCAGATGTCTCTGCACTGGATCGACGCTGTTAGAAGCGGGAGAGAAACAAGTTGCCTTTGAGATGGAAGAACAGTTTAGGATTAGGACAAAAGATAAGGCAGATGTGTGAAGCAAACACGAAATCGGTTTTCTCCTTTCCGTCTTGGCGAGACAGAGACCAAGACTAACTTAATGTATTTAGAACCGAAAGGTCTTCTCATCTATTTTTTAAAAAATTATGTAAGCAGCCTGGGGCTCTCTTTTCCCACTGAGTATCGGTACATTTCCCTTGCACCAGCCTATAAAGTCCTGCATAACTTCTCCTGGATGAGAGAGGAGCACCCACTTCTGCGTGGGGCTTTGCACTTTCCACAAAAGGCTGTGATCTCACGTGATCCCGACCATCACCCTGTGGGGTGTGAGTTGTGTCAACAGGAAACTGAGTCTCAGAGATTAAGGGATTTGCTCAAGGTCAATTGTTTGATTTTCCCAGGCCTGTATAGAAGGATCAGAGACATGAACATAGCAGAGCTTTCAATACCTCCTGAGGGCTCTCTGGCAGTCTGCGAGTTTTGCCTTTGAGAGTCTCAGGACGTGTCTCACCAATTCTCAGGAAGGCAAACCGTGGAAGGTTTTTACATTGAAGGCCCCCAAGGAATCATACCTCTGGGTAACTAAGCCTCTGCACGGTCCCTTTGGGCACCAACTCTGGGCTGGATGCTGGGACGTCAGCAGAGGCGATGCAGGCAGAAGCCCGAAGGGGGCGTGTACCTTTGGACTTGCCCTCTGCAGTCGCTGAGGGCTCTTCTGCTCCCTTGTGATAAAGCGTCTGGCACAGAGCCGAGCCATCGCAGCCAAGAGCCCTACATCAACCAGCCTCCAGCCGTCCTGCCTGCTGACGGCAGCCCGTGAATGACCGGGGGTGAACAGAAGAATCGCCCCACGGAGCCCAGCCCAAATTGCCGACCCACATAATCATGAACAAATAAAATGGTTGCTGCTGCTTTAAGCCACCTTTCTGGGGTGGTTTGTTCCATAAGCAATAGACACGGTTCATCTTATTCTGCTCCCTGTTTCTCTGGTGGCCACTGCCTCTGAAGCCACTTCCAAAGACATATCACCATTATAATTACTGCAGGCACCTGCTAAATCCACCCTAGTATCTATAGCCAGAGTCTCGTCTGGCTTCTAAATTGCAGTGGTGTCCCCTGGAGCAGTAAGTTATGCCATGTTGTACACACACAAACACCCACCCACATATACACACTAATGCCTCAGAGTTAAAATTTTTTTTTAAGTTTTCTTTTTTATTGATTTTGATTTTTGTTGCTGAGTCTGCCTTCAGGAAGGAAACATCCACCAAGAGCGACCACTATACCCACACCTCTGGAACATCAATATTTCAGGCTTTCTCGTATATGCTCGTCCACTCTAAGACCTGCTCTGAGAAACACCCTGAGGTTAGCAGGGCTGTGGAATCTTACGATATCTGCTAGAGGCAAATAGATCTCATGATACTCAGCAGAGCTGGGAAGAGCAGAACTTGTGGTCTTAATATAGCAAACTTCAAAAAGCCTAACTGAAAGGAAGGCTGACATCTAGTAAAATATTAAGGAACTTTCATTTCTTTTGCGATTTTTTCTCTCGCTGGCTGCTCGTGCCCTCTTGTCAGGGAACGGCTGGTCGCCTCATCACCAGCCAGGCTGGGGACCACGAGCAGGCAGGGTGCCAGGCCGGCCCCCTGTTCTCCTTCCCTCGGCCTCCAAGGAGATCCTCAGGCATGGATTCCCACAGCCCTGCCCATCAGCTCACAAGTTTGTGTGACTCCTGCCATCAGCAGAGCCACAGTGTGCTGGAACCCGGGCGCATTCCGTAGCCAGCTAATTCCATGTTCCTCTCACCCCACATCCGTGGAGATACTGCTAGTTGAGCGTGGGTTTCACTCCTGCCAGCCTGACGTGGCACAGAAATCTTTTTAAAATAGCATCCAGGCGTCCCCTACCGAGCAAATGGACATGGTCCCTGTATTCCTCTGCTGGCACTGCCGTGACGAAGTACCGTAACCTAGGTGGCTTAAGCAGCAGGCATTTATTTTCGATCCTGGAGGCTGGAGGTCAGAACAGCCCCAGGCCAACAATGATGCTCGTGACCTAGCTGGTGAGATTCAGTCCCCAGCCAGCTTCTGGCTCCATGTGAGTCCTTTTCTAGAGCTGCATGTTAATAGGATGGACAACTGTGAAAAGCCTGAAATGTTCTTCTCAGTAACTTGTTGTCCCTCCTCAGGGGAGGATTAACTTCTGTATCCAACTGGCAACAGGATTGGCTGTGTGATTCACTTCAGCCATGAAAGGCAAGTGGCAGAGACATGAATCACTTCTGGGAGGAAGCTACAAGAGGCAGTGTGGGCACGGTCTTGGTCGCTCTTCTGTACAAGATGGGCAGTGTCCTAGGTGGAGGGGGAGTTCATCAACCTGCACCCTGGAGAAAAGTTGACCAGGTTGGGGGGGCGGAGCTTAAACCAGACCATGACAGACATGCAGCATGAGCCTAAAGTAAATCTTTCTTGTTAAAAGTCGTTACGATATAGGAGTTGTTTGTTACTAGGTATAACTGTCTCTCCTAACTGATACAACAAGCTTCCCAACAGAGGAGGACTATGTGTTAGTTAAGAACATAAACGTGGAGTGAACATAAGGGCAAATTCCAAATGGATCAAAGTTTAAATGTAATCAATGAGGCCATAAAAGTACTAAAAGAAAATGAGAATTACCTGTATAACCTTAGGAGGCTTTCTATTTGTGACTCAAAATCTACAATCTATGAAAGAATGACATATTGTATTATATATATATAAAAAACTTCATAGAAAAACAAGCAACTGTAACACTATGAAAAAGAACCCAAGTCCAAAGACAAACAGAGCCCCAAGTCCAAAGACAAACAGAGCCCCAAGTCCAAAGACAAACAGAGTAGATTGTTCACAGGAGTGGCCCATTTCTTCCCTTTATTCTCACCCTTAGGTGTTCTCTTCCTTCCCCAAACCCAGCCTTAGCCACGTTACTTGTTTGGGCCACTGAAGCAATAACAAATGTGCCACAAGCAGAGGCTTAAAAACACTTGGACTTTGGCACTTGTTCTCTTGCTGGTTTTTGGAACCTGTAGCCATCCTGAGAAGAAGACTAGACCCGTCTGCTGGGTGGCTGGTGACCTCTGTTACCTCTACTGAGCCAGTCAGCCTCCAGACACAGGAGGCAGGCCATCAACCATCCACTAACTTTAAAGCGTAGTGAACCCAGCTCATTCCTGGGGGCACAGAGATGAATTTGCAGCCCAGACCACTGCAACACAACCAAATAAATGGTTGTCATCACAAGCTGGCAAATCTGGGAATGGATTCACACACACACACACACACACACACACACACGCGCGCGCGAGCACAAATAACTGATGCCCTAAGAAAAATCAAAAGGCAAATGACAAAAGGAGAACGTTATTTGCAATTCATACCACAGAGGGCTTATGTTTCCAGGTCAATATATTTCATATCTAAATTTCCCTACTACAAAAATAGAGAACACCAATAACCCAGTGGAAAAATGAGCAAAGGATGTGAACATCCAGTTCACAGTAAGGAAAATACAAATAGCTTTTTTAAAATATGGAAACATGCTCGATTTCATTCATAGTGAGATAAATTCAAATTAAAACTATCTAGGGATGCTATTTTCACCTATCAGGTTGGCAACAGTACAAGTGTTTGACAACACACTGTGCTGGCACTCGTGGGCAAGTGGGTATATAACCTGATAGAGGGTAATTTAACAATAGTTATGAAAACCACGTGGAACACAATGTTTGATTCAATCATTGTACTTCTAGGAATTTATCTTAGGAATGTAATCACATGCAAAACAGCATATGTACAAGGTTATTCACTGCAGTATTGTTTGCAGCAGTAAAGGACTGGCAATGACCTAAATGTCCATTAGCAGGAGACTAGTTGAATGAATTATGACACATCCATGTAATGAAATACCATGGGACTGTGGCAAAGAATAAGCAAGTTGGAAAGTACCTATGTGAAAAAACATCTATGGTGGGCTGTTAAAGTTGGGAGCTCCCTGGTGGCTCGGCAAGTTAAGGATCCAATGGTGCGGATTCACTGTTGTGGCGTGGGTTCAATCCCTGGCCCAGGAACTTCCACATGTGGTGGGTGAAGCCAAAAATAAAAACAAAGTTGCAGAAGCACATATACATATACGTGTATGTATATGGATTTGCTTCAAAATGCGTAGAGACTCAGGATACACAGCAGTCTGCTGAAGGATGCATAGGTTACCTACAGGATATGGTGGCCCACGGTGCTGAGAAGGAGACAAAGTTTTGGACAGGGGTGACAGTGGACAGGGGTGAGGAGACTTTTCATGACATAGATATTTGTTGTTTCTAAGTCTTGAAACACATTACCTATTCCAAAATTTAAATAACCAAATTAGATACTTGGGAAAGGACATAGGTATGGACGTACAAAGTTGACCACGGAATAAAAGAAGCTGAAGCTCAGAGAGGTTAAGTGTTCAAAGGTGCCCCTGCTGGCAGAGCCGGTGCCTGAGCACAGACCTGTCTGACCCTAAAGTTATGCGCTTGGGGAAGTCAAGGCTTCTCTAAACTCATTTTCCCAGGTATCAAATGGGAATCGTGGTCACAGCAGCCCTGACTAAACCCAGTACCAGGAGGCTCACCGTGATGCGTCTGTGCTGGTGAAAGCGCTCTGCAGACCGTGGGGGGCTCTCACCCCTGGAAGCTCATCCATCTCCGCGTACTAGACAACGCGCCACTTTGTTTTGTTTGTTTTCCTGATCTCACTATTGCCAGCATGGAGGGCCGGGTACTTACAGATATTATCATTTCATTTAATCCTTATGACAACTCTAGAGATGAAGTATTTTATTTCCATTTTAGAGATGAAGATATTGAGACCCAGACAGGTTTATGAATTTAGGTAGTATGTGACACTAATGGGATATCAGTTCAAGTTTGCTTGACACTGAAACAATTGTCTCTCAAGTGTGTGTGTGTGTGTGTGTGTGTGTGTGTGTGTAAAATCATCCTATTCCATCATCAAGAGTGGGATTCTTGTTGGCTCGTGGCCACAGCAACTGGGATTCCTTCCCATTTTTAGACTGACTCGTGCAATTCTCCCGAGTGGTAGCCCCATTTTCTTCTCCTCCCCACCAAATGTGGCCCATCTGTCAAGACCCATAGCAAACCCATCCTTCTTTCTGAAAACTTTCATGGCCCCAACCCTCAGCAGTTACCTCTGTTTGCTCTAAATTCTTGTTTCTCCTTATGTCTTGATTTTTAGTTTTATCTTGAAATAGTTATCTTTTTGTGTATCGGTCATATTTTGCTTAAATGATGTTTCATCCCTTAGGGTCAGAGTGTCATATTCATCTTTGGAAATGAGATAACGTATGTAAAACATCCTAAATCAGAGCATGGTGCACAGAAAATACTCAACAAAAGTGATTCTCTGGGTCCCATTTACAACATCAGACACAACGCCTTACGCCCAACCCCTACTCAGCAAACGGCAGCTACTTGAAAGCGAAGCTATCTTGAGGGAGCCGGAGGTACACAGGAGAGAGAAAATTTACTTCAAGATGACACATGTGCAGGGAAGAGGTTGTCAGATACATGGATTCGAAAGTGCTGGCCCGAGACAATCAATTCCAGAGTTCATGGCCTGACCACAAAATCAGGTTGCCCCACTCTGCGTGGCCTCCATAACAATCAATGGGCCCGTCCTCCAACGGGCAATCTTAGCCACAGATACCTGAGGTCACATCCCCTCAACCCCAAAAGCTGATGGCAGGCATGACCCAGCGTTGTGGAAAGACCCCCCACCCCGACGAATTCAGATTCACAAACATATTGAAGATGACCTACTGTGTGTCAGAAATTCTCACACATGCTATCTACTCAATCTTCCCGACAAGTCCTGAGGTTGGAATAATCACCCCAACTTTACGGATGAGAAAACTGGCATCACGCAGGTAGCAACCCACCTACGATGTACACACGTTATCACCGTGATCACCACCGTGACCCACCTGGGTTAAATCTGGATATGAGGAAACGACTGAGTGGGGTAAGCTTACCGCCAGGAGGAAAGCGATAGGAAGAGGTACCTAGGACATCAGAAACAAGTTACTGGCCTGGTTAATCCACCTTTGAACAAAATGTTTTTATAAAAGTTGGGCATAAAGAAGTACATGATGGGAGCTCCCATCATAGCTCAGTGATTAACGAATCCAACTAGGAATCATGAGGTTGAGGGTTCTATCCCTGGCCTTGCTCAGTGGGTTGGGGATCTGGTGTTGCCTTGAGCTGTGGTGTAGGCTGCAGACGCGGCTCGGATCCCGCGTTGCTGTGGCTGCGGGGAAGGCCGGCAGCTACAGCTCCCGTTAGACTCCTAGCCTGGGAACCCTCCATATGCCGCGGGTGCAGCCCTAGATAAGGCAAAAAGACCAAAAAAAAAAAAAAAAAAAAGAGAGAGAGAGAAGTACATGATGGGGAGGATGGAAACTTGAGAGATGGATGATTCACATCTAGCCTCCAAAATGAGTGGCTGATCTAAGAATTTTTTTTTTTTTAAATTCAAATAAATTTTTCTTTTTACAGCTGTACCTGTGGCATAAGGAAGCTCCCGGACCAGAGGTTAAATCGGAGCTGCAGCTGTTGGCCTACACTACAGCCCAAGAAACACCAGATCTAAGCCGCATGTGCGACCTATACCACAGCTTGCAGCAACACCAGATCTTTAACCCACTGAGCGAGGCCAGGGATTGAACCTGCATCCTCGTGGACACTATGTCGGGTTCTTAAGCTACTGCACAATGGGACCTACCTGATCTAAGAATTTTAGATGAACAAAAACATTTGTACTAATTACCCAACACTCAAGCCAGTAGGCCACTAGTGTTTAATAAGCTCCATTCTACAAACACAATAGCTGTGTGTATGTTTCTGCCTGGATTAGTACTAGCTGGCTCTTATCCATTAATAATTCTTGAAACTGGAGTTCCCGTTGTGGTGCAGTGGTTAACGAATCCGACTAGGAACCACGAGGTTGCGGGTTCGATCCCTGGCCTTGCTCAGTGGGTTAAAGATCCGGCGTTGCTGTGAGCTGTGGTGTAGGTCACAGACGCAGCTCAGATCCTGCGTTGCTGTGGCTGCGGCGTAGGCCAGTGGCTACAGCTCCGATTAGACCCCTAGCCTGGGAAACTCCACATGCCGCAGGTGCGACCCTAAAATGACAAAAGGCAAAAAAAATAAATAAAATAATTTTTGAAACTAAATGTAATTCCTTTTTTTTTTCTTGTCTTTTTAGGGCCACAATTCTGGCATATGGAGGTTCCCAGGCTAGGGGTCTAATTAGAGCTGTAGCTGCCGGCCTACACCACAGCCACAGCATTGGAGGAGCTGAGCCTCATCTGTGACCTACACAACTCAAGGCGATGCTGGATTCTTAACTCACTGAGCAAGGCCAGGGATCGAACCTGTGTCCTCATGGATGCTGGTTAGACTGTCTCCACTAAGACACAACAGGAACTCCTGAATGTAATTCTATGAAGTTTCAATCTACCAAAACTTCACCTTGAAATAGGGTATTAGGGAGGATCCTGAGAAACAGGATTATAAAGATCAGTGAAGTGTTTATGTGAACCTGGTCCCTGCTGGAAATTGTAGGCCACGTGGGGAACACTTGAATTTATGGTCGCATGGCTCACCATTGGGAAAGCCTAAGTCCTCTGCACTAGTTAAAGCTATCACATGAGAATTAATAATTTATTTTTAGAGTTTGGGGGCTTCCCTCTCTATTTGCCTTCTTCTAAGTTTCTTGAAGCCTGA
The DNA here is from genome assembly GCA_004024745.2 of Catagonus wagneri. NCBI lineage: Eukaryota > Metazoa > Chordata > Mammalia > Artiodactyla > Tayassuidae > Catagonus > Catagonus wagneri. The sequence goes on along the minus strand of PVHT020000034.1, from coordinate 7,750,127 downwards.
GACCAGACTTTAATTTTTTATATGGGCTTGTGTCTTTCAGGCCTAATTTCTAACCTCATCATTTGCAATCAAGTTTTTGATTCCTGGGAGTCACATGCTGAAGTGGCATCCAGCCATCATCTTGGATCCTGGTCTGGTCACAAGATACCCTATACGTTCTAAGCTAAAGTCAGAGGTTGCCCCTGAACAATCAAAAGGATCTAGTTCCTTAAGAAATAGTGGATCTAGTTATAGTGTCAGAGGTGGGTGTGTGTGTGGAGGCTGTTTTAGAAGCAGATCAGGAAATTGCTATTCAGGTTGATGAGGTTAGGCAAACAGAAATGGGTTTACTGGCAGGAAGACACTAAACCAAGTTGGAACCTCAAGCTGAAACCATGGTTTCAAGTGACTATTTTTCACCCTCTGAAATCACATCCTTAGAGAATTTTCTTTTTTCCATCAAAGCCAAGGCTAATGACCTCTGCCAGGACCTTGTAAATCATTCTCTTACCCCAACAAAAAAGCCCACGGTTTACTTCTTGACTTGCCATTCATGAGCGACAGGAAACCAGACTCCAAGCTGACTCACTGCTGTCACTCCTCTTGCATTTGGTACAATGCAAAGAGCTGCCACTTGACACAGCAACTGGGGTGACCAGTGGTTCCTGCTGCTATTAAAGAAGGGGGAGGGCACGCATCACATAAGGAACCCTGGCCAAAGATCTAGACGGTCCTTTAAGGAGCCTGGGTGCTGTGTGCTTATTGTTGGGTTTCACCTGACTCTGATCTGCTGTGTGACCTCTGATCTGCCCTGTCACCTCTCTGTGCTCAAGTTCTTCATCAGAAAGTTTAGTGATCTTTACACCTACTCGATTCTAAACTTTTTAAACCAGGGACTCAGCCACCACCCCACTGGTTTCTCTTCAGAAAGGTATAGTCCCTTCTGTATGTACTATATTCTGTTTCCCAAACACAATGGACAAAGTTTAGATGATTGGATTTATTGGTTCATTATCACTTTAAAAAATTCACACAGAACCTACAAATTATCTTCCTGGGGCTGACAGAGTTGGTAGCAAAGACGCAGAACTCTCCTCTTTTACCATTTAGCATATGACTTGAACACACGTGTTGTGTGGCCCTGGAGGGATGTGCCTATAGTCAAGACTGCGAGTGTCAGAGGAGAGGGAGGAGGAAGGCCTTTTGATGCCCTGGCTCAGGATTTCCTGCATCTGAGCCCTTTACCTACTACCTCCAGCTTGCAGGCTGCGCTGCCTTCCCTCCTGCTGTGCCTAGCAAAGCCTAATGAATTTTGCAAGGCTTCAAAAGCCTCCCCCATGTTGCCTTTCTCAAGCCCTCCCCTCACTCCCTTAGTGGGAAAGGGCCCCTCCTCTTTTCTCTCCACAAGCACTACTTTGTTACAACACACTGCTTTGTAGGGTGGATGTCTGCGCCTATGTTTCATTCTCTTTCTCTGGGGTGGGTTCACACTGTAACATTGTATCCCAGCACAGGGCCTTGCTGATGGTCCCAAACCCAGCACTGGGTGTGAGGAGTTGCTGGCCTGGTCCCACTTTCCTTCCTCTTCTGCATGTCATGAACCCTCACCCCATCTGCTGTGTTCTTGGATCTCAGAAAGTTCACTCATTCAACCACTTTATTGAGCGCTGGAATGTTCCACCCAGACCTCTCTTTGGAGATGAAGGACTTACTTCCCCAGGTCCTGGGTGTGCTGCTGGGGACAACTGCTTAGCTAAAGAGAGCCTCTCCTCCAAGGCCAAGCCTGCTTCCTAAAGCAATCCCCATGAATGACTGACCTTCATATGTTAGCAAGGCTCAGGCCTTTGGTATAACTCTGAAGGGCCATCCCAGCTCCAAAACTTCCTGTGGGATTGGCCAAGACCCTCGGTAAGGCTGTATCATCCCCAACTTCTCCCTCTGCCCAGTTCCTTCCCTTGTATAACTATTGATCCCAAGAGTGCTCCCTAACGGAAGTCACGCGTGCTAAACCCTGTCTCAGAGTCTGTTTCCCAGGAATCTAACCTGCACCAAGTGCCTGCCCTGCATCAGACACTCTTCTCACAGGGAGTTAGAGTGGTGAACGAGACCCTGCCGTATGGAACACTTTGTCTCCTGGGAGGAGACAGATAATAAATACACATGGAATACATCCGAGTGGACAGAATAAGGGAGTTGGGAAGTGACTCAGAAAGAGGAGGAGGAATGCTATTCTTAATGGAGAGGTTAGCTGAGAAGGCTTCACTGATGAGTAACAACCTGAATAAAATAAGGAAGAGTGATGCGGAGATATTTAGGGAAGGAGTACTGCAGGCTGCTGGGATAGCAACTTCAGACACTAGGCCAAAGGAATAACCAGAAGGATGGTAGCAGACAAGGACCCAGAGAGTCAGATCATGTAGAGCTTTGCAATGCATTACAAAGATTTGGGGTTTTATCCTGCATTAGGCGGAAGCCTTTGGAAATTATGCAAAGTCACATAAAATTGGTGTGAGCTGACCTCAAAGAATCACTCTGAATACAAGGAAGGATAGATTGGCGAGGTCATGGAGGGGCAGGCGGGTGGGGTGATGCAAAAAAATCAGCAGGGAGACGAGTTAGAAGACTATTATCACATCACTATAGGGAGAGCTGAGGGTGGTTTGGGCAGTTACAGTAATGCAAATGCTAAGGGGGTACTGACTGGGTGGGGAATGGTACAGGGATGGGATGGAGGAGGACCATGAAGGACAACTTATATTACTGTAAACATCCTATTTTCTGTACTAGGTGGTGTGTTCATTGGTCTTTATTATAGTATTTAAATCAATTTAAAAAAGGAAGGCTAAACCTTGACAAAAATGTGTCATCAACAAAATGTTATAATTTCTGAAATTTAAAGAAAGAGATGTGTATTCAAAATCCAAGGGAGGATGCTGAATCTTAAATTCAGAACCTGGTATAAATTTGAGAATCGTCAGCACGTAGATTAGGAAGTAAAGTATGGAAATGAATGTAACAAATGCAACAGGAAAGAGAGGTCTAAAGACAGAGACCAGACATTCGGAAGTTGGAAAGCTGAGTGAGAACCAGAAAATGTGAACTGAGAGAGGCTGGTGAGGAAAAAAGAAGAGGCGATCGCCTGGGTCAAATGCCTGCTTGAATAGTCTAGAAAAATGAGGTCTAGGACTTGGATTTGGCAAAACGGAGGTCACTGGTGATCTCAAAGTTTCAGTAAAGAGTAGAGGAGATTCAAGTGCAACTGGGGTGAGATCAAGAGAGACTAAGAGGCTAGAAAGAGAAAACAGCAAGCATGGAAATGAGGCTCTTGTGGATTTTTCTATAAAAGGGCGAAGAATGGGATGGTGGTTAGTTAGAGGGATGTATAATCAAGAGAGGGACAATTTAAGATGAGGGATTTTGTTCATTCTTCAGTTGAGCACCTACTAATTGTCAGACACACAATTATGCGCTGGGAAAACTGCCGTCAACCCCTTCAACAGATGCTCTGGGTGCCCACAGGCCACCTAAAGGCAGCTCTGTTTGACAGTTCTGTGTAGGCTACAAACACCCAAGCACACACCGGAGCACCTCTTTTACTCTTCTGCCTCTGGGCTTTCTCCTAAGCCAATCTGAATTCTGACCGGAATTATCCAGTTGAGAGGAAAAACTGATGATACAGGAGAGAGAAGAGTCAACTGCAGGAGCAACATCTTGAGTAGGCAGAAGAGAGGGGGATACTGTGCATAAAATTTGAGAAAATCAGACTTAGACAGGAGCTGGGACAAGCTGTCCTTAGTGGGAAGGAGCAAATATGGGTAAGGCTGCGAGGGAGGTGGTTGACTTTGTGGTGTGAGTACATGGGTACTCTTCTCAGATTAATTCCATTTCCTCAGTGAAGTAAGTAGCAAGGCCAATAGCTCAGTACGAATTGCAGTGAAAGGGTTTGTGATCTGAGGAAAGATGAAAAAAAGTGCAAAACACTTGTCCATAACATTCAATACACATGCTATGTGCCAGGCACTATTCTAGGCTCTTGGGATATACCAGTGTACAGAACTGGGCAGAGATCCCTGCCTGTGTAGAGTTCACATTCCAATGAATGTACTAGAGAAATATATTCAGGTTGCCAGGCAACACTTAGGACCCACTAGAGAGTTGGAATCAAGGCTATAAATGAAAGTAGTCAAATGATTTAGTTTTGAACAACTGCTTGAGGGCAGTGTTGAATGTTCAGTGTAGAGCAAGAAAAACTTTTCCTCTATCCTCTTAGGTTCAGTAACTGGAGTATGCAAATTAAACTCACAAAAGGGTAACAGGAGAAAGGATTCTTTTGCATGCTCATGGGGGTTTCAAAGAAAAGAAATGGAAATCCAAAAAGAGGGTTAGACCAAACATTTTATATACCACTTTAAAAAAGGGTGATAAATTGTGGATGAGTGAATAGACAAAGGAAAGGGTGGTTGGTTTGGGCTTTTAGGGATGGTAAATTGTGGGACTAGGAAAAGTATGGCAGATAAAGGTTATTCACTAAGGTTTGTTATGCAGACACAAGTCAGTGCTGTCTCTTAGCGGTAAGAGTCATTTCTGGCGATTAAAATTGTTCTTTTTCTGGTGCTGGAGAGACAGAAGCCTTTATAAATGGAGATTTATGCTACCTTTACAAAGGGAAATTTATGGCCTGCTTTCAGGCAGTGAGGGCAGGGCAGAGAGTTTCTCCTGTGTCTGCTATTTCTTAATTGCTTTCAGCTCAAAATAATCCTTAAATCCAAGTGGCATATTTTGGGTTGGCATATTCTGATCCCCTTTATCAGCTAAGAGGTTCTGATTTCCAACAGAGCAATGTCGGGAAAATATGAAGCAGAAATAGAAAAGTTAAACGTAAAAACACTTTTTAATGTTTAAAACTAAAGAACATTCAACTTTATTTACGAATCCACCTCCTCCTGCCACGCTTCTTTATCTCCCCGTTGCCACTGCTCTAGTTTAAGCTCTCGGCTCTCGGCTGGACTGTTTTAACAGACTGTTACTTCTCTTTTTCATCATTTCTTTTCCCTTTATGCCAGTCTATAAAACCTGGTTAAATTACTTTTCCATAAATATGACTGTCAATGTGTCACTCTCCCTCTCAGAAGCCCAAATGGCTTCTCATTTCCTACAGGATAAAGTCTAAACTTATTTTTATTTTCTACGCTCTTTTCAGTCTGAATCCCCAAATACCCTTTCCATTCGAGTATCCCTATATTCTCTTACCTGAATATCCTGCTCCATTTAGACTCATTTACTTGACGGCCCTTAACCACTGCATGTTCTTGACAGGCATCATGCTTTTCTCTTGGAACTGCCAACCTCCCCCGCATCTTAACGTACTTCTCTACACTTCATGGACTGCTCAAGGGGCACCCACGCCCCATCCCCTGGCTCCTCCCCTACCTAATGCTACCACCTGTTTATATTACCTTTAGCGACGTGCTCTGAAGTTGACATTTATCACTGATGTGCCTATTTCACACCTCCTCAGCTAGATTAGAAGCGCTTAGCCAGTAGAAGCCATGCCTTATACCTCTCTGCTGGATCCTCAGTGCTTTTGCACTTGAAAGTCAACACTTTTCTAGCATTTAATTTTGTATGCTGACTCAGACAAAAAACAGTTCCATCAGGGGTCCCTCACACAACACGTCTGAGTGGTTGTTCTAACTACAGGACGCTCACATGAGAAAGCCACCTCCCATTTGTTTTCACTCCATTAGAAAATGCTTTATGTTAATTCAACATTTTGTCCTATGACCCATTAAGTCAAACTACTTTGAAAGCAATTTAATTAAAACCCTGGGATTTTGCAAGATTGCCAAAAATTCCGTCTCTCTAGGCAGAACTAGGGCTTATAAAACGCAGCATTTTCAGATATCGGCATAGCAGGGTAGAAGCCCAGCAACTTGGGCTTGTTCAAAGATGAAGTTCTGAAAAGTTTCTCCTACATTGGCTGAGGTCACTCGGCTGGTAGTCAGATTTGGCAAATGTAGCTGACTGTCAGAAAGCTACAACATAAAAAATACAGCCTCCTCTTCCCCACACATACACACACATCCGCCCCCTCTCTTTAGATGCCTAAATAAATTTAATGGCAACCTGGGTGTGCCAGCACAGCCCCAGCAATTACAGTTAAAAACAGCAATTACCACTTTGTAGTATCTCAAGTTCTTCACTCCCCAAATGAAAAGTCACCCTGTTTGAAGCTAAGTCTTTTCTGTGCTGAGAACTACCATTTTCCCAGCGAAGACTTATCGAGTATTTTGTAATTCACCAAAACCAAATGGGGTTGCAGTAAACAGTACAAAGAAAAATAAGGCCTGGGTTCTTCCTTCAAGGAGTTTACAATCTACTAACAGAAGGCGGCTGATATAAGGTAATGAAACTCAAGTTCAGGTGCCAGGAGGCAGGCGTGCTTTGGAAATAGTGGTGATACACAGAACGGAGGATAACCTGGGTGGAAGGGAGCAGGCAAGTCAGGAAAGACTTCAGAAACGATGCCTTGAAAGTGCTGGTTCAAGGAGTTCCCTGGTTACTCAGAAGGTTAAGGATCTGGCACCATCATTGCTATGGCTTGGGTGGCTGCTATGGCATAGGTTCAATCCCTGTCCCAAGAACTTCCACAGGCCATGGGCAAGGCCAAAAAAAAAAAAAAAAGCTTAATTGATTGGCATCTCAATAAGTCAAACATAAAATTACAGTATAATTCAGTAATTCCACTCCTGGGTATTGACCCTTCAAAACTGAAAACAGGTACAAAAAAAAATCTTGTACACAAATACTTATTGGAGCACTATTCACAAGAGCCAAAAGATGGAAAGCCCAATATCCATCAATGGATGAATGGATAAACAAAATATGGTGTACCCACATAATGGAACGTTATTTATCCACAGAGTGAAATAATGTGCTGATACCTACTGCAACGTGGATGAACCTGGAAAACATCATGCTGAGTAAATGAGGTCAGGCACAAAGGCCACAAACGGCATGATTTGGTGTACATGACTATCTAGAATAAGCAAATCCATAGAGACAGAAAGCAGATCAGTGGTTGCCAGGCATGGGGAGGGGTGGGTAGCAACGGGGATTAACTGCTTAATGGGTACAGGGTTTCCTTTGGGGGTGATGAAAATGTTCTGGCAATAGTGATAATGGTTGCCCAACACTGTGAATGCACAAAATGTCACCAAATTGTACACTTTTAAGATGGTTGAAATGGTAAATTTGGTTTGACGTATGTTGCTACAATAATAACCACACACACAATTGATTCAGGGATGAGGAGAAGACTGCAGGAAGAGGGCGCAGCATGCATAAATACATGCAGACCAGTCACTTTATAATGTAATTTTAGGAGGTCCCATTGTGGTGCAGCAGAAACGAATCTGACTAGGAACCAGATTGAGGGTTCGATCCCTGGCGTTGCTCAGTGGGTTATGGATCCGGCGTTGCCATGAGCCGTGGTGTACGTCACAGACACAGCTCGGATCTGTTGTTGCTGTGTCTGTGGTGTAGGCCGGCAGCTCTATCTCCAATTAGACCCCTAGCCTGGGAACCTCCATATGCCGTGGATGTGGCCCTAAAAAGCCAAAAAAAAAAAAAGAAAAAAAGAAAAAATATGTAGACCTGAAACTGCCTGGTGGTGACTTTAAGAGACTTGTTGAGTCTGGTACCATTAGCGTCTCCTAGTCACTATGACAACCAAAAGTGTCCCTACTATTTCCAACACACCCCTCCCCAAGGTCTCCCTCTGCAGTCCTTACCTTAACTATTCTGCAGCACTGAATCTAACCATAAGTCAGTCAAGAAATATTTGTTAAGAGCTTATTATATGCCACAATGGGGCAAGGCATTAGCAATACCGAGACACATAGCCACCGCAGCCCTCCCATAATACCGTATGAGCTTCATCTCATAAGCATCCAATTTTTCCTTCTACCAAAACACAAAACTCAAAATAGAAATATCCCTCACCCCACAACTAATCCATCCTCAAGTTATGTCATTTCTCCCTTCAAAACACAGGTCAGGTTTGCCACCGTCTCACCAAGTCCACTGCTACCACCCATGTCCCAGCCGCCACCTCTGAGACCAGCTCCGTAACTGTAGCTGGTCCTTCACAGTCCGCAGCAGGCAAAGGAACCCTTCCAAAACGCAGGTCAGATTACACCACTCTCCTATTCAAAGTGTCCAATGAGTTCTCCACACACCTTAGAATTACCCCCTAAAGCCTACCAGGCTTTCTTCTGTGACCTGGCTCCTGTTCGTCCTTTTGCCCTCAGCTCTTACTGCTGAGCCCCCGGTTCACTCTGCTCCAGCCCCACCGGACCCCGGCCCTGCGGTCATTGCCCAGCACATGGAGCTCTTTCCCAGTTCAGTCTTTGCCCATCCTGTGCCAGCGCGCACTGTTCTTCCTCTACATCTCCTGGAGCCGCCTCTTCCTCTCAGGCTTCAATTGAGGTGGTTTTGAGAGCTTTTTCCTTATGATTCAGTCCAAAAGCACTGCCCTCACTTTCCTTCCGCCTCGGAAACCCCATCCAAACCCCATCAACCTCAAGCCCTTATTCTGCTTGATTTTCTCCATGGTGCTGTTTAAAACCGTTTTATTTAGGCGTGGTCTATTGCGTGTATTTTTTTTATATTAGCAATATGAGCTCCCAGAACAGAAGCCTGGGTCACGGAGAAGCACACGGCAGAGGGTAAGAGCTCCAGCATGCAGCTTTTCCTCATTTTCCTGAAGAGGCATCTCAGTCACCTTTTACTCTGTGCACACCCTCTTAGTAAACTATTTCCGTGCCGCTTTCTCAAAGTGTGATCGGTGCACTAACCACATCCAAATCCTCTGGGATGCTGCTTAAAAATACAGATTCCTGGAGTTCGCGTCGTGGCGCAGTGGTCAACGAATCCGACTAGGAACCATGAGGTTGCGGGTTCGATCTCTGGCCTTGCTAGTGGGTTAAAGATCCGGCGTTGCCGTGAGTTGTGGTGTAGGTCGCAGACGCGGCTTGGATCCTGCGTTGCTGTGGCTGCGGCGTAGGCCAGTGGCTACAGGTCCGATTAGACCCCTAGCCTGGGAACCTCCACATGCCGCGGGTGCGGCCCTAAAATGACAAAACGCAAAAAAAAAGGCAAAAAAAAAATACAGATTCCTAGGACCAAATCTAAATCTTACTGAATCTTTAAGGTCCACAGGGTAGAGGCTGAAACCTGCATTGATATTTCAGCTCTGCAGGTTATTCTTGTGCCTGATAGGCTTGAAAACCACTGTTCTACAATTTCAGTAATTACCTTACTGATTTGCAAATCTGTGTTTTCACTTTTTTTTTTTTTGGCTGCACCTGCAGCGTGTGTGGGCAAGGATTGAACCTGCGCCACAGCTCTGGCAACACCAGACTGTTAATCCATTGTGCCACATGGGAACTTCCTCCTCTTGCCTTTTTTTTTTTTGTCCTTTTGTCTTTTCTAGGGCCACACTCATGGCATATGGAGGTTCCCAGGCTAGGGGTCTAATCGGAGCTATAGCCGCTGGCCTGCACCACAGCCACAGCAATGCAGGATCTGAGCCGCGTCTGCAACCTACACCACAGGTCACGGCAATGCCGGATCATTAACCCACTGAGCAAGGCCAGGGATCAAACCCACAACCACATGGTTCCCAGTCAGATTCGTTAACCACTGAGCCACGACCGGGAACTCCCGTTTCTTGTTTTTAAAGGCTCCCAAGGCTTGTGGCTTCTGCTTCCTTAGCATCTCTCAAATCTGTGTGCTCTGTACACACCCATATTGTTCAAAGCATCTCAAATTCATTTGACTCAGGACAATCATTTGGGGCTAGCATCTGCCTGCTTTCCAAAGCACTCAGCTAAACCATGTCATCTCCCCTTTCTTAAAACCACCAATGGTTTTCCATTCTCCCCCTGTTGGGGACCCTTCCCATCACACTTTAGTTTGTTTCTCCAGGAAGGATCAGTTTACACACCAGTTTCTCCAGGAACCATCTCCTGCCTCAGTGGAGTGTTTTTTCCTCCTCCTTTGTTGCTCAAAGAACTTTGTCATTTCTTACGGTACTTACTCACTTTACCTTTAGTAGTTTATCTGTTTTATTTCTTGTAATTCCTAAGTTCCATGGGTGCAGGAAATGTGAATTATTTCTCTTTCTTTTACTCCAGAGGACTCAGACCACTAGTTGGGATTCAGTAAGTGTCTGTTGAATGAATGATTGAGCTCATGTTTGGTCCAAAATATACACTTTATAATTGTTTTTTTTTTCTCCAATAGTTTAAAAAACAAACAAACCCTCAAGAGAGTAATTCAAAAAATTTGGATCATTCACTTCTGCTGAAATAAAAACACAGCAGTACTGACATCTGTTTGTGATCATGATCAGTTTAGAAACTATAATGAAATTCAACAAATTTATTATAATGAAGGATCATAAAACCACTTACTAATTATAACAAAGAGCCAAAAAAAAAAAAACACCTTTGAGTTCTTAATCATGGTCACAAAACAGATTCTAAACGGATGCAAAGACAAGCAGTCTATTGTGAATATTCAGTTTGTAGAGGAATTTAAATATAAGAATTAGGAGAGAGCTGACATTCAGAACTCCACCCTTCAAGGTACATTTCTCCCCTGACCTCCAGTTTGGAACAATTCTGCCGCCTCTTAGGCAGATGTAAAGCTTGAATGAACTGTGGGTTAACTGGGACCAAGCGCACTTAATTGTCCCCACCACTGCAAGTCTGTTTCTACCGCTGGGCTGAGGGAGACATATCCATGGCACTATAGCAGAGAACCCAGAATGGATATTTTCCCAAGAAAATGATGTTGTAGATGAGGCTAAATATATTGAAACGAAGCTTTTCAAGGTCCTCTCATGTTTTGGGTTATAGGGCTCTTGGGATCTAGCCTGGTAACCTAACCATAGAACTTTAATGGTCACGGGTAATGAATTCCTATCAACAGACCAACATGTGAAACATGCCCTTTCTGCATTTCTAGCAGCTGGAAAGAGTCCTTTCCTTTCCTAACCTAGTCCTGTTGATTTCGTCTAATGTCTCTAGGTCCACGGCTCTCGTGACCTCTTTCTTGGGGGTATGAAAGACATCACATGTAGACATACGATTTGCTGATCACACTGGAAACCCCATGCAAGCGGCACTACTTAGCAAAGAAAATAATACAAAAATTAAACTCTACATACAATGAAACACAGAAGATAATTTTTGAGGTGTTCTTTCTGTTGAAGTGTTCTTTCTGCTGAATTGTTCTTTCTGAGATTTATTGCGACTATACTCATTTATGCAAAGAGCAATTTATTTCTTACACCATTCACCTGAAACCTATGCTGTGGTTCTTGTCTGCCCAGAAATCATAAACTCACAAGGCTGGAGGAGCCCTTGGAGGTCAACAAACCCAGTGAGATTGCTTCTGTTTTATCCTTGTCATACCACAATGTTCTGAATGCTTCCTATGGGTCCCAAACCTACCCTACCTGGTTGTATATTGAGCCGACTTGGTTTACCAGCCTGCAGGGAGAATGAATACATGATTACTCCTGGGATAACACAAGACCGAAAGTAACAACAGGATCATTTCTATAAAGTGAAATTCTGAAGATAAAAGATCACAGACTCAATATTTGAAATGAGGACTCATGTAGGAAGAATAAAGAGGAGAATAAATTGAATAAATTGCACTCAAGAGCAACGGCTTAACTCTCAGATTCCTCAGCCCTTTGGAGATATGCTGATTCTTTCACCCAACTTTTTGGAAACTAGCTTGGGAATTTAAGCAAATAGCCAGCGGCCTCTCTGTAGGATCTGTCTTTATGGTTAGGGATCTCTTTGTCCAAAAACTTCTCCCCTGTGCACCCCCACATTTGGGAATTTCTTACGGCACAGGAAAGCTGTGAGCGGGAGCACCTGGTAACGCAGGCGCGTTGTCTTCTGGGGTCTCTTGTGAGACAGGAGGGTTATGGGTGCTCCCAGAGAGGGGGCGTGCAGGCTTCATCAGATGATGGAGAGGATGAGGAAACAGAGGAAGGAGGCGGAAAAGCAAATATATTACACCGGGATGAAGACGGAAAGTCAGAGTGATAAAACAGCTTCTGGGTCAAACTCATTAACCAACTCTTCAGCCAGATCAGTTTCATCTTAATCTGAATTATGTACTGAGATTCACAGTAACATTTTTTTTTTCTTTTTAATGGCTGCACCCGTGGCATATGGAAGCTTCCAGGCTAGGGGTCAAATTGGAGCTGCAGCTCAGCTGCCAGCCTACACCATAGCCACAGCAGATCTGAGCCACATCTGTGGCCTATGCTAAAGCTCACATCAATGCCAGATCCGTAACCCACTGAGTGAGACCAGGGATAGAACCCACATCCTCATGGATACTATGTTGGGTTCTTAACCTGCTGAGCCAAAATGAGAACTCCATATTTTGTTTTTAAAAAGAACGGTATTTAGGGGTGTTTAAAAGACTTGAAAACCATTGGATTCCCTCAATTTAAATCAATTAAGACGGAGTTCTCCTCATGGCTCAGTGGTTAACCAACCCGATTAGCACCTATGAGGATGGGGGTTCGATCCCTGGCCTTGCTCAGTGGGTTAAGGATCTGGGCACTGCAGTGAGCTGTGGTGTAGGTCACAGAAGCGGTTCAGATCCCGCATTGCTGTGGCGCAGGCCAGTGGCTACAGCTCCGATTGCACCCCTAGCCTGGGAACATCCATATGCCTCAGGTGCAGCCCTAAAAAGACAAAAGACAAAAAAAAAAATTAAGACATTAATTAAGTACATGCTACATTTTATGAATTATGCTGGTTTCTGATGAATAAGACACACATCCTGCTCGTCAGAAGTTTCTCATCTTGTGGGAAAGACCAACTCATTCATCACCACAACAGAGATGATCAGACGGGAACACAGATGAAGGAGCAATTCTGCTTGAGAGAGCCAAAAAAGCTAGAAAAAGGTAACATTTGAGTTGGACTTTGAAGATGTTAGAAGTGTGTAAAGTGGACTAATAGGGTAGGAGGGCTCAAGGCCAAGTATGCCTGGTGCAGCTGGAGTCATGCCTGCCAGGGGGGCGGAGGATCCTGAAGATGCTCTGAAGAGGGGTGCTGGGGCCAGGCTGGAGATGCAGTGAGTGACATCCTGTCACCAGTAGTTGATGGTATTGTTTTAAGAAGAGGCAGAAAAGGATCAGACCTATGCCTTAAATATGCAACCTGGGACACAACATGGAGGGTAGAAGAGAGAAGAAGCCCAGTCGAGAGGGCTGAGAAAAGTCTGATTGGAGGAGGAGGAGAGCCTGGGCTCTCAGCAGGTCTGGATGGGAGAGAACAAGTGTTCACAGGTGGAAGGAACTGGTTGTACTTGGTGATAACCGGTATGAAAGGGAAGGAAGAGAAGGAGCAAACACGGAATCATAAGGCTCTTTCTTGAGAAAGGGGTAGGTGTGGTTCTATTATTCTGTCTACAAAGAACAGACACTCAGCCTGGGCAAAATGGTAAGTAAATTACCCTGATAATCCAAGTTTGGGTCAAGACCCCAAACCGGAGATGTAGTGGGCATCTAGAACAAGGGAACTGGATACCACCTAAATCCTTTCTCTCATTGTCCCTCCCTCCTCTACGTACATTCCTCATTTGTGCTTCTTTCTGGGTTAAATTTTTTCCCCTCACCTCTACTTTATTTTAAAACCACTTTGTTGAAGTATCACTGACATAAAATGAACCGGACATCTTCACAGTGTACAGTTTGAAAAGTTTTGAAATAGGCACCCACCCATGCAACCATCATCATAATCAAGAGAGACACCAAATCTATTATCCTCCAGTTCCCCCTATGCCTCTTTGTAATTTCTCTCTCCCGCCCCACTCTGCCTCTCCTCGCCCTCCTCTGCCTAGCAATGATTAATCTGATTTCTGACACTAGATTAGCCTGCATCTTTAAGAGCTCTGTATAGAAGAAATCATATAGTAGGTACCTGTTTTTGTCTGGCTCCTTGCACTCAGGTTGACGCATGTTGTACGTGTACTGTAGTTCATTCCTCTGTCCTCCTTAGCAGCAGTTCGTCATCTCTGCCTTTTCCTCTGTGCTAGCTGTATTCTTTCACTGCTGCCTGGCTATCTCACATAGTAGGAAGCCTGGCCCATGGGACTCCCAGGTTCACCTTTCATGGCTGCCTGACTGATTCTTGTTCTGCCCCATGTTCAGAAATTTCGGAGAAGGGCTCTGACCGGCCTATCTTGGGTCAGATACTCGTCTCTGAGTCAAAGAACTATGGCTGGAGAGGCAGTGACACAAAGAACATGGCGAAACTATGAGAATCTTCTGGATTCCAGCCTGGTGTTTGATGCCAGCCTTCAGCCCATTTGGGAACCTTCCGACCTCCTTCCTTGCTCTGCTTTTCAGCTTCACACTGACATTGCAAAGTGCATTACACTAGGATCCATTCCAAGTGAATCCAATAAGAAAGGTCAAAAACTAAACCCTAAAGAGAAAATTCCCGTATAGAGTAGAATTGAGCTTTCTAACTGTGATATACAATTGAGAAGGCATAAAATAAAAGATTTAGAAATTAAATTCCATAAAAATCAAAACTGCTTCTTGGCAAAAATCTCCTAGAGCAAAGTAAAAAGACAAATGGCAAAATGGGAACAAATTGTTTATAACTCACTTCACAAAGTTTTATGTCCATAATATTTTAAGAGCTCCTACTGGTCAATAAAAAAAGACCCAGTTACCCCAAAAAAAAAAAAAAAAAAAGACTGGGCAAAGAATGTGGAGAAACAGTTCACAGATAAAGGAAATACAAAAACTTTTTTTTTGCCTTTTTGTCATTTTACTGCTGTACCCGCGGCATGTGGAGGTTCCCAGACTAGGGGTCTAATTGGAGCTGTAGCCACTGGCCTATACCAGAGACACAGCAACGCAGGATCTGAGCCACATCTGCGACCTACACCACAGCTCACGGCAACGCCGGATCGTTAACCCACTGAGCAAGGCCAGGCATCGAACCGGCAACCTCATGGTTCCTAGTCAGACTGGTTAACCACTGCGCCATGACAGGAACTCCCCAAAAACTTTCAAGTACATAAATAATCAACCGCATATTAAGAGCAACACAAACTCAAAATACAATAAAATACCATTTTCACTACCGTATTAGTAAAAACCCAAGTGTATTAATATAAGATACTGGCAAGGAAGGGGGAAATGATCCCTCTCCTACACTGCTACTGCAAGTGTCAACTGGTACCACCTGTCGGTAGGCAATTTGGTAATAACTATCGAGATTGGTTATTCACTGGAGTACTGTTTGCTATGACAAGAAATTGGCAACAACTTAAATGTCTACCAGTAAGAGGCTGGTTAAACACATTATGACCCATCTATCCAATAGAATATTGTAGAGTTGTAAAAAGAGAATGAGGGTACTTCTTATGAATTAAAAGATGTCCACGATGGATTATAAAGTGAAAAAAAAAATAAGATGCAGGAAAAAAAATAACATGTGAAAAAAATAAAATGCACAGCATGTACTCGTTTGTATAGAAAAGAATGCACTGTAAATTTGTATTTGCGTGTATATATACTTAAAATCTCTGGAAGAATCCATAGGAAATATTAACATGGTACCAGAATGAGAAGGTGAAGAGGACTAGATACACAGAGAACAGGGATAGAAAACAGACATTTATGGATATACATTTATTTTATTTTGAATCATATAAATGTATTATCTACTTAAAAGATTAAATGATCTTTGAAAAATTCTATTGCTTAAGTCGAATCAAACCATCTTCTAAGCTTTTTGGTTCAAGGAAAGTTTAACTTTCAGATTTGCCTTCATTTAGCAAACCAGTATGTATAGGTTCAGCATCATGATTTTGGTTTAAGTCCCTGAAACCTACATTATCTGATCACACAAATACACATATTCACACACACGGGGGTACACACTAAGCACAGACGTTCTTGGACACTCATCTAGATCAACCTAAGATCTAAGCAGAGAACGAGGCACAAAGAACTCTAAAACAGAGTTGAGTGAGTGAGCATTTCTCTGGAGGAAGAATACAGGATCTAAGGAAGAGCAATTTGGGAGGTAACTGGAGGCGGGAAGAGACAGTGAACAGGGGCTGGGGGTGGGGGTTGGGAGGTGGGAATGAAGGATGGGATCAAGAGAAACAGAACTCAGCCCCTGTCTCTCGCTGCAATTGCTAGAGGTGCCAGTGAAGAGACGATCATATCTGACCCAGCAGATCTCAGAGCTTGAGTCACTCCCTTCTTGTAGCATTGCAGAGGCTGATCCAAGAGGCCCTGGCTCGTCCCAGCCCTGTGAGTCCATGTTCTGCACTCTCTTTAATTTAAGGCACAATCGGCAGAGCTCTGAGGACATCTGGACACATCTTGAAGCCTATCAAGATCTCCCCACCCTTTATTCCTGATAACCAGAGATAAGAGCAGAGAGAAGGTCTACTTCTAAGTCCCCATTTAGGGAGGTAAAAGGATCACTATGTCACCATGGCAGATTCAGATGGAGTCCTCCCTCTAGACCCTCCCTGCTGGCGATAAGACCTGTGGGGCTAGAATCTTAGTTCCTGGTTCAAGTACAGGTATGTCTCCCTAAAGCCTCCAACTCATTTTCTGAAATGCTGGGCTGGCACTGAGGTATATCTCAGTCTGGCTCGGGATGCTTTCAGGTAACATGAAAAACTCTGGCATATAGAGTCTTAGGTCTCTCATAACAGAGGTTTTAGGAGGAAAATGGGATGATAAATAATCGCTGACATTTATCAAGCACCTAGTATGTGCTAAACTGCTTACCTTATTTAATTTCATCTTCATGACTACCTTGTGCATCATATGTATTGTAATTATCCCATTTTACAGACCAGCAAAGTAAGTCTTGGAGGTTAACGGGCTTACTCATGTTTGCAAGGTTGGTGAGAAGTAGTCAGTATTTGAACTCAGATCTTTGTGAGCTCAGAAACTTGATTTTTCAGTGATTCAGGTTAGAACATGCATGTGAAACACTTTGTAAACTAAAGTTCTGCACACAGTACTTCTCATTATTACTATGGAACACAGTAATAGCTGGCAGTTATTGCAGTTATTGAGTATTTACAGTGGGCCGTGAATCTTACATATACCATCTCATTTAATCTTTTTTTTTTTCTTTTTACCTCCTCACCTGTGGCATATGGAAGTTCCTAGGCTAGGAGTCAAATAGGAGCTGCAGCTGAGGCCTATGCCACAGCCACAGCAATGCTGGATCCGAGCTATATTCTGTGACTTATGTCACAGCTTGCAGCAACACCGGATCCTTAACCCTCTGAACGAGGCCAGGGATCAAACCCTCATCCTCATGAACACCATTTGGGTTCTTGACCCACTGACTTACAACAGAAACTCTTCATCTAATTTTTTTGTTTGTTTGTTATTTAGGCCTGCACCCATGGCATATGGAAGTTCCCAGGCTAGGGTGTCAAATCAGAGCTGCAGCCTACACCACAGCCACGTGGGGTCTGAGCTGGATCTGCAACCTACACCACAGCCTATGGCAACACCCAATCCTTAACCCACTGAGCAAGGCCGGGGATCAAACTTGCATCCTCCTGGATACTAGTCAGGTTTGTTACCACTGACTCACAACAGGAACTCCTCATTTAACAATGCCCTTTGAGTATATTACCGTCTACATAAGGCTTCCTTGTCCAGGGTTACACAGCAGATGAGTTCTGAACACTGGCAGTCTGACATGAAAGCTTCCACTACACCAGGCTGTCTTCCCAAAGACTAAAAGATTCATGACAAGTAATCAATGAGGTGTTAATATTTTGAATGAAAATAATCTGAGAGCTGTAATGCTCTGGCTACGTGGCAGCTCAGAACTTCCACGCTTGCACAGATCCACTGTGAAAAAGACAGATGTGTGAGTGGCACACATTTTGTTCAAGTACCTTTTTAACTCCGCCACAGTTCTGTTACAGATATACAGTCCTCCGGGCCCTCTCTATAAGGCCATTAAACATCAACAACAGCACAATTGTTAACTTAAGCTCTCCTCTCCTTACCCTCTCTCCCAAATAGGTTTTGTCTCATCAAACAGGTTGACATGACTTTTTCCTGTGGGATCTTCTGACTTTCCACGGCAGAGTGCGCTTATCCACAAAGAAACCTTCATCTCCTCTGTGCACGGATAAACCAGCCCCACTCTGCCAGGAAACCACGCTCAATTGTCCCGCAGAAGTGACTCTGTTTGTTCCCTCATGTACTACAAAAAAAAATCAGTTTAGACATTTAAGCTAATTCCATATTACTCCTGAGTAATCTTTAAGATGAGAGAGAGAGAGAGAAGGAAAGAGAGAGGGAGAGAGGGAGGGAGAGGGAGGGAAAGGGAGGGAGAGGGGGGAGGGAGGGGGTGCTTTCCTTTGACTTAAAATTTACAAACTTCTCCTTAATCTAAAGTCACAGTACTGCCATGGTGTGTACATCTCTCAGACTCTATTATAAGCTTCTTGAAGACTGGGACTATTTTGTATCCACCTGTGTCTACTAACCTATTTTACACAGAGTACATGCCCAGTAACTGTTCACTGAATGAATGCTGTTTGCCGATCTAGAGAACACTATTTCAATCAAGGAGTATTTGTTATTTTTCTTAGAACCTCCTTCACACCATCAAAATTTGTCTTGATCAGACAGTGTTCATAACCTGTTCTATGTAAAGCTCCTACTATGTGCCAGTCACTTAGATGCTGAGGATGCAAATGAGATGAAATCTAGTTCCTCCTCTTCAAGACCTCACAATCTAGGCTTTTGCTTTTTTTCCCCCCCTGAGTAGCGAGTGTGTGTGTCTGGGGTGTGGGGTGGGAGTCCTATGAGCCCCTTAAGGATAGAGAGATGCTTCTGGAAGACTGAGAGAGATCTCTGGTGTACAGAATATTCCTACATACAGGTCCCCAGATATAAGCACAAATTGCAAAACCGGTGGCTTAGAAAGGAAAAGCCAGCCAGTCACGCTTGCGCTCACAACACCCTTGTTATTGTTCTGGGTGGGAGGCAGAAGACCGAGGGCAGAGGAATGGCAGATGAAGCCTTTTAACTTGCTGGCAATTAATTCTTTCACTTATATTAAAATGTTCAGCCTTCCCCAGTCACTCATCAACAACGGTTAACATCAGTGTCTTTTCAGAGTCTGGAAGGCTCCGAGTATAAACAGCCCATTACCTTCCTATGAAAGATAAATTGCAGAACCTTGATTAAGCAGATTGCTCTGGGAATGAACTTTACTGGTTCAGTGATTCCTCTACTTATCAGAGACTTGGCCAAAAAACATTAAAAGAATTTTTTTTTTTCAGCATGCATTCATTCATTCTATCAACATTACAGAGTATAGCGGTTAACCGTGGCACCTGGAGCCAGGCATCCAGGATTCAATCCCAGCTGCATCCCTACCTACTCTGAGCTGCTTGCTTGCTCTCTTTGGGTTTCTGTCTCATCTGTAAAATGGAGATGATAATAGCACTTGTCTCATTGCATCATTTATGAAAATTAGATAGTTTAACATACACAAAATCCAAAAGATGGCGCTCCCTATACTGTAGGTGCTACATAACCTATAATAACATTGACGGTGCCATTGCTGTCAGTGACTCCCACATCCTGGCCAACGGGCAATGAACAGGGTAAGCACGATCCCTGCCTCACGGTGAGTTTCTATTGTTATAAAAACACTCCAACACTGTGGAATTATACAGAGGAAAATATGAAAATCTACCCCTATTTCCCCTTCCCCAGGGGTAACTATTATTGATAATTTCATGTGTGTCCTTCCAGACTCCTTTCTAGGCATATTTATATGTACATAAACATCAGTTGTTTGTTATTAAAAACAATCATTTCACTAATGAAATATCATGCACATTTTTATAGGTCAGCCCATATGTATCTCCTTTGAAGTAGCTGCCTTTGTTTTCTGTAATATGATAAACCACATACTTTTTTTTTTTTTCTTTTCTAGGGCCGCACCCGCGGCATATGGAGGTTCCCAGGCTAGGGGTCTAATTGGAGCTGTAGCTGCCAGCCCGAGCCACAGCAACGTGGGATCCAAGCCACGTCTGCGACCTACACCACAGCTCACGGCAACGCCGGATCCTTAACCCACTGAGCAAGGCCAGGGATCGAACCCACAACCTCATGGTTCCTAGTCGGATTCGTTAACCACTGAGCCACGATGGGAGCTCCAACCACATACTTTTTAATTTAACCTTCTTCCTATTGAGGCACATTAGATTGTTTTTCAATGTTTTACTAATGGAAACAACACCAAAACGAACATAATTTTACAGTGTTGCACATTTGTAGAGTATTTATTAAGCATAAGTTCCTTAAAATGGACTTTATAGCTCATTTCCCCATAATACGACAGTGTGCCCATTGACAAACCAGGAACAGAGGAGTTGAAAGGACAGCCCCAAAGCCATTAGGACAAATTCCTATGGCATCACATTGGGCTGTGGCTGCTACCGTGGGAGAGTAGCCAATTGGGTTGAAAGTCTAGCATGAGCTTAGGAAATTGTTTTTTTGAACGCATCTCTCATAACAGCTTATTTGGTTGCAGTTTTCTTTTTTCTAAACATGTGGTAGAAATACATTCTCATTAATAGAGAGAGGCGATTAGCCAAGTTCCAAGTAATTAAGACTTTTATCTTCATCTCTGAGTCTCATTCACATCCCTTTTCTCGCCTAGTCTACTCTTCCCCAAGGTATTATGACCTGGAAAAAAAAAAAAAAAGCCATGCCTGTATGCCTTCCATTCTCCTTCAAGTATTAGAACACCTGAATGATGAAAGAAGGAGCAAGTGAACAGAGAAAGAGGGAGGCAGAGTTAAAAGAAATGACAGTCAGATGGCGACCACGATATGTTTAAACTAGAAAATCATTCAAGAGAAACCTCACTGCTCTAACTATTCACAGATGATGACAAAACTGGATAAATGCCTTTGTGGTCCTGAGCTAAGCTGAAGACATGCCAGGGACTCTGAGTCAGGTTACAGGCTTAACTTTCCTGTAGAGAGACCCAAAATACAGTGACTCAGACAAGACAGAAGTTGAATTCTTCCTGCTGGGAGGTCCACAGATAGGCAGACACACAACACTGTTCCCTAAGGTCATCCAGAGACAGAAAGAGTGGGTCAGCTCTCCATCTTCAGCAGTGGCCCCCATCTCTGGTTTCAGGTGGTCATGTCAGTTGCTGTCCTATGCCACACAGTAGGAAATGGAGAGTGGAGCACAAGCCCTTTTCTCTATGAAGAATGTCGTACTGCTGTTCACATCACTTCCACTCACATTCCAGTCATATACTCCTCTTCGCTGCAAGGGAGGGTGGAAAATGTGGCTGCTTCCCGGAGGGCCATTTTGCCCACATAACTCTTGGTCTTCTACTACAAAGAAGAAGAAAGGGGGTGGGAGGGGGAGGAGGAGGAGAAGAAAGGAGTTCCCGCTATGGTACAGTGGGCTAATGATCAAGCTTTTCCCTGTGGCATTGCCAGTTTGATTCCCTGGCCCGGTGCAGTAGGTTAAGGATCTGGCATTGCCAAAGCTCTGGTGTAGGTGGCAGATGTGGCTCTGATTTGATCCCTGGCCCAGGAACTTCCATATGCCACAGGTACAGCCAAAAAGCGGAAGGGGGGAGAAGGAGGAGAGAAGGAAAGGATAGATATTGGGGGTTTTGTAGGGTTTGAAACTGAAGAGATTTGAAACATGAGAGCATGGCATCAAGGGGTAAAGCCAGTCAGGCAAGAGTTGAGGATGAGTGTCTTCCAGGTTAAACAACCTTTGGGGGGCACCTTTGTGGGGTTTCCCAGATTAGATCAAGCCTTTTGTTTTACCCCATAACCATTCTGGGCTTTTCCTTTCAAAGTTCTCATCACCTGTGCAATTGATTAGTTGTCCAATGACTGTCTCACCTGCTAGAATGGAAACTCCATGAGGGCAGAAACCACATCTGTCATATTTGATGCTGTACCTTCGGGGCTATCTTGGTACTCGTAGGGCCTAGTAAATGCTTGCTGAATGAAGGGGAAACCAAGTCAAGAGAGACCTGGAATCTTCTCTCAAGACAGTCACAGCCTAATTGGAGAAGTGGGGATGCAAACACGTATGCTGTTACTACACTGGACAAGTCCTCTGAGAGTGGAATTCAGAAAGCGACATGAGTGCACAAAGAAAATAACCTCCCAAGAGAAGAGGGCAGCTGTCAGTGAATGCCGCAGAACTGAGGTCCAGGCTCTACTCCTCGGCCAAGCAGTGGAGAAATGAGACTGTATCCAATGGGATTGCCAGCTCTGACATGTGCTAGTGATGAGGCCTCAGATAAATGGTTTACTGGCCTCAGGCCCCCAACCACACTGAGTACCCATCCCTTCAGGACTCAACATTGAGCACGGCTTTTGCATGACAGTTCCTCTGATTCACTCTACCCCACCCTCCCCTGTTCAATCAGAACAGATCCCTTCCTCTAGGTCCCCACTGTATCCTGCACTTCAGCTGTCACAGCACCTACAGCCCTTCAGAACACTTACGGTTTAGATGTCCGAGATTCCCCCCGACCCCAGCCAGTGCAAGCTCCCCTTATTTCCTAGCACATCAAGCACATCACACAGGGCCTGGCGTTCAGAAGGCACTCAGCAAACACTGAATGATGGAAGTCAGTCCCTGGCTGGGCATCATATACCTTCCCGACTGAGGAATCTGTACTTATTAAAATCCTTACTGCCTTAAGAGTCACTTCTTTACAGATGGGTAGGAGTTTGGCAGGGAGCTGTGGGCCCTGACCGTTTGTTTACAGGGAAAGGGATTCTTAACTGGGAGTAGTGGGGCTTTCTTACGATTTTCAGTGTCCAGGCATCATTAGCTCAGGGGTAATGTGGGAAACGACACTAGGTACTAATCGTTCGGAAGATACTGTTGCTGCAATGGCGTGGGTGCCAGCTGAAGTGCAAGTGCGCATCCATGGCTGGTTTCGGATGTGCGAATGCCGCTATTGAGGAGAACCTGGATGCACCAGAAAACAGTTTTTTGTTTTTTGTTTTTTGTCTTTTTGCCTTATTTGGGCCGCACCCGCGGCATATGGAGGTTCCCAAGGCTAGGGGTCTAACAGGAGCTGTAGCTGCCGGCCTTCGCCACAGCTACAGCAACACGGGACCCGAGCCGCGTCTGCAACGTACACCACAGCTCACGGCAACGCCGGATCCTTAACCCACTGATCAAGGCCAGGGATCAAACCCTCAACCTCATGGTTCCTGGTCGGATTCCTTAACCACTGAGCCACGACGGGAACTCCCAGAACACAGCTCTTGATGGGCTACCTGGACAAGATTCGATCCTTTCAGAAAACTTGGGTGTATATTACTTGTCAGTGCTTTCTTTGGGGACATGGGCCACAATGTTTCAGATTCCTCAAATTGTTTCCACGTCCTCCTTTCGGGGAGGCTGGACCAATGAGTGACTCAGTCAGGGACTGCTGGGCGCTGCATGTGAGCTGTTCTCCCTCAGGGTTAGCTGGCAGATCACAGAAAGGTCACAGTCAAAGCAGGCCAAAACGTGGTCATGCCAAACACACCAGTAACCATCAGGACTTGCTATGCTCTGGGGCCAATCTCGTTCAAAGTGCTTGCACATAATAATTTTATTTGCTTTTGCCAGAAACCCTGTCATATAGGCAGAAAAGCTATGAGCACAGAAAGACAAGGTAAGCTGTCCAAGGTCATCCAGCAGGGTTGTGGTATAACAAGGGGGGGGGGCAACGTTCTCCAAGGAAAGGCCAACAGAGGGAAGAAAGCTACGGAAAGATCAATTCTGACTCAATTCAAAGGCAACATTCTAGCAGACAGGGCTGTGCTCTGGGGGCAGAGAGCAACTGCCTCTGAGGTGCCCGGGTGCTGGGGGGCTGCAGGGCAGGAAAGCTCTGGAGGAGATGGAGGGTAGGAAATTGGGAATTCTTATACATAAGGACCAGCAGGTTTCTCCCACCCCTGGAATTTCTAATTTTAGTGGGAAATATCATCAGTTGGTCCAAAAAGAATCTGAGGCTTGGGAATAAGCATCCAGCCCTTAGCTTAGCCCTCAAGGTGAGGAATGAAGTTGGAGCCACTCCCTTGCTTTCCACCTGTGTTCTGCCCTCTGGGCCTCCCTGATGTCCTACCCTCACTCCCATCCCCAGGGTAGCTTGTTCTCACCTAAACACTACTATGTGCTGCTGGAAAAGCACTGAGCATGGTTTCTAGAAACCCTGTGCCCAGCTGGGGCTGCCTCTTCCAAGCTATTGTCAAGCCCTCTAATTTGGGGCCACCACATTAGAAATGCACACTCAGCACCAAAGGGAAGACCAGTCTTCTAGTTCCAAGGGTAGAACTTGAGAAAGTGCTTCCCCTCTACGCAAAAGGACTCCGAATGGTCTTGGATTTCCATTAGAATATATTAAAAAAACAAGCCAGCTTTAATATGGCCTCCCCGGTTGCTGACTCTCACTTTAGAGGAAAAAGAGAGGGTGCCTAACTAAAGAAGAAAGTTGAGGTTATAGTCTCTCAATCAATCATTCACAAATACTTACAACACAGCGTTGACACCTGTTCTATCCCATATTTTCCCACCCTGTCCTAGCCTATCCCAGCTCATCCTCTCTCATTAGACATCTCATCTGTACTATTACAAACAAATTGCATCAGTTTTATGACTAAGACTTACAGGCTTTAAATACTTTGGGGGGGGGGTATTTGAGTAACCGAAGAAAGAGGCTTGCTATAAAATGGGACTTATCTGGGGGGTTCTAGGCTGTCGTGAAAGAGGATGATTCCTGCTAATTAATAGCTAACTTCTTTCCTACAGAGACTCTGACTGGATGCACACTTTACAGATGCTCTGGCCATGCCTTAGTCTGACGTGTGCTCTTTTCTTTTTCAAAATGTTTTTGAGTTCCCTTGTGGCCTAGTGGTTAAGGATCCAGTGTTGTCACAGCTGTGGCTCAGGTCACTGCTGTGGCACGAGTTCAGTCCCTAGCCTGGGACCTTCTGTATGCTGTGGGCATGGCTGAAAAAAAATTTTTTTTAATTTCCTTTCTAATTCTCCACACTCAGCCTCCTTCACCTGACTAATCCCCACCCACTCCTCAGATCTCTGTTTGGATTCTACTTCCCTTGGGAAGCTTTTTTTGCCCCTCAAGAATGAATTAAATGTGCTTCTTACATCTTCCCAATGGAGTAACTGCATTCAGCAGAGCAGTTGTGTACCACAGGACCCCAAGGAAGACCACTGACATCAGAGACCATGTGTTGCACAGTACACAACCTGCACAACTGCCTATGGCTACCCCACTCCCATAATCCTCTGTACTTCCCCTTAAAGGAGTAACCACCCTTGAATGGTAAGCACTTGTTTTCTCATCACTGGAAGTTTCTTGAGGAAATGATCTTGTCTTGAGCACTGTCACATTCCCAGGGTCTCACACTGATCTTAGCATTTAGTAAGGACTCAATAAGTGTTTGTTAAATTAACTTAAAAATATTTTAAAAAATCATTAAACCCACAAATACCTCAGACTGCATATTATCAATGCTTCATGTTTCATTTTTACCTTTTCCCCTGTATCCTGCTACCCATCAGTCAAACTCTTGTGCCCGGAATACCTGCTCATCTACCACAAAGTAAAGAGAGCCTTTCATGGTTGTTTGACTCTCCCTGGGCTGCCTTAGCAAGGTACCACAAACAAGGTGGCTTAAAATAAAAATTTATTGTCTCAGTGTTGGGGAGGCGAGAAGTTCAAAATCAAGGTGTTGGTAGTGCCATCTTCCCTCTAAAGCATGTAGTTAAGAATACTTTGCTTCGTATAGCTTTTTTTTTTTTTTCCTGGCCATCCTTGGCACTGACTTAGAGGCGTTATTCCAGTCTCTGCCACTTCATCACGTGACCATCTCCTCACTGTGCCTTTATCTCTTCATGCGGCTTTTTTTTTTTTTTTAAAGGGATGCACCCTTGGCATATGGAGGTTCCCAGGCTGGGGGTCCAATAGGAGCTGTGGCCACTGGCCTGCTTACACAGCCACAGCAACGCAGGGTCCAAGCTGTGTCTGTGACCTACACCACAGCTCATGGCAATACTGGATCCTTAACCCACTGAGTGAGCCCAGGGATCAAACCCATGTCCTCATGGACACTAGTCAGTTTGTTAACTCCTGAGCCACTACAGGAATTCCAGGTGGTTATTTTCTTATAAGGACACGTATCATATTGAATTCGGGCTCATGCTAATGACTTCATCTTAACTTGATCCAATCTACAAGGCCCTATTTCCAAATGAGGACACAGTCACAGGTATGAGGGATTAGGACTTCAATACATTTTTGGGGAGGGACACAATTCAAGCCACAACAATGGTTCAGACACTGATCTTCAAACTCTTGGGTGCATCAGAATAACCTAGAAGATTTGTTAAAATACAGATAGCTGGGCCACACAGCCAGAGTTTCTGACTCAGGAGATATGGGGTGGGGCCTAAGAATGTGTATTTGTAACAAGTTCCCATGTGATGCTGTTGCTGCTGGTCCCAGGGGCACACTTAAAGAACCGCTAGTGCAAAGCCTTGCAACTCAAATGCAGTCCGTGGAGCAGCAACACCAACATCATTAGGGAGAGTGTTAGCAATGCAGTCTCTCTGCCCATACCTTAAACCTACGGAATCAAAATTTTCATTCCAACAAGAGATGTGCTCCAGCACAAGCTGGCAAGTCAGCTGGACCTTGATAGAGAGGGCAGGCTCTATAAGGTCAAGCTAGGAGGCTCAGTCTCGGTCAAGTTGGGATCCTCTTAGAGGCCTCGAAGAGCCTCAACTGGCATCTGGCTGGCAGAAGAGGCCACATCTCTCCTCAAACCCGCCCAAGTTGAGGGGTCACGGCAGGTCATATTTGAGACCAAATTTTAAGACAAGCAACTGAATTTCAGGTTGTACACATTCCCTTTGCCAGAGAAAAAATAGGGCTAACTCTGAGATGTCAGTGAAACATATACTCAGAGATGGTGATAGGCCAAAGGGAATTATAAGACCCCAAAGGTCCAAAAAAGTATACAAGAAAAGCATATTATGAGGGTTCTTTTTCTTGGACCCAGGCCTGTTCTCTTGGCTTATCTTTCAGTGTAATCTTTTACATAACTGTTTCTTTCCATGGCTGCTCTAATTTGAGAAGGAGGTTTATTTTGTGGTAATAAGGTCTGTGTTTTGAGAGGAGAAAATGATACAGCTCCTGTGAGTTCCTCTCAACGCACTGAAAGACTGTGAAATTCCATCTAATATAGTTCCCAGTGGTATTGTTTGGGGTGAGATATTTGTTCTGCCAAGGACTGTTTTCAGTGATTATTACCATGGTTTTCTAAATAAAGAACCAAGCCCCAACCTGACTCCTGAACTAATATAAAGGAAACCTTTGGTATCCAAAAGGCTCCAGTGATTCGGGCCTCACCCTTTTTCTTTTTTTTTTTTTCTGGGCTGGGTCTATGGCCTCTCCGCAGCACGGAGGCTGAGCCAGCCAGACTCAGGTGCTGCTTCCTTGTTGATCTGTACCCGCTGGAGGCAATTTACAAAGACCTGTCCACCTCCTTAAAGGATGCTCCTGAAGCCGGTCCCTCTCGGGTAAAGATTTAACTTAAAAGCAGCAGCAGAGATGAGTTTAAGAGCTGACACCAGTCTTACAACTTATCAACTCCAGCCTCTCCCTTTTATAGATGCAGAGACAAACGACTCAATCTGGCTTGCACAATAAGCCTATGGCACAGCCTGGAGTAAATTCCAGGTCCAGAGTCACTTTCCAGCACTCTCCATGCCACCCCTTCATCCTGCCTTCTGCCTTGGAGATGAACTGGCTGTGAAATGAACACAACTAATAACCACCACGTTGCTCCAACCATGCCAAGCCTACATCTGTGTCCTCCGTTCCTAACCAACTGAGGACAGGAGTGCTGCCCCCAGCCCTGCTTCCAAAGCAGCACCAAGGTCAAGGATAGACCCCACCCAAACACCATGGAACAGGGGGCCGCATGACAGGCAAATCTGGGCAGTTCGGAAGCACATGGGAGTCACCGAGGCAGGTGAACAGAAGCCAGCTGCAGAACTAGGTTCTCTGGAAGCTGGGAGCGCAGGCCCCATCCAGCGAGGCAGCCAATGCCACCGCCAGTTCGGGGGCCTTGGGACCGAGGGCCCAAGGTTGCCAGACCATCCACAAAATGCTAGAATTTTGTATCTGTTTCTAAGTGAAATCTCTTGCATATCAGCTCACATTTTAAAATGTCTTTCAAAACTCTGGCAGGCTAAACGCAACCCTGCCCATGAGCCACCAACGCAGCAGCATCCCCATCGCCGCAGCGGGTCGAGGCCAGACGCCACGGCCAGACAGACCAGTGTGAATCCTGGTTCAGCTCCTCCATGTGACCTTGGGCAAGACACCTCGCTAACCTTCTGTTTCCTCATTCATAAAACAAGGAAAATATCGGGCCTATTTCTCAGTATTCTTGGGAAGATGAAGTGACATCATGTAGGTGAAGCACTCTGAAGGCTGCCAGGCACATAATCAATACTCAATAAAAGTGAGCACTGCCGTTATTATAACACTCAATCATGATGACCCGAAGGTCCCCAGTCAGAGCTCCACCCAGAAATCTCTCCAAAGCGAAGCCAGCTCTCACGGTCCCTCGCAACTCATTTCTGGCACAGTGTCTTCTGTGGCCCCGTGATCCTTGCTGCACATCCCCTGCTACCACAACACAGCTCCCCGCCACACAGTTCCCAGGATCCATCTCTGCGGGGCCAGGACGTCCTGGAGGGTGCCAGGGCATGGCCAGGAGCTGTGAGCATGCAGAGGGGAGCGTGGCTTAGCCGCGAGGCCTGCGGTGTTTGGTGAGGAGATGGACGGCGATCCAGGAACAGTTTGAAAGATCCGAAATAAGAATGTGGCCTCTGACCTGAGAGTTTGGTTCTGTTCTTTCTCAGCCAGTCGGGTGTACGTGAATGATGTCCCCGAGACTGGGATCTGGCCTGCAGTGCCTAATGGGGGGCATGGGGCCTTAAAAGTGGTTGGAATGCTACCCAACTAGTGTTTGGGGTGTTAAATCCCCAGCAAGGCTGGAAAGGAATCGAAGGGAAAAAAGAAAAAAAGAAGGGCTGCTAACCTGACCGTGGTGCTTGGAGTGGTGGTGGTGGGGGGGGGTCAGTGCTCTTGAAATGCAAGCAAATGCCTCAAGAGCCAGGTCTCTGCAGGGGTTACAACAGCTGCCGATGCAAGCAGGGCTTCAAAGGGCAGAGCCCACAGTGGGCATGGTTAGGATGGAGGAACATACAGGGCTCAGGCAACAGGGATGGAAACTGAAAACAGCCTTGGTAAGATTAACTCTCTTTTGAAGAGAGGTTTAAAAACAAAAAATGCACCAAAGTTATTTGGCTTTACAAAATCTGCATAAACTAGAGGGCAATGAGAGTATCAATGGCCCCTACCTCTTGGGCAACAGATGAGGCCTGTTTTCTAGATGCACCGTCCTGTGGACCCTACTGTCTTAGACATTTTATCAATTCTTGATGTACTCAGGAGTTCCCGTCATGGCGCAGTGGTTAACGAATCCGACTAGGAACCATGAGGTGGTGGGTTCGATCCCTGGCCTTGCTCAGTGGGTTAAGGATCCGGTGTTGCCGTGAGCTGTGGTGAAGGTTGCAGACGCGGCTGGGATCCCGCGTTGCTGTGGCTGTGGCGAGGGCCGGCGGCTACAGCTCCTGTTAGACCCCTAGCCTGGGAACCTCCATATGCCGTGGGTGCGGCTCTAGATAAAGGCAAAAAGACAAAAAAAAATTATTGATGTATTTGAATATTGGAAAATGCTTCTTATTCTATTTCCAGTTCTTTTCATGGAATGGAAGAATACAGACCAAGGGGAAAGGTTTAATATTTATAAAATAGCTAGTACCCCCTTTTCTAGAAAATATATCCACCTTCTTTTTTTTTCAAATCCCTTTCTCTTCTCAGTGCTACAAAAGATTTCATTATTTATAGGAATTACAGGGAAGCATGCTGTAGCATGGTTTTATGAGGCAGTGCTGTGTGGTTGTTCATTAACCAGTTTTTAGAGTCACAGAGAAACCTAATGACAAAAAAAGGAAACAACCCAATTGAAAAATGGGCCAAAGACCTAAACAGACATTTCTCCAAAGAAGACAGACACATGGAAAGATGTTCAACATCACTAATTATTAGAGAATTGCAAATCAAAACCACCTCACACCAGTCAGAATGGCCATTTTCAAAAAGTCTACAAGTAACAAATGCTTGAGAGGCGTAGAGAAAAGGGAACCCTCCCACACTGTTGGTGTGAATGTAAGTTGTTGCAGCCACTATGGAAAACAGTATGGACTTTCCTCAAAAGACTAAATATAGAGTTTTCCTATGATCCTGCAGTTCTACTCCTGGGCACAGATCTGGAGGAAACTAACTTGAAAACATACGTGCACTCCAATGTTCCCCGCAGCACTATTCAAAGAGCCAAGACATGGAAACAACTTAAATGTCCATCAACAGATGAATGGATAAAGAAGATATGGTACATATATACAATGGAATACTACTCAGCCATAAAGAAGAATGAAGGAATGCCATTTACAGAAATGTGTGGACCTAGAGATTATCACACTAAGTAAAGTAAATCAGAAGGAGAAAGATGAATCTAAAATATGACACAAATGAACTTATCTATGAAACAGAAATAGACTCACAAAACAGACCTGTGGTTGCCCAGGAGAGAGGAAGCAGGGGCAGGGATTAACAGATCCATATATATGTACATAAACAACAACATCCTACTCTGTAGCCTGGGGAACTACTCAATATCATACGATAAACCAGAGTGTAAAAGAATGTGAAAGACAGTATACATAAATATATAGTACTGAATGATATAAAAGACAACAATGTCCTACTATGTAGCCTGGGGAACTATTCAATATCATATGATAAACCAGAGTGTAAAATAATATGAAAAACTATATATAAACATACAGTACTGAATCACTTTTCTGTACAGTAGAAATTAACACAACATTGTAAATCAACTATACTTCAATAAATTTTAAAAAATGAAATGAGGAGTTCTCACTGTTGCTCAGCAGCAACGAACCTAACTAGTATCCATGAGGACATGGATACAATGGAATACTACTCCTGGCCCTGCTCAGTGGGTTAAAGATCTGGCATTGCTGTGAGCTGTGGTGTAGGCCGGCAGCTGTAGCTCTGATTTGACCCCTAGCCTGGGAACCTCCATATGCTACGGGTGCGGCCCTAAATAAAGACAAAAATAAAAAAAAATGAAATGAAAAACTAGTATCAGTATCTACCTCAGATGATTGCTCTGAAAATCAAATGAACTAATGGATATAAAGCACTTAGCAGGATCTGATGCATATGAAGTGCTAAATTAATGGTAGTAGCTATTGTTAAAATTTCCCTCTAATTTAACCTAAAAAAAAACACATTTAAAAAAACGTGTTTTCCCTTAAGTGAGGTATACCTGTACTGAAGCTCTGCTTAAATTCCTGGAGGAAGACCAGTGAAGTGCCACTGCTCTATACTTGGGCTTCTCTTATAGCCTCTGGCTGAACTGTCACAGGGAGGTCCCAGAAGGCTCCCTGGGAGCTCTGGACCTGGAATGACTTTCATGTTTCCCGAGTTGTGACCAAGTGACACAATCAGTCACTAGATGTAAACGGCCCAAGACAGGGGCTAACGCGGGTGGAGAGGCTCTCTGGGTCGGGGAGGAGGGCAGCGGAGCACCAGTGGCCAACAGCACCCCCAGCAGCTGGATCAGCCAGGCCTTCACTGAAAAGGAAGAGGCGCTTGGTGGCAAATCTCAGTTTCTACCATAGCTTAGCTGTACTGTTTTCATCTTAAAAAAAAACAAAAAACAAAAAACTATATTTTTGTTCCAAGTAACTCGCAGCACATCTTAGCCATCTGCAGAAGGCTCCCGAGAAGTGAGATGCTCCCTGCCCTGCTCATGCCCATTTTTCACATAACAAAAAGTGACATATGGCAAGCCAGTAAGAGTGGCAGGGAATCACACACAGGTCCCTTGCCGTTCAGCTAGGGTTCTGCTGCTGCATTATAGCTTACTTCTTATTTTGCCACCGCATCCAGGTGTTAGGAAGCCAAACCTGAACTCTGTTTTGGCTTTTGTTTCATGGCCAGTGATGACGTCTCAGGCTCTGCCCCATTACAAGAGCATCCTGAACTTTCTCAAGCATCTTCCACTCCCACAGCTCAGTTCCAGGACTAGGATTAGGTGTGAGGATAAAGATGTCTGAAACCACTGCCAATCAAGTGAAACTAGGGAGTCTGAGGGAAACAGAATTTCTTGCCCTGGCACCCAGGGGCCGGGCCTCCCCACACCTCTCAACTCCCCTAGAGCCCTCAGCTGTGTTAGGAACTTGTCTGGTTATCTCAAATCACAGTCAGTGTGGGGGTCAGCTTCACAAAAGGGTCAGTTGTACAGTCCAGGGTGAAACCCAGGTGCAGCCACTTAGGGAACAGTCTGGCTGGCTGGATATTGTAGGACGTTTCTAGGCTGGCTGACAGGTACGCCACGTCTGGCCCTAGGAAAGCTGCCAACTCAGCACTCCTGGAAGAGCCACATTATATTCCCTTTTTTTACCCCACAAGATAAGCATTTGAAATATACAGTGCATTAATTCCCCTTGGAGTTCAGCTGGTCCTCAGGGCACTGTTTTTACTTCTGCTATACATCAGGAAAGGGACTCCCGGAGCCATCAGAGGTTCCTACATTCTTTCTCCAGACAAACACAGATAGCAGGAGTGGCTTATTTCAAACGAATAGGCTTCGTGTCAAAAAGCATTAAATGAGTCAAAGGAAAACATTGTATACTGAAGATACAATCCACAATAAAGATCTAATAGCTGAAACCTTTCTGTGACAATGACAAAGGATGCTAGAAACATGAGAAAAAAAATGCTTGAAATAAAATATTTGTAAGAGACTTTTAAACACACACATCTCAAACTCTGACAGCTGAAATAAAAGTTGTCAGCAACATAGAAAAATCTGAATCATAGACAGAATTTTTCTTTTACAAAGGGAAAATATGATATCCTTTTAAGCTTCTGTGGAACATTTACAAAGAGTGATCATAAATAAGACACAAAGATGAACTCAATAAATTTCAAGGCATAAAATTTATATGAGCCATTTTATCATATCAGAAAAGTGATAAAGTAAAAATTAAATAAAACATCCACTTGAGTTAGAGGGAAAACTCCCAGTTATTAGGACAAAAGTGAAAAGACAGATATAGACTATTTCAATTTTTTGCTATTTTTTTAATTTTCATTTTATTATTATAACTATTTTTGCTTTTTAGGGCCACACCTGCAGCATATGGAGGTTCCCAGGCTAGGGGTCTAATCAGAGCTACAGCTGCTGGCCTATGCCACAGACACAGGAATGTCAAATCCGAGCCAAGTCTATGACCTACACCACAGCTCACGGCAATGCCAGATCCTTAACCCACTGAGTGAGGCCAAGGATCGAACCTGCAACCTCACGGTTCCTAGTTGGATTCCTTTCTGCTGCACCCCAGTGGGAACTCCAATTTTTTGTTATTTTTAATTAAAAAACAAATTGAGGTACAACTGACATATAACACACCATTGTTATTTTAAAAATAATGAGATGAGAATACGTCTCACAAATTCATGTATTAAACACTTACTGATCACCGACTAGATTCTAGACATTATCTAACAGCAGGATATATTGCACTAAGAAGACAAACTCTATTCTCATGGGCTTATACTTTGCCACTAGAATGGGGTAAGGTGGCTGAGAAACAAGTACACGACTAAAACAATAAAATATCAAGGGGTGATGCTTGCTTTTATAAAAATAAAACAGAATGATGTGGCTGGGAGTAACTGGTATGCGGGATGGTAGTACTTCTGGCTGGGAACACCTTTCTGAGATGGCATTTAATCTGACCTCTGAACATCAGGAAGAATTCATGATGCCAAGATCTAGGAAAAGAACATTCTGGAGGAGAGAGACAACCTACACTGTGTATCAAAGTTAGAAAACTGATGCAGCCAATGCAAAAACTGATAACTTTTAAATTTCCTTATTATTTAGGAAAGAATAAAAATAACTGAATTATTGATTCAATTCACGAAGTTAGAATACGAATAAGAAATTCTTAGGGTGGGATCAAGGTGGCAGAGTAGTAAGACGTGGTACTTACCTCTTTCCACAAACAAACAAAAAAAAACCCATCCTGCATGTAGAATGCTTCGCACAGAACATCTAGTGAATGCTGGCAGAAGACCTTAGACCTCCGAAAAAGGCAACAAACTCTCCACATAACTAGGCAGAGCAAAAGGAGAAAAAAAGAGAAGAGAACAAAAAGCCGTCAAGACAGAACCAGCACTCCTGAGACGGAGGTGTGAAAGAGGAAAGGAATCCATACCCTGGGACGCCACCTAACTGATGGGGTATCAGCCTGGATGGAGGGGGGACCTCAAAGCTTTGAAAAAAAGCATGGCAGCCTGACTGAGGAGGGCAAAGCAGAGAGAGAGAGCCACACAGACTATTGGTACCACAGCCCAGGAAACATCCAGCCTGAGACACTTGAGGCGGGCTGGGCACTGAGACTCAGGTTCCAAAGATCAATTTCAGGGAAAGAACTAGGGCTGGCTGTGTGAAAGCAGCCTGGGGAACTATGAAACAGTGCATCATGGGCTGGGGAACAGCACCACAGTCCAAAGAGTGCTGGAAGAGGCCTGGGAATGCACACCTCATGCTGCACCATTGCCACTGCCAAAGGGTCTGGGGACTGCCTACACCTGAGAGTCACTCCCATTGCCCAGGGCCCTGCAACCAGCAGCAGCCTGTGTCCCCACCTCCATGGGGTCCTTGCCACTGTCAAGGGCCCAGAAACCAGGCAGGCCCTAAGCAATGCCCCACCCCCATCTCCCTGGAAACACAGACAGGCCATATACCACCACACTCCCATCAAGGGGATAACAGCCTGCACAAAGTGAGGAAAGAGACAGCAAGCATCCCAACTAAAAGCAGCCCTCACACACAAAAACAAACCAGAACAAAATAACAGTAAGCCCTCACAAGCTGCCTAGGGATGCTTCTACATCTCAATAGCTGTTCAAGACTAGAGTAGTTAACTGTTCTCGCTAAACTCACAGAACAAGAAAAACATAAGCAAAATGAAGCAGCACAGGAACCATTCCCAGAAAAAAGGAGAATTCCCCTGAAGGAGCCAACAATGAAAGAGACCTCTGCAGTCTAAAAGATACTGAGTTCAAAAAGGAGGTAATGAAAATACTAAAGGTCTCATACTAAGCGAAGTAAGTCAGAAAGAATCAAAGACAAATACCATGATATCACTTATATGTGGAATTTAAAATACGGCACAGATGAACCAATCTACAGAACAGAAACAGACTCACAGATATGGACAAGAGACTTACGGTTGCTGGGGTTGGGGAAGTGAGATGAACTGAGAGTATGGGGTTAATAGATGCAAACTGTTACATTAAGAATGGGAAGGCAATGCAGTGGTCCTATATAGCACAGGAACTGTGTCAGTCACTTGAGATGGCACATGATGAAAGATGAGAAAAAGGGTACACAGATATATGACTGGGTCACTTTGCTGCACAGCAGAAATTGACAGAACAATGTAAATCAACTGTAACAAAAATATTTTAAAAAAGAAAATACTGAAGGAATTAAGAACAGATATCAACAGTAATGCAGATTACTTTAGAAAGGAACTAGAAACTGTAAGGAGGAGCCGAGAAAAATTAGAAAATTCACGTGCAGAGACAAAAGCTGAGTTGAAGGCACTGAAGAGCAGAATGAATAATGCAGAAGAATGAGTAAGTGACTTAGAAGTTAAAATAATGGAAACCACGCAATCTGTCACCAAGCAGACAGAAAAGCAAATGAAAAAACAAGAAAGCAATATAAGAGATCTATGGGATAAAACAGGCCAACCTATGCATAATATGGATCCCAGAAAGAAAAGAAAATTGAAAATATATTTGAAGAAATTATGTCTGAAAACTTTCCAAATCTAAAGGAAACAGCTATCAAGATACATAAGCACAGAGGGCCACAAACAAGTTGAATCCAAACTGATCTACACCAAGACATATTATAATAAAAATGGCAAAAGTTAAAGGAGAGGATTATAAAGTCAGCAGAAGAAAAGTAAAGAGTTAATATAAGGGAATTCCTATAAGGCTATCAGCTGATTTCTATAAAGAAACACTATGGGCCAGAAGAGAGAGTGGCAAGATACATTCAAAGTTCTAAAAGGGAGGCGGCAAGATGGCAGAGGAGTAAGAGGTCACGCTCACCCTCTCCCACAAATACATCAAAAAACGCATCTAAATATAAAACAAGTTGGACAAATCATCATCTGGATGCTGATCAATTTAAACCTCCAAAAACTGCAAGAAACCCTTGAAATAACTGGGTAGAACAAGT
>PVHT020000034.1:7639124-7702405 GCA_004024745.2 Catagonus wagneri | reverse complement strand
CTTGCTCAGTGGGTTAACGATCCGGCGTTGCCGTGAGCTGTGGTGTAGGTCGCAGACGCGGCTCGGATCCCGCGTTGCTGTGGCTGCGGCGCAGGCCAGTGGCCACAGCTCCGATTAGACCCCTAGCCTGGGAACCTCCACATGCCGCGGGTGCGGCCATAAACCTGCGGCCATAAAATGACAAAAGGCAAAAAAAAAAGAAGATTTATAATTAATATTAACTTTGAAATGTTATAATTATATAATACAATGTGTCATAATTATATATGTTATACATGATATTACATAAATATATATACTCCACCTATCCATTGAAAAGACATAGAAACAAAGACCAAGCCCTTAACAATGAGACTACCAGTGCCTCAGATTACAGGGCACACTAAATACCATTTCCTTCTTCTTCTTCTTTTTTTTTTTAAATACGGCTGCACCCACGGCATATGGAAGTTCCCAGGTTCAAGCTGGAGCTGCAGATGCCGGCCTACACCACAGCCACAGCAACGTGGGATCCAAGTTGTGTCTGTGACCTACACCACAGCTCATGGCAATGCCGGACCCTTAACCCACTGAGCAAGGCCAGGGATCAAACCTGCATTCTCATGGATCCTAGTCCAGTTCATTCCCACTGAGCCACAACAGCAACTCCTCAACACAATTTCCTATTAAAACGAACCAGAAATCCTTCAAGAATGACTGATTCCAATCCTGAGAAAGCAAATGTACGAGCCGAGCAGAGAATATCTTGCCATCCCAAGGAGCAAGAATGTTGTTACAGTTATTTCAAAGGCCTCAAGAAGAGTAACTGGAGTATTCCTCTCTCTAGCCTAAGGTGTGATAATTTGATTTTGCAACTGATTTTGACTATAGACTATCACAGCCTGATTGTCCACCCTAACTAGCAATTCTAAGAATCACATCAGATGACATATATAGTAATATAAGACATATATAGACATATATAGTAATTTGACTGTAGGTAACTAGACATATATAGTAAGACATATAGTAATTTGACTGTAGGTAACTAGTAGTATATACTCTAAGGACAAAAAAATACACAAAATTTTTAAATAAATTCAACTTCAAAAAATAGAGCAGAATTGGTTTTGTTCCTTGCGACTAAAGACATCCAACAGATAACCTGAGGAAACTTGCCAAGCACAATGTAGGGTATAACAGATGTTCAGGGAATGTTGGTCTTCTTCCTAGAAATCAAAAATCTGTAATGACTCCTTTTCCGATGTTAAAAGCTGTACAAGAAATTTCTTCTCTATGCACAAGGGAGATTCTGCCTCGGTACACCCCCCATAGCTCACTCCAACTCACCAACTCATGGAAAGAATTATCTATAAAGTGATTTTCCATCCAGGATTTTGATTCGAGTCCAGTTGCTAGTGGGGAGAGTCACTAGGCTGACAAGTCGTATTCTTTCGTACTTTCTACTTCCTAGATATGCACTCATGAGATCTCTCTTCCTCAACATGCCGCTAGGAAGGTAAGTGAATTTAGTACCGCCCCTTAGGGCCTAGAGCGCGCTGTCAGTCTATGACTATGCCAAAGATTTCAATGTGAAGAAAAGTAAAAGGTCCCACGTGGACTGTGAGGTTTAAACCATGAGCTCAAGCTCATCTTCTACCAGAAAATCCTGCAATGAGACTGATCAGATGCTAGTTCTGCTACTGAGTCGCATTTGCTGTTATTCCTTGCCTCACAGAAAACTCTCTTGGGAAACTGATGGCAGGAAGGAACACTGAAAAAAGCAGGGCTCAGGTTTTCCTGGGTTCCCTGGGGCAGGGGGAGGAACACCAAAACCCTTCTTCTGTTCTCTTACATCCCGTGCAAGAGAACACGGGATGGGCACTGACATTTCAACACAGCAGTCCTTAGGCTTATAACTAGGGGCTCTGACAGGCGGGAATGGGATAGACAGAGGTGAGGCAGAGGCAGGTGGCAGGAGAAAGAAGGGGTAGTAAGAAAATAGCCTCAGTGTTCCCTACCCTAGTCCCCTTACCTCACTCCCTTCCCCTCGTTAATTCCCACCCACATCTCCAAGGACGAGAGTGATAAAAAGGGTAACGAGGATGAGCCAAGTTCATAGGTATTTTATTAGCCACATCATTCCGAGTGTAGATGTCTTGGGAATTTCTGTTTGTATTCGCAGTGTGCTAGGAAGGCTTGCGTCAGCGGCTTACACTATCTCTGTTCCAGATCTTTAGGTGAAACTTGCTTCTCCCTTCTTTGACATGCATTTGTTTGGATTCATCTTCTCTTGCCATCAGGAAGTTAAAATACAGAAGCCCAAGAAAGATGTATAAACAAAAGAGGTACAAACTTAGGGAACAAGGAGGTTATTTGTCTACTGTTGAGTTTTACCTTTAAATTAGGCAAAAAAGAAACCTTTGGTGGTGACTCCCAGCTTTTCAATGACCTAGAGTAGCGTTTGAGGCTAAAATACCATAATAAAATGCATGCATTTGCCTGGCCCTGTCCTCTGAAGACGATAACTTCCTTGCAGACCCCATGGGTAAAGGCATAGCTCTGGCAAGAATAAATTTGATTTTCAGAACCTTGGACCCAAGCCCAGTACTACCCCCCCAAAGAACTCCAAATAAGCAGCATCCAAAACAAGTAGCACGGACAGATCGGCCAGTCTAAGACCTCTCGTGGCTGATGCCTTGACAGGTGACTTCTCTGGTCTGAGCCCAGCTGAGCAGTGGCTGCTCAAAGGGATGGGAGGGAGGAAGCACACAACTGAGAGGAGGCCCTAGTTCTTGAGAATCATTGCTGTGACCGACTCCCAGGTCTGCTCCTTTGCTGGCTGTGCCTGTCTTCCACTTTCTCCATCAGTCTCTCCTTGATGGATCTCCCAGTGCTCCCCAACTTTAAGGAAATCTGTTTCCTGTGCAAACTCTGAGAAATGCATGATGGTGCAAAGTGATGGGCTCCAACAGTGGGACCCCACATCCCAGATGATGTGGATGCAACGTGAATGGATCACTCTGCTTGGGAGGTGATCCTCTAGGGGCAAACTCCTGGCCTGTTACTGCCTTATCTCAGGTTTATTCCCAGGTGCCAACAGGGGCCTCAGATACCATCCCAGGTCCTCTGCTTCCCTCTTCTGGTCAGTTGGAAAGACTTTATATAATCGTTTCCCTGAAGTCTAAATGGCTATAATCTGTTGGTAACTAGTCATAAAACCAAATCGCCACCTCCAAGTAAACTTTGGACTTTCAGTGCATGAAAAGCTATACTCAGCTTATGTGGGGTAATTAAAAAGAACATTACTGCAGTTCAAATATGGTCACATGAAGGCCGTTGTGACATCTACTCTACCAAATTGACCTAAAGGGAATTAACAGTTCCCAAATATGATGTTCAGTAGGCATTTTTTCCAAAAGAGAAACTTCCTGTGACCACATAAGTTTGGAAAATCTCAGGGTAAAGCAAGTTACACAGGTTTCTGTATTTAAAAACAAAACAAAACAAAAAAAACACACTTCTCGGGGCCTTTAAATTCGCAATTGTGAATCCCCAAGGGAGATAATATAGTTCTTGAATAATGCATCTTTTATTGAGGAACATTTCAAAGGCTAGTGTCCCATCCTGCAGATGACTCTGACATTGCGACACTATACACGGAAATGTGACACGAGACACTGAAGAGGCTAGCTAAGAAAGAAAAATCTCCTTCCACATTATAAAAAGACAGGTGTTATCTCACCCAAGCCAATACCAGAAGTGATGAAACAAATGAACACTAATACCTCATGAATTAACATTAAACTCAGTTTCAGTCATCAAGCTCAGCACCGGAAGGGACCCTAAGATCCTAAAGGTCTCTTGCAGTCCAGTATCTTCATTTCGTAAATAAGACTGAGAACTCAGCTATAAAGAAAGTGGAGTATCAAGACTCATCGAAGAAATACAACCACGGTCTCTATGAGGGAGTCCAGGACTCATGACCATTTTCCCCAGAAGAGCTATCCATTGAACAAAGTACACATTTTGAGATACTAGATCAGCAAGTAGAAGAAAAATGCTTAGTTCAAAAATGCTCAAAAGACTGTAAATCAGGCCTTGCCCTTCGCTAGAAAGATGCACCCAGGATGTTGTAGCACTCAACAAAGACCAGACTTATTTATAAACCCACAGAGGGCACTTTTATAAAAGTATGTATCTTCATTCATACATCAAACGGAAAGTCAGGAAATATAGTGTGTGTTAAACCCTAAGGAGTTTTGATACTTTTCATAAGCGTTAATACATTTGGGGAGAGCACCACAGCCTTCTTTGTTAGCTAAGACTCTTCAGGTTGCTAGTGACAAGAGCCAGATTGAACTAGCTTAGGTAGACTGAGAAGGAGTGAGGGGAATAATTTATTGGAAACCTCTCATTCCAGAAGGAAGAGCTGGATGGGAGTGAAAGAACCACTGAGATTCTCACTCTTTCTCTCTTGTGTGCATTTCTCTTTCAATCAGCTTCCCTCTCTTCCTCTGCAAATGGGATCAGCCACCCCATGGTGGTGACGGCTGTCACTGGCTCAGAGCCTCACATGTCCATCTCCAGAAAGGAACAGGCTCAAGTTTAAAAGTCCACTGAAACAGAGAAAGACTCTGATGGGCTTCTCTAGTTCAGGTGTTCCTTTCTGAATCAAAGGAGACAGGGTCTTAGAAGAAGGAGGTAGCATGGTGCCGAAGAGGCCCAAACATGAACTCCTTACCTGTTAGCTGTACGATCTTGGGCAAGTTCCTTAAGCTCTTTTATCTCAGTTTCTTGGTCTCTAAAATGGGTATAATAACTATCTACTTTACAGGTTTTGTGTGATGGTTAAATGAGATAAAACATATAGTAAAGAATTTTATGTAGTACTCACCACAAGGTAAGCAATTAACAATCATTAGATGTTATCATTACTGGTTTAGCTGGCAGGGTTAGGAGGCTATGCTTAGATCGATCACTATACCAATTTAATGGAGCAAAAACTCTACGGTCTGATAATTTGGTTTTAAATTACAGCTCTCACACTTACTAGCTATACCTCATGCAAGCTATTCATCAATTCTGTGCCTTTGGCTTTACATATAAAATGGGGATAATAGTGGTTCCTACCTTATAAGGTGGTTTCAAGGAGTAAATGGGACGATAAATGTCAATCATTTAGCATCTTGCCTAGCACATAGTAAGCAGGCAACAAAAGTTATATTGGCATTATCATGAAGGCTATGTAGACGGTCCATTGAAAGATGACAGCGCCCATCTGCACTGTGATATAAGAAGGAGTACTTCATTCACTCATTCAACAAACATTCACTGGGTGCTTCTGCTGTACTAGGTACGGTGCCCATTGTGGAGAACAAGACCATCAAGGGCTGGGCTCACGAAGCAAATATTCTAGCAAGGCTTTTGGAAGAGGCCTATCATCTGGCCAGCAGAAACAATCCGCATCTACCACACCTACCAATGGTTAGACTCCCGACTTTTCTACCAATAACCAGTCCTTCAGATTTCCTGTCTTCTGCCTTCTCTCAAAACACTGTCACCTTGGGAATTCCCTGGTGACCTACGTTTTGGGGGTATTTAAAAGACCTGGCAGATCACTACTTTATTTAGGCACTTGGTAGAACTGCCACCTTGATTAAGCTCAAATTTAGGGTATGTAGAACCAAGCAGGCAGAAGC
Source organism: Catagonus wagneri (assembly GCA_004024745.2). Taxonomy (NCBI): domain Eukaryota; kingdom Metazoa; phylum Chordata; class Mammalia; order Artiodactyla; family Tayassuidae; genus Catagonus; species Catagonus wagneri. The sequence continues at coordinate 7,696,724 of PVHT020000034.1, read as the reverse complement.
ACAACATCACCAAAATCAATAAACTCTTACATTACATATAGTGATCATTTCCAGGTAGATCACAGATCAAATGGGAAAAGAAAAACAATAAAGCTTCTAATACATAATATAGGAGAATGTCTTTATGAATTCTACATTAGGAAAAACTTAAGTTACCAAAGCACTCCCCAGCAAAAAAGTTTGAAAAAGGTGACTATGTTAAAATTCAGCTGTTGGTGGGAACGTAAATTGATGCAGCCACTATGGCAAAAAAACTAAAAAGAGTATTACCATATGGCCCAGAAACCCCACTCCTTGGCATATATCCAGGTAAAATAATGATTTGCAAAGATACATGCACCCATTAAGTTTACAGCAGCACAATTTACAATAGCCAAGACATGCAAACAAGCTACACATCCATCAACTGATGAATGGATAAAGAAGATGTATATGTATATATATGTGTGTGTGTCTGTGTGTGTATACATTACATACACATATACATGCATATATACACACAAAATGGAATTCTACTCAGCCATAAAAAGAATGAAATTATGCCATTTGCAGCAACATGGATGTACCTAGAGATTATCATGCTGAGAAAGAAAAATTCTATTCTACTTACATGTGGAATCTAAAATACAATACAGGAGTTCCCGTCATGGCTCAGTGGTTAATGAATCCGACTAGGAACCATGAGGTTGCGGGTTCGGTCTCTGGCCTTGCTCAGTGGGTTAAGGATCCGGCGTTGCCGTGAGCTGTGGTGTAGATTGCAGACACGGCTCGGATTCCACATTGCTGTGGCTGTGGCGAAGGCCGGCGGCTACAGCTCCTGTTAGACCCCTAGCCTGGGAACCTCCATATGCCGCGGGTGCAGCCCTAGAAAAGGCAAAAAGTCAAAAAAAAATACAATACAAATGGACTTGACCATGAAACAGACTCACAGAGAACAGATCTGTGGTTGCCAAGGGGAAGGTGGTGGGGGAGGATTGGGAGTTTGGGATTAGCTGATGAAAACTAGTATATACAGAATGGATTAACAACAAGGCCTATTGTATAGCACAGGGAACTATATTTAATGTCCTATGATAAACTATAGTGGAAAAGAATATGAAAAAGAATATATGGATTTCACTGAGTCACTTTGTTGTACAGCAGAAATTAACACATTATAAATCCACTATACTTCTACAGCTATTTTTAAAATCTGGGAAAAAAGAACAACTGTTCATTAAAATCTAACACCAAAGGAAGAAAAAGGCAAGCCTCAAAGTGGCAACATTTGGCAATGAGTCTAACCAACAAGGGGCTCATATCCAGAATACATATAGAATTCCTACAAATCTATAAATCAAAAAGAAAACAAAGCAAACAACACAATAAACACAATAAACACAATAAAAATGGGGGGGGGGGAATATCTGAACAGGCACCTCTCCCAAAAGAGAAACTAGACAATAAGCACAAAAAGGTACTCAGTCAGCAGGGAAATGTACACTAAAATCACACTGATACTTACTAGAGAGCCAGCACCAAGTGCCACCAAGAACTCTTATACACCACTTGGTGGGACTGTAAATTGGCAATTACGATGGAAAGCAAACTGACATCACTTAGAAAAATAAGGACCATGCATAATTTATGACCCAGCAATTCCCCTCCTAGGTATATGTTCCTATAAAACATATGTGCACCAGTATACATCTTTAAAAATGTCCCTAGCAGCATGGAATCGCTCCAAACAAACACCATAAATGTCTCGAGCGAATATTTCCATAACTGTATTTCCATAAATTATGGTAGTCATACTACGAAATGTTATACAGTGCGAAACTGAGGGGAGGACACAGCTATAGGACACACAGAAGGTGAATCTTAAAGATATGATATTGAAAGAAAACAGTCAGTACAGAGCACATACTGTCTGGTATAATTCATATAAAAATCTGCAAAGGCAAAATTAATAATTTTTAGGATTTAAACTGCAGTGAAAAGTAAGGAAGTAAGCATTGTAAAATCAAGAAAGTATTTACCTCTAGGGGAGAAAAGGGTTATAATTAGGAAGGGTTTTTGGAATGTTAGCAATATTCTTTATCTTGACACAGGTTATGTGGGGATTTGTTTTTATAAATCGTTAAAACATGTTATTTTTATATTTATTGTTTTATTAAAGTATAATTGATTTACACTGTTATGCCCATTTCTGCCGTACAGCAAAGTGACCCAGTCATACACATATATACATTCCTTGTCTTACCTTCCATCACAGTGTATCCCAAGAGATTAGATACTGTTTCCTGTGCTATACAGTAGGACACTGCTTATCCATTCTATTTTTTTTTTCTTTCTTTTTAGGGCCACACTTGTAGCATATGGAAGTTCCCAGGATAGGGGATGAACTGGAGCTACAGCTGCCAGCTTACACCACAGCCACAGCAACGCAGGGTCCGAGCCTTGTCTGCAACCTACACCAGAGCTCACGGCAACACCAGATCCTTAACCCACTGACCGAGGCCAGAGATTGAACCCGCATCCTCATGGATACTACTCAGGTGCATTACTGCTGAGCCACGATGGAAACTCTTCATATCTTTATTTTTAAAATGTTTCTGTATGTTTTCTATATTATACACACACGCACACACAGGTATTTAAATATACTGATGTACTCAACAGAAAGAGAAACTGATACAGCAGGATAAAGAATAGCATTGTTCAAGGTCAAAGTCACCGTTCTCTAAGAGAAGGCTGAAAGTCACCAGTTTAAGGATGCTCACCATCCTAGAGCAAGCCCTGGTATAACTTGCTGCTAAACGGGGCAGATGGTATCTTGATCAACCACATTATACATTCTACTGGTATAACTTGTAAAAAGAGGTTTAGTTATAGAGAAAATATATAGCAAAGATTAAATCCATAGGTTGCAAATCATCAAGGCTAACAGCCTCCCAGAATCCCCATCTCAGAGTGGATGTGCAGAGCCATAAATTCACAGTTGGTGCAAGGGAACTGAAATAACGGATGGTGAGTGCCAGCCATCAGAGCCTCTGCTGCTTGACCTCCTCTACTCCCAGCGTTCCGTCTTTACTGTTCCCTAGGCAACTGACCTGCTTCCCAGCGGCAACGGCTTCCTCAGCAGGAACCCCAGTCATTTCTGCCCTGCACCGTCACCATCCATACCCTTATGATACTGCTGTTTTCTTCACGATTTCATTTTGCTCGTTATCTTCCTCACAACTTTCATGCTACCGGGGGGTGGGAAGGGGCATGGGGGGAGGCAGTTGGTGGCTTGGCTTGGCTTTCACTAGGAAGAGAAAAGCTCCTGTAACGAACATGCTCCCACATCTTCCCTAAGATGTTTTATCCATGGACCCTTCCTGTGTCACACTCCTACTGTCCTCAGACCCTCCCAGTGCCAGCAGCAGGGCAGTTTTCAAAAGTCATTGGGCTCACACAACTTCTAATCTTCATAATGAATTACAAGATTAACCCACTTTTATCCCCAACTGGGTTAGTACCTCATTTTCACATCCCTGCTTCCTTGCCCCATCCGTACATGTCCAACCATTTTGAAAATCTCTATTAAATTTTCACTGAAATAACATAAGAATATTAAAAGTAATTTTGAAAGTAAATTTTGTCTCCAATTTCATTGTTCTAGCACTTTTTTCATTTCTCAAGGTTTTGTCATGAATATATATAATTATACTACATTAGTCATAACATGGATGCACATTTGTGTTTTGTTATATAATTCAACAGGAATGTTTTTCTGGCACTCCAACAACCTTAAATTCTCATTTGGGAATGATAGTAGTCCATTGAGAAGATAAACAATAATTTACTTAACCACTTTCATATTATTCGGTATTTTTCAGTTTTAACTGATATCATGTGCAATGATACATAAAAGCTAAGCATAAAATTTAACATTTATCCTATTAAATAAAATTTAACTCATTAGTTTTGGCCAGTTGCTACAACATATTAACAGCTTTTTGAATTTTGACTTTCCCTAAGGTACTTGTGAGATTCATGGTCTTGATGTCATTAATTAAAGCACAAAAACTTGCAGAGATTTATGTACCAAAGGTTTTGCAATGGAATGTTCAACATAGCATTGTCCATTTCTCAAACTGGTAACAAACAGCCCAAATGTCCATCATTTTTGAGTGGACAAATTCATTGGGGTATATTTACAGGATGGAGTACTACACAGGAATGAAAATGAATGGACTACCCTAGAGTGATTACTTGAATGAAACTTGCAAACACGGGGCTAAGCAAAAGAAGCTAGACACAATACAATACATACTCTTTTTATAAAGTTAAAAACAGACAAAACTAATTTATGATGTTAGGTATCAATATACTGGTTATATCTCTGAGGAGGGATTAATAATTGGGAAAGTGTGCAAGGTGGGCCCTTGAGATGCTAATAAAAGCTTCACTTAGAAACCCATAAATTCATTACATGGATGTGTTCACTTGGTAATAATTCGTCAAGCTGTACATTTAGAACTGTGCATTTTTCTGCATGTATCTTAACCTTCACTGAAAATCAATCCTTAAAAATAGTGATAAGGGAGTTTCTGTGGTGCCTCAGTGGGTTAAGAAACTGACATGGTGTCCATGGGGATGTGGGTTTGAACCCTGGCCTTGCTCAGTGGATTAAAGATCTGGCGTTGCCTCAAGTTGCAGCATAGGTCACAGAAGCAGCTCGGATCTAGCATTGCAAACCAGTCGAAGCTCCAACTTGAGCCCTAGCCTGGGAACCTCCATATGACACAGGTGTAGCCATAAAAAGAGAATAAATAAATAAGCAGTGGTAAGAATAATGAACTCAAGAGCTCACAAGTGATGCTAATTACATTTAAATCAATGAAAATAATAATACCGGATAGGAACTAGTTGGAGGTGGTAAATAGTGAGTTTGTTTGAATACACTGAAGTGTTGGGAGAGGATATGCAGGTGAAAGTGTTAAGCCAACAGTTGTATATATGAGTCCAGAGCTCAAGGGAGAGAGTGGACTACAGAGGGATTTTTTTTGGAGTCCTAAGCGTACTGACAGTAATTGAAACCATGGGGGTGGATGAGATCCTCCAAAGACAAGCTCAAAGCAATGTGATGAGAGACCTTTGCAGGATTACCAAGACTTCAAGAAAGAAAGCTCATGAAGGAGGTGAAGACGTCCAGGAAGATGGAAGACCTAATGGGGGAAAGCGGTAGGAAAACCAGAGGATAAAGAGACTTTCAGAGGAGGTAACAGCCAACAGGGTCAAATGCCAGAGACAGAAAAAGCTAGTGGGGCACTAAGAAGTCTTTACCAGGTGTAACAACTAGGTCACAAGTAACTTTGGTTAGAGGAGCATCAGTGGCACCATCAGATCTGAGATGGGTTGTCTATAAGGATTATCATCTAAGGAAGATGGCAGAGTTTGCAGGAGAGGGACAAAAATTAAGCTAGATGCCAAAGCAGTCATGAGGGAAACATTCTCTGAAAGAGTTCAGAAGGTCACATTATCACCAATAAAGTTCTGCTTGAAACTCAAGGAGAGACAACTGTTCTCTCTGCTTGGCTGCCTCAGCTTTACCTCTCGCAGTCTGAATGGTGGCCTTTGTGTACCCAATTGTCCTTATGTCCTCAGGCAACTGATTACTCTCCTCGCCCCCTCTGTCTGATAAGGCCCCTGCCTGTTATTTCCCAATAACTACATACTGGTTATTCTCAATCTTTTCTAAGTATTTTCTTCCTCAACCCCAAACTTCAAACTCCTCTTGGGCTTTGTTGTTATACTCAAAAGCCAGATCCTGTTTCTTCTGGGGGGAGATTAAGTTTGTTCTGTTGATTTATGAACATATCCACGATAGCGGAGAAGTCTGAAGAGAGAGAAGCTGTCCCAGGCTCATGGGGAAATTGGAATTCTCTGTATGTATGTGTGTGTTTCTTTTATTTTTACTGAGATATCATTGAGATAACATTAAGTAAGTTCACACATCCAACCTTATATTTCTACTTTTGCATACAGGAGAGTAGCTTCACAACCAAACATTTATTTTCCACCCATCACGATAATGGTAATTCCCCTTTCCCTCTGGTCACAGATTCTGTTCTCTGTATGTGCATGTTTCCTTTTGTTTGATTTGGTTTGTTTATTTACTTGGCTTGCTGGTTTACGTCTCTGTTTGTTCTACTCCACATATGAGTGAAAGCACAGAGTATATTTTCTTTCTCCATTTGATGTATTTACCTTAGCATAATACCCTCAAATTCCATCCGTGTCGCTGCAAATGCAAGATTTTATCTTTTTATGACTGAGTAGAATTGAAATTGGAATTTTTGATGGGCCATTGAGGGCCTGACTCCAGATGTGCACTGTGTACCTATTACCACTATGCTCAGAGCTTCCCATGTTCATGGAATTTATCCTTTCACATGAGTGGAACTTTATGGATGGATGTGCAGAAGAAATGTGAATCAATGTTCTAGATGTGATTAAAGATCTTGATACATGCACCCCTTTGTTCACTGCAGTACTATTCACAATAGCCAAGACATGGAAACAACCTAAATGTAATACTACTTGGCCATTAAAAGATGAAATAATACGACCACTATGGAAAACAGTACGGAGGTACCTTAGAAAACTATACATAGAACTACCATATGACCCAGCAATCCTACTCTTGGGCACATATACAGGCAAAAATTTCCTTGAAAAAAACACTTGCACACGCATGTTCACTGCAACGCTATTCACAATAGCCAAGACATGGAAACACAAATGTCCATCGATAGATGATTGGATTAGGAAGATGTGGTATATATACACAATGGAATACTATTCAGCCATAAAAAGGACAAAATAATGTCATTTGCAGCAACATGGATGAAATTAGAGACCCTCATACTGAGTGAAGCAAGTCAGAAGGAGAAAGACAGATGCCATATGTTAACTCTTATAACTAGAGTCTAATATATTGCACAAATGAACCTCTCAACAGAAAAGAAAATCACGAACATAGGGAACGGACTTGTGGTTGCCAAGGGGGTGGGAGGGAATGCTTCGGTGATGGAAAAAGCAAGGAGATCCAGCTGTATAGTACAGGGAACTATGTCTAATCACATGTGACAAATCCATATATGCACGTGTAACCGGGTCACCACACGGTGCAGTTGGAAAATTTGACAGAAATCTGTAAAGCAGCTATAATGCCAAAAAAATGCCTTTTGCAGTAATATGGATGCAGCTACAGATTCTCATAGTAAGTGAAGTAAGTCAGAAGGAGAAAGACAACCATATGGGATGGACCTAGAAATTATCATGCTAATGAAGTCAGTGAATGAGACACCAACATCAAATGCTATCATTTACACGTGGAATCTAAAAAAAGGACACAATGAACTTCTTTATAGAACAGACACTGACTCACAGACTTTGCGAAACTTATAGTTTCCAAGTGAGACAGGTTGGGGGGTGAGGGGATGCACCGAGGGTTTGGGATGGAAATGCTATGCAATTTGGTTGTGATGAGTGTTGTACACCTGTAATTGTAATGAAATTCATTAATTAAAAAAGAAAGACAACCATATGGTATCACTTACATGTGGGAATCTAAGATATGGCACAAATGAACCTATCTGCAGAACAGAAACAGACTCACGGAATGGAGAACAGACTCATGGTTGCCAAAGGGAGGGGAGGGAGTGGGATGGATTGGGGGTTTGGGGTTAGTAAATGCAAACTATTATATTTAGAATGGATGGGCAGTGAGGTCCTTCTGTATAGCACAGGGAACTATGTCCAACCTCTTGGGATAGAACATGATAGGGGATGATATGAGAAAAAGAATGTATATATACATATGTATACATACATATATATGACTGGGTCACTTTGCTGTACAGCAGAAATTGGCACATTGTAAACCAACTATAATTCAAAAAAATAAAAATAGCCACTATCAATCAAAAAATTAAAGATCCTGAGAGGAAATTATCCTGCGTTATCTGAATGGACCCTAAACGCAATTGCACATATCTTTACATACGTATATGCTTATACAGGGAGGATGAGGAAGGCCAGACACATACACACCGAGGAGAAGGTGCTATGTGTGAATAGCACAGAGATTTGAAAACTGGATGATGCGACCACAAGTCAAGGAACGGTGGCCACCACCAGAAGCTAGAAGAAGCAAGGAACAGATTCTACGAGCTCCTGGAGGGATCATGGCCCTACTGCCAGCTTGATTTTGGTCTAGACTTCTGGCTCCAGAGCCATGAGAAAATGAATTTCTAATGCTTTAAATCACCAAGTTTGTAGTAATTTGTTAAAGCAGTCACAGGAACTAATAAATCCAATAATAGTTTAGAAACAGCCCAACTACCTGGAGCAGAGACAAGAATGGAGTGTACCACACACACAGAGCCAACAGTACAGGCTGACTGACAGTTTGAGATCTAACGTTGAAGGGAGGGCCACCCAGCAGCAAGATCTAATGGTACAGGTGGCTCAGCTGCTATGCGATTCTTGGTGGTCATCTGGCGCCTCTAACTCAGCACTTGCCTAAAGGCTCCCCTCACACATGACACCACTTTTAGTGACAAGGCCCAGCGCGGAACCAAGAAGAACCTCAAGCTTAATGAAGAGTTGCACTAGGGCTCCGGGAAGGTAAAAATTCACAGAAACATTGCTGAGTTTGGAGCTCCTGTCAGGAGTGAAGAGAAAAAGAATAGAACTGACTTCTTGCTTGCAGAGCCCAGCTGGACACTGTGCAGCCAGCAAGACGTCACTGACTTGCTGGCCTTGGGAAGGGCTGGAGGTAAGCCGGCAACAGAGCCAAGTCAGCTCCAGGGGAGTGACACCGAGACTGAGGAATTCCACTGAATGCGGGCAGGTCAGAGACTCCAGGTTGTAAAGGGTATAGCTCAGGGGCAGGGCATCTGACTACAGAGGCTCTAGGTTGTAGTCCTTTAGTTATACCATCAGAGCCCTGAAGATACTGATGACTTATTACATCTTTAAAAGGTAAATGTTATTTACAGAAAGTTTTTATTATAGTTGATTTATAACGTGTTAATTTCTGCTGTATCTCAAAGTCATTCAGTTTTATCCATACACACACACACATATATATACTCTTTTATATTATTTTCCATTGTGGTTTATCATAGAACATTGAGTATAGTTCTCTGTGCTGTAAGTATCCCCTCCATGTATAATAGCTTACAATTGCTAACCCCAACCTCACAGGCCATCCCTCTCCCAAACCCCTCTCCCTTGGCAACCATAAGTCTGTTCTCCTTGTCTGTGAGTCTGTTTCTGGTTTGTAGACAGGTTCATTTGTGTTGTGTTTGTTTTATTTTACGGCTGCACCTGTAGCATATGGAAGTTCCCGAGCCAGGGATCCAACCTGAGCCCCAACTGCAACTTACACCATAGCTGCGGCAATGCCAAATCCTTAACCCACTGCACTGGGCCAGGGATTGAACCTACACCTCCACAGGGACCTGAGCCGCTATAGTTGGATTCCTTTTTTTTTTTTTTTTTTTTTGGTCTTTTTAGGGCCAGACCTGCAGCATATGGAAGCTCCCAGGCTAGGGGTCGAATCAGACCTGTAGCTGCTGGCCTATACCACAGCCACGCCAGATCTGAACCGCATCTGTGACCTACACCACAGTTCACGGCAATGCCAGATCCTTAATCCACTGAGCAAGGTCAGGGATTGAACCTGTGTCCTCATGGTAAGAGTCAGATTCGTTTCTGCTGAGCCAAGAGAGGAACTCCCTGTAGTTGGATTCTTAACCCACTGTACCACAGCTGGAACACCTGTGTCATGATTTAGATTCCACATGTAAATGATATATGGTATTTGTCAGAAAGGAAAGACTGGATTTAAGTTCATTGGCACTGTCAATAAGGACATGAGAAAAACTGCAAACTAGGTTATGAAAATGAATAAATCCTCTTAGCAACACAGACGGAGATGACTGACAGAGGTACCAATGGAGGTCTGTGAGTAGACACTCTCAAAAGGTTAGAGACACACAGTCTCCCCCAAGATGCCTCTAACTCCCCTAAAGAATGACCCATTAACACCATCAGCATCCATTCATCTTGTGATCCTTTCATTTGAGGATTTAGGACAAGGACCCTGGCTATCACATTTTCTGCTTAGAGGTTGGAAAAGGCAAGGCTTCCATTCAGAACACAAGAATGGTCAGCGTACTTCAAAAAGTACTTCAAGCAGTCCCAGATTAAAGTCCCTCTTAGCACAAGTCTTGTCTGCACAACAGCTTACTTCCTGTTGCCCTCTGCTTTTGAGAACAATGTGAGCTGTCCTAGTGATCAGTACATTACGCCACCTCTGATTGCGATTGTGCAACCTCAATTAACCTTTCTGTGATTTAGAACCAATGGGTCTGAATTTCATTATAGATATGACTTCTACGCTCTTCTTCTCTGCTGGGGCATAGGGATTCACTTGGAGGACTGCTGTAATCACTATGCAGATTGCTTTCCTATCATCTGATTGAACCTTCAGGAAGAAGGAAGGTCATTAATGTAACTTCTTCCTCAATTTCTCATTTGAGGAAACCTGGAAGCAGAGCCATACATAATTCAGCGTAACTCAGCCCACTGGGCAATTCTCCTCAGAAAGCATAAATAGAGCGCAGAAGTTCTGAAATGGATGGTAACCACAGAGTCAGGGGGATTCTCCAAAGACCCATTTCTTGGAAATAAGTTTGTCAAGCGGAGCAGGATCCACAGCTGCTCCTCGAGGTCTGAATTCTTCAGGGGACTGTTCTCACCACCTTACCTGCTTTGTCATCCAGCCGTGGTGTCAAGAGGAGGGAGATTATTCTCCCTCTCGTGGCTGGTGCGGGGGTGGGCGCTGCAGAGGTGAGTTCATGTGCCACCCTCTGGTTCTCTTCAGAAAGAGCTGCAATTTGTGCCAGACTCACAAGAAGCAAAACGGTCATTTCTAACGCACTGGCCGTGTCCTTCTATGTCCCACAGCCCGCCTAGCATCAGCCACTAAAAGCAAGTCACGTTTGTAGAAGTCAAGAGATCTGTCAGGCCAACTTACCCACTACAGCTTTTGGTCACAATACCCCGAGATGGATATGGCACTGTGATCCCAATTCCTTCTCCTCATCCAACCAGTATACCAAGAAAGATATAAAGGACATTTACTGAAATATCAAAATAGTAAGAGAAAAGAATCTAATAACCAGTAACGAAGACTAGTTGAATAATCTAGAGTACATCTATGCAATGGGATACCATGTAGTCAGTGAAAAGAGAAAAGTTGCTTAACATATGCTGATATTAAATACTTCAATGAAAAAAGGTTCAGAAAGTACACATGATAGGAATACTTTATGTAAATCATATATATATGCGCTAGGACACTCATAAAATTTTTTCTAGAATAGTCAAGAAAATGCCAACAGTGGTTTCTTTTGGTGAGATAGAAATTTTTACTTTTTTCTTTTTTTTTTTTTTTTTTTGTCTTTTCTAGGGCCGCAGCTGAAGCATATGGAGGTTCCCAAGCTAGGGGTCTAATCAGAGCTGTAGCCACCGGCCAACACCACAGCCACAGCAACGCGGGGTCCAAGCCACATCTGCAATCTACACCACAGCTCATGGCAACGCCAGATCCTTAACCCACTGAGCAAGGCCAGGGATCGAACCTGCAACCTCATGGTTCCTACCTGAATTCGTTAACCACTGAGCCATGACGGGAACTCCCATTTCTGTACATTTTTTTATGCTTGCTAAGTATATATTGCCCTAGATTTTATAATATTTTCCCCATGGTTCCCTGGTCATCCCTCAGACAATCTTTCCAGACTCTTTCTCTTGACTCCAAGACAAGCTTCTAGGGTTGTAGAAGCTGTATTCTGAACACAAGCAGCCAGCATAGTAAGTGGGGGCTGAAATCCAGCCTGAGGTGGCCTTTCCCGGCTGTGAACCCCAGCACCATGCTGCATACACACAGAGGCACATCTTTTTCTAATTCCCAAAATGCCACCATACATGCTGGTGGAAGTTCTGCACAGCTCTTCATCTTACTGCTCACCGCTAGCAACTCTTTGTGGTACAGTTTGATTTGGTCCTTGCTTCTACCTTGTCTCAGACCAACTTACGTCTCACACCATCCTTCACTTCCAGCCTCCTACCCCTAGTCTAGGGTTCAGTCCAACTCCAGAGTCACCCACTGCCATGCCCAGCCCCAAACTCAAGCAACCCTCTCAACTTACCTGAAATAAACTCAGGTGAACGTATTCATGTCGCCCCAACTTCTGCATGTGAGTGTGCCAAGATTTGTCATTCACGGAGAGTCAACTCTTAATTATCCACACAAAAGGCAGTGAGCATTAGCACATATTCAAAACATCAAATGATCACAAAATAAGGGCTTGGGAGAGCTGTCCCTGGAATGCAATTGCTGATTATTTATTTGGCCACGTCTGTAGTATGCAGAAGTTCCCAGGCCAGGGACTGAATCCACTGCAATGACCGAAGACACAGCAGTGACAATTTTATATCCTTTCACCACTAAGCCACCAGGGAACTCCTTGTGATTCTTTTTAATACGGATTTTTTTCCACCATAGATTCGCTTCGACTTAAAATTAACTTGCATTCTCTGTTTCACCATCTACAGAATACAGCAGGACTGAAGGAAGACAGAGCAAACTTAGGGATTAAATCGAGCAGAAATTAAAGACTTGTTTTGGGTAATCATAGAAGGGCTGAGTTCACCATATTTAAAACTGTTTCTCTCTCTGTTATAACACAGCATCCTTTCTGCAAAATTAAATATTCAACCTAAGGCCAAAGTAGCATTTCTTGAAAATGTTTTTTTATCTTTAATAAAATACTTTTGTTTGTGCGTGTGGCATTAGTAAATAGATTTTACAAAGCATCCAAAACCTCTTATTTTAGTAGTGACCATGTGAATCTTTAAGTCAGCTTCAACCCATCTTCTCTGGTCTAGTCTTCAGAGGGAAGCAGCATCAGCTTATTAATTTCTAGGATGCTGGCACTCAGTACCACTAAGTAAGGTTTACTGCATTGTCCTAACTAAAAACATAACCGGAAGTTCACATTTTGCCTGTTGATTTTCAGGCCTACGTTATCAAGAAACTGGGATTTTCTGGGCATTCCCTTCGTGGCTCAGTGGTTAACGAATCTAAGAACCATGAGGTTGCAGGTTCGATCTCTGGCCTTGCTCAGTGGGTTAAGGATCCGGTATTGCCGTGAGCTGTGGTGTAGGTCGCAGACGTGGCTCGGATCCCGCATTGCTGTGGCTGTGGCAAAGGTCGGCGGCCACAGCTCTGATTAAACCCCTAGCCTGGGAACCTTCATATGCCGCAGGTGCGGTCCTAGAAAAGGCAAAAAGACAAAAAAAAAAGAAAAGAAAAAGAAAAGAAATTGGGATTTTCCAGTGTACTCATCATATGTGCTAATTGTGTATGTGTTTACTCATCTTTTACGATGGTTATGCCCAATCTAGAATATTGGCTTATGTTAACAGGTAGAGTACCCACAGACCAATACTGCTCCTCATGTGGCAGAATTAAGTTCACATATTAACATGGGGCCTATCAATATGACCCCTCCTCTAAAAAGTATAAAACAGATCACTTTCTACAACTATATGTATCAAGAGTTGGTAAGTTTCCCTTGTTTCTCTCTCATATTTTCATGGGGCCTCCACACCCAGCAGTCTTTTTACTACAAGTGGCCCCAGAGTTTATAGGAAGGACAGGCAGTGTCAGCCTAGCCCATATCCAGGCACTAGAGTCGAATAGCAAGTTGCAGCCTTGGCTCACCAGATGAGTTTGTCAGGACAGAAATGTCCATTTGAGCAGATGTGTTTTCTGTTTTTAGAACACAATTTAGAGAAATGGAATGGTTGTCATAGCGTAGGAGTTTTGGTGAGAGTTTTAGATTCAATAGAGAAGGAACCAAAAGGTACATACACAAGCAAGGAACGAGAAAGGGATTTCAGGATGTCACAAGAAACTGATGCTTCCCCCTTCTCCTTTACTGCAAAGATTTTAAAGAAACAGAGACGACAGCTCCAGTTGCTGACAGCAAGTGCCATGCGGAGGCAACCAGAGTTGTTTTTTGATTAGAGGAGCCTGACTTGTAACCAGTTTACTGTTTCATACTTGAAAGCAAGAGTGGCCAAGTCAGGTTTGGCTGGGTTTAGAGCCAAGATTGGCCACTTACTGGCTATGTGACCTTGGATAAGAGGTCCATTTCCTTAGCTACACAACGGGGTTAATAATCCCATTATCATCAACAATCCCTACTTATCAACAAGAACCTACTGTATAGCACAGGGAACTCTATTCAATATTCTGTAATAACCTATATGGGAAAAGAACCTGAAAAAGAAGGGATAAAATGTGTATGTATAACAACAAACTTGCTGTACACCTGAAACTAACACAACACTATTAATCAACCATACTCCAATACAAAATTATAAAAAAATTTTTAAATAGCACCTACTTAATAAGGTGATTACGGATAATAATACCTGTAAAGGGTTTAGCACTGTACCTAACATATAGAAAGTGCTCAATAAAAAAATTACTTATCAATAAGCTTAAGTATCTGAAAACAGTATGTCCTCTTAAGTAAGCTAATCCACCTTGAATTGTTTTCAGCAAACGCTCTCTTCATAGACTATATGCAAGTAAACTCCAATCAAGCCCAGGAGAAATGACCATAAATTCCAAATTAGGGGTGGCTTAAATAAATGTGGTGTCGCTGTTTCCTATTGTCTGGGCTAATACCTCCATTTGTATAGATAATTGAGAGCCGAATGTAGTCTAAATAAAATGTTAAAGCTGTAATGCCCAAGTAGAACTTATTTAAGGAGTGATTATGGCTAGAAAATGGTCTGTAAAAATAGCTCTCGTCCTTACATCACATTGCTTGTTTCCAGCGGCGCCTTCCAGCCTTTCTGACAAACAGGCCTGCCCTCCTGCGGACCCAGGATTCTGTTCTGCCTCACACATCCCCAACACGACTGCCAGCTGAGTTCTAATTGCAGAATCTTCATTACCAGGGATGATTGAAACTATAAAAAGAACCCAGCTGAATTTTTCATATCCTGCTGGGTGAGCACAAGGACCGGCTCTCCTGTTCCTGCCCCCTCATCCCCCAGCAATTATCCTTGGTACATGTGTGACCTGGTCTCTGCAGGAAGTTCCTAGGGGTTGATAGATGTTACCTCCCTTCTGCTCTGAACCTCCCTCCTCTGAATGCAGGCTGATGACCGTGATAGATACGCCTGGCCTTCCTCTACAGCTGCAGTTAGGATCTTTATTCCTTAAGCTCCCCATTGAAGTATCTGGCTTACAGTCACCTGGAAGTGTAAGAACAGAGGGAGATAACAGCTATTTCTCCTGTCCCCTTAGGCCCTTGTGACAACATATTGGTGACACTGCACTTTTTGGGGGGCTGAGCCCAGTGCACGTGAAAGTTCTCAGGCCAGGGACTGAACCCACACCACAGCAGCAACCAGAGCCATTGCAGTGACCACACCAGATCCTTAACCCTCTGTGCCACAAGGGAACTTCTGGGGCCTCTATCTGTAAATCAGCCTTTTCCAGTTATATTCTTTCTGTTAGTCCATCAACAAGCATTTGTAAAGCTGCTATTCAGTGCTGGGTACTGTGTTAACTGCAGCAGACATATTTAGAAGCAAGAAGCCATTAAAGAATTTAAAATCTAGTTGGAAGGCAGAAGTAGATAAGACTGTTGCTAGTTCTATAGCTAATAACTTTAAGCATCAAGCGAGTGATTCATGCAAATTTTATATAAAATTTATGCAAAGCCTTTTTCTATCTGTGTATGTGTGCATGTGTGAGAGAGGAAAAAAAAGAGGAAGAGAGAGGACAGAGCACATGTCTATACATCTAGAAACAGGAAGACGGAAAAAGAAATGTCTGGAAGGATGTTTACCAAAAAAGTTAAGTTGCATCTCTTAAGACCTGCATAGCAAAATGCTTGAGAGCACAGTCTCTGAAGACACAATGTAGGTTTAAATCCCAATTCTGCCACTGACTGTATTACTTGGTCCGTGTTATATTTAACCTGAGTCTCAGTTTTCTTGAAACTGGACAGTCAGCGCTGTATCTTACAGAGTTCTCATCAAGATTAACTAGGATGATGTACACAGAGCATTTTGTAGTGCCTGGTGGCTGTCACTTAAATATCAGTGCTCAATACATGAAACTATTTACAGTGATGAGCTGTTGAAAGAGGAGAGGATGCAAGGGGAAGTCTTGGAAAAGCCAAGACCTGAGTGGGTCCTTGGATAAGGGTGAAGATCTGGTTGCTAGAAAAGAAGGCGTGGGGTGTTCAGTGTTAGGGAAACATTCTGAGCAGAGACAGGAAGGAGCATTATCTGTTTTCTGAGAAAGAGAAAGCTTATGTGAAGTGAGAAACGAGGTTGCACAAGAAGGGCACTTGAGATAGCGGCGGGCCTCAGGAATTTTGGTTACTGTCCAATAGGGAAAAGAAAGCTTGACTGTATCTGAGGCAGACAGAATTTCATCAGCTTAATGTATCAGAAAATTGCCCTGTCAATGAGTAAAGTGATGCTAGAAGGGGAACAAAGGCAAGATGGTGGCTACGATGGTGGCGTTTTTCATCTTTCCAACTCCCCCCAACCAAAATAGAGACGACAACTAAGACTGCAAAACAAACAGATGTGAAGCAAGCTACCGGGCTGGAAGGCAGCAGAAAGAAGAGACTTAGTTCCAAGAGCCAGAAAAACTAGAGATTACTAACTAGTATTCACCTTCACAAGGAGGTGAAGGTGTTAAATTTGACAGCCTGATGAGATTTGGGGTGCAGGGGGTGGCTTTCAGTCTCCAAATGGTATTTAGAGTCAGCACGTGGCCAACTCTGCTTGAGAGGAAGAGTCCAACTCAAGAAAACTATTCTGAAAGATTTCTAAAGAGAAGTGCCCTGAATGGATAACTGCCAGCCCTAACACTGTTGACAGACAGGATAACGGAGCCTGGGGCCAGCAGGGGGTTGGTGCATTAACAGTTGCTGAGAGCTGTGGTGTAGGTCGCAGACGCGGCTGGGATCCCGCATTGCTGTGGCTGTGGCGAAGGCCGGCGGCTACAGCTCCTGTTAGACCCCTAGCCTGGGAACCTCCATATGCTGCGGGCACGGCCCTAGATAAGGCAAAAACAAAACAAAAAAGAAGACTGTGTGAGGAGGAGCAGGTCGAGTGCACCAAGAACCAAGGATAGGCAAGGTGTCCCTTCTTCCCGCCGTCCTGTCAAGAACACAGCACTCCTGAAACCAGTCAATGCCGAAGACACAAGTATGGGGACTTAAACTGTGGGGACAAGATCGTCTTATGAGGATGCGACAATCAGAAATGGCCAAACCCAGGCTCTCTCTAATCCATTCATTCTCTTCCCTGGGGGGCCATCTCCATCCTCCTTCAAGTTAGCAGGAATGACACAAAACGAGAGACTGAGGTAGGCTTCTCTCCACTAAGGACACTTAAATGGCCAAATAGCTGACACTTGTAAGGCAAAACAAAAGCACAGAGAAAAGCATCCAGATAGCTGAGGAATGCAGCTACCACTATAGACAGAAAGCCATACTAGACGGGATAAACAAATTTTAAAAATTGAAATAACTGTAATATATACAGTCAAATAGGACAAACAGTATATTCACATGAAGTGAATACAGTGACTTTTTAGATGATCAAGGAAAGATACCAGGTAGGAAAAACCTAACAATTTAATTAAGGAGCTCAGTTGAAGAGAGAAAAAACAGAATGGATACAGACAAATCTGAACCAAATTTGAACAAAAGATTGAGGAACTATTTCACAAGGTATCAGGAAAAAATAAAGAAAAATAAACCAGAAAAGGAAAGAATAATAAAAGCAAGAAGCAGGTGTTTTAGGAGTTTCCTGGTGGCCTGGTGGTTAAGGACCCAGCATTGTCACTACTGTAATACAGGTTCAGTCCCTGGCCTGAAAATTTCCACATACTGCAGATGCGGGGGGGGGGGGGGAAAGAGTAGAAATTTAAATAAGAGTTCCAGAAGGAAAGAAAAAAAGTAAACAGAAGGAGATGAGGGAGATTGAAACCCTGTGGCCCGCAGGGTATTACACCTCACACACTGTAGAGTTAGTCCTCTCTCACATTGATGCTGAATTTGATCACGGATCTTACTTTGACCAATGGGATATCAATAAACATGAAGCAAGAAGAGATGTAAGTACACGTGCTAGGGGCACACACGACCATGTGACCTACACTGATTTACTTTGACTAATGGAATATCTGTCAACTTGAACCAAGCAGAGGAAACACTAGTGCACACTGCCCTGACCATGAGAGCAAGCCTAGTCTAGCCTCCTTGACGGTGATGAAAGACCTCAAGAAGAGAGGGGTCTGGTCATTCCTGATCAGAGCAGCCCAGTCCCCTGGATTCCCTTCAGCTGAAAAAGGAGACACAAGAATATGCCCAGTGAAACCAACAGAATTACCCAGCCAACTCAGAATCTTAAATCATGGCTGTTCTTTTAAGCCACTATGGTTTGGGGGTAATTTATTATGCATGCAGCAATAGATAAGTCATAGAGGAGGTATAAGTAAATAATGACCTAAAATTCCCAGGGAAAAAGATTTTAGACAGAAATAAAAATATGAGACTGAAAGGCTAGTAGAGTGCAAAACAATAAGGAAAAAATTATCACCTGAGATTTATAGTGTAACGTAATAACTTCAAATTCTAAAAGGCAATTCAAAGAGCATGTAGAAAAAAAATGTATACCTTACAGAATAACATGAATTCATTTGATATCAGATTTCTCATTTGTGACACTGAAATCAAGTCAGTGGCATATTATTTAAGGAGAAAAAATAAGGACTTTCAGAGTTAAACTGTACCATTTAAATATGAGGATTCAATAAAAATATTCTTAGGTAAACAAGGCTATGCAACTTTAATATCAAGAGACACTCCTAAAAATACTCCTGAACCAAAAACGAATGAGTTATCAAGAAGTTAAATGTAGTAAATAAAAACAAATATATGTAATATATAAAATACATATATAACAAAATATAATAAGAAAAGTTTTATCTGAAAATATTTACAAAGTAGACAAACTTTATAGTACTTACTTACTCTTACTTTATTCTTTATAGCAATGGTAATGAGTAAAAAAAAAAAAAGTAAGGAGTTCCTGTCGTGGCTCAGTGGTTAACAAATCTGACTAGCATCCATGAGGACTTGGGTTCAATCCCTGGCCTTGCTCAGTGGGTTAAGGATCCGGCATTGCCGTGAGCTGTGGTATAGACCACAGATGCGGCTCAGATCCTTTATTGCGTGGCTGTGGTGTAGGCTGGCAGCTACAGCTCTAATTTGACCCTTAGCCTGGGAATCTCCATATACCCCAGGTGCAGCTCTAAAAAAAAAAAAAAAAGATACAAATAAAACATACTAATAATAGAAAAATACCTAAAGACAGAACAGGATCTTAAATATAAAGAACATCATGAACAACTGTATGTTCTTTAATAAAAATAAATTTGATAAAATATCTGAAATGGTAGGGGGACTTCTCAGGCCAAACTCTTGAGGCAAGAAGAAAAAGAAAATTTGAATCAACCACTATAAAATAGTCCTCAAATGCTTTCTACCTAAGCACACATACAAAAGGAAATTTCACAAAACTCTCAAGGAATGGATAATCACTGTCATTAAAGTTGTTCCAGAAAAATTTAAAAGGCTGAAAACTGCCTAACTCATTTTACAAAGCATATATAAACCAGGTTCCAAAAACGGATGAGGCACAAGAAAGTATCTTCCATACCAGTCAGATCCAATTGAAAAAATAGTATCAGATACTATTTACAATAGCAACAAGGCAATAAGGCAATCTAAGAAATAATAATAAAAAAAAAGAACTTTGCAAAGAAAAAATTTAAACTCATAAATAAGTAATATACATGAGTAATCATAAATGAAAAGATAAACCATATTCATGAATGAGAAAACTCAAAATTATGAATAAGTTATTCTCACCCAAATTTATCTACCTAACGTAGTTTCAAGGGTATTTTCATGTGCTTGTTGGCCATCTGCCTATCTTCTTTGGAGAAATGTCTACTCAGGTCCTTTGCCCATTTTTCAATTGGGTTGTTGGCTTTTTTGCTGTTGGTTGTATAAGTTGTTTGTATATTTTAGAGATTAAGCCCTTGTCAGTTGCATCATTTGACACTATTTTTAATTTAAAATATTAAATGTAACAGAATAAAAGTCTGCAGGTAGTGAAGCAATTTTGAAAATGAATAAGTGGCAAGAGAGAGGGATGAGAGGAAAGAAATACAAGAGGGCTCACTACATCAGATATTAAGCTTATTTTTATTTAAAAAAGTTTTTTTGGCCATGCCCATGAGTGACTCCAGCCACAGCAGTGACAATGCCAAATCCCCAACCACTAGGCCACCCAGGAACTCCCCAGATATTAAGTTTATAATATAAATATGTAACAATACCATCAACAACAGATATGTGGATAAAGAAGATGTCATAGAAAAACACACAGAGAGAAGAATATTGGCCATAAAAACTGAAATAATGCTATTTTCAGCAACATGGATGGACCTAGAAATTATTGTACTAAGACAAATACCATAATATCTCTTATGCATGGAATCTAAAAAAAAATGATATGAACTAATTTACTCACAAAACAGAAATAGGAGTTCCATCGTGGCTCAGTGAGTTACAAACCCAAGTAGTATCCATGAGGACCCAGTTCAATCCCTGGCCTCGCTCAATAGGTTAAGGATCTCGCATTGTCGTGAGCTGTGGTGTAGGTCAGAGAAGCAGCTTGGATCCCGTGTTGCTGTGGCTGTGGTGTAGGCTGTCAGCTGCAGCTTCGACTTGATCCCTAGCCTGGGAACTTTCATATGCTGCAAGTGCAGCCCTAAAAAAGTAAAAAAACAAAAACAAAAAAACATCAACAGACTCA
This sequence comes from Catagonus wagneri, assembly GCA_004024745.2. Lineage (NCBI taxonomy): Eukaryota > Metazoa > Chordata > Mammalia > Artiodactyla > Tayassuidae > Catagonus > Catagonus wagneri. The sequence continues at coordinate 7,675,679 of PVHT020000034.1, read as the reverse complement.
GTCATAGAAAACAAACTTACGGTTATCCCAAGTCTGTGCTTCTTGGTCATGATCTGTTTTTTTTTTTTTTTAATCTGAAATATGCAACAGATGATGTATGTATAGGTCATTTATAGAAAGTTAATCTCAGAAACGTTCAGGAAGGACAGCAGGGAGGATGGCACCTCAGAATAGGAGGAGACCAGTTAGACTAACTGGAGAGATACCCACTAACCACTGCAATAGTCAGGCTGAAGGGCTGAACTGAGACTGTGGGAATTGGGAGGTGAAGGGGAAATTAGAGCCAGGAGATACTTAAAATGTTGAATCTGAATGACTTGGTAAATTAGCTGAAAGTGGATGGTGAGGAAAGGAAAGGGTTCCTGGAAACTGTGTTTTCTCGTTTTGTTAGGAGGTAAGTGGGCACAACATTAACCAGATTTAGGAAACTCGGGGGGTATCATTTTAGCCAGAAATCAGTCGAACTTTGAATCTGTAAGTAAGGATGCTTCCAATTACACACGTCCAGTGGGTAATTTGAAATGTAGGTCTGGAACCTAACAGAGAGGTTGGAACGCAGAATCACCAAGCTTTGGTAACTGAAGCCAGGGATATACGCAAGATTTCACAGAAAATGACTGCGGAAGGTCAATGCCAGGTGGTCAAGTTCTCCAGGATCCCGTGGTCCAAAGGCAGAAACTAGCTCTGCCTTTGAGAGGCGCGGAGGAATGCTGGAAAAAGCAAGAGCCACATTTGGTGACTGTCAGATCACATCTGCTTTCTGTGGCGTGGTTTCCTCACTGACTGACAATCAGAACACAAAAATATATGCAACCCATCAAGCACACAAACCCACCCTGCACGGATCTGCCTAAATATTTAGACACAGCCAGGAAGTGACAGAAATTACTAAGAAATTGAAATTCCAATCACTAAAGGTGATCAGTGACACTGAGATCAGCTCTCATTCCAACCAGACTCTCTTCATCAGACCAGAGATTGATTTGTCTAGAGTAGCGACAGGACCATTCAACCCATGTGGAAGGTTCTCTATTTAACTGATGATTTACACTTTACCCCTTAACTCTCCTTTGGTGAATTTTTTTCTTGTGACATCCCAACACAAGAAGGTAGACTGAGGAAGCGAGCAAAGGGCAGGGCACAGGTAGAGTTAAAAGGTTATTAAACTTGGCATCAGAAGATTGAGTTCAAGTCCCAGCTCCACTGGTTTCTACCTCTGGGGCCAAGCTTCCCTGAGCCTGCTCTTATCTGTAAAACAAGAACAGGAACTCCTGACATACCTACCTCACAGGGCACATGAGAGCCAAGAGCTAATGTAAGTCAGTGGTTTCTGGATTGCAGTCTCTATGACAGCCTCCCTCAGTGGTCCCTGAGAAGCCACAGCTTCAAGGGAGAGCTAGGGTCGGAATTATCCCCAAGGACAGAGCACTAGAGACTCCAGGCCTGGCTACAACAGAGCAGCAACATTTTTATCTGCCTTATGCCCTGAGATGCCAAAGGAGATTTTGTTTGGAATTATGCATGTATTAGTAAAACATCCTTGAAATTCACTGAGACATCTGAAAGGTCCACACATGAACACAAGCTTATCATTGGAGGATAAATAATTCACTGTCTTGGACAGAAGTTGGAGGAAAAGGAACATGTATCTGAAAGTGGCCTTTTGGTTGCTTTTTTAAAAAATATTTTAATTTCTTCATGATAGTTGATTTACAGTGTGCTGTCAATTTCTGCTGTACAGCAAAGTGACCCAGATTCTTTTTATTACATTCTCCTCCATCAGGTTCCATCAAAAGTGACTTGAAATTAACCTTGTGGATTATCTGTGCTCTTGCAATTTCTGGTATTCTCCCTTGAACTGCATTATCAGATAATTAAGAATTCACTGCATGTGAATTTTTATTATAATAATTATAACTGGGCTCCTAGCACTACTGTGAATCACATGTCTTTTAAGACCCCCAACTTAGTTATCTTGATTACATCTGTGAGCTGGGTGTTGAGTAGCTGGGCAAGGACTGCTACTGTCTCCCGTGTTCTTGGTTTAATCACGATTTCCCAGTCTGCAGCCCAGTGGAATCTGGGGGAAGGGCCAGTGTCCCAGCCCTTGTCCCCTGCACAGACACCATTCAGGAGAGCAAACTGCTCCCCCTCCCCCCAGCTCAGAGTTACTGTGAGAGAACTCAATTTCCCTCCACGTTTCGGCACTATATGGCACCATTAGACAAGAAGAGGGCACCAGGGCTGAGAAGCAGAGCTTAGGATTTCTGGGGGAATATCATTAATGATTTCTCCTTGGGGTGCCTTAATAGGATTCCCAGGAGCTCAGGATCTGAATGGTCTCTAGTGCTGATTTCCTTAGCAAAGGTAAGTAGGTTAACAAAGGAAAAAATTCAGAGCTGCTGTCCTTTTAAAAAGAACGGCATTGGCGTTCCCATTGTGGCTCAGTGGATTTAGAATCCGACAGTGTCCGTGAGGGTGCAGGTTCCATCCCTGGCCTTGCTCCATGGATTAAGGACCCAGCGCTGCCACGAGCTGCAGCATTGGTTGCAAATGTGGCTTGGATCCAGTGTAGCTGTGGCTGTGGTGTAGCTCAGCAGCTGCAGTTCTGATTTGACCCCTAGCCCAGAAACTTCCATATGCTGTGAATGTGGCTGTAAAAAGAAAAAAAAAAAAAGTGGCATAAATCCTGATGGGGCACAGTGACCATGGAAGCCAGAGGCAGTTAATAATTATTCCTGGATAAGAATATCAAGTTGTTCCCAAGTCCCTCCTTTTCAACGGCAACATCCAAGAAATGCCAGGGAGAAATAAAGGGAACATTTAAGAAAGCTCTTAAATTCTTAATTACCTTAGTCTCTGAAGAATGCAGGCTTTTCAATCAACATCTCTCGAGGCTGTAGCTTTTGCAGTCAACATTTTCCAAAACCTGCTTCCAGCTCCTCAGGCATGTGTCACCCAGGAGCTTGCCTCTGCAAGTGTCCCTTTCTCTAATGACACCTGGACATCCAGTCAGGACACTGGGAGGAAGCGGTGCAGGCGTTTTCCATTTTTTCCCTCAACCAGGGAAAAGGGAGGATTGGAATAATGTTTCTTAAAGTCATGTTCAAGGTCTAGGTACCCTGTGTCATGGTAGGAAAATGAGAAAAGCTTTGGGTCTCTAAATGGAAAGCGAGGAGATCTTATGGAGGAGTTGAAGGAAAATCCCAGAATCCTTCACTGGCCCCGAGCAGGAGAAGGAAAGAGATAAAGACAGAGTTATAGGGTCCCAGCTCTCATTGGCTTGTATCACAAAGGATGATGCAAACTAAAGGGAAGGACCCAAAGAGCACAGTCCTCATTTGGAAACTTCCAGAACCTTACCAGGAAGTGCTAGCTGCTTCCTCAGAGAGTGTAGGAACACAAAAACTGCCGCGTGAGCCACAAACATGATCCACCCAGCCTAGAAGCTGCTTTATCGTGAAAACTCTGAAGACGTACCGGGGAGAGCATCCTCCCCCACAGCTTCGAACTCCAAACGTTTTTAGTGTCCAACACGAGCAGCCTAAGAACAAAGCGTCCATAATTCAGAAGAGCCCTTCTGCAGGATGGGCTGAGGAGAAGAAAAGGAAGTGGGGAAGAAAAGCTGGCTTTATGGAAAAGTTATTGTGCACAAGGCCCCGTGATAGGTGCTTTTACACCAAGCACTTTAAAGGATATCCAAAACCTCAGGAATTAAGTAATACTACTCCCAATTTTCTAAATGGGGAAACGGAACTGGAAAGATCAGGCACTGCGTCCAAGGTCACATCAGTAATATGGGGTAGAGCTGAGTTTCTCTTCCCCATCCACTGCATTCAGTTAACTAATCGCTAAATCCTATTGGTTCTGCCTCTTAAACGAGTCTCAGGTCAGTCTCCTCTGCACCAGTCTTATTACCATGAGTCTAGTTCAGTCTGGACCACTGCAATGACCGCTTAACTGGACTCCCTATTGGTCACACTCCCACTTGTTCCCGTTCCCCTGGCCTCCCACATCATCCCCCACTGGCCATAGTTTCCTTTCCAAAATACACAGCTGAGGAGTTCCCTGGTGGCCTAGTGGTTAAAGAGCCGGCATTGCCACTGCTGTGGCTCAGGTCACGGTGGTGGTGTGGATTCAATGCCTGGCCCAGGAATTTTTGCATGCTGCGGGCACAGCCAAAAAACAAAAAAAATACAGAGCTGATCTTACTACTCTGTGCTTAGAAACCTTCCACAATTCTACCATCCACAGGATAAAGACAAAACTTCTTTGTATGACTTAAAAGGTCCTCTATAGCCTGGTTCCTGGCAGCCTCTCCAGTCTCTTCCCTGGCCATACCTATTCTAACTTGAAACTCCGCGCACATTAAATTCTCTTGCAATTCTCCAACATGCTGTTTCACATCTTGGTACATGTCCCTCAACTGTGATGCCCTTATTGCCTGCCCTAGATCATCCTGGTAAAATCTTTTTTTCTCTTTAAGTCCCAATTTGGAACTTCACACCTTCTGTGAACCCTACCCCAACACTCACAGACTTGGGCGCTCCTCCCCCAGTGCACTCACTACCCTGTAAGCAGGTCCTTTCTAGCAGTGATGACATTACATCATGATTGGCTCTTTATGGATGTGTCTGTACCCTCAGGGATTGTCTCTTCATCCATTTACCTTTTATATTTAACACCGTGTCTTTCCCATAGTAGCGCTAAATAAGAACTTGTTGAATAAAATCAACTGTTGGATTAATGAGAGAAAATTTAAAAAACGCATTGAGTGAAATAAGTGAATAGATGAAATTTTTTAAAAGCACGTATCTTGGACTCAAAAGCTGCACTAATAAAGGAACTTTGATTCAGTACTAGAATGTTAGATTTCTTTTACAAATACAGAACAAGAAAAATATTTAAGAGAACAAACTCGTATATAAAATTTGAATTTAAAGTAGATAAGGTAATATTATTACTCATTTAGTTTGCAATGAGTATACACAGAACCATGATAAATTATGTAATATTCCATAGTTTTCCAAGGATACTTATATATACTACTTCATCTGAACTTAATAGCAACCCAAGGGGTAAAACAGAGGCAGTATTTACTATCCCTATTTTTCAGGTGAGAAAACTAAAAATCAAAGAAGTTAAAGTGACACAGAGGCAGAGAGAGACTAGAACCAAAGACTTTTGGGTGCAAGTTCAGAACTCCTCCCTTTTAGCATGGGACCTCTGATAGCAGGCTTTGACCATTCAACTAATAGTGAAAATGTACCAGGGTTTTACAGTTTACTACTCTGACTTTTTTTTTTTTTTTTTTTTTTTTTTTTTTTTTTTTTTTTTTTTTTTTTTGGTCTTTTGTCCTTTAAGGGCCACACCTGCGGCATATGGAGGTTCCTGGGCTGGGGGTCTAATCGGAGCTGTAGCTGTCAGACTACACCACAGCCACAGCAACGCCAGATCCGAGTCGCGTCTGCAACCTACACCACAGCTCACAGCAACGCCAGATCCTCAACCCACTGAGCAAGGCCAGGGATCGAACCCGCAACCTCATGGTTTCTAGTCGGATTCGTTTCTGCTGTGCCACAATGGGAACTCCTCTGACATACTTCTTAAATCCTTTCTGGTAACAGGGAGCAAGGTCCCAGGCACCTTAAGACTCAAAACAGGTAAACTCCTTCAGAGTCAGGACTCCACTCCCTCAATCTTCCTATCAACCAGTTGACACTGTATGTATGATCGATTCAGTGGCCCTACTGTCTCAAGCTTCAGAGTCACATTTCTGAAGATCATGACCAGACAGGGTACAGGCAGGGCAAGGCCAAGGCAAAAGGGTGGGAGCACAAAGATAGCAAAGGGATAAAGAAAGAGGAAGCCAGGCCTAGGGTCAAATTCTAGCTCTGCCTACTCACTTTTCCATATAGATGTCCAATTGTTCTAGCACCACCCGCTGAAAATGCTTTTATTTCCCCATTGGACAGTGAAACTGCCTTTGCTGAAAATCATTTGACTGCATGTATAAATGGTCTATTCTTGGGCACTCTATTTGGTGCCATTGATTTATTTTTATCTCAACAGTACTCTTGTCTTCATAGTGTGGCTTTATTGTAAGGAATGAAGCCAGGGTAAGTCCTTGAACTTTGTTCTTTTTCAGCATTTCTTTGGGCAATCTAGGTCTTCTGTATATAAATGTGAGAGAAAATTTCTACCAAAAAAAAAAAAAAACCTTGGTGAGATTATGACTGGAATTGCTTTGAATCAATAGATCAGTAGGGGGAGAACTGACAACAATATTCAATATTCTGATCCTTAAACATAGTTCAGCTATCCATTTATTTTGGTCCTTTAAAATTTCTCTCAGAGATGTTTTGTAGTTGCCAGTGCAGAGGTCTGACACGCCTTTTGTTAAATATACTCCCAGGTATTATATGTTTTTACATCCATTGAAAATAGAGTTACAGGCTTTTGGTTTTTTCATTTTCCAATTCTCCCTACTAAGAGCAAATGTGAATTTACCTTGTAGTTAATAAAGCTTAAGCTTCACAGTCCTCTCTTGCAAAGATCCTTTGAAAGACCTAGCAGTTTTATTATAATCAGAATTTTGTATTGTTTTTCTTAAATAGGCCCCGTTATTAAACTGTAAAAAAATTCCAACCACACAAAACTTAGATTCATCCTCTGTCTGATGGCAATGTTCTTGATTTCTCTTAGAGCCTCAACTTTCTCATCTGTAAAGTTGAGAAAATACTACCTACCTGCTAGAATTATATGTTTGTGGTAATGACAGAAAATTTACCTTTGAGGTCACTGTAAAGTATACATTCCAGTGGCAGGAAGTGCACAATGCTGTACAACCATTGCCACCATCTAGGCCCACGGTTTTTTCAGCACCCCAAAGGGAAACCCTGTAGCCTTAAACAATCACTTACTCCCCCATCCCCAGCCTCTGGCAACCATGAATCAGTTTTCCATCTCTATGGATTTGCCTATTCTCGATATTTCATATAAATGGAATCCTATAATCTGTGGCCTTTGTGTCAGGTTTTTCACAAAACAACGTTAAGGTTTATCTGTGTCATAGTGTACCAGTACTTCACTCCTTTTTTATAGCTGAGTAATATTCCACTGTAATAGACATTTTGTTTCATTGCTCATCTGTTTACATACATTTGTGTTATTTCCACCTTTTGGCTACTGTGAATAGTGTTGCTGTGAACATCGGTGTACGCATTTTTGATTAAACACCTATTCCCAATTCTTTGGGTCATATACACAGGAGTGGAATTGCTGGGTCATCAGTTGATCCCAAGTTTAACTTGTTAGGGAAACACCAAACTGTTTTCCCTCACAGTGTTATTTTCAGGACCAAATAAGCCAAGAAGTGTAAAGCTTTTATGATAGTGCCTGGCACCTAGGGAGTCAATAAATCATTTCTGAAAGAGAAAATTCAAATTGGTTACAAATTATCAACAACAGAGTACATCTGCTGTACAATACATCTATATGTTGGAAGGAACAATCACTCCTGCCCTTCATCGTTTTATGTAGAGGGACTGTGTTTAGAGTGACAATCCAAGCCTTGTTCCAACCCTTTTCTTACCCTTTCTGGGAAAAGAGGAGTGACTTTCTATCTGGAAGACCATACAGGGTGTGCAAATGTCGGCCCATTTCACTCTCCCCTTGGGACCTACATGCCTGTGTGGATCAGGGACTCAATCTCCCAGACTCTGCCACACCATAAAGTTTTAAGGGGCAGGCCCCTATAATAGGGTCCTGAGGTAGTTCGGCCATAGCCACTGGTGGGTAAACTTAATCTGGGGCATAGCACTGGCAGGCATACTTGCTAACAGACCCACACCCCTTCCTCATGAATAATAACAATTTTATTCTTAAGTACTCAGCCATAAAAAAGAATGAAATAATGTCATTTGCAGCAACGTGGTTGAACATACAGATTCTCATACTAAATGAATTAGATCAGAGAGAGAAAGACAAATATCATGACATTTCTTAGATGTGGAATCTAAAGAATGACACAAAAGTGCACAAGGATTGTTCAACATACACAAATCAATGTCATACACCACATTAACAAAAGAAAAGTCAAAAAGCACATGATCATCTCAATAGAAGCAGAAAAAGCATTTGACAAGTCCAACATCCATTCATGATCAAAACTCTTACCAAAGTGGGTATAGAGGGAACATTCCTTAACATAATAAAAGCCATTTACAACAAACCCACAGCAACTACAATACTCAATGGAGAAAAGCTGAAAGCCTTCCCACTAAAATCTGGAACAAGACAAGGATGCCCACTCTCACCACTGTAATTCAACATAGTATTCAAAGTCCTAGCTACAGCAATCAGACAAACAAAAGAAATAAAAGGCATCCAAATAGGAAGAGAAGAAGTAAAACTGTCACTGTATGCAAACGACATGATATAGAAAACCCCAAGGACTCAACCCCAAAATTACTTGAATTGATCAACAAATTCAGCAAAGTAGCAGCATATAAGGTTGACCTTCAAAAATCAATCTCATTTCTGTGTACTAACAATGAAATATTAGAGAAAGAATACCAAAATACTTCACCTTTTAAAATAGCACCCCAAAAAATCAAGTACCTGGGAATAAATCTGACCAAGGAGGTGAAAGACTTGTATGCTGAGAACTACAAAATATTAATCAAGGAAATCAAAGAAGATACAAAGAAATGCAAAGATATTCCATGCTCATGGGACAGAAAAGTTAATATTGTAAAAATGGCCATACTACCCAAAGCAATCTACAAATTCAATGCAATCCCTATCAAATTACCCATGACATTCTTCACAGAACTAAAGCAAACAATCCAAAAATTTATATGGAACCACAAAAGACCCACAATCGCCAAAGCAATACTGAGGAACATAAACCAAGCAGGAGGCATAACTCTCCCAGACTTCGGGCAATATTACAGGGCCACAGTAATCAAGACAGTGTGGTACTGGTACCAAAACAGACATACAGACCCATGGAACAGAATAGAGAACCCAGAAATAAACCCAGATGCCCACGGTCAATTAATCTTTGACAAAGGAGGCAAGAACATAAAATGGGGAAAAGACAGTCTTTTCAGTAAGTACTGCTGGGAAGCCTCAACATCTGCATGCAAATCAATGAAACTAGAACACACCCTCACACCATGCACAAAAATAAACTCAAAATGGCTTAAAGACTTAAATATAAGACAAGACACCATTAAAGTCCTGGAAGAAAACACTGGCAAAACATTCTCTGACATCAACCTTACAAATGTTTTCTCAGGTCAGTCTCTAAAGCAACAGAAATAAAAGCAAAGGTAAACCAATGGGACCTAATCAAGCTGAAAAGCTTTTGCACAGCAAAGGAAACCAAAATGAAAACTAAAAGACAACTTACAGAATGGGAGAAAATAGTGTCAAATGATGCAACTGACAAAGGCTTGATCTCTAAAATATACAAACAACTTATACAACTCAATAGCAAAAAAAGCCAACAACCCAACTGAAAAATGGGCAAAGGACCTGAATAGACATTTCTCCAAATATATGCAGATGGCCAACAAGCACATGAAAAAATGCTCAACATCACTGATGATTAGAGAAAATGCAAATCAAAACTACCACCAGATACCACCTCATACCAGTCAGAATGGCCATCATTATTAAGTCCACAAACAACAAATGCTGGAGGGGGTGTGGAGAAAAGGGAACCCTTCTGCATTGTTGGTGGGAATGTAAGCTGGTACAACCACTATGGAAAACAGTTTGGAGGTACCTCAGAAAACTATACATAGAGCTACCATATGACCCAGCAATCCCACTCTTGGGCATACATCCAGACAATACTCTCCTGGAAAAAGACACTTCCACACGCATGTTCACTGAAGCACTAGTCACAATAGACAAGACATGGAAACAACCTCAATGTCCATCGACAGATGATTGGATGAGGAAGATGTGATATATATATATACGATAGAATACTACTCTGCCATAAAAAAGAATAAGATAATGTCGTTTGCAGCAACATGGATGGAATTAGAGACCCTCATACTGAGTGAAGCAAGTCAGAAGGAGAAAGACCAATACCGTATGATGTCACTTATATCTGGAATCTAATAGACTGCACAAATGAACCTTTCTGCAAAAAAGAAAATCACAGACTTGGAGAACAGACTTGTGGTTGCCAAGAGGGTGGGGGAGGGAGTGGGATGGGATGGGAGTCTGGGGTTAACATTGGTAGACTATTGCCTTTGGGATGGAAAAGCAAAGTTCCCAGTATAGTACTGGGAACTATGTCTAATCGCTTTTGATGAATCTATGTATGTACGTGTAACCGGGTCACCATGCTGTGCAGTTGGAAAATTGGCAGAAATCTGTAAACCAGTTATAATGGAAATTTTTTTAAAAATCAAAAAAAAGAATGACACAAAAGAACCTATCTCTGAAACAGGCTCACAGACACAGAAAACAAACTTATGGTTACCAAAGAACAAAGGAGGTGGGGAGGGATAAATTAGGAGTTTGGGATTAGCATACACACCTTACTAGGTACATATCATAGGTAAACAACAAGGTCCTACAGTATAGCACAGGGAACTGTCTTCAGTGCCATCTAATAAGCCCTAATGGAAAAGGGTATAAAAACATGTATAACTGAATCACTTTGTCGTACACCTGAAACTAATACAACACTGTGAATAAACTATACTTCCATTAAAATGAAGATTTTATTTTTGACTTACATTTGCCTGGCGCCCATGTGTCTTAAACATTTGGTTTTGTCAGAAGGCAGGACAGAGCTATTACATATTACTCCCCCCACCCCTGCCCCAACCTGACAAAAAACCCTGAACATATTCAGAAAAATTAACAAGCCAATTTCAAGTTCCCACTTTCTTCTATCTCAAATATAAGTAGGTTTAAAGACAAACTTCAAAATGAGATCAAATATAATGAGTGACTACTTGTGTTTTTCAGAGAGTTTTATTCTTTGATCTTGGAAAATGTGGAATTAAAAAAAGGGAGCCTTTGAGCTCTTCTGTGGTATTGTTATAATAAACCTTGATATAGAAAATGCTTTACAAGCAATTCCCCATTGTGGAGAGGCTTCACATCAGAGTCCCTATATTCTTAAATTAACAACCTGGAGATGGTATTTGTTTTCATTTTTGTACTTAATAGAGCATTACATCACAGGCATTCTTTTTTTTTCCTGGGGTTAGTATAGAATTGATAAGCAGTGAATGCTTTTAATTCAATTTGGTAAACATTATTGAGCACCTGCTATGTGCCAGGCACTCTGCCAGGCATTTTGGGGGAGACCAAGATGGGTAACATTCAATTTCATATACAAGGAGCTTTAGTCTAGTGGCAAATTAAGGAAGATACTTACATAAGTAAATACATAGCAAAATTTAGCTGAACTGCTTTAAATGGGTTTCAGCCATTTGGTTTAGATGATTAAAATCTAGACCATCTCACCAAAGGGAATTAGATTCAGAATTTTTATTTTATTACTGTTCCCATGATGGTTATCCTCCCTTCTGTCAGACTAAATTCCTTTCTCCCTTTGGAAAATGACATGTTTCCTTTAGCTGCAAACATATCATGAAGTGTTCAACCAAGGGTTAGTTTCCTTTGAACCTTCCTTTAAATAGCTTAATTGTTTAGTCTTTGCTGCTATTTCTCAAGTAGGTAGCAGGCAACATCAGGCTGATTGTGAACAAGCTAATGAATGAACAGAATCCTGAAAAGGTTCAGAAACCATAAGTTTTTTTTTCTTTTTACAGCCACACCTGTGGCATATGGAAGTTCCCAGGATAGGGGTCATATCAGAGCTGCAGCTGCCAGCCTATACCACAGCCACAGCCATGTAGGATCCAAACTGCATCTGTGATGTACGCTGCGGCTGTGGTAACACAAGATCCTTAACCCACTGAGCCAAGCCAAGGATTGAACCCACACCCTCCCAGACACTGTGTCGGGTTCTTAACCTGCTAAGCCACAACAGGAACTCCATAAATTGTATTTTCATCTCATCTATATCCCTTACAACTTCCTTCCTCCTAAGCCACTTCCCAGGGTCCCAGCCCACACTGTCTGAATTTACACAACAGACAGGCTGAAAGGAATAGAAAGCAGTTTCATCCAGAGCATCTATGACCAGGCAAACCTAGTATGAACAGACCCTGAAGGACAGATAGAGGGACAGGCAAGGCCCAAATGAGAGGCAAGCTGTAGCTAAATGATTTAGGATGGTGAGGCTTTGAAGCCAGATGCTCAGCCTTGAATCCTGGCTATTTCACCTATTAGCTGTGTGATCTTGGGCAGAGAAGGGGACTTCTTGATTTTTTTCATCTGTAAAATAAGGATGATCATAGTGTCAGTTTCACAGGTTTGTTGTGAGGAATAAAAGTGAGTTAATATTTGCATGTGTGGGGATGGCCCTTGGTACATTGTAAGGACTGAGGCATATCAGTTGAAATAGTCACTACGTGTAGAATACAGACAGGGGGATGAAAACAGAGCCCCCAAAGGACACAAAGAGGACAGAATGAGGTAGAATGAAGTGAAATAAAAGAATGGGCAGAATGAAGGGAAAGGTGTAAGATGGAAAAGAATATGAGGCAAATGCAAGGCTCAGAGTAAAGGCAAGGACCCCACTGCAAAGTGGGTAAAGAATGGAATGACATCCTTTTGCTTCCTGTTCTGCATGATTTTGGCCAACTCACTTGACCTCCCTGCATCTCTGACTCTCTGATAAACAGATGAGAGGCAGTAGAGTATTGTGGTTAAATACCAGCATCGCCACTGACCAGCTGTGTGACCTTGGCCAAGTCACTTAACCTCTCTAGGCCTTAGTTTCAACCGTTCCATGAGGATACTAATAATTCCTACCTTTACAGGTATTATGGGATCAGGAAGTGTGTATTTAACTCAAGAGGTCTTGGGCTATGTTTGTATATAAAGGCATTTTATAAACTTCAAAGGAACACAACCCCATAAATATTAGGGATTATTAGGACCTTCAAATTTACTTACTGTGTTTCATCTAGAGAGCACTATGGCTTAAACATTTTTCTTTCTCTTCTCATCCAATTGGTTTTTGAACCTAACTGAGAAGCTCGGTCAGCAGAGAGATTTCATAGCTTCTCTCTCTCCTCCCTGTGGGCTGGCTTCCTAGTGAATTCTCTCCCTCTGGATAGCTGTAAAAGCAAGAAGTGCTGCCAGGACAGCTCTTATCAAAATATTTTAGCACTTCTGCATCTGGTCCTGGCCATAAAATAGAAGTGAAGAAACACTTATGTAAAGCTTTCAGAGCTGTGAAAGAAAAAGAGAGCTCTTATTTTATTGGCTCTGGTTCATCTATCTCCAGGACAGGGAGGAAAAAAATAAAGATTTAGAGCAAAAAGACATTCACTGAAAGAAACTTGATATGACATGAGCATCAGTAACTAAGATAAACAAGAGAGGAAAAAAGAGTGAATGTTGTTGAGTGAATTATCCTTCCCCTGGGCTTCGTTTGGCTCTGGGTACCAAGTAAACTAATGAACGGGGGCCCATGGGAGAACTCAGATCCGTATGCTAACAGATCAGCCTTCCATGCCCTCCTTCCCACTCGTGCCCACCTGCTGCGCTGGCGGCCCACCTCCAAACCAGCCGGTTTCCCCGGGGGCCCCAAACCTCTTCTTCTCATATTCTGCTGCAGCCCAATTCTTTGTCCCAGCCTTTCTTGTAATCGAATAGGAAATGGGTAAAAGACACAGCATTCATTTAATATTTATTGTGTATCTACCATGCTGCAGACACTGAGCGAGGATCTGGGGTATGAGAATACCTAAGATCAAGCCCGGCACTCAGAGTTCCCTGAGTGATGGGAGAGATGAGTGCTAGTTCCTGGCAAGAACCAGCATGGGTGAGGGGGAGGCCCCAGGGGCACAGATGGGGTGGTTACTCTCGCTGAAGGCTAGGAAAGACACAGGTTTTCACTGAGCATTTCTCACTTCGGTTCTCTTAGGCAGTCACCATATCCCTTCTATAGGGGGTATTGTTTTCATCACTTTATAGAAGAGGATACCAAGGTTCAATGCGAGGAAGTAACTTACTCAAGGTCACAAGTGACTGAATCTAAATACGACACCAAAGCCTCTGTTCTCTCCGGTAACCCTGTGCTGTTGGCATCAGACAGGCTGAAAATGCTGGTGAGATTCAGAGGAAAGGAGACCGGGGTGGGTAGGAAACCCTAGGTCAGATTCTGGCTGACACGTGGCAGAGAGGGAAGGTAATTGGGAAAAACGGGGACGAGTGAGAGGAGAGATGATCTGAAGAAAGAGGAAAGCAGCGGTGTGCGAAAGCCTGCTACACCTACACCCATTCAGCAGTTTCCCTAGTGGGAGGATTTATGGAAGAGAAACTGCCAAATGTTACAAATTTGTTCTCCCCCCTCCCCCAAAAGCCAGTTTACCAGCACACCACTGGAAGGCAGGCAGGAGAGGGAGTGTGGATGGTCTTTGGAGAATTTCCTGGTGGCTACTTTCGGCGGGGACACCGAAATCGCAGGGGGTATCGCATCCCGTCTGTTCACATCCCTCTACTTCTAGTGACAAAGGAGAGAAAGCATGGAGCACGCGTGTAAATGTTAACAGACCTCCTTTTGTCCCTCTTAAGCATCAGAAGTCTTTGGACCTTGAGTGACAGAAAGCAAATTCGAACGACCTCGAGCAAAGAGGGACATGTATTTGATCAGGCCCTCTAACCAGCAAGTCCAGGAAGGAACTGGGCTCTGGGACCCCTAAGAGGTAGGAAGTCCACCAGTGGCCAGCTCCAGATCTTTTCCACCCTCTCCATTTTCGGCTTTACCTCGGGTGTTCACCTGATTCTTTCCAATTACATGGAGAGGGCTGGGCCCCCCGTGCAGGGGAGGTGGGAGTAGGAGAAATCTAGAGCGGGAAAGGGAGGGAATGGTCACAGATACTGTCAAGTTTGCATCATCCCCACTTGGTGACCCCAGAGGATGGAGGCAGCTTTTTTTGCCATCCAGCATCCAACTCTATCCCACAAAACAAATATGACAGTCCTGGCTTGAGTCATATGCCATGTCTGGGCCAGTCACTGTGGCCAGAGGAATGGGACCCTGACTGGCTAGACTTCGGTGACGCTGGCATACCTGAGGCCAGGGAGTGAGGTTCTGTTTAGTAGACCGATGTGGTTTAGGGTAGGTCAAGTAACTACAGTTACCAGAAGTGGGAGAGTTTAGTTAAAGTGGACCCAACAAAAATATGTCCACTCCACCTGCTAATCTTATTTTCAGATGTATGACCATTCTGGATCTTCGGAGTACTTCAATGAGGCCCTGGTGCTACACGGGGCAAGGATACAATCATCTGACATCAGGATTCTTTATCAAACCTGACATCTACTTATACTTATGACAAAATACAAAATTCTTGGAGTTCCCTGGTGGCCTAGTGGGTTAAGGATCTAGCACTGTCACTGCTGTGGCTCAGGTTTGATCCTTGGCCCTGGAACTTCTTCTTGCCATGGGTGCAGCCAAAAAAAAAAAAAAAAAGGAAAAAAAAAAAATTCGGTAAGGCCCCATAAGCTCTGGCCCCCTGCCTACATCTCTATCACTTCTACGACCTTCTCCATCACTTTCTAGCCACCCCCAATCTCTCCTTCATTTACTCCATTCCAGTCACATGGGCAGGCTTTCTGTTTCTAGAGGAAGTCAAGTTCATTCCCATCCCTCACATTTTTCCTTTTTTTTTTTTTTTTAATGGCCACACCCATGGCACGTGGAAGTTTCCCAGGCAGGGGTCAAATTAGAGCTGCAGCTGAGGCCTGTGCCACAGCCACGTCAACACTGGATCTGAGCTGCAGGCAATGCCCGATCCTTAACCCACTGAGCAAGGGCAGGGATCGAAACTGCATCCTCACAGAGACTACGTTGGGTCCTTAACCCAGTGAGTCACAACAGGAACTCCAGATCCTCCAGATTTCTAATTGCTGTTCTCTGCCAGAAGTGCTCATACCCTATGGCTGGCTTCTGAGACCTCATCTCAAATGTTCCTTTTCAGAAGGACTTATCTTAACTCTCATAGGTCAACTACCTTTTCCCTAACTATTTCTACCTCTAGGTCTGTCTTATATCCATCAGCTCCCATTTTCTTTCTGATGATTTGTTTCCTTATCAATTGACTGTATCTCTACTAGAACGTAACCTCAATCAGAGCAGGAACCATGTCTTATTCACTGCCACGCTCGCCTGCCCTAGCACAGTGCCTCATACACAACAGTGCCAAATAAACACCTGTGGAATGAGAAAATGAATGGAATTGTTACGTATCATGCTACTCTAACCAGCAGAATGAACCTTGGGGTAAGAAAAGAGCTTCAGGCTTTGTGTAGAATTAACTCAGTTTCCTTGAGACAGTCTCCCCACCTCCATCTTCTATCCTCATTTCTGCTCCACTTAAACTAAAAAGGAAATGATGTTCAGCTTCTGACCAAATCTAATGATGTCTTTTTGATTCACTTCATCTTGATCTTCCCGCTGCCTTTGGTGCTACTGCCCAATAACTCATTTGATTTTCCTCTAATTTTAAGTTCCATAACTCGATGCTCCCTTCCTGCCCATCCTCGTCTCTCTTATGCTGGCTCCAATCTTCCCATTAGTCCTGGACATCCATCAAACCTGTTTATTTTATTTGTATACTTATCATCATGTGACTACAGTTGAGTCCAAAAGAGACTTCTAGAGGCCAAAAGATTTACAGGAACCAAAGCTTTGTAAACCAACTAAAAGCAGGAATCAGAATTCACCAGTGCTATTGATAGGAGCCTGTAACAATTCTTCCAGGAACTTTAGTATCAAAATCATTTATATACTAACCAGAATACATTCAGGAGTTTTACTAAGAGAATATCAATCTATTCACAAACAACTGATATCAGAGGATATGACCTTAACACAAAGAAAGTACAAAGAAAAAAAATCAGAGACGAGGACAAATGTTTATGCCTAAAGTTCTTCATTGGAGTCTTATTCGCAATTAGAAAACACTTGTAAGAAAAGCCAGTGTTCAAAAAAAAAAAAAAGGGGGAATAAAGATGCCTTTAAAAATTATGATTGTTTAAAACACTTAATACATGGGAAAGTAATCATTATCGAGTGAAAATAGAGGACACAAAATTTATATATATATATATATATATATATATATATATATATATATATATATATATATATATATATATATGTTTGGTATAAGTATGTGTATATTTACCTATAGCTGTATCTCTCTCCACACACACACACACACATCTATATATATACACGTATACAGAGAGAACAAAATGTAGATTTATGGGTGATTTTCAACCATGTTATTAGTTGTTTTTATACTTTTAAAAATATTCTCTGAACTGTCTACAATAAGTACGATTTTATGATACCATTGATTTTTTAAAAGAACAAATGACTTTACTTTTTTATAAGTACCCTATATACAATTTTTTTGCCTATATGATAGATTTCACAATTTTTAAAAACCTGACTTTGGATCGTTTGTGAGAACTATTTTTTTCCTTTCCGTAGTTTTTTAAGAGCAAAAATACACAAAAAGCTCTGCAAGACTATGCCCAACACCGAGGTCAGGGGTCATCTGTTCTCATGTAAACGGGGTGGAATAACTAACTACATTGAGGCATGTGTTATCAGATGTCCTGGTTGTGAGGAGGAAGTGGCAAGGGAAAGACAATCAACTTTTCAAGTTTCCATCAGTGACGCTTGGCCCTGTTTAATTAATGAAGGAAACTGTCAATAGTGGTTTCCTGAGTTTCGCAGGCAAGCCTCACAATGAGAAAACAACTGAAATTACAGCTAATGGGATGGACGTTTAAGAGACAAGGAGAGCGGATATGTAGAAAACGAGATGCTGATTCATAAGTTGAAATGCATAATTATTAGAGATAATCAGCAAATCTTTAGATCCACTAATGACATAAAATACAAATTACATAGTCAGCACAATTCAGGGCTTGCAAGCTATGAGGATAATGCAAAACAATAAAGAGCAGCTGCTAAGTTAATTGACCATTTCTATTTTTATTAATTGGAGAACTGCACGGCAATCATTTAAACTGAAAGAACTGTATTTGGTGGGTAATACATTTAACGATTTTAGATTTTTTCAGAGAAATATTTATTCTCATCCTGTTAAAAGATTATTCTTTGTATTGTTGACACTCTATGTTAAAAGCCCAAGCAGTATGCAACACCTTTGGGCCTTCATTTCCTCACTTATAAAAAAACGTGTTGGAGCACTGGTTCCAATGCTTCATTCTATGGCAGTGAGGCTACAGGACTTCACAAGACTCTACCCCATATCAGGGGATTTGATGCCGACATTCAAGTGTGATTACCAACCATATCTTTGGTGTTCCATTTTTTTTTTTTTTTTTTAAATCAAGCAGCCTTGGTGATCTTATTGCTAAGCTTTATAATAAGCAGATATTGTACACTTGAGCTTATAAATTTACTCTGATGTCTTTAAATTGTTTTACTTACTAAGTAGAGATCCACATAAAACAACGAGTTTGAAAACTCACAAGCTACAAGAGCTCAAGGTTGTGTTCAGCTTAGACTCTGGGATGATCACCTTCTGGTTCCAAAAGTATTTGGTTTAGGCCTTGCCCTGACCTAGCTCATCACCTTGAACTAATACCGCTGTAGGACCAGAGGCCATTCCCCAATATTACTTTTCACTTTTGAAAAATTGCTCGAAGGATCTCATGATTTCTTTACACTTATACAACTGTCGCACAAAGGAAGAAGCTTATGTTATATCATTAAATGAAAATAAAGCAGGCTACAAAGAAATGTGAACACATCCCACTTAAAAATATATAGCTGAATTATAGATGGATAAATACTGGTAAAATTACTTTTTATACAAAGCTTACCATGAAATACCACTATTCAAAGCACTGCGTGTATTTTAGTAACTACCTCTATGAGGTAGACCATGTTATTATCTTCATTTTACAGATGAGGAAACATATACAGTGATTAATTATATGACCTACTCAAGGTTATACAAACACATAGAAGGAAATATCTGGAAGTATTCGTTCCAAAAATTTTAAGACTATGGATAATGTTTGCACTTTTGCCTGTGTGAAATCTCTAAAAAAGAATTTGCGTTACTCCTGTGACAAAAGGAGAGGGAGACAGAACGCCCATGCTTGCTTTTCCTAGAGCAGCTCTCATCTGGAGTCTGAGTGGTGGTGGAGGCCCTGCGATCATGGACTCTGCTCTATTTAGAATCAGGCAATGATCCATTAGGATTTGCAGACAGCCCTTTGTTCTGCAAAAGAACAGGATGGTAGCAGTTTTTATTTAGTTGGCAAGAAGTGGATATGATAAAATATCCTTGGAAAGAAAACTTGCTCTTACAGGCTGTCTCTCTTTTACTAAGAGTGAGTCTTCAACCTGCCTCACCAGGCTGTCAGTGCCAGCCCCAGATAAACCAGGCTTGCAGAAATTACGTCTTCATTCACCTGGTTCCACGAGCACTGGGAATCTGGTGCCAGTTTGCACCGGTATTTTGTTGAACTGCTGATTTTTAAATAGTCTTTATCTGCTTTAAGTCTCTGTGTTTAATTTCCCCAATGAGACTGTGAACTCTTAAGGTTCAGTGATGCTCTGGGCAATACTTTCTTACTTTCCCAGAATGCATTAAGCACAGAAAGTGTTTCATGTACGGTAGTTGAGTGAAATGGAATTATATATATATATGGAATATCTATATAAATATATATAGATATAAGTTGAATTATATCTAATGGAGATCTTGGCAACTTGGAGAATTTATTTTCTGTTTTAAACCAATGGGTAGCACATCAGTAAGTCAAGTTATCACTTCAAGGTAATGTCCCATTCAAAACAGATCGCTTGGATATGTGTTCTAAACAACAACACAAAGCCCTGGCTTGACTGACTGTTATGCCAGGTCACACTGTGGTGCTGTAAGTTACCTTAGAGGACCCAAACTGCAAGGACCCCTCTAATGCACACTCAATAAACAAAGAACACAAAGGTTTTCTCTTCTTCGATTCCTCTTTCTGCATAATTCAGGCCTAAAGCCATCATAGGGGGAAAGTAAGGAAGATATCAATTCAGAGGAGTGGCCTGTTGTCAGGTGTCAGAGCTCAATTAGGACAGAAGGGCTCTATTCAGGCAAAGGAGGAGCCAATCCACAGGAGAGTTGGTCAAATAAATAACTATATTGAACATAATGAGGGTCAACTTTCTCACAGTCTTTAAGAGTAAAAATAAGGGAAAATATGAGCATGATTACTGTGGTGTTGAATTGATATTGGAGGTATCAATGTACACTCACAGATTTTAATATACAATGGAAATCAATTTAGATGTAAATGTTTATGTATATTTATGCCTTTATTCATATGCATACATATATATATATAATATCCTACCTCTTACCTAAATATTTTTCTGACTAATTTTTTCAATTCCACATTTACTTCATCCAGGATTTATTTTCGAGTACATTGAGAGATGAGGTGCCACTTTTTTTTTTTTTTTGGACCGCATAGCCAGCCAATTCTACCAACACTATTTATTGAATAATTCATCTTTCCCCACCGATCTCAGATACTTCCATTTCTATATTTTACATTGACTGTAAACATCTTAGAAAAGCAACTTCAATAGTCTCATTAAGGATGGAGGAATGCCGACATCTCCATGTCTTCCATTCTGCCATCTTTTGGGGTTATCAATGGCCTCTTTCCAGAAGAAGACTTCCTTAAATTCAACACGCCCCAGAACAAACCTTGTTTGTCCTCAACTATTTCTGACCCCAGGAAGCAACATCCTCTAACTACCCAACAGATTCTCAACTGTCTCTGACCCTAAACTCCCACCCCCCCCTTTTTTTAATTTTTAGGACCGCATTTGCAGCATATGGAAGGTCCCAGGCCAGGGCTCAATCAGAGCTGCCACTGTAGCCTACACTACATCTTTTCACAATGCTGGATCCTTAACCCAGTGAGTGAGGCCAGAGATGGAACCTGCATCCTCACAGAGACAACACTGGGTCCACACCGCACTGAGCCACAACAGAATCTCCTACTAAACTCTTTTCCCCTTTTTGTCTCTTCCTGTTTCCTGGGCAACTCTTAAATTTAGATGGTCAGGACTTCTCTCCTGAGCTGTTTTAACAGCTATTAAATTCTTACTTCTTCTAGTCCATCCTTTGCAGTCATTCCTGAATAATGAATACAAATAATGGAAACATAATAACGTGAGACTCTCCCTAGGACTTGGTAATTCAAAAACCTTCAAGTTTGTGCACTCTTAAACACCACTGCCGGACACTCAAGGCCACCTTGATTGACTTGCCAGACACTCTTTCTTCTACCTGACATGCACTTTCATAATTCACACTAAGCTCTGGTCCTAGCAAATGACAAACACTTCTCCCATTTTGTTTCTTTCTCCAGCCTGGAAAATCACGTCTCTTGAACATGCACACACACACACACACCCTCTTTTAAGGTCCAGTTTAAGCCCAGTCCTTTTCCATAAAGTATTTCCCCAGTTCTCCAGTTGAAATTCATTACTTCCCACTTGTTTCCAAAGCACCTTTTGCTTATATGATACTATGTGTAAGTGCTACACATCTTAGTTTTCAGATTCAGGTTCTAACGCCTGATGGTAGGACCACGTTTTTGTTACCTCTGCCCTCCACTGAGAGCTAACTTACTTTGTCACTTTGCTAAGTGCTCTAATTCCTCCCTTCCATACTGCTTTACTGCCCATCAGGCCCCATTCTAGCACTAGGCATAACAAGGCATTCTAGCTCTTGTAATTAGTAAGCCAAAGATCTTCTCCCATGGAATATGCACTCCACAAGGATTCTTACTTACCCTACCATGACCCTACGACAAGAGGGGCTACTCCTCTCCCCTTTAAATTATTCCTCCAGAATGGCCACGTATTTGGTAAGCGGCAGAACTGGAATTCAAACTCAGATCTATGTGGTACCACTTGCCCCTAGCACCATGCCTTGTTGAAGTACTTGGGGAAACAAAAAGGCAACGTTTGGCACTTCCAATGATTAAATAAAGTTACCTCTTTAGGCACTGACTGGAGAGGGAAACACTTACGATGTTACTGTTGAAAAAGCTATGGCTCCCTTTACCATCAACACATGCTCAAGATGTAAACAGAGAAAATGAGTCTTACACCCAAACTGGATCCTTGATATGAGGGCCCACATTGCTTTACTGCAGAAAACTGAACAGAAAAACACATTCATTGGAGTAGAGGTTCTACATACCTTATACTTGAAATCTTCACAAGAACACTGCAAGGTACACGGTGCTGTCTTAATTTTTAAGTAGGGAAACAGAACTGAGGAGGGGGCATTTTAACAACTGCCCGCAATCCTATAGCTGTTTCTGGCATTATGTTTAAACAGAACTTTTATAAATGTATATACAGAACATGTATATACTGAATCATATTAAAATGTATATGGAGAAATTTGCTAAAGGACTTTTTTTAAAAGGTAATTATTCAATAAATGGTAATTGAGTTTACTGAGTTTCCATTCGGGGTGGGGAACAAGTAAAGACCCTTATCTTACTTCTTATACCAAAAATAAGTTCCAGATGGATCAAAGATTTACATGTAAAGCATGAAATCACAGACATCCTATAAGAACACAGAGTTGCATATTTTTGTGATTCTAGAATGGGCAAGACTTTAAAAAGTACAACACAAAACCCAGAAGTTACAGAAAAAATTGACACATTTGATTACATCAACAGTTTTATATAACAAACTCCAGCCCTTCAAAAAAAAAAGGCAAAACATAGACCTCACCAAAGAACTATACTGGGGTTTGGAGTCCAAACCTGCTAGTAACACAGGGCTGCATGGCTTGGCCTGTCTCCTGTACATCAATCTTGCTTGACAATCTCAAGTGATAGTAGACAGCCAATCAAAGCCAGGACCAGAGGAGTTCCCTCTGTGGCACAACCAGATGGGTGGCGTCTCTTAAGTGCTGGGATGTAGGCTGGATCCCAGCTGGCACAATGGCTTAGGGATCCAGCATTGCTACAGCTGCAGCATAGGTTGCAACTGCAGCTGAGATCTGATCCCTGGCTGAGGAACTCCACATGCCATGGGGCAGCCAAAAAACAAAACAAAATCCAGAACTAGAGTCAGTGTTCTAGATCCCAAACTACTTCCTTCCTCCCAGGCTCAGGTTACAACTAATTCACAATTTACTACTTGGGAGACTTTAAAGCAGGAAAATACGTGATATGATGTCTGAGGCTTCAAAAATGGAAAGAAAGGTTGTGAAAGTGAAACTTGTGGCCTGTTGGACAGTCAGGGCTGATTTGATGGATCTGAGTGACCAGATCCCTAGAAATCCCTGCCACTCCTTCCTAAAGATGGGCCATAGTCCCAGAAAAGGAAGAAAAAGCAAGAATGAAAAGGCAGGTGAAACCTATTTGATTCCCGGTAGAACTGGATTTTCTACACAAGGTACTAAACTATATTTCAATTAAAAAAAAAGCAAACATACAAAGTTGTGTTAGTTTCAAGTGTACAGCAAAGTGATTCAGTTTTATATATATATGTATACACAGTTTTATATATACATAATACCTTTCAGATTCTTTTCCATTACAGGTTTTTACAAATATATTTCCTGTGCTATAAAGTAGGTCCTAGCTATTTATCTATTTTATATATAGTTGTGTGTATCTGTTAATCCCAAGTCCCAGTTGATACCTTCCCTACCTTTTCCCCCTTGATAACCGTAAGTTTGTTTTCTGTCTGTGAGCCTATTTCTTTTTTGTAAATAAGTTCATTTCTGTAATTTTTTCCAATTGTGTGTAAGTGATACTATATGACATTTTAAAAGATATTTTATTGAGAAGCTATAACTGAAGTTATGGTACTTCCCTTAGGAAAATTAGGGAATCAATTTAGAAAACATTAGGAACTCAGAACTATAGGGGATTATCTGTGTGTTTGTGTCCATTTGTATTTGCAAACGCATATCCTGTGTTAAGCTACTTCTTAAGCATGACAAACCTGAGCTTACTGGGGATGAACAGTAGACTTGTTTTTGGCGGGGGTGGGGGGAGGTTAGCTGGACTTTTATTCTCTTATGTTCTAATGAAAATTGTTGAATAATGCTGAAGGTTTTTTTGTCTTTTTAGGGCTGCACCCTAGCATATGGAAGTTTCCAGGCTAGGGTTTGAACTGGAGCTACAGAGGCCAGCCTACACCACAGCCACAGCAACACAGGATCCGAGCAGTGCCTGCGACCTACACCACAGCTCACGGCAACACCAGATCCTTAATCCACTGAGAGAGGCCAGGGATGGAACCCCTGTCCTCACAGATACCAGTCAGGCTCATTACTGCTGAGCCAGGATGGCAACTCCCTCCTGAAGCTTTATAATAAGACAGGTATTTGTGAAGGCCACTGCCCCATCCCAGTCAGGTCACTTTTGCTTTGTGACCGAACCACAGTGTTGGTGCTATGTGTGTAAGAAGGTGTGAAGAGCAGCACAATCAAAAGGCAACAATATTTTAGGGCCCAGGCAGCTTGGTGGTGGGTATCCTTAACTGAGTATGATCCTGGGAAGCTGGCCGAGGGCATCTTCTTCCTACTTCAAAGATGATTACTGAGCTATCATGGAACCCTCAAAACGAGGCCCAAGATGAGAAGACAATGAGAATAAGGTGGATCATCACAACTAGAGCCTTCAACAAGCAGCAAGAGAGGGAAATTCTCTCTCCAAGCTTGCGTTATCAAGGTGGCAGAGGCCGAGGACCAGCTTCATTAGGGAGTCAGGGAGGATGCATACAAATACTCACAGAAATTAATGGAAATTCTTAAAGACTGAAACCCAGGAAAGATTGGAGTTAGGGCAAATCAATCTGAGGTTGGCCGGTGCTGGCGGGGGGAGAAAGTGCTCTGACTCACTGAAATTTGTGTGTAAATGCCTGTGAGGCCCCACAGGTTGACAAAGTCTGAATGTTGTTACATTTTAGGGTTCCTTCCAGGATCTGTATGAATCCTATAATGCTGTGCACACATATATATAACAATGACTAATTATTCCTTGTAAGAATTAGAGTGAATCGGCATTTGGAAAAGGGTGACCTAAATAGGTGTGGATCCTGTTGCTTTATGAATGCCAGTGAGTAGTGAAGAAGATGAAATTAACACCTGACAGTCTTCTTTAAGGCTCCTGGAAAGGGATGAAGTGCTTGGCAAGTTTTTCAGGAAGGAAGAGGAAGCAAATGCGGACTGACTAGGGCTTAATTATTTTGCATCCCTTGGGGAGCTAAGTATTGGAAAGGAATCTTTCAGCCCTGTCGTCTTTACCTTGAATACTGAATTTCTGTAGAGACTGAACCTCTTCCTGGATTAAGACAGGCAATGAACGTCAGATATGACCGGAGTCCTTGGATAAAAGATCACTCGATGGATTTAAAACCTAAGCACGCCACCTGCCACCATATGCACATAAGCTCACGTTTCGGGACAGACGGTGGTGGAATCCATGGGGGGGGCGGTGGGAGCAGAAGGAGTTGTGGTCCTTAAGAGTATTACCATAGCACTGGGGGGAAAAATCAACTAGACACTGCAAACATTCAACCACTTAGACACTGCAAAAATGGCAGGTACCTGAAGTGAAGTAACAGCACCAAATACAAACATGACAATAACTCACATTTACCCATTACTTACTAAGTATTACCTCATTTAGGAAACTGAAGAACATTACCGGAGAGTGTTAGAAGCTTAACATTTGAAGTCACAGATATCTTAAGTCACTTAAGTAAGAGTGCCTAATGTTTGAGGACTCTTGAGCAGGCATCTACAAGTGTTATCAACTGCAGAGTTACACAGGCAAAACTGCTAAATCATCAGTGAGCCAGAAAGGAAAAAGAAAAACCTTACTTATTAAAATTGGAGACCCTGTGACAGCACTGAAGATACAGATCAGGCTCACTGTGAACAAGCAATTATTGGGGCTGCCTTGAACAGAACACTTCAATTAAAACTCCAGATGCAAGTCTAAGAACAGGCTCCTCATTCCCTCCACTGTCAGGATTTAAGGACAGGAAGCAAGGGTCACCCAAACCCACTGGGACAACCACTGAACTGCCAGGAAGGCAAAGTCCTGCCCTCAGATCAAGGGCTTCTGAGAAGACCTATAGGTGGCTTCTTGCCAGTCACAAGGCTTAGCCTTACAAGAAAAAATGTGGCGAGTGGTGCTTAGAAAACTGTGAAACAAAATTTCCCTTTAATGGGTTATCGGTAGGGAGTGAGGCTACATGCAAAGAGACTGTGGTGAAGAAGAAATCCCACTTTTAGCGTTCCCAAGGTGAAAGCACCACAGAGGAGATAAGGCAAAGAGGCAAAGACAGTCCCTAGGTATGCAGAGATTCGAGAATATCACAGTGGATGCAAAGAGACAAAGGGAAATTTGGTGTCAACTGGTGCAGGGACACTGGACCACAAGCTGTCATTACCTCTCAACCACTCCTTCAGCTACACCTGACCCATTTCCTTTCATAAGAATTACGTGGATTAGGATTATGTGGTTTTAGCATAAAGGTCTGGCTCATACCCACTTTTTGGAACTGTGAATGCAAAGCTTGCATTTTTCCAAAGGAAAGGAAGAGGTGGGTATGGAAGGCAGTGGTTAGTGCCTCAAACAAAAAGGTGAGATGAGAAGCAGCTGCGTGGACGTGAACTTGCTCGGGTTTATTCAGGGGGCTTGCTCCACACTGGGCAGCAGGCTGGAGCGCTTCCGGAAGTTCTCCTCCAGCCCCTGCAGACTGATGCCTATGGAGACAGACTCAGGAGGAGCCAAAGGCCTCTGTCCTCGAGGATGTTCCCAATGGATCTCCAAGGAGGAGTCTAAACATCTTAGTTTCACTGCTGGGTTAGGAGAGAGGCTGAGGAGAACGCTGTTCCCCAAGATTCAAAATGTTTCTTTCTATAAATGGGACTAAGTGGTGTTCAGGTAAAACAGCATAAAAGAGAGCTGCATGACCCTTCTCCCTTTAGGGAAAAGTCTGCAAAGAATTTTATTGTTTGGAACTAATGAGATCATCTTGAAGATCTCTTAATAAATGTCTAAGTCTTAAAGTCCCATGCCCGATATCCTTTTTCGTGGCAGAAGAGGGAAGATGGGGTTAAAAAGAAAGTATAGATTTTATCACTCTAAACAAATTAATTAAACCAGACCACTGTCCAGAATACTTGCCTTAGACTGCTACTGGAACATCAGTGATTTTCAGTGTCTCTTTGGAGAGAGGCTTGTCAAAACCTCATGACTGGAGTTCCCTTCGTGGCTCAGTGGTTAACGAATCCGACTAGGAACCATGAGGTTGCGGGTTCGATCCCTGGCCTCGCTCAGTGGGTTAAGGATCCGGCGTTGCCGTGAGCTGTGGTGTAGGTTGCAGACGTGGCTTGGATCCCGTGTTGCTGTGGCTGTGGCGAAGGCCGGCAGCTACAGCTCCTGTTAGACCCCTAGCCTGGGAACCTCCATATGCTGCGGCCGCATGGAGAAATCTGGAGGTAGAATGACTTGTGTCTAGATTTAGTGTTATTAACAAGTATGCTTTGAAAACTAACAAAATACTGCAAAGCAGTAAGAACATAACCAAAGTTGACGGGAGTGATTCTAGGCTGTTAGCCCCCAAACTTTACTCTCAAACTCCACCTTCAACATTTTTGCCATTTTGTTATGCCTACTTCAAGCTTTTCTTTTAACTGATATGCACTTTTTCCCCCCCATAGGACTGCACTCAAGACATATGGAAATTCCCAGGCTAGGGGTCAAATCAGAGCTACAGCTGCTGGCCTACATCACTGCCACAGTCACCACCAGATCCTAGCCATGTCTGCGACCTATACCACAGCTCGTGGCAATGCTGGATCCTTAACCCACTGAGTGAGGCCAGGGATCAAACCCACATCCTCATGGACACTAGTCAGGTTCATTACCACTGAGCCATCATGGGAACTCCTATAACTGATAAGCACTTTAAACTTACATATACTCTTCTAAAGAAGAAACTTTACATCATGACCTTAAAAAAAACCACAACATCAAAAATCAAAAACCACTTGCTATAATAAAAAAAGAAAAAAAAAAGGAAGACGACAGTATTTATGGGGAGTTCTTGCTATGGTGCAGAGGGTTGAGAATCTGGCATTTTCTCTGCAGTGGCTCAGGTTGATGCCGAGGTGTGGGTCTGACCCCCAGTCCAGCACAGCGAGTTAAAAAGATCCAGCGTTGCCAGGGCTGTGACCTGTATCACAGATCTGATTTCTGGCCTCAGAAACTTCCATGCGCTGCAGGCAAGCCCCCCCCCCACCTCCAACAACAGCAAAAAAAAAAAAAGGCAAAAACAAGTATTTATGTAATAAAAAACCAAAACAGTGTTATAAAGCTCTAGCTAGATAGTATTCATGCCAGAGGCTCTCAGCCTCAGGCCTGCTGCTTTTATAAAGGGAGATTAGGAAGTGACAGATGTACAAGGGCCAAAGGGACATTTTTCCTTGAAGGAATCAGCAGAACTGAGACAGAATTGGAAGGGGACTAACTTTCTGATGATGTGATGCAATGTCATTTAATGTCGATGTCCGGGTATGACTGATAATTGTCCCCAATGCCTCTGAAGCCCAAATCCCAGTTTGTGTGCAGTATGCTCTGGGAAACACAGTTCTTGACTCTCCCAAGGTGACGTAAACCTGATGCACCCTGAAGGCAGGAGACATAAGATGGGGGCTCAGAGAAAGAAGGTATTTAAAAAGAGTCTAGAAAGCAGATTAGAAAAATTAGGAAGCAGAAACAAAGCAGGAGCAAAAAATGAACGTAAGGCAAAACATAGCAGCTGAGAGGATAAACTTATGTTTGAACGTAAACAAAGACAACTAACAAAAGAAAGAAGCAAAGCTCTTTTGAGACTCCAAGTGTCTGTGAAGTGACTTCACATGCAGCCACGATAAACATGAGCAGAGATTATCCAAACAGGCCTGTGGGTTAACTCTGCAGGCTGTATCAACCATCCTTCATTGCCCTCTCTTTTGAGGGGCATGGAGGCAGTGGCCGGGATTTGGCCAGCAAATAGCTGTAACCACCCACGGTTAGATCATCACAGGGGTGAACCAGCTGCCTCAAGTAACAGAACTGACTGGCAAGTCAGGTATTTCAGCTACTTCAAAACAGACACATTCTTCACCCCTCTCCCTCCTGCTTCCCGAGGGGTGGGTTGGGGGGGCACTGACAGCAATCAGTCCAGTTGAATTTTACCGCTCAGACAGCTCTTTTGCATGTGGAATGTGAATTACCCATCACCCAATTTGTTTTTCTAGAAGGTAATAAAATGTAATTTATAACAAGTAGGTGCCATGGCCAGAGTGAGTGATAAAACTCCAAACCCCGAGTATTGGTATTCAGTACCTTTAGCCATTCCGCTATATCATCTAGTTTATAGCAAAGCAAGGACGGGTCACTTGGGGCTCCTAGAGTTGCCAATTACGCCTCAGAAAATAATTTCTAATGATTGGGGCAGGGTAAATAAATAAAGACCAATAAAGCTCAAGGTAAAAGATATGTGGACATCCCATCAGAAGCTAGACCTATGCTAACAGTAAACAGTGTTGCTTAAAAATTTCCTTCACCTGAGCTCTAACAGTGACTCAACATAAAAGCCATAAACATATATTTAATATATACATAAGATTTAAATATATACATTTTTAAAGCTTCAGAATGGTGCTTCTCAAGTACTGTTCCAAATGTGATTTTTCTGAATTTTCAAAGATCCTTCCAATGTTGGTTTGTCCTCACATCGACAAGATGAGGCAGAATAAGTTCCCAGATTTTAATGTGAAATTTTTAAAAGTAATAGTTTACATTTATAACCTGCGATGCACTATATAGAGTGTTTCCCTGTACATAAGCCATCCCCACTGATCGTTTATCATGACCCTGTGAGGCAGGTGGGCTGCACAGAGGAGTTAACAGGTCCAACAAGGCTAGCTGACTTACTTGAGCCCACACAGCCAGTAAATGAAGCAGACATTCGAAATGAGCATGGGCTGAAGCTGTGCGTTGCCAGCAGGTGAGGCTGCTTGTCACCTCAGAGACCTCACAGGTAGCCTTACTCCACTGAGTCAGCAACTTGTAAGATCCGTCCCTAACTTGTCAGTGGCCAGCATCATGCTCTCCAAGGCAACTGAAGCACCTGGACCAAACCCATGAGGGATCAAAGGGGACGTCAGAAGGCTCACTTACTGCACACAATGTCGCCACCCTGTGAACTAAACAGAATGCAGTTGCTGGTGTACTGCAGTACCCTCTCCCTGTGGCAGAACTCCGTGGGCTGACAAACTACAACCATCAAAGTAAATGATGGGCATGGGGGGTGGGGAGACGTTGAGAAACTGGCAAGGAGAAAAATGTACTCATGTGTACTGACACAATGTGCCTATCGTTATTTTTAACTCCATTATTACCAGCATTTATCATCAACTGTCTCTTTCTAGAAAGGAGGAAATTCAGACATGAAAAGATTAACTTGCCTCAAGTCATGCGACTAGTGTGACAGACAGGATTCAAGCCCTGGTCTGTTTTCAAGACTCTTGGACCTTCTAGCAGGGAACATGGTTGTGATAAGGATGGTGGTGATGGTGGCGAAGGGTGAAGACGCAGGAGAGGAGGAGAGGGAGGTTGAGGAAGGAGGTGAGGGGGGAAGAAAACGAGAAGGGGGAGAGGAAGGGAGGAGAGGAGGGAGAGTGGAAAAGAAAGAAAAGGGATCAAGAAAGAAAAAGGAAAGAGGAAGAGACACAGAAAGAGAGGGAGGGTCTCTAATGGAAGTAACCTCAACACTTCTCGGGGCCTCACAGTAGAAGTGTGAGCACAGCAGGGCCAGATGGAGAGCGTACGGCACTGCCGGGTCTGGGGAGCAAGGCTGTTCTTCTGGGGGCAGAGGTGGTGAGGGGCTCAAGGGGACAGCCAGGCGAGCACTGTAACAGGTAGAGCCCGTGTGCAGACCTGCCCCATTTGGAGAGAAGAATGGCCTAGTCAACCATTTGGGGATCTGTAGAACAAGGAACTGCAAGAAACAAATTGCAGCCTGTATCACTTACAAGTGACTGCATTGTATCACCTGGCCGCTTATTTGGGATCCTGGCCTCACCGATTATTTTCTACCTTAAATCCATTACCACTGCAGCTCTGAGCCTCAGTTTCCCAAACCTGTAAGATAAAATTAAAACTACCTGCCCAGCTTCTGTCATACCTAATAAATATTTCCAAGCACTTACTAGTCCTTAACCAGCAGGATGCTTTGTGTTCTCTACAGGCTCCACTGTTCTGAATACTCATGACAACGTTGTAATTCACAAATAAATTGCAATTTGCTAGCTTTGTAAGTGATTAAGATGAGCCTTAGTGAGGCTACATATCTTGACTGAGATGGAATTAGGGCAACTTTGTTATAAAAATCTCGAAGATTTAGCCTAAAGGTGTTTCGATTCAAAGGGTAACTTAAAGAAAAAAATCTAGTCCATGAAACCACTGGAACCTCAGGAGGGGTAAATATTCGTTTGATTTCATTTCTAGGTACTGCCTCTCCAGATGGCATTCTCACATTTGAACCAGAAGCACCTGCTCTACATTACAGCAGAAAAAGAGTGCGGAAAGCATTTCTCCTGGAGCAGGTTGGGACCTACAAGCTTGCAAAGAGTAAGATCTCTCTATGGGTAAAACCCCATGTTGAGGGCCAGGTTGATTCCCTTTGAGTCTCGGCTCCTGGACCAGCAGCCATCAGTTAATTTATTTAGTAGGATGATTCATGCAAAGTGGAAAAGATTTAAATGATACCCTCTGAGATGCAGGCCTCTCTCGAGGTGCCCTTTGGTAGTGGCATAGGTCTGCCACTCAAGAAGTGGCTCAGGATTTGAACTGCAAGTTTAAGAATTTTCTTGAAATTCTCTTTTATAAAGAATACTCAATTACTAACATATAATTTGATGAGCAGGAATAGGGAACACTCATCCCTTCTCCTTGTGTAATTTTATAGCTCCCACATTATTTTTTAGAGGCTTAAATATATCATCTCTTCAGGACCTTGTAGATTTTAATTATCAAAGCAGCTACATCAGTTTTTACCAAAAGCAGAGTGACCTTATTTTATGACTGAAACAAAGCCCAAAGCGCGGTCCCAGCAGCAGGCAGTTAATAGGTCATTCCATAAAGATTTATATATACTTTGTGCACGGAGAAGAATTTCAAATAGGGTAAGTCAAACTTATGGACTCACTTATCTTTAATCACTTTAGGCAAACTGAGATTTACTTCAATTAAACTTACAGCCTGGCGAAACGAGTTTTGTTTTCATGAAAACTCCCCCCGCCTCCGCAAAAAAAAAAAAAACAAAACACTGCCATTAAATAATTTAGAGAAGAGTAAATTCAGCAACTAATTTTAATATACCTGCAGGGGAAGCCAACAATCA
The DNA here is from genome assembly GCA_004024745.2 of Catagonus wagneri. Lineage (NCBI taxonomy): Eukaryota > Metazoa > Chordata > Mammalia > Artiodactyla > Tayassuidae > Catagonus > Catagonus wagneri. Next base: position 7,643,050 of record PVHT020000034.1, on the reverse strand, counting down.
CATTCTGTCTTGTTTTAGGACAGAGCCTAGCTTCACTGTCAGTCAGAGAAACAGGCAGTGTTTCATAACTACTTATAAACCTGCCTTGAGAAAATATTCCTCCAGGAGTTCCCATTGGGGCTTGGCTGTATCCATGAGGATTTGGGTTCGATTCCTGCCTTTGTTCAGTGGGTTAAGGATCTGGCGTTGCCACAAGCTGCAGCATAGGTGGCAGACGCAGCTCGGACCTGACACTGCTGCAGTGTCAGCCAGGAGCTGCAGCTGCGATTTGAACCTTAGCCTCAGAACTTCCATATGCTGCATGTGTGGCCCTAAAAAGAAATAAAAACCCTCCAAAATGAAAGCAAAAATTTGTGGACAAAAATAGTCGGAGGGAGGTGGGGATGTGTGGGAGAGATCGAGGGCACTCTTCTATCAGCTCTTGGATTCGGCAGCTACAATCTCAACCTGTCTTTCAGCTCACTCTGCCTCTGTGAAATTCTCAAGAAAAATCTGCATTTAAAACCCTGCACCTCTGCATCCCTATTCCCATACCCGCTAGCCTCTTCCCTCAAAAAATAATCTGTTGCCAGTGCCTTTGCTACGATCCTTTTTTCGTGTGGCTTTCCTCTCTGGAATAAAAGCTAAATCTGGAAAGGTCTTGGCCACAGCTCACTGCATCCGTGACTACCTCCAGGCCAGCTGGGGACCCACTGTCTCGGATTCTGGCCGGTTGCCACAGATGAAACTGCTTTGAAAAGCAGGTTCTCGTCACCACTAACCTCACGCAGAAAAATAAAAATGGGAAAAGCGGTGATACTTTTTTCAGTTTTCTCCTGCTCATTCTAAGAATTATAACCAAGGCGATGTATGCCTGGAATGCAACAGGGTTTTTCTTAGCAAATATTCCACATGCAGAATGCAGAATTGGTACAAAATTTAGAGAGTAGTCTAAAAAATAATAAATGACCATTCTTCAACTTCCTATCAGTGAGGGTGGGAGTGGGGTGAGGCGGGGTGGGGGGGAGTGTGGAGGCGAGTTGTAAATGCTTGACACATAGAGAATAAGCCTTATTCGTGTTTTTGAGAAGAGCACTCAGATGCATATAAGCTTTACAAATTACAATGCAGTCATTACAGAGCGGGCATCTTTTACGCATGTTTTGGCTGAGATAAGAGGAAATGTGGTTGTTAGGACGTTTTGAGATCTCTTAATTAAAAACTATTAGAATTTTCTGCAAAATAGAGGATTCTTCATCTGCAATGGGAAGCCCAGAGCACCTTTCCTGAGGAAGGGCATTCAGCCCGCGCCATACCTCAAAGTGAGAAGGACAGAAAGCACAAGTGGAGTTAAGTGGCTAAGTGTTACCAGCTACAGCCCACATCCTGTAGCCCAGATTCAGTGACTCACAGCCCTGATAACCTGCCTTATTCCTGGCTCTCTTTTTCCCCCAAAGCTCATGCTGTTGGTTAATAGACCCTTTCATCTACCTGGGGGGCTGTGTCCCCTCCATGGGGAGCATGCTGGGGTCTACATGCCTAAACAGGCAGAGAGAGGTGTTACCCCAGTGGAATCCTGCTGTGAAATCACAGCATTCTCTCCACCATGGAGAGGGCAGGGGCCAGCCTCCCACAATTCAGATGTCATGTGAACCAGCAGTTAGTATCACCCAGATTAATCAGACAGAGATACTGCTAAGCTCAGGGACCGGAAGAACTTAGCCTCAGGAAACCAGACACCAGAATGAGATGGGATGTGAGGATTGGGGCCAGACCTGCCAGGCCAGTGGGGGAGAAGGCTGGCTGGTGTCTGACAAGGCGCTTCAGCGCAGTGGTTATGAGTCCAGGGTGTGGGGTCAGACAATCTGATTCCTACTAACCAATTAATCTTGGGCACATTTCTAAACCTCTACAGTTGCAATGGCAGTCTTGAGTTTCCTCATCTGTAACATGGAAATAACTATGTTCTGACAATTACGATAGTATGTACAGATTATCTGCCGTAAGCACTCAATACATGCTAGATATTATTGTCAAAAGCAAAACATTCACAGTATCTGTAAATCAAACCATTATATACACCTTCAACAGTGACGCATGCCAATTATCTCTCAAAACTGGGGGAAGACAGTAAATGACAACACATTTTTTAAAAGAAGAAAAACAGATTTTTCACATGGCATTGGATGTGTGATTGATGGTTCTTTTGTCCCTGACCCCAGGTTCTCAAATGGAGAAGAAGTGCACTTTTAACTGGGCTTTAAATTATGTCTCTTACTTCAGTTCTGCAGATGTTAATTTTGCGTTGGATTAATTTCCGTGCAGAGGGGCTGTTGTGAAAGTAGGCTGAGCTCTCAGTTGGTCATTTTCCCTTTATGCTCTACCTGGTCTCTACAAGTTGTCTAATGAATATTAATTGGTCAGAATTCCTAAGTGTCTACCTGATAGAACTGTGGAGCAGCGACTTCTGACCTTTCATCCTGTCTCCCCTGTTTTCCCAGATTTTGAGAGTGACAATTATGGCCGTAACATTTTTTATTAAAGAGACAAAATAAGAAAATTGAAAGGCTTGGGTGCACTTGGCCATCCTGCTTTTCTACACATGTATTAACTGTTAACATTAACTTTGTTCTAGGCAATGCCAACTGCCTTCCTCATACTCTATCCTTTAGTCACAAAAACCTACGAGGAGGAAACCTTAGCTCAACTTTCCTGAGGATCAGAGAAGTCAAGTAGCTGGCTCCAAATTTCACAGCTACAAGTGGCAGAGTCCTAATTCACCCTAATTAAATTTAACTATCAATTCATGCCTCAAATGTTTGGAGTGCCTACTATGTGTTATTCACTGTCCGAGATGCTGAGGATGCCATGGCGAGTCAGACAGACCCAATCCTGGTCCTCAAAGGCCTTCCAGCCTTGAGAAGGAGGCTCACAACAGACAACTGTAATTGCCTGTCACAGTATGGAAGTTGTGGGGGAGGTAGGGGGCTGGGCATTCTAGGCAGGAAGAGCAGCCTCTGCCAATAAGCAGAAGTGAACAAGGCATTTTGGGGGAACTGCAAGACACTCACTGAGATGTTAAGTGTCTTAAAATAAATAAAGGTCCAGGTGGAGGGCTGTGGGCCCTCAGGGAAAAGAGTCACTGTCTCTGCTTAGGGAAAGTTAGGTTGAGCTTGAGTTTGTCAGACTGCTGTAGGAGTCTGATGTCTTCCAAAGCAGTAGACAGCAGATAATAGGCCCGAAGGATGGTTGTTTCAATGCTCTGACTATAATTTTCCAAAAATGAACGGGACTCAAGGTTTCTTCAGGGCTGCTCCTGTGCTCCATGCCTCACTATGAGCTGAGGGACTGCCCTGACTGGATCCAAGGCACCAAATTCACCAAAGAAGTGACCAAGACACAACGCAGGTCTGTGGACCCAGGACATCTCTCCTAACACCACCGGTTGATCCTCCACAACCAGCACTCTGCCAGCCTGTGTTCCTGGGCTGCACAGATACCAATTCGATGAGTCTTCCTAATAACACTATGAGGTTGGAGCAGTTAATACCAATGTTTCAGATGAGGAAACTGAGACACAGCTTAAAAGCAAGATCCTTATGCTCACACATGAGCAGGTGCTAGAGCTGGAGTTTAAACCCAGGGCAGCGTGGCCCTAGAGTCTGTGCTCTTATTCACACTCCTGTACTACCCCTCTTCCCTCCAGCTGTTGGAAGTTAAAGTTACCAAAGTTCATGAAAACATCTATGTACCTTATGGAAGATAACCCATGAGTCCGTTCTCTGGCAGCATACAAATTAAAACCATTTACAGGCACCCTCGTGAACGAATCTACCACCCCCCCCCCACATCCCCCACTCCTCCCCCACCACGTTGTGGAATATAAGCCATGGGTCTGTTCTCTGGCAGTATACAAATTAAAACCATTTACAGGCACCCTCGCTAAT
>PVHT020000034.1:7583722-7638124 GCA_004024745.2 Catagonus wagneri | reverse complement strand
CAGCACCCCCCACCCGCCTCCCACCGCCACCTCCGCCCCTTGCTTTCCACTCATTCCCTCTCCACCTTCACCAAACCATAGGACGTTTGTAAATAAAGCCTGTACCTTCAGTGGAACGGTAAGCAAGGCATCCTGCCGAACCTTGACCCCTCCCCAGACGTAGAGTCACTACCTGCAGGACGGTGTCTTTTTCACCCAAGCGTGAACTGTGGCCCTCCTCACGGAGCTCCAGAAATCACGCGCTTAACGTGGACCATCAGGACGCTGAGGACGCCTTTTACACCAGAAAAGCATCTTGGGAGGGGCGGGGGCTGGGGGGGGTTCATTATGTGATTGGTCCTGCCCCAGAAGGTTCTCATTTAGTGGCTCAGGGGAGGAGCTGGGCCTTGCAGGTTAAAAGAAAGAAAACACCTGCCTGGGTGATTAAGGGTCTACAGCTAGAACTGAGAACCCCTGGAACTGGTCAATCAGCTCGGGACTCGTTAATCTATCCCGTTAACAGAGAAAGGGGGAAGAATGCCTAGCACCAAAGATGGTGAGGAGGGTGATAATAATAAATTGGTTGAGGAGTTCCAGTTGCGGCTCAGTAGGTTAAGAACCCAACTAGTATCTCTGAGGATGCAGGTTCCATCCCTGGCCTCACTCCCTGGGTTAAGGATCTGGAGTTGCGGCAAGTAGAAGCATAGGCCGCAGGTATGACTTGGATCCGGGGTTGCTGTGGCCTACGTTGGCAGCTGCAGCTCGGATTCTACCCCTAGCCCAGAAACTTCCATATGCCCCACGTGTGGCCCTAAAAAGAAAAAAATATAAATAAATAGGTTGAATGAAAGAGGGAATGAAGTAATGCCTCAGTGAAACCTTGGTGTTTAAATGCTCCCAGACCCTTTTTTCATTAGAAGTAAACATAGTTCCTTGCCTTTGCTGTGCCACAGTCTTGTGAAGAGACCCACTTCTTTTACAGAAAGTTAGGACTTGGGATCTCTGGGCCCTTTACCCATAGCTGACCTGTAGCTCTGTGCCCCTTGGTCCCTCATCCCTCCAGCCTTTATGCAGTTGCGCCCCTTGCTCTTTTGTCTATATTTATGCAGTGCTTAGTTTGATTGCTTACCTTGGGGTTAGTGGCAACTGCTTCTTTCTGTATAAGGAATTTCTGCTTCTCCTGTTACATCAACCTAAGTGAACCTGATACCCAGGAGATGCTATGACTATCACTTTCCCCACGACCTATAGGAATCACTGGGAGAGAAGTTAAGGCAGGAAAGAACTTCAGTTTCGATGCAGAGAACAACTTTGTATGAAAGAGCGACACAGCCATTTGAGGAGTCTTCATTTTCCTCAAATTCATAAAAGTAAGATGGTCAACGTGTTATAGAGGCACTGGATATTTTGCCGAAAAATGAGAGGAAGCACTAAAGACTTTTCCAGGTTCCTTGTTATTACATTAATACAATGATTAACACTGCTGCTGTGAAAATGATGGTTAGTTTCTTTCCTGTTGGATACTGATTTTTTTTTTCTTTGTTTGCTTTTTAGGGCTGCACCTGCAGCATATGGAAGTTCCCAGGCTAGGGGTCTAAATGGAGCTGCAGCTTCTGGCCTACACCACAGCCACAGCAACGCGGGATCTGAGCTGCAACCTGCACCACAGCTCACTGCATTGCCAGATCCCTGACCCACTGAGCAAGGCCAGGGATTGAACCCGCATCCTCGTGGATACTAGTTGGATTCGTTTCTGCTGCACCACAATGGGAACTCCCTGGTGTGTATAATCTTGAATGTTATTCACATCTACTGGTGCCACAATTCCTTCCTTCCTTCCATATATATTTCCAGGAGGTACAAAGATTTGAAGAAAAAAATTAGCACTAACACAAAAACAAAAATGAAAACCCCCCTTCAACTTTAATACATATCTGACTCAACTGTAAATAGAAAGAACTATAATTTTATTGCCATGGCCTAATTTTGTTTCATGCTGTTTAAAACTAAGTTGCTATAATTTTGAAAAATATCAGAAAAGTGTAATGCATTTGTTCTTTCAGCTTCCATTATAGAGAAGAACCCTGCAATATCCTAATAGTGGAAACCCTGATTTTAGCATTTCTCCATCAAGACAAGTCTGTATAGCATCATGGTAACCAAGCTATGTTTTAGGTATAGTGATATAGCAACTGGCCCTAAGGGAGAAGAGCCCACTTTACTATTTTGCCCGCACTGCCCTGCAATGCAAAGGGCTGCGATTGAAGAAGAAATATTTTCTGAAATGAAAGTAAATGATAATGGCTTGTAGTAAACGGCAGACTATTTTTTTTTTTTTTTTTTTTTTTTTGCTTTTTAGAGCCACACCTGCGGCCTATGGAAGTTCCCAGGCTAGGGATTGAATCGGAGTTACAGCTGCTGGCCTACACCACAGCCACAGCAATACCAGATCCTTAATCCACTGAGCGAGGCCAGGGATCAATCCCGAAACCTCACGGATACTCGTCGGGTTCGTTACCGCTGAGCCACAAGGGGAATCCCCCTCTATGTGTGAAATTTAATGCAATATTAGCCCTCAAATAAGGGTTAACTTTAAAAATCAGATACAGGAAAGGTTTTGTCTTTTCAAAACACATCCTTGCCCTCACTTAAGAGGCGATACACACATCTCAGTGTGGCTCTGTTCCTACTAGGAACCTTCCAGTCTGCAGACTTCCAAGCAGATTTCCTTTAAGTTTCCAAAGCATTTTTTGGCTCTTCAAACAGTCCTGTTTCTGTATTACAGCTCCAACTTTACCCACCGCATTAGAATATTAGGTTGAAATTGCATAGCATATTTGGAACTTTGAGCCTCATTTGCATTTTGGAAGGGCTGTAAAATACGAAAACTTAAAATTCATAACTGGAAATCTGAAAGTCCTCTAAGCCTCTTTCATGCTTAATGCTACTGAATAAAGTTCCTTTGGAAAAATAGCTCCTAATTTCCAGCATTCATAAGTAACCTCAGTTTGGTTGTATACTATGCTTACTGCTCCCAGCTTCAGTCATTGCAAAATCATTGTTCTCTGAAAGATAAACACACACTGTAAACCTGGACATTAGTTTAAGGTAATTAATAACCAAGAAAAGGAAAGGAGTTATGTGCCATGAAATCTCTGACTCTTTAAGAATCCATAGGTCAACAGCTTGAATTTACTTGTTCTTTTTTTTTTTAACTTAATGAATTTTATTTCAATTATAGGTGTACAAAAAGAATTTACTTGTTCTTAATACCAGCTGTGCCACTATGGAAAGTCATGACCACTTTCTTTCTGTAGCAGTTAGGCAAGTTAGGTGTGTGTCTGAAAATCCATTATGTATAGAAAAGTATGAAAATCTGCAATAAAGGTATAAATAATCTTAAAGGACTGTTATTATTATATGGAAAATAATTTTTTAGAATATACACACATTTTTCTGGTATTGTTAAAGTGTTATTCCCCCCAGATTATCAAAACATTCAAGTACCAATAGTTTAAAATAGAATACTTTTTGGTAGACATCTTTTAAAATTGATTTACATACTCCTCGTACATTTAATGTAGTCCAACTTTTTGGTTTTTTTTTTCATTTTAGGGCTGTACCCATGGCATATGGAGTTCCCCGGCTAGGGGTTGAATTGGAGCTGCCAGCTGCCAGCCTACTCCACAGCCACAACAACACAGGATCTGAGCTGCATCTGCGACCCACACCACAGCTTGCAGCAATGCCAGATCCCTAACCAAATGAGTAAAGTCAGGGATTGAACCCCATCCTCATGGATACTAGTTGGGTTCTTAACCCGCTGAGCCACAACAGGAATTGCTAACTTAATGAACTAGTTTGAAGGTCAAAATTGAGGGACTGAGAGTTAAGTGGTGTAATCAGAAACAAGGAAACAACCCTTCTACCTTTCCCAGCTTCCCCCCACCCTCTAGCCCCACCCCAGGCAAAACCCTGCTCTTCCTCATTGCTATGCATCAGGTTTTAAAGGGCACAGACATGGATGTTATCTTGGATCTCCTCCCCTGCCATTCGATCAAATGTGCTCTCTGAATGCCCCTAGAAATTCCTGTTCTTTTCCTTCACCAATTTCACTGCTATGGTTCAGGCCATTAATATCTCTAGGCTAGATCGTAGGAAGAGTTTTCTGACTGCTCTTCTTGCCTTTGTATAGTCTGACCACCCTGAAGTCCACTCTCCATTTTATAGCCAGAGCGATCCTTCTAAAAAAGGATATCCGATCTAATCATTATTCTGTTTAAAACCCTTTAATGGCTTCCTATTACTCCCAGAATAAAACCCAACCCCTTAATGTGGCCTCCTTGGAGGCCCTTCATGATTCAATCATTATTTCCTCTGTTTTTTGTCTGCTTAATCTAGCTGTGTCCAATGAATTGTTAAAATCTCCCTCCTCAGACAGTAGGCTTTCCAGTTTCTCTTTGTAATTCTGGTAGTTTTGCTTTCTATAATTGAAAGCTATGTTACTAAGTACATTCAACTTCTTGGTACTGACCCTCTTTGTTTTTATTAACACATTTGGTTTAAAAAGACTTTTTTTTTGGTTTAATGTTAATTAATGCTTCATCAGCTTTCTTTTTGACAGTATTTTGATAATATATCTATTTTATCCCTTTATAGCCAGTATTTGGTGGTTTAGTTTTGTGTGTTTTTTACTAGCATCATATACCTGAAAATATTTTAAACTAATCTGATAATCTGCCTTTTAGTAAGTAATTTAAATCTGTTTAGTTATTGTGCCTGTTGATATTAGGATTTAGTTCTACTATTTTATTTAATCTGTGTTTTTGACATGCCTTTTCTTCTTTTCTGCTTTCCGTTTTTTTTTTTCTCAAGTCTCTTAGTCATCATTATTTTGTTGGAGGCTCAGTTACACATTTGGTAATATAAGAAACAATAGTCTTATAAAACAGGCAAAATAGGAGTTCCTGTCGTGGTGAAGCGGGAATGAATCATCCTCAGGATCCACAAAGAGGATGCAGGTTCAATCCCTAGCCTCCCTCATTGGGTTGAGGATCCAGCGTTGCCATGAGCTGTGTGGGTCGCAGAAGCAGCTGGGATCTGGTGTTGTGGCCGTGGTGTAGGCCAGCAGCTATAGCTCTGATTTTTAATCCCTAGGCTGAGAACCTCCATATGCCACGGGTGTGGCCCCCCAAAAAATAAGTAAATAAATAAAACAGGCAAAATATAAACACGAAAGCTAATAATATCAATAGAGTGATAAGTAAATAGTTAAGCCAAGAGCTTCTTACAGCAAACCAGTTCTTGAGGGTGTTGTTAAGACTAGGGAGTCGGTCACTTAAAGCAGCATAGGATCTCAGAATTTAGTAGGCTAATAGTCTGGTTACTTTTATTGAAAATCTGTTGATTGAATTTCATTAAGGTTTTGATATGGCTGATTATACATCCCAATCCTATTGAAGGTACAAAAATAATAGCTGCTGAATTATCATACTAGCTAAATTTAAATCTATTGACCCATTGGGCTCGAACCAATTGTAGACTGGTTGGGGTCATCTTTAGATTGTGATGTATATGGCCTTGAGTCCAAGGGAATCTGTGAACACATCTTCCTGTCCTTCCTGGTCAAAGCCAAGGCCATAAATTTGTACTACAGATTTACTGAGTTCTCTTGGATTCTGCTCTCTGCTGAATGGTTGGTTTTCTATATGAGATCTCCCCCTCCCTCAACGTTCTTTTCTCTTCACAGGTTAAGAAACTCTAGATCAACTTTATTATTAATGTAAAATATCTTATAGACAAAGTATTCAGACAAAGACATTATTTATACGTCTCTTCCAAACATGAAAAAGTCTTTATAGCATGTTTTAACTATTCTCTGTAACCATTTCCTTCTTTCTTGTTATTTTTTTTCAACACTAGTTTTTGTTTTGGGTTTTTTTTTTCTTTTTAGGGCTGCACCTGCAGCATATGGAAGTTCCCAGACTATAGCTCGAATCAAAGCAGCAGCTGCCGACCTACATGCTACAGCTCATGGCAATGCCGGATCCTTAACCTGCTGAGCGAGGCCAGGGATCGAACCCACATCCTCATGGGTGCTCGTCGGGTTCTTAACACACTGAGCCACAATGGGAACTCCTGTTTTTTTTTTTTTTTTTTTTTTATTGAACTATAGCTGACTTACAATTATTGTATTAGTTTCAGGTGTACAGCAAAGTGATTCTGTTATATATTTTTTTCAGGCTATTTTCCATTATAGATATTTATAAGATATTGAATATAGTTCCCTGTGTTGTATGGTAAATCCTTGTTGCTTATTTATTTTACATAAAGTAGTTTGTATCTGTTAATTCTATACTTCTAAAATAGTTATTTTCAATTCTACCATCACATTTTATTAATTCCATCTCTCACTATTGTCTTTTGTATCCTATGCTTTCCCTCTGTGCTTCATTTTCTTTTCGAGAGAAGCACATTCTTTAGTAGTTCTTTCTTGGGAGTATTCCGTGGGTGGAAAACTCCCTAGCCTTTTATGATTGAAATGTCTTTGTTTTGCCCTCTCCCCACAATGGTAGTTTATCTGGAAATCAAATTCTTGGTTGATAGTGTTCCCTTCAATACTTCTAAGATATTCGATTGTCTTCTGTTTTTGCTTTTGAGAACTCTATTTGTAGTCCCTTTGTAGATACCTTTGTAGATAATCACTGTTTTCCCTTTGTTAACTTGAGATTTTTTTCTTTATCCTTGTTGCTCTATAGTTTCACTATAATGTGACAAAAGTGTTCATTTACTTTTATTTATCTTGCTCAGCACACATGGTGTTCTGATGTTTTGATTAGAAAATCTTCAGTCATTTCTTCTTTTTTAAAGTATAGTTTATCCACTCTTCCCTTCAGTTTTCAGTTTTTCCTTCTGGAACTCCTACGAGACATGTGTTGAAGCCATTCACTAGGACCCCATGAATCTCAAATTTTCCCCCCTACATTTTAAAATCTCTTTATTTTTCTATACTATGTTTTGGGTGAATTTTTCCGTACTATGTTCTAGGTGAATTACTTTTTCTCTTCAGCTTTGGCCAGTTCCAGAGTTAACCCCATCTACTGATTTTTTTAAAAAAATTTTTTTCAATGAACATATTTTTAAGATTTCTGTCGGTCCTTTTCCATATTTACCTTATTTGTATTCAGCTTGTATCTGTTCCCTAATTTCTTTCCTTTTAAAATGAGTTCTATGCCTTTATGTATCACTTTGAGAATGCAAAAATATTAACTTAAACATCTTTGTTACACAGTACCACAGAGTTAATTTTATTTGGAGTAAGTTCACGGTCTGAACGTTCATTTTGTTGGCCATTCTTAGTACTGGACATCAGTATGTCTTTGGAACTTGGTGGTCAGGTCCATTTTGAATGGAAAGTTTTTATTTGCTTTTCTGTGTTATTTTAACTTAATGTGCTTCCCCTCACCCACTCTTTACTCACCCTTCCATGTTAAGTGATTTTTTTACTTCCACCTGCCTCCTTGAACTTGCATTCTGGGATTGGGACTAGTGTTGGCAGTTTGATGCTTCTAACCCCACAGTGATATTGCGGATTCTGCAGAACCAATCACTCAGCTAGCTGTTTGGCTTTGTTCTTCAGTCCAAGGGTGCGTCTTTGTCCGTCTGCTTCCCTGGGCAGTAGCGTGGCAGCAGTTTATTTTCAGTCTCCTTTCACAAGTTTCTGACTTCAAGAACTAAGCCTGGGTCCTGTCCTCCACCTTGTTTGGAGCCTCTTCAGTTCCTGTCACCTTGCAGGTGACAAAACTCTTGGCTTTCGAATTTCAGACCTCAGTGGGCCTGTGGCTTTAGACTTGCTAGGTGCTTTCTGTTTTGATTCTGTTTCTGATCTATGAAAAAGATTATTTTGTTTTTGGCTATGACTCTTTGTTTTTCTCTTGCTGTATTTTAACCATGATTACTACTTGCATGAAGTAGTTTGTGGATCAAACATGACCTTACTGCACCACTTAAGCAGAAATCTTTCTATGTTTAACCTTTCGGCTTGACTAACCCTCCCTCCACATCCTATGTCCCCCTTGCGGCTTGACTAACCCTCGCTCCACATCCTATGTCCCAGACACAATTAATTACTTGAGAGGATCAGTAAGTTCTTTGTCTCCCCATCACCAACCCACTGATTTTGAATGAAATAAAACATGGAGGGTAGTCAAGTGGAGACTTTTTTAGATGTCAGCACTATTACAGATAAGCTAATAAAAGCAAGGTTCTAGATCTGTAATCAAAAAGGGCTTCTGACACTCTTAGCCGACTCCCACCCTCCTCAAAATTTAGCCTCAGAACAGCCTACCAAAGGGAAACCTTGGGCCTGCAGAGCAGGCGTGTTTACCCATGACTGTTGCAAAGCTCTGGGGAAGAAAGGGAACAAGAGACTGAATCCTCAGCAGCTGGGACTTTTTAACAGATTAGTTCCATCCAATCAAGGACTATGAGCCAATGAATGTAATGGTACTCACCAATGAAGTAACTCATTCCTGAGTGTTAAGGAGAGTGGTGTAGGGAGCCAAAAGCTGTATTCTTTTTCTGTTTGTTTAATTTTTGGCTGTGCCTGCTGCATATGGAAGTTCCTGGGCCAGGGATCCAACCTGCACCATTGCATTGACCCGAGCCGCTGCAGTGGTGACAGCAGATCCTTAACCCACTTCACCACAAAGGAACTCCCAAAAGCTGTGTTCTAATGGAACATCCCTCTACCCTGTCCACCCTCCCACCACGGAAAAGCAGGGCCAAGGGAAAGGAGTTTCTGCTAACATAGGCCATGCTCTTTCTCCTTCCTCCAAGTCTTTTCACAGGTTCTTCCCACGTTTTCACCCACCAGCTCCTACTCATTCTGATGCTTACAATAAAAATATAGTTAATACTTACTGAATCTCAGCTATGGGGGAGTGCTCGCTTTGGCAGTGAATGTACTAAAACTGGAATGATACAGAGAAGATCAGCATGGCCCCTGTGCATGGATGATTCTCAGCTATGGGGGAAGCGCTAACATATACATGATATCATTTAACTCTCATAACAGCCTGATGAGCTATGCATTTTTATTTTTATCTTATGGTTGAAAAAACCAGGCATGAAGAAGTTTCCCAATGTTTCCACACACAGGTAAAGGACACACAGGTAAATGGCAGAGGCAGGATTAGGCCCAGGATTCTCTAGTTTCCGTGTCTAGATTGTTTATCATAGGAGCTGCTTCCCATATTTATCCTTTTTTTTGTCTTTTTAGGCAGCCACAGCATATGGAGGTTCCCAGGCTAGGGGTTGAATTGGAGCTGTAGCCACTGGTCTACGCCACGGCCACAGCCACGTGGGATCCACCACAGGCACAGCAATACCAGATCTGATCCTCCTCTACAACCTACAACACAGCTCACGGCAACGCTGGATCCTTAACCCATTGAGTGAGGCCCGGGATCGCACCTGCATCCTCATGGATGCTAGGTGGATTCATTTCTGCTGAGCCACAACAGGAGCTCCCCATATTTATCTTTAGATATCTAGGACATAGTATAAACACTGGAAGAGAGTAGATGCTCAATAGCAATTAATGAATGAATATTTAAATCAGTGACGTATTATCAAGATAACCAGCTTTAATATGAGGATTTATAAAAAATGCTTAGCCCCCTTTGGGATCAGGTTGCTCTTTACAAAGGTGGATGTGAGCATCCAAGTTTGAAGCTTTCTCTAGGGGCTGTTAGGTTTGATATCTCTGCTGTCTGGCCCTTTCAATTTTAGGTCTTTTCCCTACTTTCATCCCTGGCCAAGCCTACTGGTTGCCTGAATGAGTAGGTTCCTTCTGGTCCCTGATCCTTGACACCTGTGGAACCATTGATGCTTCACATAGTACAGGCAGCCACAACACCTCCACACAAAGACACACAGTATATTAGTCAAGACTCTACTTTGCAAGCCAGAGAAACGAATTCTGGTTACAAAAGAAATTTACAGGCTTGTGTCACTATGAAGTTCAAAGGATGCTAGATGTGGCTGGGTTCAGAGCAGAGGCAAATTTACTCTAAGCCCAGTGAAACCGAAGCTTCCGTGTTCGTCATTGCTTGGCGCTGACTCAGGCACTGGGAGAGGCAGGCATTTTATACCATCAAATATTTTTCTAAAATTTGAACATTTCCCTTTCCCCTTTCAAGAGTATTGGGGTTAAGGGCTAGGCAAGCTCTTTATTGGGAGATTAGAGCAGGGAATGTTCTGGATAAGTGCACGAAAAAGTAGCTGTGGATACCGGTGCATGTTCTGCACCACCCTTCTTTCCTGATGGTTAATTAAAGGCTCAGCTCAGGTGGCACTTGATCTAGGGTGACATACTCCCAATTTCTCTCCCCCTCACTTTGGTTCAAGCAACCCATGAGCCCCTGGGGCTTTAGTCTAACAGCACTCTTTCCTGCCATGTAATTGTCAATGCTTATCTATCTCCCCACACCAGACTGTGAGCTTATTGAGACAGGGAGTCTGACATTTCTCCAAACCTCTAGTACCTACGAGAGGCTGTGTCACCAGTAGTCCTTCAACAAATGTGTCTTTTATAGGCACATGAACCTCAATTACTTTGGCTCAAAGATTCAGCTGAAGTTTTTTGGCTCTGCTGACTTACCAAGAGCTAACCTGAAGGGTTCATAATGTTGAATTTTAGCTTATCCCTGACCTCTAGGAAAAAGGCTTCATAGAAGAAAGCAAGAGTGGAAAGAGCAGGGGCAAAGCTTGATTATTTTTCTGCACATTTGGTGGTCATGCTTGATAATTTCTCCTCTAACATCTTCCTTGGATACTTGGGAACCAATTGAAACTAAGAAAGAGTAGGTTAAGTAAATCAAAAGCCTCCTTTTGCATACCAGCTGTGTATTTTTCCCCCAGCATACGACTTCAGTTTCACTTAAAACAGAGCTAGATGTGTGTGTCTGTAATAGGTACTAAATTTCTACAATAATGGAAAAGTTAACATACGATTTATCAAATACAAATAACTTGACATTGCAATATATAAGTGGATCTCAGTAATGGTGCCATAAAATCTGAAATATGTTGGCATAAATTTTGTTTTGTTAAGAATTTAATAATTCTAATTTAACCTAAAATAGTAACCTGTATGGATTTGCCAAAGGGAAATGACCACTTTATCTGCCACTTTGGATTCTTGTCTATACCTCTGATCAAAACATAACTTCTCCTTGAAAATGAAATATTCTCTTTGTACTCTCTAGAATGAGATAGTGTATTTCATGCACGCTCTGCTTTCTCTTGCTTGCCCTCAGATGTGTTTTCACCTTGATACAACTGAGTCCACCTTTTTGAAATCTGACCTTAACTTTCTCTAGTATCAGTTTATTTAAAAGTTTTTATTTATTTAATCATGCCACAAACAGAACACTAGGGGAAAAATCATATATGATACCAGCATCTTAACATGGTAGCTAAAATCCTTTTCAAATATTCCCTTTTAATTTAATTTAATATGCATATTTTTATAATTTTATAAATATAACCATAATTTACGAATACATTTACAAAAAAACCTGGAGTTCCCATTGTGGTTCGGTGGATTAAGAACCCGATATAGTATCTGTGAGGAGGCAGGTTCGATACCTGGTCTCAGTGGGTTAAGGATCCGGTGTTGCCATAACCTGTAGCATAGGTCATAGATGTGCCTTGGATCTGATGTTGCTGTGGCTTGGTGTAGGCTGGCAACCGCAGTTCTGATTCAACCCCTAACCATATGCTGCAGGTGTGGCCCTAAAAAGAAAAACAAAAACAAAACTATACTGACTTTTTTAAAGGTCATTTGAGAGGGACCTAGTCTCTAGAACACACACACCTTTTTATTTTACTGAAGTATAGTTGACATGTTGTCTTAGTTTCTGCTGCACAGCAAAATGACTCAGTTATACGTATATATGTACACATTCTTTATGACTGGATATTGAATACCATTCCCTGTGCCATACAGTATGACCTTGTTGTTTACCCATTCTAGATGTAACAGTTTACCCCTGTTAATCCCAAACTACCTAACCACTCCTTCCTCAAGCCCCCTTCAGTCTTCGCAACCACAAGCCTTTTCTCTATATCAGTGTGTCTCCTGTTTTGCAGATAAATTCATTTGTGTCATATTTTAGATTCCACATGTGATATCATACAATATTTTTCTTTCTCTTACTTAGTATGATAATCTCTAGGTCTATCCATATTGCTGCAAATGACATGCTTTCATACTTCTTTGTGGTTGAGCAATATTCTACTGTGTATAGGTACCACATCTTTTTTAACCATTCATCTGTCAAGTGGCATTTAGGTTGTTTCTATGTCTTGAGTATTGTAAATAGTGCTACTATGAATACACGGGTGCATGTATCTTTTTGAATTTATAGTTTTGTCCAGATATATGCCCAGGAGTGGGACTGCAAGATTATATGGCAACTCTATTTTTAGTTTGAGGAAACTCCATACTGTTTTCCATAGTGGTTGTACCAATTTTCATTCCCAACAGTATAGGAGAGTTCCCTTTTCTCCACATCTTCTCCAGCCTTTGTTAATTGTAGGTTTTTTTTTTTTTTTTTAATGATGGCCATCCTGACTGCTGTGAGGTGGTACCTCAGGTTAGTTTCAATTTGCATTTCTTTGATATTTATTTATGCTGAATATTATCTTTCCTGTGCCTGTTGGCCATCTGTACGTCTTCTCTGGAAAAATGTCTATTTAGGTCTTCTGCCCAGGTGTTGAGTTTTTCGTTGTTGTTGTTGAATTGTATCAATTATCTGTTTTGCAAATTAAGTCCTGTTGGCCGCATCATTTGCAAATAACAAAAATACTTTTTGAAGCTGGTGTAGGATTATAATAACTGATAGCATCATCAATGGCTTTAGATTTGCAGACTGCGTTAGGACATCTGCAACAACCCCTGATTTTAAATAATAATGCTTTTACCCTTCTGAAAGAAAACTGAATTTTGCAAAATGAGCATGGGCAAAAAAGAGGGACACAGATAAGCCTTCACTGGCGATGAGGTTGAGCCTAATTAAGTCATACTTGTCAACTAGGTTAACGCAGATTTCACGATTAATACCTCTGTGGTTAACAATTTGGTATCAGCCTAGATAATATTTACTTTTCAAGGCTTATATAACTTGCTATTTCATTCAATGGTCAATATTTATTGCCCCTGATCTTTCCAAGGAAATTAATGACCCCAACAGTTGGAAACCAAAGTGTTTCTCTTCCTTTGGCTTACAGAATGCTCGGCATTAGAAACTTACTCATAAAATTGGCACATTTTATAAGAACACATTGGGAAAGCAGGAAATTTCTTAAATCTACTCTTTACAAGTGTCCAACACAAATCTCACTTTGGATTGGGCTGTCAGCCTGACTGGGTGAGAGGTGGCCCTTGGCATTTTTATGTCTTTGTTTTATTGGGTGAATTAATGACAATGACTTCCTTTGTCATATGATAGGTAGTTAGATATGCAGAGCTTCTGGCAACAGTGCAGACTGGAATGCACTTTGAATTGGGCCAATGAACATGATTTTTTGCCTGATTTTTAACTAAGGCTGACCTTTGGACCCTGCCACTTTAAGGGACTCCCCTCCAATTCCCAGTTATCACTAAGGATGTGCAGAGGCAATGGCAACTTGTCTTAATATCAGAATAAAACACGCTCAAAATAAACTGGAAGCAAGAATACTTATGTATTACAAAGAAACTTTTTGGACTTAATCACATGGTTCTTCTCAATACTATGGATAACAGAATTAACTCAGACTGCTTTTAAGCCTATATTTAAACAATACTGTTGTCTTTCGGGGTTTTAACACCTCCTGGATCATACTTATCTCTTTACAGGAAGAATGGTGGTGAGAGGTGTGAAGGACTTTATGGGAGAATGTCTTCCAGAAACTAAACCCCAAGTAGGCTGTTGTCCTATGGAGTCTCAGGGGCTACTATCAGACTCCTCAGCCAGGAAACCTAATTGAAGAGTCGCCATTTTATTTTTAACACAGAGCCTGGCACACGGTTGGTGTTCAATAGAGACGGCTCGGGCCTCGGGCGCCCAACGACGTGCATGTGGGCTGCAAGAATAAAGCTGGAGACCTAGTCGTTGAGCCCAAGGGCCCAATAGTCCATCACTGAAGATTTTCACAGGGCTAGATTAAATGTTAACCTTGGCCAGCAGTACCTTTCAGTCCCAGTAACGCTGGATGGCAGGGGAGCCTCCGCGACCTGAGCCCTCCCCCACTCCCCAGGCCAGGTCAACCCACGGACTGGCGTTGGCAAAGCTTGGCACGGGTGAAGTTACCGGTTAGGCGCGGACCGGCGACCTTCTCGCCTCGCGCTCCCAGAAGGCGGCCGCAGGACGCTTCCAGGGGGCGCGCGGGCGGTTGGTGTCTGGCGGGCAGGCGCTGGAGCCCGCAGCGCCGCGAGACCCGAGCGCGGGCCGGGCGGGGCGGGGGAGGGGCGGTGGCGGCGGGGCCGGGAGCGTGCGCGCGCACCTCACACTCCGCCGCCCGGGGACGCCCACTCGCGAGTCGGGGCCGGAGGCCTTCGCCCCCCTCCAGCCTCCGCCTTCGCCGTCTCTCTCTCGCCGTGAGCCGAAAGGGTGTCGGTCCCTGGCTGCTCCGCGCCCTCCCGGCCTAGAGAGCCAGGGGACGAGGACCGGGTCGCGTACCCGTTCCGCGTGGACGCGCCGCTTCTCCCGCCGCCGCCGCCGCCGCCGCCGCCGCCGCCGCCGCCGCCGCCGCCAGAGCGAGGAGCTGCGAGCGATCGGAGGCAGCGCGGCAGAGGCCCCCACGGCGGCCGGCGGCCCGGGAGGAAGGTAGACGGAGCTGACCTCTGTCCGCCTGAGGCGCGGCTGCTCCCGCGCGCCCGGGGCCGCCGCCGCTCCCGGGCTGAGCGAGGAATGAGCAGGCGCCTGCCCCGGGCTCTCGGGCCGAGAGGCTGCGCCTCGGCTTTTCTCCACGCCCCGGGGCCGCGGGGGCTCGGTCTCCGCGGCCGGGCGCGGCGGGGTCAGCGGCGGCCTCCCTCGGCGAGCCGGCACCGGGGTTAACTTAACCCGCCACCGTGAAGAAGAGGAGGAGGAGGAGGAGCCGGGCGGGGGCGGCCGCCGCGCCTCCCCTCCCCCTGCACACGCCGGGGCCTCTCAGTGGCCGCCGAGGAGGAAGTTCCGCTCCTGACAGCCCCGAGCGGTAGCAACAGCGGCCGAGGCGGCCGCTGCTGGGAGGGCGCCGGTATTTTGGACGCGGATGTCCTTCGAGCCGGCCGTCGAGGGGGCAGCGTCGGAGCTCTCGCCGGTGCCCGGAGCCCGGGGCCAGTGTCGGGAGGCGCGGGCGTCCGAGCCCTTCTTCCTGCTTTTCGCCCTTCGCCGCTGCTTCGGCTTCCTGGCAAGGCGGGAGACCCTCCTCGGGGTTGGCCGATAGCCGAGGAGCCCCTTATTTTTCGATCCCTGAGGTTAAGGGATTCTGCCATCGAGACATCATCGGAAGAGCTTAAGTGAACCTTCTCCAGCTCCTCGGATCACGTCGGGCTCCGTTTTGGGGTGGGAGGCCACCGTGGAGCATTTCCCGGAGGTGCAGGCATGGAAGAGCCTACCTTGCATCCCCTCTGCGGTGCTGCTTGCCTAATCGACCCTTAGGGATGAAGAGGAGACTTGTCATCAGCCGGTGAGATCCCAAAAGCCAGATGGCAAAGAAGAGATCACGGGGCATAAACTAGTGATCCTTCGGGGGCCACACGCGTTTCTGTATGTAATTAGACGAGCGTGAAAGAGGTGCCCTATTCAAAAGCACACGAGTCCTTTAGAAGGAGAAAAATTGAGTCTCTTTTTTGGGGCAAGATTCTGGAGACTGTTCGATGTATCGTACTTTTGCTGTAAGATGAGAACTTTGTAAAATACTCTACCCAAGAGCGTAAACGATGACTACCCCAGCCCTGCTACCCCTCTCTGGACGAAGGATACCGCCTCTGAACCTGGGGCCGCCTTCCTTCCCGCATCACAGGGCCACCTTGAGACTTTCGGAGAAGTTTATCCTCCTCCTTATTCTAAGTGCCTTCATCACCCTGTGTTTTGGGGCGTTCTTCTTCCTTCCAGACTCTTCAAAACACAAACGCTTTGATTTGGGTTTGGAAGATGTGTTAATTCCTCACGTAGATGCCGGCAAAGGGGCTAAAAACCCTGGAGTCTTCTTGATTCATGGACCAGATGAACATAGACACAGGTTTGTTTATTTCAGAAGTTCTGGTATTAGCATTTGGCAGAGAAAGGTAGGGTTTATTGCATCAAATCTCTCTCTCTTTTTTTTTCTTTTTTGCTGTAAAATGTAACTTTCTCCGAGTCGTGAGAGTTGTGTTGGTATTTCAGAACTGGTTAAATAGAACCGTAAACTGGAAGGACTCCTAGAGCCGTATCTTAAGTCCAGTTGTCCAGTTCCTTTGTTTTACATGTGCTTAGGAGTGTTGTGTCTGAATGGGAAAGGGGGAATGGAGGTATGAAAACTTAACCTGAAGAAATAGTGACATAAGCTGTGCCTTCCATTTGTTAAAAAGGTGTTGCATTCAGTCTTGGTGCCACCCTTGAAATAGATTCTTTGAATCCTGACATCTCCCGTGGGTTTGTTCTCTCCCAAAGGGCCCTCAATCTCTGGCTTGTAGTTTAAGCTGAGTAGTGAATCTTAGCTTTTTAGGAAGACAAACATGGGCTCAATAGATGTGTTTCAGTGCGCTATATAGAATCAGTTAAAGATATCATTGCATCTTAAGTCATTTAGTTTTGTGAGTCTTGTAGACAAGATTTTTAATTTTATTCTGATTTTTTTAAAATGTGAGAGTTGAAGTGTGTCAAGAAACTCTCAGAATTTGGTTTGTTAAAAGATTCACATACTTTCAAATCTCTAAATCTGAAGTGAGCACTTGGGAGAGTTTAGCCAAATTAGGATAAAATGGGAGTTCTTGTTACAGTCCCTTTAAATCATATATGTGATTTGTATCAAAATAAGAATTTGGAAAAGTGTGTTTTTTTCAAAACTGCAGTTTTTTTTTAACCTGCTAAAACGTCCCCTTTTTATTTCCTAAAATAATTTTTGAGTATGTAAAAAAATGATATGCTTGAATTCTGTTTTCAGCTGAGGTTAGTTTTAACTTGTCATGCATGAGGTTTTTAAAAAAGCTGTGTTCATATGTTATCCTAAGTTAAATACTTTAGGAAAATGCACTCTTGTAATGAGAGCTAGTTTTTCCTTTTTCTCAATCTAGTTAAATTGTTCTTTGCTTGCCAGTTCTTTGACTTTTGGTTGACCCTTATGGAGTGGTTACTTCTAAAATTGTTTTATATCATTCTTCTTTAATCAAAATAATTTGCCATCATTTTCAACTTCCACTTTCTTTTCATTTACTTCTTTTATTTTATTCTTTGCTCTTTGTGACTTTGATAAAAACCTGATATCTGTGAAATATGTTCCTGAAAGACTAACACTGAAGGTACTGTTTTCCTTGAAAATCTTATTTCTCATGATATTTCTATAAGTATTTTAAAAAAATATTAAGATTGACTTCAGAGCTCTTTGAAGCCACACATTAGCATTATTTAACTCTACGAAAGTTATCTGTCATATACTTAACAATTTCTTTACATTTTAAGTGTGGTCTAAAGGTTGAAAAATACAGCACATTCTAGTTTAAAAAAAGCATTCACATAGAAAAATTCTCAAGTGGAGTTTAAATTTAAAATTTGAATGAAAATACAAATATGTGCATTTTATTCACATTTTAAAAATTCTTTTTAAATGGCTTTTTAAAGGGATGGTGAGTGAGCCAAATCATCGAGGTGGGATTAGAAGAGTCTGGGTAACAAGTGTGTTAGAATTTATTTAAATCTGTTTGGTTCCTGAGTTTTGGAATGCAAGAACTGGAATAACAAGAGTTCAGGTATCAAAGGATCCCTGTATTATATCTGTGCATATTTATGTGGTTATATCAGTTCATTTTTAATATCAGTTGTCAGCATATCTGAAAGACACACTGTGTAGTTATAAGAATTCTTCTAATTTGAGCAGTGAAATACATTTCAAACTAGCGATCATCCAGATAATAAGATTAAAATATAAAATATGAAACATTAATGTATTAACAGTAACATATTTAAAAATGATTCAGAAAGAGCATTTTGATAGATATAGGTGGTACTAAGATCATACCTACTTTGGGTGTGGGTCAAAAAACCGTCTTCCTTAATTTGGAAAATACACATTGATAATTTATCTTAATTTTGTGTGTGTGGAGAAGGACACTGGATAGAGGGATGAGGAACTTACTTTAATGGACAAGCAATGAAAAATGTCATGACCATTATTTCTTATTTATATTTAAGAGATACTTAATTAGCTTTTCTTAATTAATTAGTTTAATATGGTAGTTAAATGCTTATACTCTGGAATCAGACTGCTTGGATTTGTACCCTAGTTTGTCACTGATTAGATGCGTGCTTTTGAGCAAATTTTTAAACTCCATGCCTAAGTTGGTTCCCCTGGATGACAGTGGCATGTACTTTACAGATTGTTAAAATGAGATCGTAGTTGCCAAGTACTCAACATAGCTCCTAGCATTTAGTAGGTGCTCAATAAATATTAACTATTGTTATCAACAATTACAGTTTTGAGCATTTTAATTCTGAGTTTATTTATCCTTAAATATTATGCATGTTTCTGAAAAGCTGAGTACAGGTTGAGTAATAATATTTTAAAAGTACACCAGAACCTTATTGTCTAAAAGACTGCTTTATAAACAAACTATTTGGCAACATGTTTGGTGTGTGTGTGTGTGTGTCTGCTGTGTGTCAGGCCCTGCATTTGTGGAGCTTCCCATTTGGGGGCGGGAAACTGACAGACTTTAAGCAAACAAATTTATTTTTTAGGTGTGAAGAGTGTTATGAAATTGTATTCAGTGCTATCAGGGCACATAATGATGTGATTTAGTCTGTGGAGTTGGGGTTTGGGAGGGTAGGCAGTGGGACTAGGAAAGGCTTTTTGAGAAAACAATGTCTCAGAAGCTTACAAGTAGAAGAATGCTAAGTGAAATAGAGTTTTGGGGAAAAAAAAGTGGTCAAAGCAACGGTTGTGGCCTGTGTGAGAGCCCTAAGTAGTATTTTTGTCAAACTCAAGTTCTTTGTGCCCTTTGCACAAACAAATGGAAATGGCAGAGTTTGGAGTGGAGAAAGGTTTATTGCAAGGGCTAAGCAAGGAGAATGGGGCAGCTCATGCTCAAAGGACCTGAATTCTTCAGTGATTTCCTGGAAAGAGTTTTTATAGGTAAAATTTGAGGGGAGGGCTGCAGCTTATGTGACCTTCCTCTGATTGGTTGGTAGTGTTCTAGGAACCTCAGTCATCATCTTTCTGCCAGTCTGGGATCCATATGGTGGTGCTCGGCCTGATGTTCCCATTCTTTACCTGGGTGCGGGCCCTAGTTTCTGTAGAAGGACTCAGAGATTTGTTTAAAATTGTTATGCACACCTCCAAAGAGTAACCAGGACCCTTCACCACCCCTGCGTTATTGTTTCTTTCTGCTGTTGCCTCATTCCCCTAATTAGTAACTGAATCTGCCCTTTGGAACTCAGGAAAGGTCTTGGAGACAGAAAGCCTTTTTCCTACAAACAAGAAATGGGGGGAATGTAAAGGCTTTTGTGCCCTGGAGGGCCCTGCAGAGCCCTGGTCGGTCACAGCATCATTGAGGACCTGAGGAATCTTCAGTATGGCTGGTGTAGAGATTAGTGATGTGGGGCTAGGTGAAGAGACTAGATGAGTGGTCAGATCTGGCCTCCTCGTTGTTTGAAAAGTTTGAATTAGGTGCCAGCATTGACATATCAGGAAATTTCTCTTAAAAGTCTGGATTTCTGATTTCTCTTGAAAAATTGGAGAATATAGCAGCCTCGAAGTCTGTATTTTCAAATGGCACTCAACTGGATTAGGCAGCAGGAACTCCCTCTAGAGGGGCATGGTTTCTTCGATTAAGTTGCCAGATAAGTAAATATAATGAATCAATATTTAACCTGGTTGTTGTTGAGTTTAGAATCCCTTGGCAGGATCCTTGAGAGTTTTTAGTCAAGTATCTTGGTTTTTACCCTAAGTACTATGGGAAGCCATTGAAGAGTTTTCATTGAATTAAGTGGATGCCATAACCACTTAATATATAAAAAAATTTAAATAATAGCTTTGGTTGCAGAGCAAATGCTGGATTAGAGAGGAGCAGGAGGAAATGTAGTGAAGTCAGTTATAAGAGTCTAGGTCAAGGGAGTTCCCGTTGTGGCTCAGCAGTAACAAACCCGACTAGTACCCTTGAGGACACAGTTCAGTCCCTGACCTTACTCGGTGGGTTAAGATCTGGTGTTGCCGTGAGCTGTGGTGTAGGTCGCACATGTGGCTCAGATCCTGTGTTGCTGTGGCTGAGGTATAGGCCAGCAGCTACAGCTCTGATTGGACCCCTGGCCTGGCCTGGGAATTTCCTTTTTTTTTTTTTTTTGCTTTTTAGGACATTAACTGTGGCATACGGAGGTTCCCAAGCTCGGGGTCAGATCAGAGCTGTAGCTGCTGGCCTATGCCACAGCCACAGCAATGCGGGGTTTGAGCCTTGTCCGCGACCTACACCACAGCTCATGGCAACGCCAGATCCTCAACCCACTGAGCAAGGCCAGGGATCGAACCTGCAACCTCATGGTTACTGGTCAGATTCGTTTCCGCTGTGCCACAATGGGAACTCCTTGGCCTGGGAATTTCCATGTGCCACGAGTGTGGGCTTTAAAAAAAAAAGAAGGACCCCCCCCCCCCGAAAAAAAGGTCTAGGGCACAAAAGATATTGGCTTAGATCACAGTTGTGATAGTTAATAAGAAAAGAAATCAGTGGAGAAAAGTAGTTGATCCAAGAGATGTTAAACTGTTAAGTTTCACAGAAGTTGGTGGTTGATTGAATATGGGCGCTAAGGTAGAAGGAGGAGGTGATGCAGGAGGACTCCCGGTTTCCAGGTGACATGGTTATAGATTACTAAGAAATACACACTGCACTTAACACTTTATATAATTGATATGTGAATTTATAAGATAAAGCATTTTCATGGGAAAACCTCTATGTTCCCTTCCGTTAAGTGGTTCATAAATAATCCAGAGTTCTCAAATAATAAATACCTTCCAGATTACATAACATGTATAGTTTGATGTTCATAACAGTCATGTTTAACGTGTAATTTTAAAGTAACCAAAACAGGTATTGGTTTTAATACACATGGCTACTGCTATAAATATACAGATATACATAAAGTATCCGTGTTCAAATTTGTGTATATTAATAGACCCATCTAATAAAAATTTTGCTTATTAATTTCTTTCACTTTTGAAACTTTTATATAATGGCATCATATAAATAGGCTTTGTGGTTTTGTTTTTAAAATATTTATTTGTACTGCCAATAAGTTTCATCCTTCAGTCAGAATTTTGGAAGTCTGAATCGAATACTTGAGGGTCAGGTATATGTTAACTTCTGATAGTTTCCTCCAAACGGAAAGAAGACAAGCTTTGGGCTTAGCAGGATTTAAAGTTGTGTCTTGGTTCTACTAACTAGCTGTGTGACATCGTACTAAACATAATCACTCTAAATCTGTGCTAGGTGGTTTGGTAGTCACTAGTATCTTGTAGCTATTGGACTTGACACATGGCTAGTCCAGATTGAAGCATGTTTTAGTGAGAGTTTCTCAAGTTTTTCTTTTCTTTTCTATTTTTGCTTTTTAGGGCCATACCTGAAACATATGGAGATTTCCAGGCCAGGGGTCGAATTGGAGCTACAGCTGCTGACCAACACCACAGCCACAGCACCGTAGGATCCCAGCCATGTCTGTGACCTGCACCACAGTTCACAGCAATACCAGATCCTTAACCCACTGAGTGAGGCAAGGGATCGAACCCTCATCCTCATGGATCCTAGTTGAGTTTGTTAACTGCTGAGCCATGAAGGGAACTCCAAGTTTTTCACATCTTGATTTTTTTTTTTTTTGCTTGGTTCAGTTTTGCTTTTAATTGTAAGAATGGAAATTTTAAATCTCACTCTTGTGATTTTAATTTTTTATTATCATTTCTCATCTTATCCCTCTTCCATGACTTCTTACCCCTTCACCGGCCCCCAACCCCATTCCCTATCCTATTCTTTACTTAGGGCTTTCTCCTCCTGTTTTAGGAAGGTCACATCTTATCCTCCAAGTCTGCTGGATTTTTTCCTTGTATGTATTTCATCTAATTGGCTCCTGGTTATTTTTCCTCCTTGTCTTTACTCAAATGTGAATAAGGTAAGGTCAGTTGATTTATCAACAGTCTGTGCTGTAGATGTCTTTGTTGCTTTTTTTTGGGGGGGGGGGAATCTACTTATATTATGAATGAATACCCATTTCAGCTCTATAGTTGGAGGACAAGTTGATTTGTATAGCTCTCAGTCCATTTTCTGTTATCTTTAGTTCTCTCAACTGTTTGGCACTAGACTAGATTTCACAATTCATAGTACAATTGGTAGCATGGACAGCTACTGAGATTCTTGTCTTGCCCCTTACCAGCAAGAATACAGATTTTCATTCTACTTTCCATGCACTTGATTCATTCTTCAGGAGTTGTTCTCTGACATAGTCTAGCTCGTTAGATAATAAGGAGAGAATTGGGAAGAGACTGGGAGGAAAGGCAGGCTGAACAGTGCTCTGACTACATGAAGCTCTGTGTACCATTTTCCCTTTGAGACAGACCTTTGGGTCTCTGAGATAAATTACAATTAGGACAGGGTAGTAGTGTGGACATTTTTTGTTTCGTGAGGTAAGATATGGTTATAAGTGACTAAAGAATTCTGCTGTGTTCTGACATGATTTTTATTTCTTTGATAGTCTGAGTTTTTATTATTTTCTGCACCTTTTGTAAATATTTATGGTAATTTGGAAGAGCCTATGTTTTGGAGCTGCTCACTAGGTGGCATTTTGTATACTCTTCTTTAAAGTCCAATTTTGATCCTAAGCAAAGTTGACAGTGACTTTACTTTTATTCAGCATTACAAAAGCACTGTTATAAAAATCAGTTTTTCAATCTTCTCAGAAATGGTATGGCTAAAATGGAGAATGTCACAGGATAAGTCCTGGTTTTCCTGTTGGAAATTCCAGGAGATGATACACTATTTAGTACCCCAGAAGTTGGATGGTAATAGGTGAACATTATTTATTGGATGAAGTTAAATTTAAATGTTTTAAGGAAGTAAAATTTGTTCATAGTTTATTTGACTTAAAGCAATAGTGGGCTTTGTAACAAGTGTTCCAGGGTTAAGAAATGTTTATTTATTCGTATTTACTAATATTTCTTTTGATTTTATTCTTTATTAAAGGATCAACGTACAACCAGAATATTTCTCCTATATTATAGACTTATGTAGATTATGTAATCTTTATAATAGTTTAAGATTAAACTTATTTTTTAACATCATTGTTCTTTTTTTTTTGTCTTTCTCTCTTTTAGGGCCGCACCCGTGGCATATGGAGGTTCCCAGGCTAGGGGTCCAGTCAGAGCTGTAGCCACCAGCCTACACCAGGGCCACAGCATTGTGGGATCTGAGCCACGCCTGTGGCCTACATCATAGCTCATGGCAACGCCGTATCCTTAACCCACTGAGTGAGGCCAGGTATTGAACCTGTGTCCTCGTGGATGCCAGTAAAGTTCGTTAACCGCTGAGCCACGACGGGAACTCCATTAACATCATTATTTAGTATTGTAAGTATGTGCTTGAATTACTTTGATTTGCATTTAATCTTATTTCCTAATAGTGTTCTCTGATCTATAGCTTTCTTGCTAATATTAATTTACCCATTAACAGATGAGATTGTCCACATCCACAGATAGATTTATTCCCTTACTTCCCCTGCCTTTAAGTAGTCTTTTTCCCATGTGCTTTTATCTTTCTCATGCATTGTCTCTGATTACATATTACATCTTACTTATCTGTTTCTCCCAAAACACCATGGCCTCCTTGAGGACATATGACTGCTTTTAAATTATTTTTATATGTCTGATGCTTGATGTACCTTTGGTCCTTAGTAGAAGTATATACCTGTTGAATAAATGAGGTCCATGGCAAGGTGACAAATTCCACTAGAGGAGATATAAACAAAATGCCAGGAAGTATTGAGAGATAGAGATGCAGAAGTAGGATGAATGATGGCTTAAAGTGGGAAGGATACAGCCTTTAATAAAGGCCCTTTGTTAAAAATAACTTAAAAAACTAGAGAATCATTTCTGTTGGCCCTATCTAGAAAGTACTTACTTGTACATTTGTATCTAAGGTATTTTTGAATGCCCTCACACTGAATATTTCCTTTAGGAAAAAGGGAAGGAAATAATAGAATATGTGTTGAATGTTTTTACATATTTAACCTTTAGTCTCACATCAAATCTGTAAGTTAGGTATCACTAATCTTATTTTTATAAATATGAATACTATAAAATTTAAATCATGCCAATAGTTGGCACCACAGAAGCTAACTATCTATTCAAAATCAGTAATACATGGTGAACCTTAGTTTAATTGAGTAACTGGGCAAATAGTGTTAGATTTACTATTGTTTGAAAATTATAAAAATATTTAACTTAGGGTTTAGGCCGACTCTACATATTCTTGGCTAGGAAAATCATTTTGTTACTTTCTCTTTCCATAATTGTGCAAATTCTTTCAGAAGAGTTTATTTTGATTGCCATTAAATTTTTTCTGGAATTTTTTCCTTTTAAAATGTGGTTGTAATGATGCATGCACTGGAGATTTATTTACAGGTTGGATTTTAGAATTTATTGTAAAGGAAACTCTACTTTAAAAGGCATTCATTCTAGTGATCTATCTTGGAATTTTATGTAGTCCAGAAGGAAGGCATCATTGTATGTTTAAAAGGACATTAGACTCAGTGTTAAGAGACGGGCTCTAGTTTCGTTATTTGTTGGATGTGTTCCATTAAGCTATGTAACTTCCTTGTGCCTTATTTATGAAATGAGGGAATTGATTGAACCTTTAAAGATTCCTTCCAGCTCGTGCATATGAAATACTAGTAATTTTGTGAAGTGGGGACTGAAGAATGTGTAGTAATTTAGATTAAGACATGTCAAATACTTTGAACGTAAAGTGTATTCTGAATACGAATGCGTGTCATTTCTAAATATAAAAATTAGGATTTAAAAAACCATTTTATAAATGACTAATTTACTTATATAATGTTATGATTATTTATATAATGAAATCTGTACCAATTTAAAAGGTGTAGATGATTGAAATGCTGTGGTATACAATCTTATTTCTCATAAATTTAAAATTATAACTTACTGAACATTTTTTATACTAGCCTGAAGATAATACGTATATTTACAAAAGTATTTCCAGGTGTAATTTTTGAGCTCAGTTAACAGTTACATCTCTTATTTTGTTATCTTAAACTTTAGGATAGATTCTGTGGAAAACCAGAGTTTGTGTTCAGGCTTCAGACCCTGTGAAAGCTTTTATTACTCTTTTTTTTTTGTCCGCACCCGAGGCATGCAGAAATTCCTGGGCCACAGATTGAACCCGAGCCTCAGTAGTGATGATGCTGGATCATAACTGCTAGGCTAACAGGGAACTCCTTTTTACTACTCTTGCTGCGAAATTTTAAGACTATAATTTTCTAACCTTAATATTGAAAGATGCATTTGAAAGTGTGTGTTCTATCTTGTTCTCTGTATTTAGAGATGAATTATATAAATAGCTTAATAAAGGAATATAAAGTAATCTGGAGACTATAAAGAACAATGTGTAAATTACTTTCTCTTTTACATTTTTGACATTTACATAAGCATAATATTGACCTGTATTACTTGTACAGATCTCTTGGCCTCTCCTTAGTGATATCACATTAATTCACTCAGCAAGTGTTTTTGAGTATTTTTGATATACCAAGCATTATACTAACTATTGGAGTTACTGGAGAATATTATGTAAGATGCTAATTTTTACTTAGGCACTCCTGAAAAAGTTAAACCTTAAATTCAAATCTTCACATTGTTTTAAAGCATGTATTACTATCTTTGGAGTCAGATTCTAGGGGTCTTAGAGATACCTTTTCACCTTGGTGAGGCTCAGGTACATGCATTTAGGTCATGGGTAAGTTACTACTTTTGAGAGTTTGGGTAAGTTACTACTTTCCTTTTTTCTTGTTGTCTAATGTGCATTTATGTCATTAATTTATGCATTTCTGGCATATGGACTGAGGTATCTGGAAGTGAGGTACAGTGTTCTGAAGCTTTTTTCAGTAAGGAACCAGACCCTGGCATCTAAAAAAATATGCCAATCGTGCTAAATTGAGATCTGGCACAGTTTTATGTATTCACCTATCTGTAACTTTTTATATAGCTGTATAGGGTTATATTTGTAAGTTTGTAAAGTTATATGTGTGTATATGACTTCTTCAGTTACTTTACAGTGAGGTGGCATCTGATGTAAGGTTTATATCTTTTTGGTTATGTAACAGATCTGAATTATTTTTCTGTTAATTTGTGGTGCCATTAATAAATGTTTTACCTTTTCATGACCTAGATTTTTTTCCTCACAAAGGTTGGTCATATCTAGAGTGCAGTGAACGTTGAGCAGCTGGCTCATGTGATTATACTGTTGATAGAAGTAGAAATTAATAGAATTTTGGTGAAGAACAAATTAATAGTATCAACTAATTTAAAATACATATTTGATTCAGAAATTCTTCTAAGAACTTATCCTTGGAAAATCTTTACATCAGGGCACAAAGAAATGTTTAAGAATGTTCCTTAAAGCTATAATATGACATATTGTAAATGATCCAAGTGTCTGTCATCAGGGGATTGGTTAAACAAAATATCATATATCCTGGAGTATACAGAGTTCTTCTTTTCTTTGTAATAATTTTATAATAGTATATAATGGTATGTTTTGATAGCTGGTATAAATCTTCTCTATCATTCTTTTTTTTTTTTTGTAGTTATAAGCACACGTAAAAGTCTTAAGAGATAATATTGTCACTATATCCACTATTTCAAATCTTAACATTTCCTAAATGAGCTCAAGGTTACCCTTGAGGTAGACCCCTAGCCTGAGTTTGACATTGTCTTTTTCAGTACATGGTTTTATACTTCTACAAACGTATATATTGATATAAATTTCATATACACAAAGTATAAATATGTATAATTATAATTATATTGGCCTTAAGCATTTGTCTCATAAGGCAAGTTTTTTTTTTTTAAACATTTAAATGTTAACACTCAACATTTAAGAAGTGCTTTATGTATGTTAACATGTTGGGCTCTGGTTCAGTTGTTTTATTCACTTAGATATTCCATTGTGACTGAACCTCAAATTATTTATATATATATATGCCCCTGTTGATAGTTTTTTTTTTAAGGTTAGTTCTATATTTTTACTTTAGAAACATTCTTGTACATATGTTCTTGTTCTTGGGCACACATGTTTTTTCTCCAAGGTAGAAACTGCTTTAGTAATAGAATTATTGAGTTATAAAGAATATGTATCATTAACTCTAAGTTTTGTTGCTAGGTTAGTCTCCAAAAAGGTTGTACCAATTTACACTCCCACCTGCAAACAATGGCATTGTTAGATTTAAAAAAATCTTTACCAATCCAGTGCCAGTTTTAGTTTTTATTTCCTTGATTACTAGTGAGGTGGAGTATTTTTTTAAACATAGTGATTGGTTGTTTGGATTTTCTAGTCTCTGGGTTGCTCGTTCACATTTTTTGCCAATTTTTCTTTGAGATCGTTCTCCTTTTTCTTACTCATTTGTAGGAATTATCGGTATACATCCTAGATGGATTCTCTTTTAGTTATTTGCATTACACATACCTGCTTGCAGTGGATGCCTGGCTTTTATTCTCTGTTTATATGGTGTCTTTAGTTTTATAGAAGTTTAAATTTTTAATGTGATTGAAATTATCACTATTTTCCTTTACGGTATTTTGCTTTTTGGATTTTTGTGGAGGGAATGCTTTTATATACCCCCTGAAGTTATAGTCTTATATATTTTCAATTCTGGTAGTTTTATTTAAAGTTTTGTTTTTCACATCTAGGGATTTATTCTACTTGGTTTTGACTTTTGTGTATGATGAGGTAAGGATTGTATTTTTTTATTTTTATTTTTCTATAAGGGTGTCCAATTTGTCCCTGTGGTACTTATTGCGGAGTTTGTTCTTCCTTATGGATTTGTACTACAATTTCTGCCATGTAACAATTTTCTGTGTGTTCATTGAATTGTTTCTGTGTTCTCTGTGTATTCCCTGCGGCCTCTGCTACCAGTGTCCTTGTCCCTTTAGTGAGCCTCGGCCAGTCCGTACTTCCCCATGACACTCTCCAAGACTCGCAGGAAGGTCTAGTCTAGGTTCCTTTGGAGTTATTGCTTCGCGCTAGGTTCCCGTGCACGTGAAACTCTGTGCACCCTCCAGGAGTGGAATATCTGTTTCCCGCAGTTCAGTGGAGCTCCAGCCCTCAAACCTCACTGACCTTCAAAGCCAAATGCTCAGGGTTTTTTTTTCCTGATGCTGGACCCTCATGCTGCAGGAGCATGATGTAGGGCCCAGAACTCTTACTTCTGTTGAAAACCTCTGTGATGTAATTATTTTTTCAGTTTGTGGGTCACCCATCTGGCAGGTATCAGATCTGATTGTTGCAAAAGCTCCCCTCCTACTGTCTCGTTGTGGCTTCTTTGTCCTGGAGTGAAAAATGTCTTTTTTTGTAGCCCCCAGTCTTTTTGTTGGTGATTTGTTTAGTAGATTTCGGTGTTTTGGTGAGAAGTGAGCTGTGGTCTTTCTACTCCACCATTTCTCCTGAGTTGAAGGGTTACTTTGTTTGGATGTTTGCTCTCTCTTTCTTCAGTATGCTGGCAGTTATCCCCTTGATATGGATTGTGGGAGTGCAGTGACCCTTGTGCCTTCCTTGGACAGCGGATGCAGGGCTCAATACCCAATTGCAGGCCCCCAAGTGGTGGCTGGAGTCCATTGTATTCCTGGGACTGCAGAAAAAAGGTCTGATGCCTGTTTGCATCTTTCACAGGGGTGGCTTGGGTTCACATACTCCTGGGACAGCAGGGACAGGGCTTATCACCTGCTTGCGGGGCTCGAAGGGCTGGCTGAGCCCCAGTCACCCCTGAGATAGCAAGGACCAGATATGGCACCTTCTCATGGGTTTTGCAATAATGACTGGGGCCCTTGCACTCCTGGGATGGCAATGACAGGGCTCAGCACCTGCTCATGGGTCCTGGGGAGTGGTGTGCCTATACACTCCTGGGACAGTGGGGCAGAGCCTGGCACCCACTTGTGAGCCTGCTGAGGTGGGTATTTCTTCCGTACTCCTGGGATAGCAGGGGTAGAAGGCCTGGTGCCTGCTTTCGGGTTTTTCAGGGGTGTCTGGGGCTGAAACACTTCCAGGAACGTGGGAGTAAGGTCCAGTGCCTGCTTGCAAGTTTCTCAGAGGTAAGTGCTTCTTTTGTACTCCCAGGACAACAGGGGCAGGGTCCTGTGCCTGCTCCTGGGTTCACAGGGATGACTACTTCTTCTGAAGTCCTAGGGCAGTGGAGGCAGGGCTTGGCACTAGCTTGTATGTTTTGAGGGGGCTCAAGCACTCCTGGGACAGTAGGGACAGGACTTGGTGCCTTTTTGTGGGTTTTGCATACATATCTGGGACTCAGGCACTGCGGGGACATTGGGGGCAAGATGCAGTGCTGGCTCACTGGTTTTGCAGGGGTGTCTGGGCCATTCATACTCTCAGGACAGTGGGGCCAGAGCCTGATGTACTTGCAGGTTTTGTGGGGGGTGGAGGGTATCACTTAGAATAGTGAGGCAGTGCCCTGTGGTTTTCACAGGGTTGTCTGGGGCTCATGCACTCTGGGACTGCAGGACAGAGCAATTCTTAACTTTCTGGTTCTGCATTTTTATTTTCTTCAGTCAACACAGCCATCCTCATAAAAGGGTCAAGTGTCGCATCTCCTCTACCTGCTA
The DNA here is from genome assembly GCA_004024745.2 of Catagonus wagneri. Classification (NCBI taxonomy): domain Eukaryota; kingdom Metazoa; phylum Chordata; class Mammalia; order Artiodactyla; family Tayassuidae; genus Catagonus; species Catagonus wagneri. The sequence continues at coordinate 7,608,040 of PVHT020000034.1, read as the reverse complement.
TTTCATCATGGGTAGGTAGAGGAGTCACAGTCCTGTGTTATGCCCTCCTCCAGCTTGTAGCTTTCAACTCTTTGACCTAAAATCCAAAGGAGTCAATGTGTTCGATAGTGGAGGGATAAGTTAGGAGCAGAGGAGCTTTTGTTCCACTTTCAGTTTATAATTCTGTGGGATCACATCACGACTACCAGTATATCAGAAGCAGCAATGGCTGGGGCAGAGGTGGAATGAGTGATAGTGGTTGGGCTGAGGGAGTGGGGGCGAGGGTTGAGGCTGCTGCCCGGATGAAGACAGTGCCGAGGGAATGAGAGTCAGACAGAGTTAGTGGTGGCTAGGCTGGGGTGCAGAGGGTGGCGATTCCTACCATGACTGGTCTCTCAGGTGCAGGCCAGAGACTGCAGAGAGCTGCAGTGGGTAGATCTCAGCAAGCAACAGCTGCTGCAAGAAAATAGTGCCGCAATATGATTATGCAGCCGTCTGTGGTTTTATTATACGTTTTTAAACTACAGTGAAACAGTTTGAAGGTTTTACTAGGTTTATGATGAATTTTAAATATATACTTTAGTTATCTGTTTGTCTGTGCTTAGATTCTTTGTAATTGAAGTATAGTTGGTTTGCCATATTGTGTTAGGTTCAGGTATATAGCAAAATGATTCATATATTCATATGTATATGTATATATACACACACGTAACACATAGATTTATACATACTTATCAGATTATTTTCCATTATAGGTTATTAGAAGATATTGAATATAGTTTTCTGTGCTATACAGTAAATTCTTGTTGCTTACATATTTTATATATAGTGGTATGTGTCTTTTAATACTGTACTCCTAATTTATCCCCCCCTCTTTCCCCTTTGGTAACTGTAAGTTTGCTTTCTATCTGGATGCACTTAGATTTTAATCTTAGGCTTTAGGTGAAACCTGAGGGAGGAGAGAAGTGAATTGACAAAGTATATGGGCTTTTTTTTTTAACCTTTGAAGTACATTATAAAAATGGGCTTGGTTAAAAACAAGATACATGAGAGAAACAATAATCAAAATGATCACGTGAAGGAAACAAACTTACATAGTATTATATTTCAGAAGGATGAAATAGTATGGTCATCATAATGATTAACTTGAATAGTAATATAGGGTCTGAGATACATAGAATTAAGCTGGTTCTCCATGTGATCATTCATTCATTCATCAAGTATTTATTGAGTGCTGTGTTTAAAACAGTAAGTGTATGACATAGAGTAAGATAATGCCCTAAACACAAAGAATTTAAGAATCTCACAGGAAAATGATAAATATGAAAATAAGATTTATAAATAAAAGGCTAAGGAAAGAGTGAAATTAGAATCATGGCTGTAAAAGATATTCCTCATTCTCCTCATCTCCCCAACAAAATTCTGGTTTCCACTCACAAATAATCCCTTTATGGATGCTTAAGGGACCCAGGAAGAGTCTTGCCCCCGCCCCATGTGTTGGATGATTTCTTTTGTAGATCATGAATTTGCCAGCTCTAGCTTTTCCTGGCTATGGTGCGGAACCTCTGGATAACACTGACTTAGTCATCCATGGATGAGAGATCTTTATTGGACATCTAAGTTTCCAGAGAAGTTCTAACACTCTGTTGGGTCAAAAAAAAAAAAAAAAAGAGTTTGGACTCATTGGAGTGGGTAAAAGTAACAGCTTGACTTTACCTGATTCACCCTTCCTCAAGTGTAGCACTGCCTAGGGCCAACAAAACCTATCTCAGCCTATGATTTGTCTCTCTGGGGAAAGGGAGAGCAAATGAGTGAGCATCCAGCTTCCAGAATTGTGCAGGATACTGCCAGAGGGGCTGATTTCTCTCTCAGCCCATCCGGAGTATTAAATTGTGAGCTCCATGACTGGGCGGTGAGAAAAGAGTGTGATAGTGGCAGATGGGACTCTTGGAGAACGTGAGATTATGTGGATCCTATTAACTACTTCACAGACTCCATCAAGAAGCCCACCCATGAGTTGCTGGGAAATCCTCACCTGTGGATTCCTCCAACTGGCCCATGAGCACTCTTAGCTTCCCACATGTATTACTCACATATCCTTCCACCCTGAAGCTGGCTCTCTGTGTTCCTGAAGGCAGTGGTGAGAGCATGCCTTGAAATACTCCAGTCTGTGGGCCGGGGAGAGACCACAAACTTGAGCCTTTGTACCACCTTTGGGAAGACAAAAGAGAGGCTATCAGTACATGGTCTGGTGCACTGTAGGATTGAGAGAAAGCATACAAAATTGAGAATTCTGCCACAAGAGGGTACAAGAAGCATGGAGCAAGTATATCCATAGAAAGTCTGAGAAAGCCCTAGAATCTCTATCAGGGCTGATGGGAGGTATTTCTCCCTAGAAGTAAAGTCTGGAGGATGTGACTAATACTTTAAAAATGAAGACTGCAATACAAAATTCCAAAAATCATGAGAATCAATGGAAACATAATACCACCAAAGGATCACAATAATCTTTCGGTAATTGAACCCAAAGACATGAGATCTACAGTTAACTGATGAAGAATTAAAAAATAGCTGTTTTAAGGAAACTCATGAGATAGGAGAAGATACAGACAGTTCAAAAAAAATCAAGAGCACAATACATGAAGAAAGTGTGAAGTTTAAGAAAGAGCTAGAAGTCATAAAGAACCAAGTAGGAATTTTGGTCCTAAAGAATTTAATGGATGAAAGGAAAAAAAGAAAAATGCAGTAGAGATCATCAACATCAGAATGGACCAAGCAGAAGAATCTGTGAAATAGAAGATAGGAACTTATAGTCAGAGAACAAATGAAAAATAATAAAAAAGAGTTTAAAAAGCCTACATTAACTATGAGATAAGTTTAAAACCAATTTATGAATTTTGGCATTCCAGAGAAGAGGAAAGAAAGCCTTTCTGCCTTCTTATTTAAAGAAATAGTGACTGGAGAGAGATTTGTTTATTTTGTTTCTTGTTTTTCTTTTTATACTTTTTTAAAATTATAGTTGATTTACAGTGTTGTCAATTTCTGCTGTACAGCAAAGTAAGCCAGTTATACATATATATTCATTTTTTTCATATTATCTTCCATCATGTTCCATCACGAGTGATTGCATATAGTTCCCTGTGCTATACAGTAAGACCTTATTGCTTATCTACTCTGAATGTAATAGTTTGCATTTACTAACTCCAAACTCCCAGTCTATCCCACTCCTTCCTCCCTCTCCTTGGCAACCACAGGTGTGTTCTCCATGTCTGTGAGTCTGTTTCTGTTTGGTAGATAGGTTCATTTGTGTAATATTTTAGATTCCACATATAAGTGATAACATATGGTATTTGTCTTTCTCTTTCTGACTTATTTAGTATGAGAATCTCTAATTAAATACACGTTCCTGCAGATGGCATTATTTTGTTCTTTTTTATGGCTGAGTAGTATTCCATTGTGTATGTGTACCATATTTTCCTAATCACTTCATCTGTCAATGAACATTTAGGTTTTTTCCATGCTTTGGCTGTTGTGAATAGTGCTGCAATGAACATAGAGTACATGTTATCTTTTTCAGTGAAAGTTTTGTCTGGATATATGCCCAGGAGTGGAATTGCTAGATCATATGGTAGTTCAATATTTAGTTTTCTGAGGTACGTCCATACTGTTTTCCATAGTGGTTGTACCAGTTTACATTCCCACCAACACTGTGTGGGAGCTTTCCTTTTTCTCCACGCCCTCCCCAGCATTTGTTATTTGTAGAGTTATTAATGATAGCTATTCTGACCGGTGTGATGTGGTACCTCATTGTAGTTTTAATTTGCATTTCTCTAATAATTAGGGGTGTTAAGAAATTTTTTCATGTGCCTGCTGGCCATCTGTATGTGTGTCTTCTCTGGAGAAATGTCTATTTAGGTCTTCTGCTCATTTTTCAATTGGGTTGTTTGTCTTTTTGCTGTTGAGTTGTATGAGTTGTTTGTATATTTTGGAGATTAAGCCCTTGGTGATTGCATTGTTTGAAATCATTTTTTCCCATTCTTTTTTATTTTTATGATATCCTTTGCTGTGCAAAAGCTTGTAAGTTTGATTAGGTCCCATTGGTTTATTTTTGTTTTTATTTCTATTACCTTTGGAGACTGAACTAAGAAAACATTTGTATAGTTGATGTCTGAGAATGCTTTGCCTACGTTCTCTTCGAGGAGTTTTATGGTGTCTTGTTTTATGTTTAAATCTTTAAGCTTCTTTGAGTTTGTTTTTGTCTGTGGTGTGAGGGTGTGTTCCAGTTTCATTGATTTACATGAAGCTCTCCAATTTTGCCAGCACCATTTGCTGAGGAGACTGTCTTTTCCCCATTTTATATTCTTGCTTCCTTTGTCAAGATGAAATGACCGTAGGTGTCTAGGTTTATTTCTGGGCAGTCTATTCTGATCCACTGATCAGTATGTCTGTTTTTATACCAGTACTACATTGTCTTGATTACTGTAGCTTTGTAATGTCTGAAGTCTGGGAGAGTTATGCCTCCTGCTTGGTTTTTTCCCCTCAGGATTGTTTTGGAAAATCTGGGTATTTTATGGTTCTATATAAATTTTTGGATGATTTGTTCTAGTTCTGTGAAAAAAAATATCATGGGTAATTTGATAGGAATTGCACTGACTCTGTTGATTGCTTTGGTTAGTATGGCCATTTGAACAATATTAATTCTTGAAACATGGGACATCTTTCCATTTCTTTGAATCCTTTTTAATTTCCCTGATTGTTTTATAGTTCTCAGCATATAAGTCTTTTCACTTCCTTGGTCAGGTTTATCCGTAGGTATTTAATTTTTTGGAGTGCAGTTTTAAAAGGTACTGTACTTGTATATTCCTTTTCTAATATTTTATTGTTAGTACACAGAAATGCAACTGATTTCTGAATGTTAATCTTGTATCCTGCTGTTTTGTTGAATTTGTTTATCAATTCTAGTAGTTTTTATGTGGAATCCTTAGGGTTTTGTATATATAGTTTCATGTCATCTGCATGAAGTGGATAGTTGTACCTCTCGTTTTCCAGTTTAGATACCTTTTATTTCTTTTGTTTGTCTGATTGCTGTGGCTTGGACTTCTGATACTATGTTGAATAAAAGTGGTGAGAGTGGGCATCACTGTCCTGTTCCAGATTTTAGTGGGAAGGCTTTTAGCTTTTCTCTGTGAGTATTCTATTGGCTGTGCATTTTTCATAAATGTCTTCTATTATATAAAAAAATACTCCCCCTACACCCACTTTTGTAAGAGTTTTTATCATGAATGGATATTGGATTTTTTTGCAAATGCTTTTTCTGCATCTCTTGAGATGATCATGTGGTTTTTGATTTTTCTCTTGTTAATGTGGTATATGACTTTGATTGATTTGCATATGTTGAACCATCCTTGTGAACTTGGGAATGAGTTCCACTTGGTTGTGGTGTATGATCTTTTTGATGTGTTGTTGAATTCATTTGGCAAAAATTCGGTTGAGAATTTTTACATCTATATTTATCCAAGATGTTGGCCTCTAATTTTCTTTTTTGGTGGTGTCTTTGTCTGGTTTTGGTATTAGGCATTTAATGCTATGAATTTTCTTTTAAGGATTTCTTTAGCGTCATTCGTAAATTCGATGTTAACATTTTCTTTTAGGTCAAGGCACTTTTTGTTTGTTTTTAATGGCCATACCCATGACATATAGAAGTTCCCAGGCAAGGGACTGAATCCAAGCTGGAGCTGCGACCTGTGCTATAATTGTGGCAACACTGACCTCTACTCCTTTTTATTCAGTCACTGTGGTGAAAACGTATCATCTTTAACTTCTTTTCCCTTTTCTGTTTAATTACTTAACCTAAACGTACTGGTCTTGCCTTTCTAAGATCTCTGATATTTGGTCCCTCTTCTCCATATCTACTTTAGATGGATTTTATTAGTCTCTTGTCATTTTTTTGCTGAGGTAGCTGCTGTGATCTCCTGACTCCAATTCCTTCTTCCATCCTTGTATCATCTCCCATTTTGCCCCTTCTTCCCAAGTCAGTCCTGAGGAGGTGTTTTTCCCAAGATTTAAGTACAGGGATTCTATTTTCAATTAGTCCTTTAATGGATTGCTTTTGTACTCAGATTGCAATACAGGCTCTGTTCATGATGGAACTTTTGTCTTCTCTAGCTTCCTTGTTATGCCCAGTCTATTTTACTCTGCAGCACCCTCTCCCATTCTGCATAAAGGACTTTGGCAGCCCTACCAGCTGATTTGCTAGCTGGTGTAGTGTGTCGCTTCTTCCATAACTTTGTGTACTGTCCCTTCTGTGCCTAGTATGCCCTTATTTTCTTGATCTGCCTGGCAAACATGTTTTTTCCTTTTATTTCTACTTGAAGACTGAGTCTTTCTAATGATATTGTGCTGTGTAAATCTGTTTTTAAGTTATACTCAAATGCCTGTGCATTTCTATGGCTGTCTTTCCCTCTTCTGTCTAACTTATGGTCCCCTGGTACCTCACCTGTAGTTATTTACTTCCTCTGCTGTGATCCACCTGCTTTGTGGTTTTGTTTACATATTTATTAGGTTGTGAATTCCTACGGGCAAATCATATGTCTAATTTGTCTTGTATTCCCTGCACCTAGCTCAATGCCTCTTATGTTTGGTAAATGTTTATTGGTTATCATTGAGTTAAGCTGAAGTTAGTTCAGTGACTGACAACATTTAACCTGAAATTACTATTAGTTAACTAAAACCCAAGTTAGATGAATCTGTAACAGTTCTCTATGTAAACAAAATCTTTTAATAGCCACATAAATGACTTGTAATGAGCTAACTTTAAGATAAGAGACAGTGAGTTTGTGTTGATCGTCCACATTGGTAAAATAGGAACACTAATGAAGTTGGAATTTTGTGGGAGCCACATGATCAAAGTAGTTGGATTTGGTGTAGAAGCTTGGGGATCAGTGGGTTTCTCAGTGTTTCACTTTGAATCTCTTATGTCTTCTTTCAGATAACTGACAATTACTTGTATTGAGAAATAGTTGGGCTTTTCTGTGGACGTGTTTTCTTAAGAATGGGATTTGCTCTTAGAGAATTCATGAGCCCAGATAAACAACAAGGTCCTACCATATAGCACAGGGAACTATATTCAGTGTCCTGTAGTAAACCATAATGAAAAAGAATATACCCACTCCTGGGCACCTATCCAGCGGAAACCATGACTCAAAAAGACACATGTACTCCAGTGTTCATTGCAGCACTCTATGCAATAGCCAGGTCATGGAAACAACCTAAATGCCCACCGACAGAGGAGTGGATAGGGAAGATATGGTACATACACACAATGGAATATTACTCAGCCATCAAAAGGAACGAATTACTAACATTTATAGCAACATGGATGGACCTAGAAATTATCATGCAAAGTGAAACCAGTCAGACAATTAGCAACACCCAATGCTACCACTTACATGTAGAAACTAAAAAGACACAATGAACTTCTTTGCAGAACAGACAGTGACTCACAGATTTTGGAAAACCTTGGTTTTTCAAATAAGACAATCCGGAGGGTGGGGGGATGCACTGTGGGTTTGGGACACAAAATCTATCATATTGACTTGTGATGATTTATGTACACCTATAATTGAAATAAAATCCGTTAAGTTAAAAAAAAGAATATAAAAAAGAAAATACATATGTATAATTGAATCACTTTGCTATACAGCAGAAATTAACACATTGTAAATCAGCTGTGTAATTCAATAAGATAAATTTAAAAAGTAAAAAATAGAATTTGTGAGCCCAAATGTAATAAAATTTGTTCTGTTTAGTTCTCTCTCTCTCTCTCGTTTTTTTTTTTTTTTTTGGCTACTTCATGGCATATTGAGTTCCGGGGCCAGGAATTGAATCTGAGCTGAAGTTGTGACCTTATCACAGCTGTGACAATTCTGGCTCCTTAACCCACTGCACTGAGCCAGGATCAAGGCTGCATCCCTACTGCTGCAGAGACACCATTGAGGGAACTCCTGTGCTGTTTAGTTCTTAACTACAAATCAGTATACCAGAGGGTATATGGTTTAGCTTAAAAGGATATCATTCAGAAAGTTCTTTGTCATTTATCTGGCAGTGTTCTCTGAAACTAAGATATATTCATTTGCTATTGCAAATCATCTTAGACTGTATTTGTGAATAACTCCCTTATAATTAGTTGGTACCTTGCATTTAAGGAGTTTTTCCTTCATGACTTTGAAAGAGTGGCATTTCTCTTTGGAAGGTCTTAAATTCCTTAAGGCACCTGCCACTGAGCTCTATAAAATACTGTTATTTCAGTATTTTCTGTACTAGCTCCTGACTGTCCTGTAGTTTCCTAAAACCATTGTTGGCCTGTACTTGTAAATAAGTAGCTATTTATGTAAACTGTTTCAACTATTTTGGGTTTTTCTATATCCCCTGATAATTCTTTAGAGTGTTATTAAGGTATAGGCTGTTTGAAAGGTTATTTAATAATCTAACTTTGCTTTTAAAAGTATAGGCCATTTGTATGGGCATTGTCTTTTATCTTTTAAAAGACAGGGTTTATTCAGCATTTTTTAAAAAGTCAGTTTATAAGGACCTTGATGAGTTTTCATACCATTTGGAGATTAGTAAGTTAATGGTTGAGCATAGTTATCTGCCACAATCTTCAAAGAGCACTCTCATGTTTCTTAAATCTAAACCAGAAAAACAGGGCCTGAAAATCTTAGTTTAACAATGAAGTAATGGATGTGAATGAAAGTTGATATTAATGATACTACTCTCAATAAGAGGAAAGAATGTATCAACAGAAGTTTAAATGCTTGGAGTCTAGAAAAATGCGACCCAGTGAGTAGGAAGGGAAGGAAATTACATTTACTGAGTACCTTCTGTCTGTTAGTTTTCTTTCATTTCCTTGTTGCACTTTGATTTCATTTATAATAATTTGTATTCTTTGAATTTTCTACGTAGAAGTCATATTACCTGTGATAAAACATTTTTAAAAAACCTTCCTTTTCTTATTTTTTTGTCTTTTTTTTTTTTTTTAAAGGGCTGAACTGCAGCATATGGAAGCTCCCAGGCTAGGGGCTGAATTAAGGCTGTAGCTGCTGGCCTGCACCACAGCAACAGCAACACCCAGATCTGAGCTGCATCTGCAACTTACACCACAACTCATGGCAATGCCATATCCGTAACCCACTGAGCTAGGCCAGGATTTAACCTGTGTCCTCATGGATACTAGTCAGATTCAGTACCACTGAGCCACAACAGGAACTCCAACCTGTTATTATATTTTAATCTTATTTTCATCTTCTTGTTTTACTTTACTGGCTAGGGGTGCAATCAAATATAAGTATGATAGTGGGCATCTTTATTTGTTTCCCTCATTTTGAAGGATATATTCATAAGGTTTCACTATGAAAAGTATGTGTAGATTTTGGAGGATATGTTTTATTAAGGTTAAAGTTCTCTCTTTCTCCTTTGCTGTAGGTTTTAAGAATGGGTGTTGAATTTTGTCACTTTCCCTTTTTGTTTTTTCTGAGTGATTTTTACAGTTTTACTTTTCTTAAGTAAGTTAAATGGATAGAATTTGCTTTCATTTTTTTTTGTCATTTTAGGGCTGCACCTGCACATGGAGGTTCCCAGGCTAGGGGTCTAACAGGAGCTGTAGCTGCTGGCCACAGGCACAGCCACAGCAACGTGGGATCCGAGCCAGGTCTGCAACCTACACCACAGCTCACGGCAACGCTGGATCCTTAACCCACTGAGCGAAGCCAGGGATCAAACCCGCAACCTCATGGTTCCTAGTCAGATTTGTTTCCACTGAGCCATGATGGCAACTCCTGGATAGAATTTTCTAATGTTAAGCTATTGTCACTTCTGGGATAAGTCCAATTAGTTATGATGAATCTTTTTTCCTATTTTTTAAAATGTTGCTGATTAACTGTGCTAATATTAAATTTAAAAAAAATCTGTGTTAATGAATGAGCTTACCCTGTGATTGTCTTTTTTCCATAGTAATCATGTTTTGAACATGTTAAATTAGAGGTGTTTGGCAGATGTCTTATGAGATGTTAGAAATTTGGATCTGGAATACTTAGTAACCAGGGAAAGTTTGACCATATGTATTTTGATATAGTAGTCGAGGAAATACAGTTTGATGGTCTTGAACAGAAAGTTTATAGAGTAAGAACAGAAGTAAGGGTGAAATACAGCACTTCGATGGTGCATTGATGATAGTAAAGCCGGTGATTAGAGGCTTGTTGGAAAGGCAGGTGTGAAGAAGGAGGGAGTTCAAGGAAGGATAGACTTAGCTACCAGTTTTTAACTGTGGTGTGTGTAGACAAGTGATGTGAGGTTAAGAAAGGTGAAAACAGTGAGTGTAGTACTCTTTGAAAAAGTATAGTGGTAAATTTCATCTTACAGATCTGAAACTCTGTATTCATTAAATAACTTACCATTTTTTCCTTTCCCACAACCTCTCACAATCACAGTTCTTTCTGTCTCTGATTTTGACTACTCTAAGAATCTCATATAAGCAGAATCATGTAGTATTTGTCCTTTTGTAACTGGTTTGTATATAGGTTTTTTGTATAAACCTAAGCCTTCTTTTTTTCTGGGATAAGCGCCCAGGGCAGTCGCAGGATTCTATGGTAAGTACATGTTTAGTTTTTAAAGAAACTGCTGGACTTCTCAAGAGTGACTGTACCATTTTACATTTGCGCCAGCAATGTTCTAAGCCCAGAGTTTGAATTAAATTTCTAGAGAGGTAGCTCTGGTGGCCTTTGGGTTAGATGTTTATCCTTAGAGTAGTCATCATTGGCTCATTTGGGAAATACTAACTACCAGTCCTATATGCATTCTTACGGATTGGGGTGGAGTTGGAGAAAAGATTTAGGGCTGGATAGAAACCCACTAGGTGTCTGTTGTAGTGCTGGTTTCCAAACCTGTTTGCAGACCAGAAAGAGTCCTTAATACTAATTCATGGGTTTCATACAGACCTGCTAAATTGGAATCTGTATTTTTAACAGGGGCTCAGGAGAATTTTAAGTGGCCATGCCCACATCAGTTGGACTATTGATCTTTATAAGATCTGTTGTAACTCCAGAATGTAAACATTTTAGAAGCATATGATGTGTATTTAATAGATAAAATACTTTCCAACCTTTTGTTTTCTGTTTATCTCTTTTTAGACCCTTCTTTTATATTTTTGCTACTTCTTGATATTTAATTCTAGTTTTAATTTTCTCTCCACCATCTAGTTTTTCATTGATCCCTTTTTTTCCTCTCTGTTTTCACATGTGTGTTGATATATTACTTACTGCTGTTTTCTTTGTTTTCACTTGGCCCTAAGTTATAACTTTCTGTTTCTCTCTTCCTTCACTGTGTAAAGTGGATGCTGAAGAGCATCCAGAGCTCACTTTCTTTCTCATGCTAAGATATATTTATCATTTTCTCTGGGCAGGTACATCTAAGTCTCTCTCACAGATCATTTTTTCTTTTTAATGGCAGGAGTAGAAAACAACTATTCAAATTTGGTGGAGGAAACTTTAAGTTTTATGTTTATTTTTCTCCGCTCCTTATAGGGAAGAAGAAGAACGTTTGAGAAATAAAATTCGAGCTGATCATGAGAAGGCCCTGGAAGAAGCAAAAGAAAAATTAAAAAAATCAAGAGAGGAAATCCGAGCGGAAATTCAGACAGAGAAAAACAAGGTAGTCCAAGAAATGAAGACAAAAGAGAAAAAGCCACTGCCACCAGTTCCTATACCAAACCTTATAGGAACACATGGTGGAGACCCAGGAGATAATGACCTAAGAGAGAAAAGGGAAAAAATTAAAGAGGTAATAAGCTGAGATTTATGATATGGAGTGGTTACGGATATGTATTTAACTGGACTTAAATAATCTATCTATATGTGTTTTAATACTTACGGTATCATACTGTGATCTTTTGGGGGTTTTTTTGGGTCAGAGTTGTAGTTCACTTTGCAAGTTGGCAGTGCTAAAACTCTATATCTTTATTAATAGCTAATATAATTATAGGATACTTAAAATTTTCCCCCCCTAAAGCTAATAGAAAAAACTCTTTCTGTTGTAGTTGTCAAATTGGTGGCATATGATTTTTTTTTTTGCTTTTTTTTAGGGCTGCGCCTGCAGCATATGGAGGTACCTAGGCTAAGGGTCTCATTGGAGCTACAGCTGCTAGCCTACGCCACAACTACAGCAACGCCAGATCCTAGCTGTGTCTGCGACCTACACCACAGCTCATGGCAATGCCGGATCCTTAACCCACTGAGCGAGGCCAGGGATCAAATCTGCAACCTTATGGTTCCTTATTTGATTCATTTCTGCTGCACCACAACGGGAACTCCAAAATTTTTGGTGTAATGTTGTTTGAGCAGTTGTGTCACTGACCCTGTGTTCAGAGATCTTTTGGTATTCAGTATTTTATAAATAATGCAGAATAGATCCATAAACAGCTTGTCATTTAATAAGAAACTCCTCAAGAGTTACAAGGAACTCTGCTAGATACAATGCAGATCTCATAAACATGCTTCTGAAAATTTAGCATGCCATCTTTTAAGGAATGCATCATAATACCACTTAACCATACTGCAGATTAAGAACACATCCTTTCGGAGAGTCTCAGTGGATTGAAGAGTGAGGAAGGATGGATTTCAAAATTTTTGAAATTTGTTTGGTCTCAGAAGTCTCTGAATTTGTTATTCTAGGAGTTACTTAGAGATAAAGTTAGAGAGGGAGAGGAAATCTAGTGAATATTTTAGTTGAACTTAGAATTCCTGCTAATCCTGTGTGGAGTTTGTAGTTGTACTGCCTATGATGAAAAAGGTTTTGTTAGAGTGTATAGCATCAATATTTCAAATCAATTATCATATAATAAAATAGTTTAGTTCAAATGGTCAAATGCTATTTGGATATATTCTAGTAGTGAATATGGAAGATTTGCAGATATTTTAAGTATGACCTTATGAATTAGTGTTAGACTTTGACCTTGATGGAGTCAAAATAGATCTGTGCTCTGATTTTTATTTTACCTCTGGAGTCTGTGTTTAATGCATAGGCTGCTTGAGGCACTTTCTTTGGACAGTTTTGGGGAGACTTTGATATTTTCAGCTATCATTAGAACTTACTGAGATATGCTCTCATTACATAATAATTCAGATAGATGGCAGTGTGTGTTTAGAGGTTCTAGGACCCACCCACAGGCTCAGAGATTGACTAGAACTCAGGGAGCCTAGGAAACTGACATATTCGTGGCTTTGGTTTATTGCAGCAAAAATGTACATATTAAGGAGTTCCCATTGTGGCTCAGCAGGTTAAGGACCCAGTGTTGTCTCTTTGGGGATGCAGATTCAATCCCTAGCCTGACCCAGTGGGTTTAGGATTCGGTGTTGCCTAAGATGTGGCATAGGGTACAGATGCGACTCAGATCTGGTGTGTCTGCGGCTGTGGCATAGGCCCTAACTGCAGCTCCAATTTGACCCCTGGCCCAGAAGCTTCCATATGCCATAGGTGTGGCCATAAAAAGAAAATAAAAATACAGATTAAAATCAGTAGAAAAGGCACACAGAAAACCGTCCAGTAGAGACCAGGTGCAAAAGCTTCTAGTTGTCCTCTCCCAATGAGTAATATGGACAGTGCTCACCTTTCCTAGTGTGATGTATGGCCGTGTGCACAAAATCTTGCCCCCCAGAGACATTCACCAGAGCACTGGTGTCCATTTTTTGTTGTTGTTATTGTTGTTAGGAGTTCATCACGTAAACTTGGCTAATCTTAGTTCTCTATCCCCTCCAGAGATCAGGCTGATATCATGTGATTCAGGTCCCCACCATAAATTACATTGTTAGCATAAACTATCTGAAGTGGTCCAGGGCTTCAAGTAAATAAAGATACTCTTAACAGGCAGGATAATAAAGATTTAGATGTTATTTTCCTGGAGCCTGGCACAGGCCAAAACTTTTTTGGGGTTGTGTAGGGTTTGAACAACACATATTTGCTGAGTGAATCCTTTAGAGCACATCTTATTATTCATTGTTCTTATAAATCAGCATAAAACATACTAAATAGCTGTGTAGGCTCTGTTAAGCATTATGATTACTGACTTAAGCAGTAATCATAAGCAGAGAAACTTGGAATGTAAACCTGCAGGGGAAGAAGCTAACAAGAGGCAAAGTGATGTGAATACCTGTAGAATATCTCAAAGTATCAAGAATTAGAAAAAACATTTACCTCTGAAGGCAGGGGTATAAAATAGACCTGAAAAAGGATTACTTGAAAGTTTTAAAAGGAGCTCTGAACCCCTAGATACCCAGTTTTCTAGCCTAAGCATCCTAGTTTCTGTCCTCCCTTCCCAAAAGAAGACTAAAAGTTTACTTTGGGTGGATGAATTAGAGGTCTAGATTTTGGGAATACCAAGTATGGCTGAGGGGAAAGGGCAGAGGTCATTAGGAAAAATGGAGTGGTGGGGATGGAGGGAATTAAGTGAAAAATGGATTTTCAATATTGAGGTCATGTTCTTCTGCTCAACTCTTAGAATTCTGGCAACCAGATTTATTTTTAATAGAGAAAACGAAGGACTTCTTTCTGGGGAGACTTGTCTGGCCCAGGAGAAGAGACCTGCTCTGATCCTCATGAAACACCCCTGGGTTTCACCTGATCTCCCTGAGACAAGGCTCAGTCAACAAGTCTTGCCTGTTCACTGATAGCCTTTGATTATCTTATAAATGCTTCACTCATATGTGAAGAGCAAACGGAAGATCACCAGACCTATAAGCAAAGTTTCTCACATGAAGGAGATAAATAAAGGAATTTAAAGGATATAGAAACAACACAGAGAGCAGAAAAGTACCAAAAAAGAATGAATATCCTTACAGTGCACGCACACACACACAAAATCATGAATGAGAGTAAGTTATAAAAAGAAATACAGTATAAGAAAGAGTTCTTAGAAGTTAAAAACATGATAGAACAAAAAATTCAATAGAGGAGTTGAAAGATAAAATTGAACAAATCTCAGTGAAGGACAAGATAGGGAAAACAAGAAAAATAAGATCAATCTGGAACATCTAACAAGTGGTTAATTAGGGGTTTTGGAAAGAATAGGAAAATAGAGGGGAAGAAGTCAGAATAACTGAAGAGAATGGGTTAAAACTTAAGGATGTGTTTCCAGATTGAAGGGACTTGCCAGACATCTAACAAAATGAGCAAAAAAAAAAGTGGGGGGGGGAGTAGTTACTACTGAAGTTTTAGAAGAAGGGGCACAAAAAACAGATCCCAAAAGTTTACAGAGAAAAAAAATAATTCCACTCAAAAGACTATGATTATACACAATGGCACATTAGAATCTTCAACAACAATATTAGAAACTGGAAGAGGATGGAGATAAGGCTTAGAAAGAATTAAATGTTAAGCCAAATAGTGAATCAAATCTGAGGGTAAAGATATTTTTAGGCATTTTCTCAGATTGCTACTGGAAAATATGCTTCAGCATAAAAATAGGAAGGTAAATGATTTTGGAAACAGATCTGTCACTAGAGAGAGAAAGGAAAGGGCAGTCTCAGAATTGTGAGAAAGGGTATCAGCAGGATAATGATTGAGAGAACTAAAGTTCAGATTAGAGTTAGAGGATAGAGACCCTCAGAAAAGATGTATCAGAGAATAAAATGGAACTGATAGTTTATCTGATGTATTTGATTATATTGTAAGTTTTGAAACTCAAATGTAATTTGGAAGTAAATTAATAATTGTTACATTTAAAACTCCATCAACAAAAAAACCCACCAAACTTCAGAGCAGGAGCTAACAGCTGGGAAAACATAAATTGAACAAAGCAATAGAATAATTATAAGAAAAACATGTTGTTGACTCAATTGGAATGTTGTGAGCCAGGGGATAATATATGTGGGGAGTTATGTGTGGAGGTGAGCTGATAGTATACAAGAAAGCTAAATTACTTAACTGTAAGAGAATATAGTAAATAATTAAAACTTCAAAATCAAGAAATAGCACTATAAACTCTACGTAGAATTACAGAGGTAAATAGAAAAAAGGGTGAAAGAGTTCAAGTAATTGGCTCAGGAGAGTGGAAATTACTAGTGAGGAAGATAGGACAGGCTGTTAAATTTTTTAAAAATTCCACTTTATTGAGACATTTTATGTACAATAAAATGTACCTATTTTAAGAGTATAGCTTTATGAGTTTTGACAGATGTTACATGCCTTTTTAACATCAGTTGCAATCAAGCTGTGCGTATGTCCATAATCTCAAAACGAGATTTTGTGCCCCTTTTCAGTCAGTCCATCCCATTCCTTAGTCCTAGGCAGTCACTGACCTGCTTTTAGTCATTACACATTAGATTTGGCTTTCCTAGAGTTTCAATTAAATGGTATTTGTAAAGTATGTGATTTTTGTCTCTGGACTTTTACTCAGAATGTTTTTGAGATTCCTCTATGTAGATTGCACGTAAATGTAATTTTTTCTAGTGTTATTCCATTTTATGGATGTACCCTAATTTGTTTATCACCTTTTCAGCGTTTGTTCAACATTTGGACTGGTTTTAGATTATTAATACGTAAAGTTGCTCTGAACATTTGTCTACAAGTCTCTGTGTGGGCATGTTTTAGTTTTACTTTTGGCATTTCAGTCTGTGACCTCTGGGGAGTTAATTTTTTTGTTGTTTGTTTATTGTGTAAAGTGAAGGTTGTGCTTCACTTTTTTTAACCCATAGGGCTTCCTAGGGTTCCGGCATTATTTGTTGAAAGGGTTATCCTTTCTTGATTGAATTACCTTGGCACTTTTGTTCAAAATCATTTGACAAAATCAGGAGATGTTAAGTCTCTTTCTGGACTCATATTTTAATCTGTATGCCTATCCTTAATGAGAATTTGGCATTGTGTTCCTTACTTAGATTTTATAGTAAGTTTTGAAATCAGGTTAAGTCCTCCAACTTGATTCATTTAAAAATCTTTTGGTCATTTTAAGTCCTTTGTGGTTCTAGACTTAGCTTTTCTGTGAAAATAAAAGATTGCTGGGATTTTGATTGGGATTTCATTGAATCTGTAGATGAACTGGGAAGAAACTTGTCTTAACAATACTGGGACTTTCATTCCCTGAGTATATTGTTCTCTTTGTTTAGGTTTTCTTTAATTTCTCATAGCAGTGTTTTGTAGTTCTTAGTGTGTAGGTCTTGCACATATTCTGTTATATTTATTCCTAAATATTTCATGTTTTTTGATGCTATTATAAATGGAATTGTTTTTTAATTTCCGTTTCTGTTGTTCACTAGTAGCATATAGAAATATATTTGATTTTAGTTTGCTGAACTTGTGTTTTTACTTACTGAAGTCATCTTTAGTTTTAATGGCTTTTTATTTTAAGATTGTTTAGGATTTTCCTTGTACATAGTTGTGTCCTCTGCAAGTAGAGGTGCTTTTTCTCTTTTTATTTTTATGTTTTTTATTTCTTTTTCTTACTGTGCTGGCTAGTACTTAGTTCATTTTTGAAAAGAAATGGTGAGAATAGACATTTGATTTGTTTTCAACTTTAGGAGTAGGATCTTCTACCATTAAGTATATGTTAGCTTAAGTTTTATTCTGAAGATGACTTTTCATAAATGGAGAATGTTTCTTTGTAGTTGTAATTTTTTGAGAGTTTTTATCATGAATGAGTGTTGAATTTTGTCAAATGCTTGGTCTACATCTAGAAAGATGATTGTATAATTTTTTTCTTTTATTCTGTTAACATGGTGAATTGATGAGTTTTTGAATGTTAAATTAGTCTTATATTCCTGGGTTAAGCTGTACTTGTTCACTGTGTAGTATCCTTTTTATATATTATTAATTTTTGTTAAGGAATTGTTAAAGGAAGTTTTCATCAATATTTTGAGATGTATTAGTTTTTAGTTTCCTTGTAATGTCTTTACCTAGTTTTGGTGTCTGAGTAATGCTGGCTGCAAAGAAACAAGTTGAAAAATGTTTTAATGAGTATTATTATTATTATTATTATTATTATCATTTTGTCTTTTGTCTTTTTAGGGCTATACCCGTGGCATATGGAGGGTTCCAGGCTAGGGGTCTAATCAGATCTGTAGCCCCTGGCCTATGCCACAGCCACAGCAATGCCAGATCCGAGTTGTATCTGCGACCTACACCACAGCTCACGGCAATGATGGATCCTTAACCTATTGAATGAGGCCAGGGATCAAACCCACAACCTCATGGTTCCAAGTCAAATTCGTTCCCACTGCACCAGGACGGGATCTTCTTAATGAATATTATTTTTGATTACACTACAGGCTATTCTCACATAATTCAGCTGATACATAATTAAATACTCTATTATTGTGTAGCATAGTATTCCCTGGCTTGTGAGAAACTCAGTTCAAACTAATTGATATAAAAATGTTTATGAACTTAGTGGCCCTAAACTAGAGCTTCAAGCTTAGCTGAATCCAAGTCTGTAGAGGTTATTGTCAATAATATGCCTCAGTTTCTATTTTCTTTTGTTACTTAGTTTCTCCATGCTGGGAGAGCATTAGCCCCCATTTGCTCTAGGGTTATATATTACCTAAGACCTTTAGATTGCAAAATAAGAAAATCCTTCTGTCTCTTGGTGTCTATAAAGATATGTATGAAAGGACTTGATTGCTTAAACTTGAATCACACGTACCCAGTCACTTTGTCTGTTAGATCAGGGGTTGGCAAACTAGCTTTCTGGCCAAATTCTACCTGGTGCCTATTTTTTTTTAAAAAGTACACTTTAGTTGGAACCCAGTCATGCCCATTTGTGTATGTGTTGTCCAGGATTGCTTTTATGCTACAGCACCTGAGTTAAGTCGTTGCTATAGAGACTATATGAACTGCAAAGCCTGAAATAACTTAGTTTACAGGAAGAGCTTACTGGTCTTTGGTCTAAGGTTAGGGGATACTCTAGCCAGGCTGTGCTAATAGGTTGTGGAATCAGAGCCCCTTTGATTGACAGTTCAGTCATAATCACAGTGAGTGAAGGGGAGGTGTTTCCAAAATAATTGGCGCTTCTTAAAAGGAAAGAATGCCAAACAAAACATCTTCCTCCCCAGTAAAAAGAGCTTGTTTATGACACCTAATTTTTGTTCTATTTTGTGGAGTTAAGTTAAACATGGTTGTGTGTGTTCTCACACTGATACACTTATTAATAGAATAATATACTAATGTAGGAGATAGGACAGAATGTGTAAGGATATAGTAAAAATATCCCTAAATTGCATGAAATAAAGATAGCAGTCTGAAAAATGTTAATTAATGGATTGTAATTTTTTTCTCAGATGATGAAACATGCCTGGGATAATTATAGGACATATGGATGGGGACATAATGAACTCAGACCTATTGCAAGGAAAGGACACTCCACTAATATATTTGGTAAGTTTACTTTTTCTAATTACTATTTTCACTTTCTATCTTCATTTTAAAAATAAGATCTAACTTTTTAGGTACTTTCTGAAACCTGAGCAGAGTAGTCCCCCTGTAGTCAACTTTGGTCTGAAAACACTTAATGGAAAATTTTGGAAATTAACAATTCATAAGTTTTAAATGGTGCACCTTTCTGAGTAAAGTGATGAACTCGCACCCCATCCTGCTCCCTTCCTCCTGGGTTTTGAACCATCTGGGTCACCAGATCAGCTGTGGAGGTGTCGCAGTGCTCGTGTGCAGGTCACCTTTATTTTACTTAATAATGGCCCCAGAGCGCAAGAGTATGTGATGCCAGCAGTTTGGATTTTCCAAAGAGAAGTTGTAAATGAAAAGGTGAAAGTTCTTGACTTAATAAGGAAAGAAAAAAAGAATCTCCTTTATATATGCCTGTTGATGCATTCTCAGTTTCTTTGTTTTTATATTCCCATGACTACTTTAAAAAAATTAGTTGTAGATTTCTTGTATGTATCCTTTGAATTTGTTATTTTGACAGTTTTATTTCTAATTTATTAATTTCTACTTCTAGCTTTCCTGATTTTTCTACTTGCTCGCTCAAGTTTATCATCCTTCTTCTTACCTCCTCGACAGAACTTTCAGAATGCAAAACAGTTTTTTTTCTGTCTTTTGTCTTTTTAGGGTCACACCCGTGGCATATGGAGGTTCCCATGCTAGGGGTCGAATCGGAGCTGTAGCTGCTGTCCTGCAGCTCACACCACAGCCACAGCCATGCTGGATCTGAGCCGTGTCTGCGACTTACACCACAGCTCACAGCAACGTTGGATCCTTAATCCACTGAGCAAGGCCAGAGATCAAACCCATGTCCTCATGTATACTAGTTGGGCTCATTCTGAGCCACAATGGGAACTCTAGAATGCAGTTATTTTAATTTGTTCTTCTTAAATAGTATAAAATTTTCAAGCCGTGAGTTTTTCTCTGAGAACTGGTTCAGTTGATTCCTATGTTGTCATGATAAATGTTTATTAATCTTTTATATATTCTGTAGTGTGATATTTTAAGTCTTATTTGATGCAAGTTTAGCATTATACCTTTACTTTTTTTCCAGTTGAAATCTTGAGTTGTCTAGGTAATAACTGACAGTAGTAGTCAGTAATTTCAATTTTGCCTTTATTTTCCTCGTGTTCTTTAGCTCACTGCATAAACCGCTCCTTGTGGAACCAGCTAGAATTGGTACAGATACATGGGCCAGACCTTTTTCCTTTTCAGAGTAGTCAGCACCTTAGAGAAGCATGTATTTACAGTACCAAATAAATAACTGGAGAACTGTAACTACCTATAAAAATTGAAATAAGAATAAACACAGGTACTCCTAAGGATTTAGAATAAGCATGATAAATATTGTGGACAAAATACTAAAATAATAAGAGGTACATATTCAATTCAAGTTATTATGGAAGAGATAGGGAAATATGGGTGATTAAAGGGCTTGCTAAAATTTTTATCTAAATAAAAAGCTGATGAACAAGAAAAGCCAAAGGAAGGTATATCTGTAATAACTCACAACAAATGTTCTGGTTAATGTCAACATGGAGGGAACTGAGTGGGGAGAACACCAAGAAACTTATCAGTATGCTAGAGTATTTGTCTTGTTTGTAAGACATACTTCCTTTTTTTTTATTTTTGTTTTTTTAGGGCCACACCTGTGGCATAATGGAGGTTCCCAGGCTAGGGGTCTAATTGGAGCTACAGCTGCCGGCCTTTGCCACAGCCACAGCAACATAGGATCTGAGCCGCATCTGTGACCTACATCGCAGCTCACAGCAACGCTGGATCCTTAACCCACTGAACAAGGCCAGGGATCAAACCTACAACCTCACGGTTCCTAGTTGGATTTGTTTCTGCTGTGCCATAATGGGAACTCCAATAAGCCATACTTCTTGATAAGTTGAAGAAATTATTAGGAACACAAGAACAACAAAATGTAATGTAAGTTAGGGAAAACCATTTTAAGAACAAATTTGCATACTAAACCATCACAAGAAAACACTGTTTACTCAGGAGAAAAAGGAAAGAAAAGAAGAAATAGTAAATGGAAAACGTGAACTCAGTAATGTCGAAATCCGACTCCTAAAATATCACCAAGATAGCTTATTGATAAGACAAAGCTGAGTTTAATGCTTATTATGGAAAGGGAGATCAGGACCTTGCTGCAGCCTTAGTAAGCCTGTCAGATGGGGAAGGACAAAGCTGAGATATAGACTGAGATTTTAAGTCTAGTTTAACATAGGCCTTTCAGTTGGGGGTTTATGGTTGCTTATGACTTGGTTATGATTGGGTAAGGATCATGATCTAACAGTTTAGGATTGGTAAGCAAGAGAATTTAGAGGCAAGGGGTTTAAAGTTTTGGGGTGTTGTCCATCATTTGATACTTTATGTTAAAAAGTTGATGGGTTTTTTAAGAAGTTCCTGGAATGAATAATAAACTTATTTTGCAACTTTTCTCTTTCCGAGCAAGAGTTTCTTGGAATAGTAAACTCATGTTGATAAAGACAGTATGATAGTAAAGTCATGTTAATGTAGACAATAAGCTGGGTGCGTGATTTTATTCTCAGAAGGTAGAAATAATAATTGCATTCCTAGGGTTAGGGAGGACTCAGCTGCTCTCTGTTATTTATTCTTTTACTATGCTACTAGTTTTGTTTTGCTTGTATTTTATTCAGGATTTTTGCAGTTATATTCATTAGTAAGATTAGCCTGTTCTGTTTTCTTGGGTTTATGGTATCTGGTTTTGGTATCAGTGAGGCTAGCTTTGTTGAATTAATTCTTTGCTCTCTGAAACATTTTCTTTTAAGATCAGGATGATCTTTTTCTTGAAGATGAGTGTATTTTACTATTTTGATTTCCTCTACTCACATTTTATGACTCCTTTTTTCAATATGCTCTACCTGCTTTTTGATAGTGAAGGATTATTATAGTTTATATTCTACCAGGGTATATGGTCTTCTTATACTTTTATTATTAAGTATATTTTTTGCCCTTTCTATGAATTTGGACCCAAAGAAAATGGTTCATGGTTGTCTTATCACTTAGCTTATCATCTTGCTCCACACTCTTTATTTCTTAATCTTTTTTTTTTTTTTTTTTTGTCTTTTGTCGTCCTAGGGCCGCACCAGCAGCATGTGGAGGTTCCCAGGCTAGGGGTCTAATCGGGGCTGTAGCTGCCAGCCTACGCCAGAGCCACAGCAACGCCAGATCCTACACCACAGCTCACGGCAACGCCGGATCCTTAACCCACTGAGTGATGCCAGGGATCGAACCCACAACCTCATGGTTCCTAGTTGGATTCGTCAACCGCTGTGCCCTGACGGGAACTCCTCCTAATCATCTTAAAAAAAAAAATCTGTCTCAGTTAAGCAGACAGATTTCTCAATTTTTCTGACCAGGAAGAAAATTACAGAGATTTATAATTTTAGTTTTCCTGTATTTTCTTATTAGTTATCAATGTGTCGTCTTTTGGAAAATGTTATAAACAATGTATATTATCTATTCTTATGGAAAAGTGAAAAATAGATATTTTTCGTCTTTATATTACTACTCTAGTTTACTTTTTATATATAAAAAATTAAAATAGACCTTATTTGATGGACATTTTTTTAATGACAGCTTTCCCCCCCCCAAATATAGGAAGTTCACAAATGGGTGCTACTATAGTAGATGCTTTGGATACCCTTTATATTATGGGACTTCATGATGAATTCCGAGATGGGCAAAAATGGATTGAAAACAACCTTGATTTCAGTGTGGTGAGTATGCAGTTGATAATTTATTTGATTGACTTTGAAAACACACAGTCACCATAGTTTTGAGCATTATACTTGCAATTTAAGGAAATCCTAAGCCCCTGCTTTTTTTGGATTGTCAGTTTTTGTTCATTTTTTCCGTAAAATACATACCCATTCGTACCATTTTCCTTTCAATTTTTTTTAACCTTGGTATTTTTAAAAAATTTTATTGAAGTGTAGATGATTTAAGGTTCTGTGTTACTTTCTATGGTATATAGCTAAGTGATTCAGTTATACATGTACACATATCCATTCCCATATAGGTTATCACAGAATATTGAGTAGATTTCCTTGTGCTATTCAACGGGTCCTCATTGACCATCCATTCCATGTATTGTATGCCATCCCAAACTCCCAGTCCTTTAACTATGGTAACCATACATTTTTTTTTTTTTGTGGAGTCTGTGAATCTATTTCTGTTTTATGAATAAGATCATCTGTATTTTTTTTTTTTTAGATTCCACATTTAAGTGATATCATATGATATTTGTCTTTCTCTGTCTGACTTCATTTTAGTATGATAATCTCCAGGTCCTTCCATGTGGCTGCAAATGGCATTACTTTGTTCTTTTTTTATGGTAGGATGGTATTCCACTGTGTGTATGTACTGCATCTTCTTTATCTGTTCCTCTATTGATGGACATTTAGATTGCTTCCATGTCTTGGCTGTTATAAATAGTACTGCAATGAACATTAAGGTGCATGTATCTTTTTGATTATGGTTTTCTCTAGATATATATCCAAAAGTGGAACTGCTGGATCATTTGGTGGTTCTATACTTAGTTTTTCTTTTTTTTTTAAACAAATTGTGATTTTATTTTTCAGGGCTATCAGAGAAGATTCTCTGCTGAGAAGGATGAAAGGACTTTCTTTTTTGAATTTTTTTTTTTAATTAACAATGAATTTTATTTCAGTTATAGGTGTACAAAGATCATAAGTCAATACGATAGATTTTGTGTCCCAAACCCACAGTGCATCCCCCCACCCCCCAGATTGTCTTATTTGAAAAACCAAGGTTTTCCAAAATCTGTGAGTCATTGTCTGTTCTTCAAAGAAGTTCATTGTGTCTCTTTAGTTT
>PVHT020000034.1:7517730-7582722 GCA_004024745.2 Catagonus wagneri | reverse complement strand
CCACCTGGATTCCTATGGAGACTGCTTTGCCCTGGGACCCAGTGCACATGAAAGTCTGTGTGTGCCTTTCAAGGATGGGGTCTCTGTTTCCCCCAGTCCTGTGGAGCTCCTGCACACAAGCCCCGCTGGCCTTCAATGCCAGATGCTCCGGGGGCTCTTTCTCCCTGTGCCCGATCCCCAGGCGTGGGGTTTTGACGTGAGGCTCAGAACTCTCAGTCCTGTAGCTGAGTCTCTGTGCTGCAGTTACTTTCCAGTCTGTGGGGCTTCCCACCCAGGAGGTACGGGGTTACTTCTATCGCATAATCACCCCTCCTACCTCTTGATGTGGTCTCCTCTTTGTCTTCTGGAGCAGAATATCTTTTTTGGAAGTTTACAGTCCATTTGGTTGAAGGCTGCTCGGCATTTGGTTGCAGTTTTGCTGTTTTTCGGGAGAGAAGTTGAGCTCCAATCCTTCTATTCCGCCATCTTAATCCAATCTCTCTATACTTAGTTTTTTAAGGATCCTCCATACTGTACTAAATAGTGGTCGTACCGATATACATTCCCACCTACAGTGTAGGAGGGTTCCTTTTTCTCCACAGCCTCTCCAGCATTTATTGTTTGTAGATTTTCTGATGATGGCCTTTCTGACCACAATGAGGTGATACCTCATTCAAGTTTTGATTTACGTTTCTCTAATAATTAGTCATGTTGAGCATCTTTTCATATACTTTTTGGCCATCTGTCTTCTTTGGAGAAATGTCTGTTTAGGTCTTTTGCCTGTTTTTTGATTGGGTTGTTTGCTTCAAGAGATGTTTGTATATTTTGGAGATTAATTCCTTGTCAGTCCCTTCTTTTGCAAAGATTTTCTCCCATTCTGTGGGTTATCTATTCTTTTTGTTTATGGTTTCCTTTGCTGTACAAAAGCTTTTACATTTAACTAGGTCCCATTTGTTTGTTTTTGTTGTTATTTTCATTGTATTAGGAGGTGCATCCAAAAAGATTTTGCTGTAATTTATGTTAGTTAATATTCTGCCTATGTTTTCCCCTAAGAGTTTTATAGTATCTAGTCTTACATTTAGGTCTTGTCTTTTTCCATTTTGATTTTTGTTTTGTGTATAATGTTAGAAAGTGTTGTATTTTCATTATTTTATGTGTAGCTCTCCAGGTTTCCCAGCACCACTTATTGATACTTTTTTCTATTGTATATTCTTGCCCCCTTTCTCAAAGATTAATTAACTATTAGTGTGCAGATTTATGTCTGCGCTTCCTACTCTGTTCTGTTGATCTGTATTTCTGTTTTTTTGTGCCAGTACAATACTGTTTTTATGATTAGGTTTGTAGTATAATTCAAGTCTGATTTCTCCAGCTCTGTTTTTCTTTATAAGGATTGCTTTGGATATTCATGGTTTTTTGTGTTTCCATACAAATTTAAAATTTTCTGTTCTAGTTCTGTGAAAAATGCCATTTGGTAATTTGATAGGAATTGCACTGACTCTCTAGATTGCCTTGGGTAGTATAGACATTTTGACAATATTGATTATTCCAATCTAAGAACATGGTGTATCTTTCCATCTGTTTGTGTCTTTTCTTTTTCTTTTTCTTTTTTTTTTTTTTTGGTGGCTGCAGCCACAGCATGTGGAAGTTCCTGGGACAGATATCAAACCTGTGCCACAGCAGTGACCCAAGCCATTTCAGTGACAATGCTGGATCCTTAACCCACTTAGCCATAAGAGAACTCCCATATATATGTTCGTATCGTCTGTATGTTAATTGTTTTCGATTTATTTTTGTCAGTCTTTTTTCTTCAGTTTCTCTTTTATTCTCTTCTCTTGCAATTTGAATAGCTTTTTCTTTTTGTGTATGTATCTATTGTAGTTTTTTTGTTTGTGGTTCCTGTGACTCTTCAATATAGTATTCTGTACATCTATACAAGATTATTTTAATTTGCCTGTGTCTTAATTTCAGTGCATTTTTATATTCTGCATTTGTACTTTCCTCACTATTTCTGGGTGTGGTATCATATTTGTGTGTGGATGATTTCCTACTTTTATTTTATGTTTTCCTTTATTGGTGAGCACAGCTTTGATGAGCCTTCATAATTAGGGCTGTGCTCATTCAGCAACATTTTGGTATAGTTGTTAAGTGGTACTGCTTTAGGTTTGAAGTCCAGCACAGCTACATCCTGCTTCTTGGGAAACCTGTAAGTGGCTACATATTTTTTCTAAACCGGTCATAAAATTGCTATCCTACTGTAGTATTTTGTGGATTATTTAAGGTAATCTCATGCATATTGAGATTCAGGAAATGGTAGCAGTTACTTTCATTGTTACCAGTCTTCACCTAAAAGATTTCTGGACTATTTTGTCATATTCATTATCATCTTTAATGATATTTATACTTACTCTCCCTTCTGACTGTTGTGAAAAGCCACTCCTTTATATATTTTTTTCTTTGGCAGTCTGACTAAAATCCTTGATTGTTTCTTCTCTAATGCCTTTTCTAGTGCTAATTAGACTGATTACTTTCTTTTATATTATTTTAGCATTTTGTATATATCTCAGAACAATTTTTATTAATCACGTTTAGCTTTGGCAATGAGTGGCAGAAAAATGTAGTATAAAATAGCTTAAATAAGATAGTTGTGTATTTCTCTTTCTTGCAAATTGTTTGCAGAGATAAGCAGTTTAGGGCTGGTTTGGATAGTTCCTCCATGACCAAAGACCTAGGATCCTTTTTCTTATTGCTCTATCAGCTTTACTATAAAGCTTCCACCTCATGTTTACAAGATGATTCCTTAAGATAAGATGGAGAAAGAAGGAAGGGATAGAGAAAAGATATGTGACTGTTCAGAAGTTGGTTGTATATTATTGAGTGAATCTTATATGGTCTCATCTTACTGTAAAGGGAGACTAAGAAATGTAGTTTGTTTTTCTTGTTCCTATTTGTAGCCCTTTTAGAGTATGCTTTTTGTATCTTATTTAAGAAAGTCCTACTTTTAGGTCATGAAGATATACTCCTATATTTAATTCTGAATGTTTTAAAGTTCTGCTTTTGCATTTAGGTTTTTAATGCTTATGTAGTTGATTTTGTAGATAGGGTGAGATAGGCAAATATCACTGATTGAAGCACATTTATTTCCCTACTATCTATTCTTTTTTTTTTTTTTTTTTTGCTTTTTAGGGCCACACCTGTGGCTTATGGAGGATCCCAGGCTAGGGGTCCAGTCGGAGCTACAGCTGCCAGCCTATACCACAGCCACAGCAATGCCAGATCCAAGCCACGTCTATGACCTACACTAGAGCTCATGGCAACGCCAGATCCTTAACCCACTGAGCAAGACCAGGGATTGAACCCGCAACCTCATGGTTCCTAGTCGGATTCGTTTCTGCTGTGTCACGATGGGAACTCCTAGTCTGTTCTTTTATACTGACTTTTCTCTTTATCCCTGCATCTACATTTTAGTAGTCTAAACATTTATGGTCGTCTTAACTACAGTATTTTTTTAAGAAGCTCGATATCTGTATCTGTATCTGTATCTTGACATTTGATCTTGTTTTACCAGGAAATTAGCAATTCTCAGTTCTTTGTTCTTTTAAGCACTGGGAAATGGTGTTCAAATTTTGATGAGGATTGCATTCAATTTATACATTAATTTGGAGAGAATTGCCATTTGTGAATCTCAGATACTCCTGCTTGTTAACATGGCAGCTTTATTACACTTAATAATTTTTTGGTATATCATTGTATCAGTTGGCTCAATCAAGAACCATAACTGTACAGCTTTTAAAAATTAAAGCCCTTAGGTTTAGAATTATTATCCAAGTAATGGAGAACTGAAAAGACAATAAGAGAATATTGTGGTATTATAAGAGGTAAAAACTACAGTAAACCACTGCTATTCCTAAAACTGTGAGAACATTGAGAAGAGGTTGAGATCATTAAAATGTAGTAGCTTTGGACTCTGTTTCTAGTACCTTAAGAGTTCTTAAAAGGGCTGTCCCCCTCAGAGTTGGGACTTAGACCTCTAAGGAGGGGATACCTCGCTAGAGCTTGATAATCTCTAAGGGGTTCAAGGAAGCTGATGTGGGGAATGTTTACATAGCAAGGGAACTGTAACCTGGAGCCAACTGTCCCTGCCAGGGTGAAGAACCATGGCTGGTTTGATGTTGTTAGAAACTAGAGGCAAACTGGAAGGAATAAATTCCTTCTCCCTCTTTCAGCCTTGTATTATCGTTATAAAACCTCCTATTGAGGACTTATAAGGGAGCCAGCTGACAAATGAGAAATGCACTTGAAGAGCTCCAGTATACCAAAGTAGAGTATAAAAGGATGAATTTGAGGCTGAGAAAAAAAATAGCTTAGTAATCAGCGCAATCATTTTTCATTCTTTTACTTTTAACCTATGTCATATATTTTAGCAATATATTTTATATGTAGTACACTAGATTTTGTTGTTTTTTAGATTTCGTTATTTTTATCTAGTTGTGGAGTCTTTTAACTGTTAAGTTTGAAATATTTACGCTTAGTATGATAACATATTTTTGGAGTTGGCTCTTCCATCATTGCTTTGCTACCTGTATTATTATTCTACTTCTCATTGCTTTTATTTTCTGTCTCCCTTATTTTTGGTTAAATTATTTCATGTCTCTTTTTTCCTTTACTAGATTTTAGGTTATATCTCTTTTTCCCTCTTTACTGCTTTGTTTGACTTTACTGCTCTTACTTCCATTCATTTCGGGGTTACCTTTAAAAATTTGTCTGCTGAACAAAGTTTAAAATTAATCAATTTTTCTGTCTCTCTAAAAAACATAAGGATCTTAGAATGCTTTAATTTAGCTCATATCCCTCTTGCTTTATGTATGTATAATTGTTGTCTGGTGGTCTCAATTTTGTATTTGAAACTTCCAAGGTAAGTAATGAATAGGTAAATATTGAGTGTCTTTTCTGCGACAGACACTATTCTAGAGCTACGGATATAGTAATGAACAAAGCAGAGTTTTATCTTTAGTTTATACTAATTTATATCTAGCTTTGGGAGAAAAATAGTAAATACATATTCAAGTTTTATATAATATATCAGATTGATAAGTGCTTACTCTTACAGAATAAGTAGGATTGGAGTCAGCCATGTGAGAAATTGCTCTTTTATATCCAGTGGCTGTTGGACGATTCTAGTGTGGTGATGTTTCTGAGGAGAGACCCAAAGGAAACCTTGTGGATATGAGTGAGCCAAGTTTTCTACTAATAGATATTACAGCTGAGTGTAGAATTAGATGATGATTAGTTTGTCTTAACCCTTTAAAGATACAGTTGCACAATCTTACAGTTTTTTTGATACCTCCTTTAACATTAAGTTGTATATACTAGAAAAATATTTAAAAATCTTGAGAAGATGGATGTTACAGTGTAGTTAATTTAAGAAATGGATGCCTTTGTGAGGGAGAATAGTCAACAGCATCAAATATCATGATAATTTCACAGTAATATGTCAGGCACGTGAAAATGGCACATTGGTTTTGGCAATTAGGACGCTATGATGACAGAAGTGTTTAGTAACCTTAACAAATGGGAGGTGAAATTGCAGTTGCATGAGAAATGAAGATGTAGAAAGTGGACAAAAACATTCTCCCCAGTGTCTGTTTGTGAGAAACATATGAAATATTGAAGATAATTTGAAGTCTATATAGGTTTATGTATATGTGAATATTTTTAATTTGTTTCCACAGAATTCAGAGGTGTCTGTGTTTGAAGTCAACATTCGATTTATTGGCGGCCTTCTTGCAGCATATTACCTTTCGGGAGAGGAGGTGAGCAAAATCAAGTAATACACTGTTTAGGGGGAAAGGGTTGTGAAATTAGAAAAGTGAAAGATTTCCCTAAGATCATATCATCTTCTTGCAGGTAGGTTACTTTTAAAATTGTTATTTCTAGCATTTCATTTAACTTTTACAGTTTGTATTTCTCTGATAAAATCCCCATTATTTTCATGCATGTTTTCCATCTTATCCACTAGATCTTTTAACATAGTAATTATAGTCATTTAAAATTCTTTGTGATTGTTTTAACGCCACTGAGTCTGGTTTGTTACTTGCTTTGTCTCTAGAAAGTAGATTGATTTTTCTTACTTTCTTTAGTATTTAATAAGTTTTGATTTAATGCAAAATATCACATATGAATGGAACAGTAAAGACTGAGTTTAATAATATTTATGCCTGGAATAGCATGCCTCTGCTGTTAGTGTTAGGAGCTGAGTCAGTTCAGTCTGAGTTGAACCAGGTTTGGGTTTTTTTCTTGCTAAGATCATCTGCAGTGTACCACTGGCTTCACATTTTTTTACATTATCTTATAATTAGAGTGGCCTGTTTTCCAGGTAAGTTTTTCTTAATGTTCTCGCTCTGCCCTCCACTTTGGACTTGTTCCTCTACCAGCCATGAAGTGCTGTTCCTTGCTGCTCGATGCTTCCTAATCTTTATTTCCATACTCTTTCCTGTTTTGATCTGTGTAAATTGGGAACCATGAGTTTATACCAATAAATAGCTCCCAATTCCAATTTCTACCTTTTCGTATTTCTCATTAGCTTTTCTAATAATGAGATTCTGCCTCCTATTACTTCTGACGTATTTACCTATTTGCTTAGTCCTGCTGTGTAAAATCACTTTCCTGTCTTTGCCAGGCTGCTGCATCTTTCTCAGTGCATCTTTCTCACATGGACTCTTAGGGTCTTAACTTCCCTTTGCTTGGCTGGCCCCACTTTCCACTTGTTGGTCCCACCCTCTCTCCAGGATATGGTTACCTACCCTAGGCGTGACTGCTGGCACACACCCTTGATTCCAGGAGCTTCTGGGGTGAAATACTGAACACTGAAGGAAGGCAACAACTATTTTGAGGATTTCAATTTCAGATTTCTCTTTTACTGGGTTAGATGTTATAAGACATCTTTGAGATAGAACATCTTTTTTCTTACTTTCACGCTTGTCTGACTGTGTAGAAGGAACACTACATTTCTGCCTGTAGTTGACTAATTTTCATGCCAAAAGGCATATGATTCAAAATTAACTATGAAAGAGACGCATCCAGCTTCTGCTATTTCATTAGGCTTGTTATCTAAACGTTGGGGCAAAATGTTGAAATTTTGGTTGCTCTTGTCATAGGAAAACACTAAAATGCTGGAAAAGTATACAGTGTTACCAGTATTTCCATTTTTGCAGTTTTAATACCTTAGGCTTTAGGAAGAGACGTTTTGAAGTGGAGGGGAAGCACAAGTACTTTGAAGTTAGAGGTTTGAGCCCTTATTCTGCCTCCCCCTCATAATATTTGGCAAGTTGTTTACCTTCTTTAACTTGTTTTGTCATCTATAAATGTATGAGAGAGTTCACCTGAGAGTTGTTGTGGGGATTAAATTATGTAAAGATGCCTAACTTTTTTTTTTTTTTGGTCTTTTGTCATTTTTTAGGACTGCACCTGCAGCACGTGGAGGTTCCCAGGCTAGGGGTCTAATCGGGGCTGTACCCGATGGCCTGCACCACAGCTCACGGCAACACCAGATCCTTAACCCACTGAGCGAGGCCAGGGATCGAACCTGCAACCTCATGGTTCCTAGTCGTATTGGTTTCTGCTGAGCCACGACGGGAACTCGCAAGATGCCTAACATATTACCTAACGCAACAGGTACTACTTTACTTTTCCTCCTCCTTGGATGTTTTCATATGTGGTAAATACACTATGTTTTTACCAATTGGGGAATTGTTTTACTTATTCAAAAATAGATATCGTAAAGTTAATTTCTTAGTATAGAGTCTACTAAAAAGTACAGATAATATGTCTTACTTTTCTGACTTTCTCATATAGTTAAATTTTACCAACCATTTTACTGTTCTACTTGATCATTTTATGTTGAAAGCGCTGATCCATATCTATTCTGGGAAGCCAACAATAAATCTCTGAGATGTGCTAAAAATAAATAAAACGTTGACTCTAAGATTATGCTAATACTGGATAGACAATAAATAAATTCCTGTGTCTTACATAAGATAGAAAACTATAATATATAACATGGCAAAGTACCTTTCTTATATTAAGGTAATGTGTAACTAGAATAAAGAACATTTTACTTGTATTTTATTTTCTGGTATAGGGAACCAAATGAGAGTTATATGTCACCTTAACAAAATGTTTCTCTGTCCTGTGATTTATTATTATTATAAGTGTGAATCTCTGTCATTTTCTGTTTTCTCAGAACAAGGTTATTTATGTTAAATACTCACAAGCTAAAAATCTTGATGACTTACTGTCTTTACTTGATGCTTGCCTCAAATATATGACATTTCTTTTACAGGATTGTCTCTTCTTATTTTTTAATGGTTATCAAAGTGGCATCCCTTCCTAAGTTAATAATGTAATTTATGACCATAGCTGTATCTGAAATCTGTCAGGTAAAATAGAGAAATGGGTGTGTGAGGTTTAATACCTATATTAAATGTATGTTTTACAAAATGTAAAAACAAAAGAAACAACAACAACATTTTTCTTTACTAAAACACAAATGTGTATGTACTCTGTTGCCTGTAGGTAAGATCCTTTCTGTGTAAATTCAGGGATATCTTTTGAGACAAATAGAGTGTCTCTTTTTTGCCCTAAAATTCTGAATAAGAAAATGTTTGTGTTAATTTTTCCTGGTTTTAGCCATTACTATCCTTATTGCACTAATTCTCATTTTATTTTGCTCCAGAAGTTATTTCAGTTTCCACTGAGAAGTCATCCTCTGCATTTTCTGTGGAGGTGCTGGTAATTGGGCAAAACATTTCACTAAGTGTTGCTGACCCAGATACCATTTTAAATAAACTCTTTAATATTTCATTTTAATATGTGAGTTCATGTACATATTTATATATATCCATACATGTTTAAAGTCACAATATTAATACCAATTCATAGTTGATTATGGTTATGATTATTGGTTTGATCAAAAGACAGTTTCCCCTCATGATCATCTCAGTAGATGCAGAAAATGCATTTGAAAAAATTCAACATCCATTCATGATAAAAAAAAAAATCTCTCACCAAAGTGAATATAGAGGGAATGTGTCTCAATATTATAAACGCCATTTATGACAAACCCACAGCCAACATAATATTCAACAGTGAAAAGCTGAAAGCCTTCTCAATAAATTCAGGCATAAGACAAGGATGCCCACTATCACCACTTCTATTCAACATGTATTGGAAGGTTTAGTCACAGCCCTCAGACAAGAAAAAGAAATAAAAGTTATCCAGATTGGAAGGGAAGAGGTAAAATTATCATCATATGCAGATGACATGATTATATGTAGAAATCCCTAAAGACTCTACACAAAAACTATTGGAACTGATAAACAAATTTGGCAAGGGAGCAGAATTCAAGTTTGACACACAAAAATCTGTCACATTTCTTTAAACCGTCAATGAAATATCAGAAAAAGAAAGTTAAAAAAACCCATTTAATATTGTGTCAGAAGACAGTTTAGAGATACCACAGGTGTTAGAAATTAGGGGTAAAATCCAAGACAGAAGGGAGCCACAGAGGAGAATCCTCATTCTGCATACATGAAACTGTGTGTTCATATCACATTGTTGTATTTCCTTGTGTGTCTTTAGAGCTATACCATAATTTTCTGCCTAAAATAGACTCTCTCACCATTTCACATTCTCTGCCTGGTAGAGAACTTAAAGGCTCAAAGTTTTTTTTTTTTTCTTAATGGATTTTATTTCAATTATAGGTGTACATAAATCATCACAAGTCAGTTTTTCAGATTTTGTATCCCAAACCCACAGTGCATCCCCCCACCCCCCAGATTGTCTTATTTGAAAAACCAAGGTTTTCCAAAGTCTGTGAATCATTATCTGTTCTGCAAATATCGAAGTTTATTTATTTTAAGCAACTCTATTAAAGTGAATTCATGTACAATAAAATGCACCCGCTGTAAATGTATATTGTGCAATTAAATTTATTAAACTTTTAATAAATGTATGATATGCTCTTGGAGGGAGTACAAATGATATAACCTCTTTAGAAAGTAATTTGGCTTGTGTTAAGTGAACATTTAAAATTTAAAAATCTCTGACCCAGTAACCTACTCTAGGAACTTCTTATCTAAAAGTAACAACATAAATACATACTGGGTTGTCTTGATGATTAAATGGGTTAATATATATATATTTGCTGTTATCATCATCATCATCCCAAGATTTTTGTAGAATATCTTTAAAAGTCCTTAAAAACCTTTGTATGTTAACAGTGAATACCTCAGGGAGACGGGATTGGTATGGAGGAGAGAGAAGATAATTTACTTGTTTATTTTAAATACCTGTATCTTTTGGCTTCTTAATTCATTCAACACTTGTTGAATGAATACACTCAGAATACACTGCACACTTTTAAGTACTAAGCATACAACAGTGAATGCAAGAAAAAAATCCTCTTCAACCATGGCTTACATTCTGTTGTGTGGGTAAAAGGCAGTAAACAAGGTAGGCGTGTGAGAGAGTGTAGGTATACAGACATACATACACTGTTGGCGATAAGTGCTAAGGAGAAAGATGAAGCATGGAAAGGAATGCGTGATTCTTAATTTCACAGAGGGGGATCAGAGAAGGCGTGTGAAGGTAATATTTGTGTAAAAACCTACAGGAGGTAAAAAGCCTTGAGGATTTCATTTATAGAAGAATTTAGTTGAAAGAAACAGCAAATGACAATTAGTTAAAGTTAGTGAAGTAAAAGCATAATTGTCATTCTCAGAGAGCAACAAAAGATGTTACTGAGGCTAAGAAAGTTACTGGAGGAAAGAAAAGAGGGAGTGAAGCCGTTGAACTAATAGATCTATTTTTTAAAGAAAGATTTATAGTCTTTTAAAAGGCTGTAGTTTTTACTCTGAAGGAGATGGAAAGTCATTTGAGTGTTATAAAGTTCTGACTCCCTCCCCCCATTCTAACTCTGCTAGGTTGAAACAGATTGTAAAATTATTACTTCAGTAATTTAAATACTCCAATAAAGAAAAAAAAACTGAAAATGTACATAGATTCTAATATCACTTCCCACCACAAGAACGTACAGTGCTTCTATGTTATCTCATGTTACCATAAGTCTCATTGCTTACGTTTTCTGTTTTTGGTTTTGCTTTTTTTTCTTTTTGGCCACATCCAAGGTATGTGGAAGTTCCCAGGCCAGGGATCAAGCCCGCGTCACAGCAGCAACCTGAACTGCTGCAGTGGTAATGCTGGATCCTTCACCTACTGTGCCACCAGAGAACTCCCCATTGCTTATATTTTAAAGCTCTTCGTAATCTTGCCACATTCTATCTGTTTAATCCCATTTCTTCCCATTCTTCCAGACCTAAGTAATTCTTCCAGTCCTATTTTTTTCTAAGCCTAGTGCCAGTTTTAGCATAGTTCCATTTCTTAAAATTTGTTCTGATAAAAATAACTGAGAGATTTTACATAATGGACAGTGAATACATAAAAGTTTCCTTCTAAAAATAAGTATGTTGGAAATGTTCATGTAAATGTTGAAGTTCTTAAACATGTAAATAATTGATTCACTTTCATCGTATTAGTCAAGAACCCTAGTTGCAGAAAACAATTTCTTTTATCTAGTGATCAGACGGTACTGACTAGCCAGCAGAATCTTGGGGAGGGTCATGAAGTCAGATATTTTTGTTT
Organism: Catagonus wagneri; assembly: GCA_004024745.2. Lineage (NCBI taxonomy): Eukaryota > Metazoa > Chordata > Mammalia > Artiodactyla > Tayassuidae > Catagonus > Catagonus wagneri. Next base: position 7,571,046 of record PVHT020000034.1, on the reverse strand, counting down.
TAAAGCTTGGAAACATGCAGCCAGGAGATAAGCTCAAGGATACTCTGGGGCTTTAATGGTATCGATCCAGCACCAACTCCATGCCCTCTGTTGCTCACGTTTTCTGTGAAACTAGGGACCAGTCACTAGAACTTCTGTCACAGCTCCCGCGTAAGAATAGACACTGCTTTAAAGACCACTGCTTCAGATCATTTACTTTTTCCTTCCAAGTAATTGCATATTTATGTACACTCAGCAGTGCTTAGGCCATGTCTCTAACTGGAGTGGAGTCTGGGAAAACTTGTTTAGCTTTGCAATGTATGAAGGTATACTTGAAAGGAGATTTAAGTGAGTGTTGAGAGTCTGCCACATTCATAATAAAATAAATGAAAATAAAAATGACAGTGGAGGAGTTCCCATCGTGGCTCAGCAGAAACGAATCTGACTAGTATCTATGAGGACGCAGGTTTGATACCTGACTTTGCTCAGTGGGTTAAGGATCCAGCGTTGCCGTGAGCTGTCATGTAGGCTGCAGATGTGGCTCGGATCTGGCGTTGCTGTGGCTGTGGTGTAGACTGGCAGCTGCAGCTCTGATTCTGCCCCTAGCCTGGGAACGTCTATATGCCACAGCTGCGGCTCTAAAAAGTGAAAACAAACAAACAAACAAATAAAGTTTAGAGAACAAATGACAGTGGAGCATCCTTTTTCAACTACAGACTAATAGCAATCAAAAGTTTCACAGAGAAACAGGTGCTTATAAATTCTGGTAGAAAAATAAATTTGCGAAACGTGGAGAACAAATTGGCACTATCAAAATTAAAAATGCATAAATCCACTGATTCAGTAATCTCTTGGAGTTTGTCTTACAGAGTCACATAGTTTGGAAACAAATGCCTATCAATAGGAGACTGATTAAATAAATTACAGTATTATCTATACAAAGGGAAATTCTGAAGCCACTAAAGAAAAGGAGGTGATAGACCTTTGTGGTATAATAATTGAAAGAAGCAAGTTTAGGATAGAGTGTATTGTATTCTGTGTTTGAGAGACACAGAGTCAGAGGGACAGAGGTGAAGATTGTATGTACATATGCTGGAATAGAATTTCTATTTCTGAGCAGTTAAAAAGGAGGACTTGATGTGACCTGCTAGGAACCATGTAAACCATGGAACCTATTTAGCACAAAATATTTACTACATTTTTAATGAACTGATCACTGTTTGCATTGTAGAAGGAACCATGTGGTCAAGGGATAGGACTGGAAAAGAGACATGTTTTACTTGGATACTTTTTGGATTTTGTATCATTTTCCTGCATTGCATACTAATTTGTTTTAAATTAGCTGTTGCTGAAAACTGGAAAGTATGTCACTAATCACTTCTGGAAGTGAAATGAGAATGCTTTCTATTTAGGAACAGTTTATGTTTATAAGTCATTTTACCATTTTAATGTTTTATGCATAAAAGATACACAAAATGTGTGTAACAAATGCATCGCATTATTTTATCCAGAATACCTGACTGCAGTGAAAGGATGGAACCTTAACTGTCCAATGAATTTGAAATTAATTTGAGAAAAGATAGGCTCGGAGCATGTTTACTAATACTTTTCCTGGTAGTATGTTATGACCTAATCCCCATTTTGAGTCTCTATAAGTCAGTAGTTTCCAAAATTAGGTATTCAGATCTATCTGTTGGTATACACTAAGATAAATATTAGAAATTTTACTATGTATGTCTTGGTAGTAGTGCATAGTTTTTGAACCACTGATATTTAGACAGTTTACTGTTTTGGGTACAGAACAGAGCAGCAGCTGGAACCAAGGAGTGAAGTATTTGTAACTCCAAAATAAACTTGAAAAGTGAACATAAACTTTTCTTTTAATGAATGGTTGAATCTCGATGGAAAATGTTAGATGTTAACATACTTATAGTAATTCAAGGGCATTTATCCCAATTTAGTTTCATCTCTTTCTTTTGTTTAATATTTGTGCTAAGCTTGTATAACATGGATAAAAATTTCGCAGTCTAGTGTTTTCTTTCAGATTTTTTTTTTTGCCAGCTGAAAATACAGATAATATCAATACCAAAACCATGTCCCTTCTCTTTCAGTTTATTTTATTTTTATTTTTTAGAGGAAATAGTATTTTATTTTATTTTATTTCGGGTAGGGCACACCCATGGCCTATGGAAATTCTCAGGCTAGGGGTTGAATCAAAGCTGCAACTGCTGACCTCCGCCATAGCTCACAGCAGCACCAGATTCTTAACCCACTGAGCAGGGCCAGGGATCAAACCTGCATCCTCATGGATACTAGTTGGATTCATTTCTGCTGAGCCATCTAGGGAACTCTCCTTTCAGTTAATTTTAATTTCAAGCCATTACACGTTGGGTAGGTTTTTCCTTGGTGTCCATCCACCGTACAACTGTTTTCTCTGACTACTGTATGCTCGTGGTACCCAAAGAGATCCACTTTTTCCCCTTGTTCTTTCATGTGTCCGGTATATTGCGCTATGCATCCTATGAGAAATCAGAAAGTGTTATTAACAATAATAATTTCATAATTTATGAATGTTCATGTTTTATCTCAGATATTCAAGATTAAAGCAGTCCAATTGGCTGAGAAGCTTCTTCCTGCCTTTAACACACCTACAGGGATTCCCTGGGCAATGGTGAATCTGAAAAGGTAAATTTTATGTTGATATGGTTATTCCTGTAGTAAATGAATTAGATTAACTGATTTTTGACCTTTTGAAAAAGTATTAGAAATTTCTAATGATTAGCCCCACCATACTTTTTAAGACAAACTGTTTTCCTTGGCATATATATACAGAAGTATATTTCTTTAAAATAGTGTCTGATTTTTAAAATATGTTCTTTACTTTGAAACAGTTCACTTGCCTTAGCAGTATCCCAGTTTCTACTGCTTGTTTCTCTCTCCCTCACCTGTATTTTTACAAAATAGCTGTTTTTTTAAGATGTGCTTATTCATTTCGATTTAGTGCCCTAATGGACTCAAAGTGCTTTCCCTCTCTTCTCTTTTGTACACAACCTGTTGATCTTTTTCTAAGTCAAAATGGAACATGGTATACCTTAAAATCAGGGCTTCCTATTTCTGAATGTCTTACTAATGATAAGGGAAGACATAATTTCATGACCTTGACTAAGGGTCCCTTTTATGGTATTTACACTACTGAAGTTCAACGTGAGACCTGGTTTTATGATAACTGTATTTGGAACAACTAATCTATTTGAGTTATTTCTTTGTAATGGAAAGCTTTTTAAAGTTTAGATTTACATTGCGAGGTCAGTATTTAATATTGAACATATAACTTTACTGTTCTTTCATTCCATATACTGTATATAATGTAAACTACCTCTTTGTGAGGAAAAAGCTAGGTAGAGTTCCAGACCAACCTCCACAGAAGGCCAAATGATGTGTACATACTTGATTCTTTCCCTAACTTTGTGATGTTCATCTGATTTCTGATGTTTCCTTCAGTACCACTGTCAGAGTCATATAACTTTATAATAAGAAGAATTTTAATTTAATTGACTTATACTTTGTCTCTGATAAAGATTACAAAATATTATTATTATTACTTTTTGTCTGCATAGAAAAGAACTGAAAAATTGCAAAACTTCAAAGTGAGATTGAGATGAAAGTGCAAACGTTTTTAAGAACTAGGTCTTGAACATAAGGTTAATTTTCATATTGTATCTTTGTATATATTCACACAAATACATATTCTAGTTGAATTTATGGACCACAAATACAATTATTTACCTTTTTTTAAGGTTTTTGATTTTGGGTTGATTTTGTACGTCTTTCACACATAGGCTTTCTTCTACTCTTGCTGTTTGAAAGCCAACTCATGTTAACAATCTAACAGTGTTTATCTCCTATAATATGACACAGCATACAGAAACGTAAGCATACATACTGGAGAATTTATGCTTTTCTGCTTCATATTTTTCTCACTCAACAAAATCTCATGGAACTACTCTTCCAGGTTATCCCAAAAGCTTTAAATCAGTCTTTGCGATGACTACAGTTAGTTTATAAAAGAACCTTGTAGATTATAGAATTCTCTTTTTTCTGTTCTGCTACTTGTCTGTTGTCTTTATAACAATTTTTTCATTTCTATGTTTTAAAATTTTTTTATATTCAAGTATGTCTTTATTAACTTTGAGGTTTTCAATCTTGGTTAAAGGATTGTCTTCACCTGTATTTTATAGTGTTCTGGATATCCATAAATGTTTTTATAATACTGTTTTTTAAAAAAATTTCATCAAGTATGATGTTAACTGCAGGTTTTTTTTTTTATCAGTTGCCTTTCTTAGATTGCAGAAGTTTTTTCCCCTAGATAAACTATTAAAATAACTTAGAGTAAAATTATTCCAAAACTTTTATAAGATGCTATTCTTACTGGGCTCTTTATGAGGGGTTTTCACAATCTTAAATATCTTTAATTATCCTAACAACTAGGATAGTTGAACTAGGTATCATAAATTCTCACATTATGGATAAGGAAACTGAGCCTCAGAGAAGGCAAATATCATGCTCAGGTTCCTAGGGTTAATTAATGGCAAGACCAGGAGCCTATGTGCTAACCAGTAGTTAAATTTATTATCTTTATCTTCTACATCTCTTTCAGCGCCTCTGCCAAATCATGTATTACTCTATTGTGCATACACTTTACTAGTAATTCTGAGATATGGTTCTTGTCTCTAAAAGCTCATATTTGATTCCATATTGTCATTTGATTTACCTAATTTAATACTTATCTAGGTGATACAGAGTTTAAAAAATGAACTAGTGCTAAAAGATCTAAAACCAAAAGCATCAATCTTTCTATAGGAGAAAGATTTATATTTTTAAATCCTAAAAGTAGAAGAGAATGGTTTAGAGTTCTAGTAGGAATAACCCTTGAACTCTGCTACCTGAATAATTAATCCAGACTTTCAGTTCCAACCATGGAATAGTTTATACCAAGTTAACTGTCCCACCAAAAATATTCGTAAAAGCTTGACAAAACGGTTTGAAGGGATTGAAGAGCAACTAACTCAGGAGGAATTTAAGGGACTCTGGTCCTAAGAAATAGTCATCTCCAGAGGAACACTGACTTTTCCCTTGAGGGCATAGTCTAAATTATGGTGCAGGGCCCTTGAGGCCAAGCCTAAAGTAGTGGTCATTTGGGGCAAAGGAAACTGTGGTCAAATCTTGGAGCTGCCAAAAGGGCTGAGACACGAGTGACAAATCTCAAGACAAGAAGGAATTGCAGGGGAAAAGCCCCCAAACTTACATACAAATTTCCCTCAAGTTGTTGACTGATTCTGTAACTGCGTATGCATAGGGCAAGCCTCAAAGAAATAGCACTTGGAGGCTAAGGGGCAAAGAAGAAAATCTAACAACTACATGGTACTAGGGAGACAGAAGTTAGTGTTTAAGCTGCCAAGGTCCTGTGAGGCCATGTGTAAAATAAAAAGGGAAAAACCTTATTTAAAATTTAGTATTTTGAAGTGTTTAAATGCATTATGAATAAGACTTTTATTTGGGACTTTTGGCCAGAAGTCTTTTACAGGGAAAAGTGATTTCATGTTTATACTGTGTTCCATTTGCCATCCTGACGCCTGGGTAATCTTTCTAAATGGTATGATTTATTCCTTAAGTATTATATTACATTCTTTAAAATTCTCCCTGACTTTCCATCATACTTAGAATAAAAATTAAAAATTTTTACTGTAACCTACAGAATTTCTGCACAATCTGGATTATACCTAGCTCTCATCCTGCAACATTCACTTCCCCTTCCTGAGCTCTAGCCACACCAGCCACCTTCTTTTTCCTCAGGGCCAGTGAATTTGCTGAATTCTCTTCTTCTAGATCTGTTTTTCAGTGGTTCCTTCTCATTATTCAGGTCTCAAATTAAATTGTCATTTCAGAAACTTTTTCTTTGAAGATTATGCATAAAGTCTTCTAACTTATATTCTGTAACTAGTACTCAGTATTCTATTACTCTGTTTAAATTTCTTCATAACAGTCATCACTATTTAAAATGGTCTTATTTATTATGGGAGCAGGAATGTATAAGTGTCAGGTTCACTACTGTTATCTCCCAGATCATAGTAGGCACTTAATATTTGTGAAATGAATGACTGTCCCACGTAGTTACTGTATCCATATTTCTTCCTTGATTCTCATGTCTAGCTTCAAAAAAATCTGTTAGTGGTTATTGCCTCCCATATTTCCAAAAACAATATAAAAGTAGCACAAAAAAATAAAGAACTTTAAGCAAGGTAGTGATACATCCTAATACCTATTTTAATGTTTTCTCAACACAGATAAATAAAACATAGCATACTGAATTGCCAGTATACAAGTAGATATAAAGGAGAAAACTTAACAACTACAGAGGTTACTGTTTAAAGGTGCCAAGGTGGAGAGCCCTTAGTAGACAACCCAGGCTTTTAGCTAAGATCCTAGAGGGCCACTCATTAGAAGCAGAGGTTAAACTGAAATAGACTACCCTTAACAAAGCCCAAAACCAAGGAAATCTGCCTGTACTCAATTTGTGTCTTAGAAGAAACAACCTTCTGAGAAAGAACATCCTTCTGAGAAAGAGTCTATATTTTTTCATTTATATAGTCTATCTTTCAATATAAATGTATAAGGCAAGCTAAAAATAAAAAGGACGATATCCTAGAAATATAGCTGCACAAATGAAATTAACACAAGATTATTCACTATAAAAGCTTTCGTAATAGCAAAATATTAGAAATTTACCAAAGGAGTTCTAATAGAGGAATGATTAAATGAATTATGTTTATTCATATAATGTAATAGATTTCATACAGTCACTATCAGTATTGGGAGCAGGACAGTTCTTTATTATGATACTGTCTTGTTACATCTTTGGTCCCAGAACAATAAATGAAGGTTGCACTTCAAGGTTTGAAACAATGTATAATGCTGTCACGCATTTTCATATGTCTTTGGAATGAGACATTCCAGTGGAAAATCATTAATGTCATGGAATTCTGTGCATCTATAAAATAAGACAGCACGAAATGAGAAAGTTGTTTATGAACTGTTATGGAAAGCCTCCTGAGGTACACCTTAATATTAAAATCCAAGGTACAGAGCAATAGGTATACGTCACTATGTTTTGTTTAAGGGGGAAAATAAGAATATATATTTGGATTGCTTATACATGCATAAAATTTTCTGTACTAATACATAGAAGCTAATGAATTCTATTTGATGCATGGTAGGGGAAGAGAGATGAGAATGAAGTGAAAGATATTTCATATATACTTTTCTACATTGTTTTGATTTTTAGAACATGTGGATAGTCTATTCAAAATAATTTTAAAATAATATAATTTTAGATATAAGTAAGCTGTTGTGTTTGAGATAATCTCTAAGAGATTTATTTAAAATTTATGTATTCATTAAGAAATGTTTCTTTTTTTTCCCCAATCCTGTCTCCATTTTACCATTTCTTTCATTCAGTGGAGTAGGACGAAACTGGGGCTGGGCATCTGCAGGTAGCAGCATTCTTGCTGAATTTGGTACACTACATATGGAGTTTGTCCACCTCAGCTACTTGACAGGAGACCCGGTTTACTACAAAAAGGTTAGTTTTCTTGACTTATTTTCTTTGTTATAAAAGAATCCTTTAGGATTTACCCCAAAGATTTGATTAATGCTTAGAAAATGTTTGCCTTTTTAAAAATTATGTAAAGAACTGTCCCTTCTATTGAGAACATGTTTAAAATATTTACTTTTATTTAAGAAGATATAACTACTAGTAGGTTTTTAAAAAATACTCCATTAGTATCTCTGTTTAGCATTGTACTGAAGTTCCTAGTCAGCATGGCAAGACAGGATAAACAGAATGAACCAAAAAGTAAATAATTAAAAAGGAAAAAAGAAAAGAGTAATTACTCACAGATTGGATGATTACCTAAGACAATCTAAATTATTAGAAATAAGAGATTAAGCTATTTTTTGAATAAAAGATCAATATAGATATTAAAAATCAGTAGTAGTATTTCTCTGTACCAGGTACAGGAGGCAAGAAAGTATCATTTATAAAAACATACTTTATGTGGTAGGCACAAAAGTATACATTTCCCACAAATAAATCTAACAAAAGCTAAAGAAAGTTCAAAACTATTAAACAACATTGAAGAAAATCTTAATAAATGGAGAGATGTATTATGTTCATGTATAGGTAAACAATATCATAAAAATTTCAGTCATCTCCAAATTGATCCATGGCATCAATTCAGTGCCAATCAATTCCCCAGTGCCTTTTTTTTTAAATGAAACTTGACCATGCATCTCTCGAATTTAAATAGAGAAGGGAAACCTTCAATATACTTCTGGAGAAAAATATGTTGGGTGGTTTTGCATTTCCCAGTTTTCAACAGTATGATATTCATACATGGAAGTAAGACTGAAGAACAGAATAAACAGCCTTTAAACAGACCCATATATATGTGGAAACATTTTGAAAAGAGTTGCATTGTAGGTTATAACAATTCCAGGATATTAAAGGCTTAAATTTAAAAGACAGAATCTAGTAAAGTTGAAAATACATATACCCTATAGCCCAGCAGTTCCACTCTTTGGTGTGTACATTTACATCATATACATAAAAACATTGTATTGGCAGCCTAAATAAGATTTAATATAACTGTGAAAATAAATTAGTTATGGTCACATTCACCAATCAAAAGAGCATAACATAACTTTTATAAATTCAATATATGTTTATTTAGAATTTCAGAAGTGATTTTAATAGCGTCAAGGGTAACGATGAACATAAAATTCAGGGCTGTGACCATATCTAGGACAAAGGCGATGGTTTGTGAATGAGTAGTGGTAAACAGAGCAGCAAAGGTTATATAGTCTTGTATTTCTTAAATTGGGATATGAGTAGAATCTCTATATATTTCTTTCTGTGTATGAAATCTTTCATCAGTTGAGAAGAATTTTCAGGTAGAGATAGCAAAATGGAACCAGATCACAGAATTTTCCCTTTCCTGATTAAATGAACAATAACAAAAATAATAAAGACCAGCAAAATCATCAACAGCATCAATGAAAGAGGAAAGGCTGCAACCTCATGTTATAAATATGTGATAGCCAAAAGGAAAAAGAAGCAAAAGATTTGTTGTGATACCTAAGTCTTTTTCCTACCCTGTCCTGAATCCTCTGACAGAGAAAGCAAGTCAACAAATTCCTGATAGTCCCTGTTAATCTTGCAAGGGAGACCATTGCCTAATGTGTCCAGCATCCAGCTGCTCACAGCTCCATGGGGGTTCTCACCTTCCATCCTCCTTGAGCGCATAGGCTTCAAGAAATGAGCTAGCACACTAGTACTCCACATTTCACAGTGGATCCAGGAGGAGAAGGATACCCTTGCACACAAACGGTAGGAAGGAAATTGGAGGGCAATTCAGCTATACTGTATCAGACCAAAGTTTAGGTCAGAGCTGATGCAGTTAAATACGAGCAAGACGAAAAGAGAAAGCACGACAGTTATACAGACTATTGCAAGAAACAAAAGCAGCATGATAAATAGCATGTAAAAGACTGAAAAACTAGTTTGAAGTTTTAAAAGTCACTATGAGTAATCCATACCTTAATAGAGATTAAATTCAGTAAAATTAGAACTCAAAACCAAAATAAAACAATAAAATGATACAAGAAGGTTGCAGAGCTAAAGAAATTGAGAACTTACATAATGTATTTCTATAGGTTAAATGAAAAACAACAAATTACTTTTATGTATTTGAAAACAAATAGTGACATGAAATAAAGGCAAGAGATAATCATAGTGAAAATGGAGGAAAACATAGATTAAAAAGGTGATAAATGTGTGAAACAGAGATAAGTTAACATGTGGTATTTCTTAAGTGGAGGACCTAACACATAGAAATCACCTAAAAGCAATAAAAAGGAGAAACAGAACTGTGAATTCCATTTTTAACAAAATTAAGAGCTATTTGATACTTCACATAACAAAATAGGAAGAGAGATTTGTATAAACAATTAAGGTCAGAGAGAGATTTGGGTGACTGAGGAGAGAATGTTTGTGGCTGCAGGTTTCAAAAGTAAAAAGCTAATAGAGCAGTTCTCTAAAGTAAATAATACATCTTGAGGTGCAAAACCAAATCCTCATTAGCAACAGTGAGAACAGGATCACAAGCTGCTGGTGGATGCATTTTTGAACCCCACTAAATATGATGTGTTGAGAAGCTAGAAAAACAGAATTCAGTTAGGAATCTCACCAGCAAGCTCTGTTTGTGCCTGCATACTTTGGTGAGAGAAGAGAATGATTGACAGATTGTCTGTTATAAGCAGGATGGGATTGCTAGTTTCAGTTGCCTGAAGAAAAAGCAAAGCCTTAAAAAAAGCACAGTCACATCTGGACTCTCCTTAGCCTTTTTTGTCAAAATTCTTGTGAATTGCTGGTTCAAGAAAAGTAGTAACGAGTAAGTCATCAAAAAAGAACATGGATAGAATTTATACGAAAATATTAGCAGATTAAAACAGCAGTTGAAGACCTGGACCAAACATCACCATGAGAAAGAAGATAATGAAGATTCTTGTGAAATAAGAATATGAAGAGAGAAAGTGTTCAGACATAAGATATGCTATCAGGAGTCAAGTGTATGAAAAAAATTAAGTTGTCAAAATGAAGGGCAAAATGAAAGTAATACAAAGAAAACATTCAAAATATAGTACGAAACGTAGAAAACAAAATTGAGTCAAGCTAGTAAACATATGGAAATTAAACGATAGGTAAGATTTAGAAAGGAAGTGATAGATGTGAAAGAGAAGCAGAGAGGATTCAGGATGCATTATTTTCGGAAGACAAAAGTCCTTTGTATTAAAAGGATTAGTGCTTTAATACATCACTATTTTCTGGACTTGAACATAGCATTAGTCCTTTTAACACAAAGTTTCTAATCATCTCTCATTTGGCTTGATTCGAATGTCTTGTAGTTTTAGGAATGGGCTCAGGGATGCTGTATTACCTGTGTCTTTCATTTTTGAGACCAACTCTGTGTACAGCAATCTCAATCTGAATAATTACATGAAACATGTTTAATCAATTCAGAATGATGTTGTCATGAAAGATGAAAAAATTAGCATTCTTTTGTCTTTTGAAAATAAAAATAATACACAAAGTGAGGGATGGGAGATAGTGTAGTTTTTGAGTGAGGGGAAAAAACAAAGCCTCGATCAATGTAAAACCTTAATGATTTTTTTTCATAAACTGCATTCTTTATTTTGCTTAGGTTATGCACATTCGGAAACTACTTCAGAGAATGGATCGTCCAAATGGTCTTTATCCAAATTATTTGAACCCAAGAACAGGTCGCTGGGGACAGTGTAAGTGTTTCTATTACAACTGATGCTTTGTTAAAAGATTGAAAACTTTTGCTTGATGTCATGATAAGTGCATTACATGCAGTGTGAGAAATCTCAGTATATAATCCTGTGATCTACTTGTAATATTACTTTTGGCAAGTTTCTGATCTCTTGTAGCTTCAGTTTTTCTGCTTGTAAAGTGGAAAGAGTAATAACCCACCTCACAAGAGTATTTTATTTCATGTATATATAAGTACTTTCTAAAATATGGTGTGGCATTTGTGAAGGATTGTACTTTTTTTTTTTTTTTTGTCTTTTTGCCTTTTCTAGGGCCACACTCGTGGCATATAGAGGTTCCCAGGCTAGGGTTCTAATCGGAGCTGTAGCCACTGGCCTACGCCACAGCCACGGCAACGCCAGATCCGAGCCACGTCTGCAACCTACACCACAGCTCATGGCAACGCCGGATTGTTGACCCACTGAGCAAGGCCAGGGATCAAACCCACAACCTCATGGTTCCTAGTCAGATTTGTTAACCACTGAACCACGATGGGAACTCCTTTTTTTTTTTTTTTAAGGATTGTACTTTTAAGCCCTTATTGGTAAACTATATCATCGTGTAAGTGATAGCGTTGCTTGAAATAAGTATTTAGTAAAGGAATATGAAGAACAATTGAATACATTAAATGTTAATAGGGTGATTTCTCTTGGGCAAGCCTTGTCTAGTCATTCATTTTAAAGAAGGTATCAGGTCTGTTGTTTACCAGGTTTTTGGATGAGACTGAAGATAGGGAAAGAATATATAGAACTTGGTCCGAATTCAGGCAGATCCCAGGCTAGCAGGAAAGGTAGGCAGACACACTTAGAAGTAGTTGAAATATAATGTGATAGATGTTGTCATAGACCACTTGTTATGTGAGACTGTGTAGAAGTGATTTTTCTTTGGTTCAGGAGACCGTGTTTGTCTGGGGAGGGGGTGATTTTCTTATTAGAATTTTAGAATTGGTCTTTGAAGGAATTGATTTTTAAAAAAAAAAACAATAAATAGTAAATTTTAGTTCTGTAAAAAATAAATAAAACATAAGTAGACAGTATATACATTCATATTTAGTCCTAGAAGTGGTATTACTGAAGATAAATGATAGATACACGGAGACAGTATAATGTGACAGTATACTCTTTGTGTACCTACTGGGTGCTACTTCACTATAATTTACAAAGACTGTGATCCTTAATACCGTATTTGTATCTTCTCCATAGACTGATCACAAGAGACCTTTGTCCCTCTGTCTTCCCACTTCACCATGTTTCTAATCAAATCAATGCAGCTTTTAAATAGAAGACACTGTTCTTTTATCTATTAAATTGATAAAGGAAACGAACACTTCCCTGTATCCAGTGCCTCAAAAAGTATGAAACTTTGTATGATCCGTGAACCAGAGATTCATTTCTAGGCATTTATCCCGAAGACATTTTCATAAGTTTGTTTATTTTTAGTCAATGCCTGCAGCTTGCGGAATTTCTCAGGGCAAGGACTGAACCCATGCCACAGTAGCTGCCCAAGCCACTGCAGCTGGATCCTTAACCCTCTGCACCACAAGGGAATTCCTTTTGAGGCTCTTTACAATAACTTTGGGGTTATTTATAATAGGGATAATTTGGACATGTTATAAAGCACTCTTGTCCAGTAGAACTTTCTGTGATGATGAAAATGTTCCATATCTGTCCTAATAAAGTAATCCTTAGCATGTGGTTATTGAGCACTAGAAAATGTTGCTAGTATGGTTGTGGAACTGCATTTTAAATTTTATTTAATTTAAATATCTATTTGTGATTAGAGCCTACTGTATTGAACAGTTTCTAAACATCCTATGAAAGAAATTTGGTTATAAATTATAGTCCCTTCAGATGTGGTATAACATATAGCCATTAAAAGTTATGTGATAGAATATGACATAGAGGAGTTCCCTTTGTGGCTCAGTGGTTAACGAATCCGACTAGGAACCATGAGGTTGCAGGTTTGATCCCTGGCCTCGCTCAGTGGGTTAAGGATCCGGCGTTGCCGTGAGCTGTGGTGTAGGTTGCAGACACGGCTCGGATCCCACGTTGCTGTGGCTGTGGCGAAGGCCAGCAACTACAGCTCCTGTTAGACCCCTAGCCTGGGAACCTCCATATGCCACGGGTGTGGCTCTATATAAAGGCAAAAAGACAAAAAAAAAAAAAAAAAAGAATATGACATAGATAAATATGAAATATCTAGAAAGATATTTAGAAAGAGAAAACAAACACTACAAGAATAGAAACCAAAGTATTGTGTTTTTTTCTGAGTATGTTTATTTTCTTTAGTTTATGGACATCTAAATTTGATTATGGACATCTATTATCAATCAATTTTGAAGTAAAATTAAAAACATTTTTAAATAAAAAGATATCTTTTACGCCAAAATCTTAGAATACTGAAAAAAATAAATCGCTCTTTGAGAATTGCCAGCCTTTGAAATGACTAGCAGTATTGCATTGATGGCATCTTAAGTATTAAAATGACCTCAATTTCTCTTCTTCAAATGGTGTTGTGAAGACTGGATAACCACATGAAAAGGAATGAACTTGGTCCCTTACTTTATACCAGATACAAAAATTAACTCAAAAATGCATCAAAGACCCTAAACTTAAGAACCAAAACTATAAAACTCTCCAAGAAGAAAAGAGGGGCAAATCTTCATGGGTTTGGTAATGATTTCTTCAACAGCACGGGCAACAGTAGGAAAAAAAAAAAAGGTAAATTGGATTTCATTAAAATTAGAAACTTTTGTGCATCAAAGGATACTGTCATGAGATTGAAAGACAACCCACAGAGTGAGAGTTTATTTGCAAATAAGTAAGCATTAATATTTGCAAATCATCTATCTGGCTTAATATCCAGAATATATAAAGAACTTCTAAAACTCAACAACAGAAAAATAATCAATTAAAAAATGGATAAAGGATTTGAGTAACATTTTGCCAAAGAAGGTATTCAAATGGAAAATAAATACATGAAAAAGATACTTAGCATCATTAGTCATTAGAGAAATGCAAATCAAAAGCATAATGAAATGTTACTTCATACCTACTAGGATGACTATAATCTAAAAGACAGATAATAAGTGTTGGTGAGGATGTAGAGAAATCGGAACCTCTCACACTACTGGTAGAAGTGTAAAATGGTGTAGCCACTGTGAGAAACGGTTTGGTGGTTTCACAAAAATTAAACATAGGATGCTGTATGATCCAGCAATTCAACTCCTAGGTATGTGCCCAAAAGGTTTGAAAGCAAGAATTCAAACAGATCATTCTCTGCCAGGGTTCACAACATTAATCACAACATCCCAAAGTAGAAACAACCACAGTGTCCAACAGATACCAAAAAATGTGGTATAGCCATACAGTGGAATACTATTTAGCTATAAAAAGGAATGAAGTTTTTAACCTCCTGCAACATGGATGGACTTTGAAAATATTATGCTAAAATGAAAAAAGCCAGTTGCAAAAGAACAAGTATTATGTGATTCCAGTTATGTCAAATGTGTAGAGTAGTCAAATTTTAGAGATAGAAAGTATATTAGAGGTTATCAGGGGCTTGGGTAAGAGGAGACTGGAGAGTTATTGGTTAATAGGTACAGTGTTTCTACTTAGGGTGATAGAAGGGTTTTGAAAATAATGGTGATGTTTGTACAACATTGTGAATATAACTACTGACACAGAATAGTACACTTAAAAATGGTAAAAATGGCAACTTAATGTCATATATATTTTTTTACCACAATAAAAAATTGCTGCTATGTATTTATTTATGAAGCTGTAAAAAACAATTCTTCATTCATACTTGTTTTTTCCCGCAAAATAAATTCAAGTTACTTCTTTATAGAGTATATTCACTCTCATCAGTTACTAATTTTGAGAATGTTATAAAAGAGCTATTCACTGGCTGTTTTGGCAAGAGGTCTTTAAAATTCTAGGGGAACTGCCCTGCTATTCCTTTAGCAGCTGCAGTCCTTATTCAATTGTCCAATTTGTTCCTTTTAGTGTTTTTGTATATTTTATATCAGCTTCTAAAAAGTATATCAAATTCCCATGTTATCTTTGAGCAGTATACATCTGTCATAACTATAAATAGTCTGCAAAACAGTGAATTGAACTGAAATTTAACAATTCGGCTTTGGCTAACTGTATTATAATTAGAATAATGATAATGTCTGTGACATGCACACAGCCATCAAGAGAATAATTATGGTAATTACCTTTAGGAAAAGTACTTGGCAACATATATAAAAGAATATAGGCAAGACCTAGTTTTAAAGGTACATAATTGGTATCTTTTTTTCTTAATTTTTTCACTCGTTTTCTAGTACTTAGCCTATGCCATTTAATGACTTAAGTGATGAAAATATAGGAAATTTATCATTACTGATTTATTAAATTACATACTACTAATTTAAAAATTGAGGGAAAAAACAAGACTAGGAGTTAGGAGACTAACCAAGACCCACACAGCATCTGTGTTGTATTGTGAGCTGGCCGTTTTCAAGCTGACTGGGCGGGGGTGATTTTAGGTAGGTGGAGATAAAGGCTGGTGCTGCTGAATGAATGGGGGCATGGATTCATTTTCAAGACAGAGAGCACCTGCATGCCACACGTTGTGCGGGAACATAAATAGGTAAGTAAAATAAAATAAATAAAAATGTAATTATAGAAATAAATTCATACACGCTAGGTAATTAGGTTTGGTCGGATGTCACATTGCTAGGAAATCTTGACAGGTTCAGTGGAGTCAGTATGCCTGTCTCTTTTCTCAAGAGGCGTGTGTCTTGACCCAGACGCCTTCTCTGGTGAACGCTGAGCTGCTAATTTTGTTGGTTTCTTTAAATCGTTTATTATTTAGTTAGAAGACTAACTAGTTAGACTAATTAGATTAGTTAGACTAATCCAGGCTTTCCTGCTTGGTAATTTAGATAAGTTATTTAACCTCATGCCTTTGTTTCTTCATCTGTTGTAATTGTGCTTATTTTAATAAGATGGTCATGTGAGTCATATCGATGCAATAATAAATATGCTTCATAAACTATAGCACGATACAAGTATTAATTTTTATTCTAGAATTTCTTATAAGAACACTTCAAGAAATAGCTTCCTAGAAACCTGCCATTAACTTCATTATATGCCAAGACATAATATGGACCATTGGTATTTAGTAATATTTTATAATGAGTTAATCAATTTCTGAATTTCAAAAGGACCTCCGAGTAACATGGTTCACCAAATTTGACACCGAGACAGGCATGGTTCGGTGGTTCAAATAAGAAATTCAGACCACTGTGCGATAAATTCCATAGTTAACCACGGATCTCAGGCTTCTGCTATCTGTTTATTTATGAAGCATATAAATTTCCCATTGTAGATGCCCTTTGTGAGGTTAGTTGAGGGAGTTCCTTTTACTGGTTTGTTGAGTTTTTATGAAGAATGAATGTCAAAATTCGCCAGATGTTTTTCCTGCATCTGTATCATTTTTTGACACTGTTAATATGATGAATTATATTGATTAACTTTTAAAATGGTAAACCTTTCCAACATTGCTAGGGTCAGTCACATTTATTCATGATATATTAATCCTTTCAATATTTTCTCATATTTGATATTTTAAATGAGAGCTATTGCTCTGTAACTTTCCTTTTTTTTTTTTAATATGTCTGATTTTAGTATCATTGTAATTCCGGTCCCAAATGAATTGTGAAGTATTACCTACTCTTCAATTTTGCAGAATTAATACTGTTTTTTCCTTAAATATTTGGTAGAATTTACTAATATAACAATCAGGGCCTAGGATGTTCTTTTGGGAAGGTTTTTAATTACAATTTCAGTTTCTTTGATAGATAAAAGGTTGTTCAGATTATCTGTTTCTTCCTGAGTGAGTTTGGTAATTTCTGTCTTTTAGAAAAATTTGTCCATTGCATCTTTCTTTTCTTTCCTTTTCTTTTTTTTTTGTCTTTTTAGGCTGTACCTGAGACATGTGGAAGTTTCCAAGCTAGGAGTCGAATCGGAGTTGTAGCTGCTGACCTATGCCACAGCCACAGCAATGCCAGATCCCAGCCGTGTCTGTGACCTACACCACAGCTCACGGCAATGCCGGATCCTTAACCCACTGAGCAAGGCCAGAGATCGAACCCACGTCCTCATGGATACTAGTCAGGTTCGTTAAACACTGTGCCATGATCGGAACTCCCATTGCATCTCACTTTTCTATTTTACTGGTATAAAGTTATTCATAATTTTTTGCCTTTTAATATCCACAGATTCTATTTTATTGATTTTTGCCCTGACTTTTATTATTTATTTGCTTTCTTTTACCTACTTTGGTCTTCTTCTCCTAGTTTTTTAAGGTTAAGCTGAAGTCTTTGATATGAAACCTTTCTTCTTTTTTAATAAGGTTTCATGCTATTAATTTTCTCCTAAGTACTGATTTAGTGACATCCCACATTCTGATATGTTGTGCTTTCATTTTCATGTGAGTTTATAGTTATTACTAAATTTGGAAAGTTTTGCTCATTATTTCTTCTTCGAATAATTTTTTTGCCATGCTTCTCCTTCAGAAATGTCAATTACCTGTATATTAAGCCACTTAGCTCACTTGTTGCTTCTTTCTTCCTTTTTTTTTCTTTTTCCCTTTGTCTTTCTCTTTCTTTCTTTCTTTCTTTCTTTCTAATTTTTTCTTTCTCTGTGTGTTTCATCTTGGATAATTTCTATTATTGCAATGCCTTCAAGTCACTAATCTTTTCTTATGCATTGTGTAATCTGCTGGTAATCCCTCCCAGTGTATGTATATGTGTATATGTATTTGTGTGTGTGTGTATACATATGTATATATGTATATACATTTTTTTATTTCTAACACTGTAGTTTTCATTTTTAGAAGTTCAGTTTGGATCTTTTTACATATTCCTTATCTCTACTTACTTTTTTGAACATAGGTGTGACAGTTATAATAATCTTTAATATTCTTCTGCAGTAATTCTACCATATGTGTCAGATCTAGATCTGTTTTGACTGATCATTATTCCCCTCACTGAGTTGTATTGTATTTGCCAATTTTTCAATGTAGTTTTATTAGCTTTGCTTTATATATTTACTTTTTCTCTTAGCACACTTTTTAAAATATAAACTTTAAACTTGCTTTCAGAAGTTTGCTCCGTTATTTGCTTTTCCTTGGCATAGTGAATTCTGTTTGTATAGTTCAATTTGTTATCAGTTCTTTCATGATTAATTGTCCTGTTATGCGTTGAAATTATCATTTGCAAACTTATCTTGAAGCAGAACTTCATGATATGTATGTTTTTCTTTCCACTCTCACTCCTTTCTTCCTGGCAGTTTTATTAATACCTCCGCTGGCTCATCAGTTTAGGACTTGGTCTTTTTTATACTAGAATCTCAACCTTCCTAAGAATATTATGTACCTAACTCCCAAAGTATATAGCACTTTATTCCAGTCTCAGTTGTACTGCTCTTTCTGCTTCCTTCTGCTAGTCTAGGAAAGTAGTACCGTACCCAAAGTCCCCACCACAGGTGAGAGCTTTGAACTCCATTACCTTGGAGGAAGTAAACTTCTAGTTTCTTTGTATTTCTCCCCAGTACAGTTTCTATTATCTTTGAAGTATGGCTATGCCTTTTAAAGAAATATTTCATCCTTATTGTTGGTATATGTTTCAAGAAGGGTGTGGGATTTTGCATGACGTTAATTAAAAAGATCATCTTAACAAGAGTCATGATATAACTGTTACCTTTTTTTTTTTTTTTTGGCTTACCCACAGCACACAAAAGTTCCAGGGCCAGAGACTGACCATGCCATGATAGTGACCTGAGCCACAGCAGGGACAATGCTGGCCCTTTAACCCACTGAGCCACCAGGGAACTCCATAACTGTTATAATTTTTTAAAAAGTTTTCTATATAGTACACGAAATCATCTTGAATAACATAGTGGTTACAAGTTTACAAGTCCTACACCATCAGGAAATACTGGAATAAGCTGAAATTCCCTAAGCTCCTCCACGTTTTGGCTTTTATTCATAAGATACACAATGGAAGCAGATTAAGAGACAAGGGAATGAGAAGTCAGACATAAATAGCTTGACTAATTGCAGAGTTATCCATTATCAGGAAGTCAACTTGACAAAGGTTTATTCAGATTTCTGTTTCGTGGTAGAAGATTATAGATTCACCATTTTGGCCAGCCATCCTTCCTGAGACCACAGTGACATGAAAGTACAGAAATATAGAAAGCAATAAACCCATAGTAACAAAAAGATTTGAAGGTTAGTTGGAGATCATAATAAACAAGCTGTTTCAACAAATTTACAGAACACATTGTGGCTGGGAGTGAGTGACTAGAACTAAGAACGGTACAACTTAGAATGTACTTTAAGAGACTACAGAAAAGGCAACTGATGTAATTCCAGAGAGGTGTAGGTTTCATAAACAATACGTAGAAGTAATTGAACACATGAGTGAAAAGTAGAGTTAAAAGTCAGTATTTATTCAAGGTCTTTATAGGGAACATGGGTTCCACCTGAAATTTTTACTTACTGTGTCATTCCTGGCGTTTACCAATAGGCATAACTTTGAAGCTCTTTTTTGAAAAATTGAATAATTTCATTGAGGAGAGGTAAGGCTTTCCATACGAATGTTGGTACCCCAGAACAAAGCCTCCTTTCTTTCTAAAATGTGAGCAGGTCCATAGTTTCACAACACACATCCTATTCTTGACTCTAAAGCAAAACTTGCTAGTTAGTTAGCCCACCTTTCACAAATTAGCCTATACAGAAAGTGTTTAGTCAGAATTCCCACTGAGGAGAGGGTTCCCAGTGACAAATATGTCTACTCAGTGTAGGAACACTTGCTGATAAGTGGAGGAAACCCACACACTAGATACTCAAAACTTCAGTCTTAAACACTGATAAATAAATGATGGTTGATTGATACTATGGGGTATCATACAGCAATGCATATAAATGATATATAGCCATATGTAACAATATGCTTGAATCTTACAGAGTGTTAATAAGCCAAACACAAGAAAATAAATGATGCCATCTATTAAATATGGTTGAGAGAGGGTCTTACGTAGTAACTTTATAAAAAAAATCAAAGTGATTGCCCAAAAAATCAAGACACTGGTTACCTTTTGGGGAGTGGTAATTGTGATTTGAGAACTGGTACATGAAAGACTTTTGGGATACTGGCATTATTCTGAGCAGAGATTACACAAGTACTTATATGTTAAAGAGATTATATGTTCTTTATAATGAGCATAGCATTAATGTTTTAATGCTTTTCCATGTATATTAATGTCATAATAAAGTATATTTAAAGTCACAGTTGGGATCTAGAAGAGACGGGGCAGTTCTATAAACATTTTTCATCATCTCTTTTATTCAAAGAACTTTGGGATGATATATTCATAAGACAGGCATAGGATTCTATAAAAAATAATCATTTAGAAAACAAATGAGAGTTCAGAGATGAAAAATAAGATTACTGACATTAAACTTCAGTGAAGACTAACAAAATTGATTTTTTAAAAATTCCCAGAGTACAAAGGAAAAAGACTAAGAGATTAAATTTGAGAATCAATTTTAATAAAGAGTCAATCCAAGAGGTCCAATTTCCAAATAAGTTTCAGAAGTGAGAATTGAGCAAGTAGAAAAAAATAAAGAAATAATAGAAGAGAAATTTTGCAGAGCTGGAAGTTACTGATCTTTAGTTTGAAAAATGCCCTGGAGTTCATTGGTGTCCTAAAGACACTACCAGAAAACTGTTAGAGCTCATCAATGAATTTGGTAAAGTTGCAGGATACAAAATTAATACACAGGAATCTATTGCATTTCTGTATACTAACAATGAAAGTTCAGAAAGACAAATTAGGGAAGCCATTCCATTTACCATAGCATCAAAAAGAACAAAATACCTAGGAATAAACTACCTAAAGAGACAAGAGACCTGTTCTCTGAAAACTGTAATAAGACACTGGTGCAAGAAATCAAAGATGACACAAACAGATGGAAAGGTATACCATGCTCTTGGATTGGAAGAATCAATATTGTCAGAAATGCCCTTTTAACCAGGCAGTTCCAACACATAAATTTCCTCCTTTCATCAAAGCCATTTTACTGTGCTTAAAATAGCCACATCTTGAACATAGTAAATAACGCTGCCATGAACATTCTAAGTGTGTCTTTTGAATTATGGTTTTCTCTGGATAGATGCCCAGGAGTAGGATTGCTGGATCTTATGGTAGTTCTATATTTAGTTTAGAACTACTGTTCTACGTAGTAGCTTACATTCCCACCAACAGTGTAGGAGGGTTCCCTGTTCTCCATACCTTCTCCAACATTTATTGTTTGCAGACTTTTTGATAATGGCCATTCTGACTGGTGTAAAGTGATAGATACCTCCTTGTAGTTTTGATTTGAGTTTCTCTAATAATTAGTGATTCGGATGGCCAAAAAGCACTATCTTCTTGTTCATTACCAAATAATGTGTTTAGAAGGCATCTCTAATCCTTATTCTGTCCCAGAAGCCCATTATGTATGAAGGACTTTACCTCTCTACTCTACTCCATATTCTTTTAATATTTTACAAGTATGTATTTTATGATTTTTTGTAAGCATAAAATGTTTAAATCTGTTAGAATTAATTTAGCATCTAAGTGTAATCTATCCTCTAAACCTTTCATCATGTGTAACCAGTTACAGAATTCTTAAATGTAAGTATGATGAGTATTCAAGCTATTAGAAATTTAATATTGATTTTCTCATGCAGTCTGAAGCTTAGAGTACAGAATCATATTGTAACTCTTATCTTTTATTCCTCTAAGCGTCTTCTCTAATACCCAATCAGTGTTAGAGACTCAGGAAGCCTATGTAAAGCAGAGGTGTCCTTTTTCTGGGTATTTAGATGGAAAACAAAGATGATCGTTAACCTAACAAATCATAGTTGAAAATAACTTGTCATTTTATTTGAACTTGGCCAAACAAATCTATGATAGTAGAGGTGAAAAAATGGTTGTCTTTGGGGGTTTGGATATTGGCTGTGAGGGTCACATGAAGAAAAATTTGTGGGATTCTCTGTAAGTTTATCTTGGTGGTGGTTTTGTGAATGTATACATATTAAAAATTTATTGAGGTGTATACCTATAATTAAAGAAAAAAGTGAGAAATAAGGGCATTTAAGATGGCTATTTAAGGTACATGTGAATTATTAGAATACCAGTAGACATATTGTTTAAGGTGAATGATGGCCCTTTTCTCCCATTTACTTTTATAACAAAAGATGGCATAATTACATGTTCCATGTATTCCAGTAATTTTACATAAAGTAAAAATTGAAGCATCCTGTTGTTTTTTTGAACCTTTTCTATGTGTGCAATAATGTTCTTTAAACACATAAATTGTTTTAGTGTTATCAAGCTATATTATTCTGAAACTTGCCCCCTCCAATAGTATGTAATAGATACCCTCCAGTATCAGATTACAGATTCACTCGATTCTCTTTAATGCATAGTCTGTTTAAGTATGTTTATACCATAATTTTTGTAGTCACTTGCCTAGACATTTGAGGGAATCTTATTTCTTACTAATGGAAATAGTGCTGTAGTGAACTTTCTTTTCGATCTTTATTTGTTTATTTGTGCAAGTAGTATTATGAGATAATTCCAGAGCTAGAAAACATAGTTTAAATTTTGATAACTACTATCAAATTGCCCTCTAGTTACAGCACCTATGAACCATAACCTTATCAAGATTGGTTTTTATTAGGGGATTAAGTGATACAAACTGCTCTGTGTAAAATCAGCTACAAGGATATATTTTACAACACAGATAACCTTTAAAAAGTGTGAATTGTTTAATACCTGAAACTTTATATAATACCATACATTAACTATATATACCTCAGTGTTTTAAAAAATGATTGGCTATTTTCAGTCTTTTACGGTATTTGCCAATTAAAGAGAAAAATAAGATCCCGTTTTAATTTGCTGGTCTCTGATCACAAGTGGAAATGTGCTTTCTTTTGTTAATGATCACTATATGGGGAGGTTGTTAATTACTTGGGTGTGCCGCATATCAGTTTTCCATATTTGTCAGAATTCTTTGTGTGGGACCTTATTTCATTTATGTATGTTACAATCATCTTATTCCATTTTATTTCTTGTCTTACAGATTCACTTACAGTATCTTGTACCATATGACACAATAAATCTTTTATGGCTCCTTCATTTTGTGTTGTGCTTAATTAAGGAGATCATCTGCTTAGGAAGAGCAGACATCTTCTTATATTTTCTTCTGCTATACTTATAGTTTTGTGTTTTACTTTTAAATCACTGATCCATCACAAACTTATTTCTGTGGGCTTAAGGTATAAATATTAATATGTATTTTTCCCAAGACAGTTGTTCTGTGAGCCACCAAATTAGGCCATCCGTTTTCACTAACTTGGAAAACCAATGGTAACACTATATGAGTGATTGAAGGGTTGTAAGAAATGTGATCTTTTCATGCAGGGAGGATGTGATTTTTTTTTTTTTTTTTTTTTGCCTTTTGTCATTTTAGGGCCGCACTCGCGGCATGTGGAGGTTCCCAGGCTGGGGGTCTAATCGGAGCTGTAGCCACCGGCTTTCGCCACAGCCACAGCAATGCAGGATCCGAGCCGCGTCTGCAACCTACACCACAGCTCACAGCAACGCCGGATCCTTAACCCACTGAGCAAGGCCGGGGATCGAACCCGCAACCTCATGGTTCCTAGTTGGATTCGTTAACCACTGCGCCACAATGGGACCTCAGGATGTGAATTTTAAAACAAAATTCAGGAATGGAGCACAGGGTTTATAGAAAGTAAGGGAAAAAAAGAGTATAGTTGCCTTGGGAGTTACATTGTTAAATTGGACAGGATTAAAAATATAAACGAAGTAGAATAAGAATATACATAGGACAAATAAATTTGTAGTAATAGATATATAAATAGTAATTAGGGTTATCATTTCAACAGTTTATTATATTACAATGATATTACAAAGGAATTCTTGAGCTTTTTTGGTAGATTTATCTTAATTTATTGCCTATGGCACAAAAAACACCATTAACCATCCTGTTGAAAAATGAGCTCTATTTAGTTAAAATAGGATTTAAAGCATATCTCATATTCAGTCTTATAATTTACATACAGTTAAATCCATTAATATATTAAAATGTATTATTTTTAATTCTGGAGAAGTTTGGATGTATGACAGTGGTCTATGTAACTGCAGGAAAAAAAAAACTACTAAATGTGTTAAATAACCGATCCAGCTGAAAAATATTTTCTAGAAAATTGCATACATATGTAGAAGAGAGTGATTATGGTATACTCATACTGGACTAAATCTGAAGTATGTTGGAAATAGGGCTGGCAATGTAGTGTTTAAATTATTGATCTATAATATAGTCATTGTAATTGAAAACCATTATTTTTTGTCTTTTGTCTTCTCTTTCCTCCACCTCCATTCTTCTCTTTTCTCTTTTGTTGCAGATCATACATCAGTTGGTGGACTGGGAGACAGTTTTTATGAATACTTACTAAAAGCATGGTTGATGTCAGATAAAACAGACCACGAGGCCAGAAAAATGTATGATGATGCTATTGAGGTAATTATTATCAGAACATTTACCTACTCAATATACCGAATATATAATGTATCTGATAGAGATTGATGAATATCCTGTACACATTTTATTACATACATTCATTTAGAGTTTGTTAGTATTTTAATATACTAGTCATATATTTTCATTTATTGTGGCACTTTAAAGAATTTGTTGAAGAATTTAGTGTAGTGTATTTATGTATATGAAAATTTACTTCATTTACTTATAGTTATTATCTACAGAGACTGGAAAAACTTCTGACTTCGTATATTTTTCCATAAATATTTCTTTTTTTTCAAATGACCCATTAAACCTATACATTGAGAGCCTTTGGATAAATAATAAGGGCAAAATACTTTTATAGTACTGTTCACATGCCAGGCACTGTTCTGACCTCTTACATATATGAAATAATTTAATCTTCTCTACCGTTTTACACATGAGCTTAAGTAAGCTGCTAAAAGTCACATAGCTTAGTTAGTGATCATGCCTGGAACTGGACTAGCTCCAAAGCCTATGCTCTTAACCACTATTCAGTATTGTTTTATATTTATAGAACCGCATACCACAATGTTGTGAACAAATTTTATTCTTGGAAACACTTATATATGATATTTCCGAGTGAACACTATGAAATAGGAAAGTATTTTACTCAATTCTTAAATTACTTGCTTGCTTATCCATATAAACCCATATCCCTCTAATCATGTACTTACCTTAAAAGTTGTGTATTTTATATGTAGTAACACCATTCTGACTCTAGTCAGTGGTCAGTATTCAGTTATAGTTGTTGTTTTGTCTTTAAGTTAAACCAAGGATCTTGTTATCCATTTATATTCTTACTTTTAAGTAACCAATCCCTATAGTTATTTATAAAAGTGCATAGGAGTTGAACTAATATGTGCTTTGCTCATTGTTGACATTCAGTAAGTGTTTCATGATGGATTGTGTCTCACTGAGAAATTGAACTAACTTGGTATGTAATCAGGAATCTCCATTTTAGTATGTGACTTTTTTGTGAAGACCTACATTTTGAAAAGATGGAGAGTTTTATTCTGTTATTAAACTTTAAACCTAGAAAATTTTATGATCCAAGAAAAGTCATTATCTAGGAAGAATGTAATAATATTTCTAGAATCATGATGTTGAAAATAGCCACTCTTAGTCATTCCCACTAGACTCTGGGTTCCTTGAAGACAAACTAATTTATTATTGTGTAGCCAGCCCTGAAACAATAGGTATTTAGTAAGTGTTTGATAGATGAAGGTATTTAATATTTTTATTTTTGAGAAACTATGATATGTCATATACCATGTAATCATTTTTATTCAGTTTACTGCTTTCTTGTAATATTTTAAATCTAAAACTATTTATTTATTTTGCCTAATTTTTCCAAAAGGAAAAAAGAACATTGTATTTGTCATTGCTTTTTAAATCATATATACTTTGAAAAGTATGATACCTATTTTGAAAGTTAATCTCATAAAATGTTTTTCATGAATCCTCTATATAAGTTGTTTTCTAAACATTTTTTCATATTTGTTTTTTGTCCTTTCTTTTTAGCTCTTAAGTTTAAAATGAGCACCTCCTAAGTGTGTTTAACTAACTAGCTGGCTAACTTTGATTTTGCAGTGTTGATTGTCTTTGATAACTGATTGTTAGGAGACAGTATATACAAATTGTAAAATAAATGACATATGGTATGCACAGAAGAGATAGGAAAGATGCTCTATTTTAGATGCATTCTAATTTGAGATACCATTTTAAAATTCGTCTTTCTGAGCTAGTATATTTAAATTATTCTGTCCTCAATCTCACCTGCCTCTGCACTTACGGATACTATCCCTGGTATATCTTAACTTACTTTTTGAAAATTACGTAGTTATAGATTTTATATTCTGATCAAGTTTATAGTTAGTCTTTATTTAGAATAATGAAGAAAAATCATACATTTTTAAAGATTCTTTTGGAGCAAAAAAGTAATGCCAATTTTGTGAAGATTTGCTTTTTAATAAAAGAGCAATAATACTATTCTTGACTGCCAATCAGAATTTTGACATTTTTTATACGTTGAATTCTTAGACATTTATCGTATTTTTAGAGAGCAAAGGGAACGTGGAAGAAATTTCAGGGGTCTATAAGTGAATTATTGTTAAAAGTCCTATCTTTATATACCTTCTACTTTAATCCAGTAAGTCCATAGGGATTTGTTTGGCTATCTCTCTCTCTCTCTCTCTCTTTGTTTTTTTTTTGCTTTTAAGGGCCACACCTGCAGCATATGCAAGTTCCGAGGCTAGGGGTCAAATCAGAGCTTCAGCTTCTAGCCAACACCGCGGCCCACGGCAACGCTGGATCCTTAACCCACTGAGTTAGGCCAGGGATTGAACCTGCATCCTCATGGATACTAGTCAGGTTCATAACCTACTGAACCACAGTGGGAACTCCATGAATATCTTTATAACATAATGAGGTTTATGTTATGATGAACAGAAATAACAGAGACAAAAATATTGCACAAAGGAGTTTTGTGGTGCAGTGGGTTAAGGACTCAGCATTCACTGCAGTGGCTCCTGTTGCTGCTGTGCAGATTTGATCCCTGGTCCAGTAACTTCCATGTGGTGTGGGCATGATCAAAAAAGAAAAAAACATTATATAAAGGTGAGTTTTGTTTTTTTTTTTTGCTGTACCTACGGCATGTGGAAGTTCCTAGCCCAGCGATCGAACCCATGCCATAGCTGTGACCAGAGCCATTGCGTTAACAATGCCAGGTCCTTAAGCTGCTTCTAACACAAAGGAACTCCAAAGGTTTAGAATCAAAACTATGGATATTGTTCTTTAGGTATTTATTGAATGCCTTATATATGGAAAACCTGCCAGATGCCATAAGGTCCACAAAAATGAGAAATATTGTCCCAGTACTCAGAAAACTAATTTTTTCATTTGTGTTTCAGGGTACTATGGTTAAAAAAATGACAATAAACATTTATAATCCAATGGTTGTCCCTTATCATTTTGCTTATCAACTACTCCTCATTCCTCTAATAAGCCACATATAATAATCAAAAAGTACCATTTATTTATAAGATGGTGTATTAATTGAATACTTGTTGAATGCATACTACATACACTTGCAGGCTTTGTGGAGTGTAAGATGATGAATAAGACATAGTCCTGGTAATTCTGTAAAACACATTATTATTGATAAAGAATATAGAATAAATGCTTTCAAAGCTGATTGTTGAGTTTGTTAGAGAGCAGCGCACAATGAAAATGTGAGTTGTCTTACTCCTTTTTATTGTCAGAAAAGTGTAGTCTTTTATCATATACAATAATTTCTACCAAAAGAACTGAATTAATACAGTTCCTTATACTTTTACATAGAAGTACCTCTGAAGGTAGAAAATTAATCTTTAGCCCCTCTCAGGGAGATCTGAGAACATGGTCCAAAATAACAAAACTTTTAAATTTTTTCATTTTTAAAATTAAAATATAATTGTTGGACTCTACTTCATGTTATATACAGGCTTAATATAAAATATTTCTGTCACTGTTCCCACTCTGTTAAGTGAAGTTGACATTTCAGAAGTAAACTTGCCATTTTAGGAGAATGGATAAATTTGACATTATCAACATGGCCTCTCTTAACCATGGCACAGCATCCAAAGCAAATGCTTAAGTTTGTGAAGTAAGGGACTGAGGAGTTCAGTTTGAACTTGCAGCTGTTTCTGTTAAGTTTTATAATGCATAAGGTATCTCACCTAATATGCCTTTTTAAAATACTTTGACAAAATGTATAGTTTCATGAAAAAGAAACCATTTAATTATCAAAATCATATTTTTTGATTAACTTAGATAATTGTTCTTCCTATTCATTTTTTGTTGTGTAAGGTAGAAAATTAATCAGCAGAACCTTTATGTTGTAACTTGTCAGGCCTGACCTCAGTTGACTGATTATTATGACTTTGATTTAGATCAAGAAGAAAAAAACCTGTGATATGAGTAGTGTTATAGTGAATGGTAATCTTCGGGCCGGTCTCGTCTCTCCCACCGTGTTTAGTAGTGATTAGGGTATTTGTTTAAAGTTATGTGTAACTTGATTGCTCATTCCCAAACTTATTTTAAATTAAGCCTTCCATTTTGGGAAAGTTGCTGCTTTGTAGAATATCATATTACCAAGGTTTTGTGATAGCCAGAAGGATGTAGTAAGTTTGAATACTAACACTTTGCTTCTAAAATTTTGACTATCTACTCTTTCCTATAGGCTATAGAAAAACATCTTATTAGGAAGTCTCGTGGAGGTCTTACCTTTATTGGAGAATGGAAGAACGGACACTTGGAAAAGAAGATGGGGCATTTGGCCTGCTTTGCTGGGGGAATGTTTGTACTGGGAGCAGATGGTTCCAGAATGGATAAAGCTGGACACTATTTAGAGCTAGGGGCGGAAATTGCACGCACATGTCATGAATCATATGACAGAACTGGTAAGAATATTAATGATGCTAACATCTTAGTCTAAAATAATTTGCAAGTTAAAAATATGTTCAGAAATTAGAATGGAAATATATGGGCAATTTTCACTCAAATAATTTAACATGATAAATCATTTTCTTAAAAACTTAAATTGTAATTCTGAAAATTCCAGAATTCCCACATCATTTTTTTTGAACTTATTATTCTGAATTCTGCTTCTGTTTCTGTTAATGAAGATTTTGAAGAAGTTGTTTTAAAGACAGTAGGTAGGGCTCTTAGGGAAGTATGGGATAATATTATTTATTTTAATGTAAAGGAATCCATTTCAGCTTCTATAAAATAAGTAACTTGAACACAGGATTGATTTAGGTTCTATGCCTTGCCTATCCTCTGATGAAAATAAGAATAACAAAAGATATTAATTATACTGAGTGTATAATTGGTATCTAGATAACTAGTATTTTATCTCTCAGTCAGTTTACCAGTAATTTTTAAGCTGTTTCTGCCTTTAAAAAGATCCTTTGATGTTGCTTTAGGCAAATATGTGATTTTTCTGGGCTTCAGTGTCCTTAACCTAAAAAAATGAGATGATGATTCTCAGTCTTACAGATGATGAAAATTATTCCTAGAGGTGAAAAAAATCTTTTTTTATATATAGAGCATAGATACACATATAGATAAATAGTACATATTTGTTAAAAAAATTTCATGGAAGGAGAAGGCAATTAGGTTTAAATAAAAGCCTAAAAAATAGGATTGACAAACACTCTTAACTTTTTCTCTGGCTTTAAAAATGTCTGTTTCTATATGAAATAATGGATTATAAGTTCCCTGAAAAAATAAAAACCAGTAATTTCTGCTTGTGATTTAGAAGCTGAATTTTTGCTTTAGTTATATAACTGATTTTTTGTTTTAGGGTGAACTTATCATCAGGTACTGTGACACAAATATGATTGACTTAAAATTTATCCTAGTTCTTAAAACTGTCAAATTAGTTTTATGTAATAAACAGTTGAAGTTATGGTGAAATTGACCCTTCAGTTATCTCAGTAACTAAATCAGGGATTTCATTTCTTGACAAAATATAACCAAGTTTAAAAATGTTGAAGTAGATGTTATTTTGGGGTGGTTTAAGTGTTAGTATATAATACATCTGAAGTCAGTGACCTGAGTTAGAAATAGAAGTTAAAATATAGTGCCATGTTGTTGATAAAGAATATCAAACATATGCTTAAAATATAGCTGAAATTAGTAAAACATTGAAGACTAGAATGGATATTGAGCATTTGCACTAAGACCCATGATAGTAAGACTTCCTGTTATGAAGATTTTGATCACAAATCAAATCCTAGATCTAAAGTAGTAGGATTTCATACAAGAAACATATTAAAATATGGTATATTATGGTTATTATAATTAATCATTCACTCCACTAAATGTGGAGAACTTTTCATGTGCCAGGCATTATGCTGGATTCTTATAAAGTATGATCAAGATGTCTCCCCTGCCTTTGAGAAATTCATAGAATACCAAAGTTATAAAAGGATTCCCTGTATTATATTTCTGACTTCCACGTTTCATAATGGCATTGCTGATGCTGATATGAAACACTGGTATTATGAAGGGAACATGTGAACTAGGATTCAGAAATCCCATGTTCTTCTATTTATTATCTTTGCATCTTAAGCAAATCATTTAATCTTTCTAAGCCTCAATTACTCCATCTGCAAAATATTGGGATAATAATACCTACCTTGTCTTCCTGAGGATGTTAAGAATATAAATGAAATTTTTAAAAATGCAGTCTGTTTATTATCTTACTTGTTTTGATGTCATTTTTGTATTGCCAGTCAATGAACCTATGACCCTCTTTGCCATGGGATGTCATAAAAAAATGCCTGTTTGATTTGTATCCCATATTTTAAAGTTTTTCACTGTTTTTATTTTTTTATTTTTATTTTTTTGTCTTTTTGGGGCTACATGCACAGCATATGAAAGTTCTCAGGCTAGGGGTCAAATTGGAGCTGTAACTGCTGGCCCATACCACAGCCACAGCAACGTGGAATCCGAGCCACATCTATGCCCTATGCCACAGCTCACAGCAGCACTGGATCCTTAACCTGCAAGGCCGGGGATTGAACTCGCGTCCTCATGGATACTAGTTGGGTTCTTTACCGCTGAGCCACAGCAGGAACTCCTTACTTACCTTTAATCCCAATTTAAAAGTGCGGTCCTAGTTTTGCTTACTTCCCACCAAGTTATTACATCTTCTGCTGTGTTTTCTTATAGCTGTGCTGTAATTTTTGGCCCCTTGTTTAAAAGTATATTCACTTTTTAACAGTAACTTGGGCTAAATTCATATAGTAATTATTGCCTTGTAATTTCACTTTGATTTGTTGCTGTTAATTAGGATTAACATTTCAAAATCTGGCATTCTTCATATACTTCACATATTGATGAGCACGGCCTGCTGCTTAATATTTAGCTAAGTTTATAGGAAACATTGCTGAATCTGTTCATGAAACTGAGCAGTTAACATAGTGATATTTAAACGTTATTATATCTACATGGGAAGCTAGATTGATACACCGTTTTAGTTTATTCTGAGGTATAATGCAAGCATTGATGCCAAACCAGATCATAGGCTTCCAAAATATAGTGCTTTCTTTATCTGGTTTCTAGATTTCAAAAAATTGCTGAATATTATTAAAATAATGACTTATCTAATTTAATTTACTTCATATTGAAACTAGACAAAGCCTTCCTTAGACTATGTGCTGTCACATTTGGGGGGGGGGAACGGATTTAATCTCTTTAGATAAATATAACGTGTTCAGTGGACAAAACATACATTGAACATGGAGCGATTGCATATTTTAAGAGTTTCTACAGCTATTTTTTCCTTAAAGGAAGTTAATAAGAGCAAAGGATACAGGAAAATCATTTAAGTTCTTTCCTTATTACTAGCCCACTCAAACTATAGTTAGATTTCCCATCCCAGAATATTCCCCATTCTTTTTATCTTTTGTTGAATTTCTTTTGTTAACTTAAGTGTACTTATTTTTCCATCTCTATAGAGTCTACCTATTTTGGAGGACTCCTATGAATTTTACTTCTCATATTTTGTATGACTTTACAAACTAATCTGTGCCTTCTTTAAAATTATCTTTTATTGTCTTACAACTGACTTTTAACACATTTGATGTTTTAGTTTTTTTATTTGTGCATGTCTGTTTCCTTTACCTACATTATATGATTTTTACATCCTCTAGAGTACCTTTTACCCAGACACTAAATCATTTATGGTTTTGAGTCAGTTTTTACTTGTTGAATTAGTTATTTTCCTTTTAGGCATGACATATCAAATGTAAATGGGAAATTTAAAATAAGGGGTAGAAATGGAGTACAAGGTAGAATGTTATGAAATTATTTTTTTACATTTTTTTTTTTTTTGTCTTTTTGCCATTACGTAGAGCTGCACCCGCAGCATATGGAGGTTCCCAGGCTAGGGGTCTAACAGGAGCTGTAGCCGCCGGCCTACGCCACAGCCACAGCAACGCAGGATCCGAGCCGCGTCTGCAACCTTCACCACAGCTCACGGCAACACCAGATCCTTAACCCACTGAGCAAGGCCAGGGATCGAACCCGCAACCTCATGGTTCTTAGTCGGATTCATTAACCACTGAGCCATGAAGGGAACTCCGTTTTTTTACATTTTTTAAACAAAAGAGCACCTAATAAATAATGCCCTCAGAAACATGAAACCAGTGATTTGACTGTGATATGTATATACTAGGCTTGTACGTTTTTACTCAGCAGCACCTCACAAAATAATGTTATCTTTCTAGTATGTTTATTTGTGAAATTCTAAGTAACCAATAAGTGAAGGAAAATTTTTAGGGAGAAGTTTAAAATACTAGTTCCATGCAGTCAATTTCTACTTCAATCCAAGTAATAATATTATTATAATTAGAGAAGTTACTATCTAATTTAAAGTAAGATTAACATTTCAAAACTTCATATGATCACTTAAAACTCGTAGTCTTTAAAAAAAGAAAAAGAAGAAATAAGACAGAATGACTTATCTCACTATTTATTGGAGTACCATCATCTCAGTGCTTATAATGCTTGACTTTTATCATTTTTAAAGCGTCTATTGGAGGCAGGATCAAGATGGTGGAGGAATAAGATGTGGTGCTCACCTTCACCCACAAACACAACAAAAAACCCATCTACATGTAGAATGACTTGCACAGAACATCTACTGAATACTGGCAGAAGACCTTATATCTCCAAAAAGGGCAAGAAACCCTCCACATAACTGGGTAGAACAAAAGGGAAAAAGAGAGAGAGAGTGAGAGAGAGAAATCTGGATGGGGCTAGCACTCCTGAAAGGGAGCTGTGAAAGAGGAAAGGATCCCAGCTAACTGACAGGGAGATCAGCTGAGATGGAGGGACCCCAAAGCCTCAGAGCAAAGTGCAGCAGCTGGACAAAGCAGAGAGAGAGCCACACAGATCACTGGTACCACCTCCTGGGACACCACAACCTGAGATGTGTGGAAGGGGGCTGGGCACTGAGACTCAGGCTCCAGAGGTCAGTTCCGGGAAGAGGACTCGGGTTG
Organism: Catagonus wagneri; assembly: GCA_004024745.2. NCBI lineage: Eukaryota > Metazoa > Chordata > Mammalia > Artiodactyla > Tayassuidae > Catagonus > Catagonus wagneri. The sequence goes on along the minus strand of PVHT020000034.1, from coordinate 7,536,873 downwards.
GCTGTGTGGAGACAGCCTGAGGGACTAGGGAGTGGTGTGCCAAGGGCTGGGGAGTGGCACGCCACAGATGAGGGAACCCAGGAGGAGGTCTGGTCCCACAGGAGAAGCAAGGCTCCTTTGGTGGGGAGGAAAAGAGGAGGAGGGGCCAACTGCCATAGGTGTATCTTTGTCTGCATACACACGGACTCTTAGAGGGCAATGCTATGAGCAGTAAGGCACCTCTTGCACAGACTATGGGCGATAGGCCCCTCATACATGGGTTAAGCATGATGGGGCACCTCTTGCATGGTCTAGAGGTGGCAGGGGCAAACCACCACAGTTATCTCAGACTCCAGAGGTTGGTGTGGCCCGCCACCATTAGAGGTCCATGAACAGGGACCACTTGCAGCTCCAGTCCCCTCTGAAAAGGGCACTGCAACCAAGTGCCATCCGTCGTGGTTCTCACTTCCCTGGGAACACATACACCCTGCTGCTGCCACTGCTGTATGCTCTGGGCACTGCCTACACATGCTTGAGGGTCACTGCCACTTCTCAGGACCCTGCAACTAGGAGCAGCCAGTGCCGCCTTCCCGTGGGTCCTTGCCACTGTCAAGGGTCCAGCAACCAGTCATTGGCTACTAGCCCTGCCCACCTCCCTGAAAGCACATGTAACACCCTATCAAGGGGATAACAGCCTGCACACAGTGAAGAAAAAGACAGCAAGCATCCAGACCAAAAGCAGCCCTCATGCCAAAAATAATTAATAAGCCCTCACAAAATACGCAGGGGTGCTCTTTCATATAAATAGGCCTCCAAGGCTACAGTAATTGGTGTCCCTAAACTCACAGAATAAGAAAAATACAAGCAAAATGAAGAGGCTCAGGAACCATTTTCAGTTAAAAGAACAGAATTCTCCTAAAAAAGCAAACAGTGAAACAGGCCTCTGCTGTCTAACAGATACCAAGTTCAAAAAGGAAGTAGTGAAAATACTGAAGGAATTAAGAGCGAATATGAACAGTAATGCAGATTACTTTAGAAAGGAACTGGAAAATATAAGGAGGAGTGAAGAAAAATTAGAAAATCCATTTGAAGAGATGCGAGCCGAGTTAAAGGCACTGAAGAGCAGAATAAATAATGCAGAGGAACAAATAAGTAACTCAAAAGATAGAATAATGGAAATAAAAAAAAAAGAGCAGACAAAACCAAATGAAGAACATGAAAACAGTATAAGAGATCTATGGGAAAATATAAAGCAGACCAATCTATGCATAATAGGGATTCCAGAAAGAGAAGAAAAAGAAAAAGGGATTGAAAATATATTTGAACAAAATAATACCATTCACAGCAACATGGATGAAATTAGAGACTCTCATACTAGGTGAAGTAAGTCAGAAAGAGAAAGATACCATATGATATCATTTATATCTGGAATCTGATATGTGGCACAAATGAACCTATTTACCGAACAGAAACAAACTCATGACTTGGAGAACAGACTTATGGTTGCCAAGGAGTAGGAGGGAGTGGGATGGAATGGGAGTTTGGGGTTAGCAGATGCAAACCATTGCATTTGGAGTGGGTAAGCAACGAGATCCTGCTGTATAGCAGAGGGAACTATATCTAGTGACTTATGATGGAACATGATGACTTATAATGTTAGAAAAAGAATCTGTATATATATATATGTATATATACACATATATGTATGGCTGAGACACTGCTCTACAGCAGAAATTTTCAGAACATTGTAAATCAACTTAATGAAAACATTTAAAAGAAACATGTATTAAATGCCAGATAATATTGGATCATATGCCAGACTTTGTCAATAAGCCGGGTAGAAGTTTTCTCACAAAATGTTGGTTATTTGTTGGTTAGTTCTAACCTCAGATCCCATTCAGGAGATCGTCTGAGCTATATGAGCGCACATAAATTTTGCATGCCATTTCAGAGGATTCTTGGGTACAACATTATCTCCCTTTTCCAGAGCCTGCCATAGAGTTCATGCCCCTCGGGTTAAAAAACCCTGATTAAATTTTGCTTTAGTTCTCCAAGACTTAGTAAACAAACTGATTATTAACTCTTCTGCATCACGTTTTGCTTTTACTAGAACTGTGTATTATCGCTACGATGTCAGTGGTTTTATGCTTTTTCTTGGGGTTAGGGATTAGTAAGAAAGCCTTTAATTTTAGCTTCTTTGAGTTATTATTATTTGGAGTTGATAGGGTCACCTTTGTAGTAATGAAATTGGCCACTGCAACACGTGTCATTCCAAGAGCTGTGGCATGATTTTATTCGTGGTGTAGTTTTTGTGCAACCTTTTCTGAGAAAATGTTACGTGTCCAGTATTTCTTTAAGGAGACAAGAGACTAAAATTATTTGTCTCTGGAACCATCTAGTAAAAAGAAAGAAAGATGGCAGCTGAGAGTGGTAATTGTGTGTGACTCCAAATCCCAATGAAAGACTTTTATAACACCTACATTTAGTGTGCTTGGTATGATTAGAAAGAGGTTCTTAGAAAGCCTTTCAGGTAGTATTGTATTCCAGCCAGAATGGAAGTCACATCTTAAAGGAATATGATGTAGGATTGAAATATATAAGTATTAACCATGTTTGTTTATTTATTAGTTGATTCACAACATTTTTTTAGTTTTTGGTGTTTATTCACACTGATAAATGGACAATTTATGGATGAAATTCTTAGTGATTGACAATTTGAACCTTTTCCTAGCTGTATATACAAAGGCTATATAAGAAGAGAGATGATTTTTAAAAGTGGTTTAAGTTTTAAAATGTATTGTTTCTTACATAGTGTTGTATGCTTTAATAGAATTAATCTGCAACTAAATCTAATTCAAGATACGAGTTCTAAAGTATTTTGTTTGTGTGTTATTTTAAAAGCACTTTTAAATTGTTTTGACTTTTTAAAAAATAATTCTGCATAGTACAGAGTTATCATCTGTCGCATTTTACTTTGGACCAAAACAGAATATATAATGTGCTTATGTATAACTTTGCATTTGTTTCCAAAGAATGACTAGAGACTCTTGTTGGACAGTTATAGTTAGATATAGCAGTGTGTTGTACATCATTTATGAGAAATATTTCATGTCAGAATAATGGAATATTTTTAAGAAAATCCAATGTGGATCTTTTAAAGTCACTTATTTTGCAAAACAGCAACAATAGAAACAAAACAAATCGAAAAATAACTTCATACTGCATTCTTTCAGGTGAGGAAAAAGCTCTGGCAAACAAACACAGTGGTTTACTCTGTTCATTTATTTCTTTTGTCATGTTACAGCATTAAAGCTAGGTCCTGAATCATTCAAATTTGATGGTGCAGTAGAGGCTGTGGCAGTCCGGCAGGCTGAAAAGTATTACATCCTCCGTCCAGAAGTAATTGAAACCTATTGGTACCTGTGGCGATTCACTCACGATCCAAGATATAGGGAGTGGGGCTGGGAAGCAGCACTGGTAAATACACCAATATTTCATTTTGTGTACAAGAGTGTTAAATTAAGCCTCCTGTAGTGCCATGTGTCCTCATCCATGTCACCTCATATTCAGTAACTGTAGGGCTACTTTCATTTATTTGATGGAAAAACTCAGTTTAAGTTTCTTAAGCAGTAGATGTAAACCTACTATTAGAAGAATCCAGTTTAGTTCCCTTTAGAACTGTTTTCTATTTTCCTACTAGTATTCAGTCATTATTTTTACTGAATAAAATAACTATAAGGGGTTATTTTCCTGAATAACTATAAGGAGTCATTTAAATGGCAGTTTTTCACTGAGATTATGAAATTTCTATACTTGCCTATTAATGCTTATAACCTCTGGGATAAAAATAAAATCATTATAAAACTGCCCAGATTCGTAGCCTGGGTAGATTTATCCCCCCCCCATTCCTTTCAGCTTGTATTCAGAATAATTCCTTAGTGGTTCACCAGAAGAAGGACTAGTGAATTGTTAAAATTTTTTTCGATTGAAAGACAAAAAAAACCCAAGTATCTATTCGTCCCTTTGTGTGTGTCTGTACATTTGAAGTGAGGAATTTGTAACGGTTTGTAAGTAAAGGAAGCAAATGGTTTGCTCATAAAAATGCCAGCCTTTCAGAGAACCCCATGGTTAGTACCTGGGAGGAAGAAAATCATTTGAGTTTTCACGATAGTATAGCTTATCCCTAGGAGTGAGGGGATGTTGTATTCTCTGAAATACGCTAATATGATAAATAGTACTAATTATGATGGATCTTCATATTCAAATTGCTCAGCTAAAATTTGCAATCTAGACAGAATGAGGACATTCTAGGTGACGTAAGTAGTGTTTGTAAGTTGCTCACACTGGAATGTGCAAGGTGTATTTTAGGGCAGGATGTGGACAAGTCTATATAAAAAGAAGGTTTCACAGGGGTAACCAGAGGGAGAGAGATATGGAACCATTATGTAATTGGCCTTACATGCCCTATCAAGGCATGTTTCAGGAATAACATACACACCAGACACACACACACACACACACACACACACACTTTTCTCAGTTACTACTCAGTTGTTTCTTATGTACGGAGGTGGAGATAGAAAGTCCTTTGCCTGTCAGATCTTCTTTTTCTTCACTATCTCCTACCCACCTAACTTTAAGAATCCGTTATAAGACTAATAAAGGTTTTAAAGAGGGGAAGGGACTACTGAAGTCTTTTTAGTGGAGGGTAACAGAACAAAAGGATCTGATTGTAATCTGCACATTGGTGGGTTTGGGAGACTTCTGCAGTAATCTTAATATAATAAAAATTTTTTTTGTTGCCTTTTTTGTCATTTTAGGGCTGCACCCGCGGCATGTGGAGGTTCCCAGGCTAGGGGTCTAATCGTAGCTGTAGCCACTGGCCTAGGCCGCAGCCACAGCAACGCAAGATCCGAGCCGCGTCTGCGACCTACACCACAGCTCACGGGAACGCCGGATCGTTAACCCACTGAGCAAGGCCAGGGATCAAACCCTCAACCTCATGGTTCCTAGTCGGATTCGTTAAGCACTGTGCCATGACGGGAACTCCAATATAGTAAAAATTTGAGGTAAGCACACTTACATGTCATTTGTCTTTCAGACATAGATGGTCCTTAATGCAGTTTGACAGTAAGAGAATATTAATGGAAGCAAGGTGGATACAAATATGGAACAGAAATAGATGCAGAATTTATTGATGCTCTTTTTCTCTTACTACCTCAGTCTAAAATTGGGAACACAACTGCTATTGAAACTGTTTAGGAGGGCCTTACCAAAGTTGAGAAACGAAATGTTGGCACAGTGGTTTGGGAACAGGACACACACACACTTTTGTTGGATAGCAGGGGCTTACTAATGCTTACGTAAATCAAGCAGTATTTCATATGGGGACATAAGTAAAGTAATCCTGCAATGAATATGACCTGAATGTTCCCTAATATTTAATGCTTCTTATTTCGAGGGATACGGAAGATGTATCTGAATCATGTGCGGTGGGAAGGCGGGAATGGTGGCAGAAACACATCTTCTCATTGAGAAACACTCTTTTTCCTAAGTTTTTTTTTTTTTTTTTTTTTGATAAATATTCCCAAGGCTCAGCACACAGACTACAGACTAGCCAATCCAGCAACCCCTCTGGTTGACTTTTGTTTTCTCTCTCTCTTTCTCTCTCTCTCTCTCTTATTTTTTTTTTTTTTTGGCTACCCTGTAGCATATAGAGTTCCCAGGCCAGGGATCAGATCTGAGCTGTAGTTGCAACCTACACTACTGTTGCAGCAATGCTGGATTTTTATCCTTAACCTTCTGTACGGGGCCAGGGATTGAACCTACATCCCAGCACTCCAGAGGCACCGCCGATCCCATTGTGCACCTTCTTAAAGTATGGCCCTCCTCTTATTTATTAAAAAGAGGTTTGACAAACCCAAACTTTAACCCATATCTGTCCATTTTTAATTACAGAGCCAAAATTTCGCTTCTCTATTATATGATGGACACACACAAATTATAAAAAACAAGAACTGAAATAATTATACTTTAAATTCGAGTTTGATGAGAAGAGGGTGTGATGTGGAGGCAAAAGAAAAGGACTCACATCTTAAACAGAATTTGCTTTCTTGCGCACGATTGGCTCCACTCTTAGGTTTAGAGAAAGAAAAGACAGGACAGACTAAGGCAGAATAGTGGTATCTCATGTCTTCTGTACCTTAAAGATTAGCCATACCTCCCTGCTCCTTCACAGTGGCCTTAAACTGCTGTGATAGTTCTGGGTGTTAAAGACATGCAGTCATTGTGAGGAACACGAGTTTAAAAAGCACGTTCAAAATATGTTTAAGATATTTAGATAGAAAAAAGTACCAAACCCTTTAGTAAGGAGATTTTAAAAAGCCATCTATAGTCAAAGTGGAACTGTATAAAAATGCACGGTTTGATTAAATAAATACTTTTAATGTTAGTTAGCTTTTCTTTAGAAAGAAGAAAAACCAGAAGAGTAAGAAAAGTAGCAAGGCTAGAAACAACAAGCCACAATAGTAATGATGAGTTAAATAACCATACTTCATTCATAATATCTCTGGTTAGGTGGAGTAGAAAAAGAAAAGATCCATGTCTGCTTTCAGCTCTTTATGAGTTGTTTAATTCTGGAGTGTAATATACCTGCATAAGCAGAATGTTTGCCTACTGAATTAAAAAGTTTATAGATTTCTTTTGATTTAGTATATTTTATTCAAATATGTTCAAAGATGCAAAAAGAGACATAAATTAAAAATATGAGCTCCTGTTTGGGCAGTAGAGCATAGTAGTTAGTCATAATGGAGTGCAAATTACTCTTTGCCTCAGTTTTCCCATCTGAAAAGTAGAGCTAATAAGATGGCCGTTGGAAATTTAAATGCTAGTGCATGTAAAACTCTTAGAAGAGCTTTCAGCACATAGTAAATACTTAATGATTGTTAGCTCTCAATATTGTCATTATTATTGTAGTAGGTGTGTAGGTGGGCACTATCATTTGGTACCACCTATAATGCTTAATTTAGGATTATGATAATACAGTGTCTGGCAGTAAATATCTCATTGCTATTGCTATGGAGAGCTCCTAAGTAATACACTTTTAGTATGTTTTAAATAGTTATTTATCCTTGAAAGTGATAAAATTACACTTAAAATTTTTTAATTCAAACTGACTTCTCTCTTGATTTGTCAGAATCAATAAGTTTATTGTGTCAGATAGGTCTCTAATTCAATGTGACTAGCCTAAATTTGACTCCTAAGTTAGGCAAATACAAGATGTCTTAAAAAGATGAAAGAATTTTAGAAAGAAGTTCCACTGGAAACAGGACAGTTCAGTTACTTTTTACACTGTGAAGCTATTTCCATTTGACAATAAATCTTATTCTGAAACTCTCAAATTCTCATGGAGAGCTCTGTGAACTTCTGACTGTGGTTTCTTTATATGTGCTTCAAAACTTGAAATTCTGTAGAATTGATTCTTTTGTTTGATCTCTTTCATAGGCTATTGAAAAGTATTGCCGAGTCAGCAGTGGATTTTCTGGGGTGAAGGATGTATATTCCTCTACTCCTACACATGATGATGTACAGCAGAGCTTCTTTCTTGCGGAAACATTAAAGTAAGTAGATACCTTTAAAAATCTTTGTTTTATTATAGGCTGGTTTTGCTTATGTGGTCACTGCGTGATGAATTGTGACTGTGTGGTGTTACACTAAATTTTATTATAAATGTCTTTTATGTAATGAGTCAAAGTTTTGGCTGCATCTCATGAAGGATGACTTAAGCTGAGAGAGACATTTCGTCAAATAAGAGTACCTTTATTTTGTCTTTAGCTCTAGTAAATGCTAGAGGACTTCTTAAAACACAAATAACTGGGCCATATGTGCAGTTTCTGATTCAGCAGGTCTAGGGTGGAACCTAAGAATGTACATTTCTGACAAACTCCCAGGTGATGCTGATGATGTTGGTCCTGGAACCACACCTCAACTCCCTGCTGTAGCTAATGAAATCTGTTAGGAATAATCATGGAATTTTGATGGTACTACAGGGTATAAGACCATAGCCAGTTGTTGTCCCAGTGAGGTTCCTATAATTATATGCATATAAAGGGAACAATGGAAAAAAAAGGACAAATTTAATATTTGGGCTTATACTCAAACCCCAGGCAGAATTTTATAAACTTTTTTGGAAGAAGGTGGAGACTTCAAATATGTCCACTTCCCTAAAGACCTGCAAAGGAAGGTTCTTGATACCCTCTCTTAAATTTTATATTTCTTTTTTCCTGTCAATCTCTGCTGGTATGCCTCATAAATTGCCACTTTATTTGTTCAAAAAATGTTGTTTCCAGAAATTGCTCAGGTTATTTGGAGATGCAGCAGTAGGCAAAAAGAAAAATTTTTACTCCCCTGGACTTGTAGCTGGACTTAGTATACTTCTAGCTTACATTCTGGTATATTATAATTTAAATGTACACGTTTCAGAAGTTCCCTGTTAGTGCAGTGGGTTAAGGATCCAGCGTTGTCAGTGCTGTGGCTCAGGTTGCTGCTGTGGTGCAGGTTTGATCCTTGGCCCAGGAACTTCCACATGCCGTGGGTGTGGCCAAAAATAAATAAATAAATAAATGTACATGTCTTAACTAAGTTTCTTATCCTAAATGGCCATCTTATTCCAGTTTTTCTTTAATTATCCTTGATAATAGGATGCTAGTCAGTTTTTTTTCTGCTAAGCCACGATGGAAACTCCAAGATAATTATTTTCTCTCCTATATTGTTATGACTTGCTTTTCTGAAATGTATTACATTTTACGTTTATCCTTATTAAATTTTATTTTGTTAGACTTAACATACTGTTCTAATTTATTGAAATTTTTTTAACTCTTGAGTTTTTCACTTAATGTGTTAGCTATTTTAGCTTCATGTCACTCACGGATTTAATAGGTAAGCCTTTTCTGTATATACCCAAGTTAGTCAAACTTTAAAGACATCTAACTGGTTCACATTTATCTGTCTTTCCCTAGCTCTTTCCCTTAATAGTTCTGTGACTTGGACAAGTTACTTAATTTCTCTACCTCAATGTTATCATCTGTAAAAGAGGAATTAATAATAGTTTCACCTCAAAGGGGATTTATGCAAAGCCCTTAGAATTATACCTGGCACAAGAAACAAAGTAACAGTACAAAGTCGCTATAGGATAGTAGGGCTAGCGGTTGGGGAAAAAAGGGAGATGTGAAGCAAGGAAGAATGAGGACAAACTAGAACTCATAAGGACAAACGATCCCACTTCTGTGTCTCACTGCATCTGGCTTTGATAAGCAGGTGACTTGCAGAAGTAACAGTCACCTTCTGCCATGGGGCTACATGTGCCTGGCCTGAAATTGGAGAAACTGATGAGGAGGTCCCTCAGGAGCTGTAGAAATTGACGGTCCAAGGTGAGCCAGGTAATCACTGATACTGTGTGTAACTTGAACAGCACATGGCAACCCTGCGCCACCCCTCCAAGCATAGTGGCTCCTGCTTTACTTTGGTCTCCACATCACAAGCGTGTTTTTTTATAGCCAACCCTACAAAAGTAATTCTGACAAATATGGTTCCAGCTTAGCTATGCTGACAAAGTATACAATCACCACAGGAGACAAATCCTTCCAGATAATAAAAAAATATGCTAACCTACTTGATAGCATAGAGTATACAATATTTGTATATAAAAGAGATCATTTAAAAACTATTATAAAGCTATACTAATTAAAAAGGTTTAGTAATGGTACAAGAATAAATGAAACAATGGAACAGGATAGAGTTCAGAATGGGCCCACTTAAATGTGGGAATGTCGTCTTTGAAAAAAGACTATTCAGATCACTGAGGAAAAATTAAATAATTTAGTAAGTGGAGTTAGAAAAACTCTCCATTAGTAAAAAAAAGAATAAAACTGGACCCCTGTAAATACTAAAACTGATCTTACTGAGAACAGAGCTTTAAAAACAAAATAAAATCCTGAAAAAAATTGGAAAATTTTTTTCTCTCCCAATTCTGAGAGGATCATTGAAGATGGCATAACACAAAGCCCAGAAACCACAGAAGAAAGGATTTATATGGTTGGGTGTTCCCTCGTGGCTTAGAGGGTTAAGAATCCAGCATTGTCACTGCCATGGCTCTGGTTACAGCCATGGTGTAGTTTTGATCCCTGGCCCAGGAACTTCTTCATGCTGCAGGCACAGCCAAAAAAAAAAAAAAAAAGAAAAGATTTAAATTGTTAACTACATAAAAATGGACAATGTCTGCAAGAAAAGAAAAAGGAACATTAAGAGTTCCCTGGTGCTCAGCAGGTTAAGGATCCAGCATTGTCACTGCTGTGGCTCAGGTCACTGCCGAGGCTCAGGTTCGTCTCTGGCCCCAGAACTTACATGCAGTGAGCACAGCCAAAAAAAAAAAAAGGGGGGGGGGGGGGAGAAGAAGAAGAAAAAAAAGAAAAAAGAATGTTAACTAAGTAAAAGACAGATGACACACTGGGAAAATATATTTGCAATACTTTTGATATTCAGTGGGTAGATTTTCCAAAAATGTGAAATTATTAAAGAAATAATATTAAGACAAGTATAAGCAGTTCACTGGAAAATACCATAAATACATGAAAAATAAATATTTGACCTACTCATAATTGAAGTGAAATTAATAATCAAATACCATGTTTCACTATTAGATTACTCAAAATTTTTAAAGTTTACATTCTGTTGTTATCAAGGATATATGGATCTAGTCATAAACACTGGAAGTGAGTGTATATTATTTGAGGTGGGTGGTGAAATCTTTGGAAAATAACCTGCTGAAGTGTTAAGAGCACATTAATTTTGCTTGAGTAGTCCTACTTTAGAACTTATCCTGCAGATATATTTCCCCAAGTGAGAAAGAAGGTTGGAAAAGGTTGCTCCTTACTTTCACATTGTTTATATTCTTTGCTCTTACACTGAATAATTAAGATACAGTGCTGCATGTACCTTTTTAGTCACATCTCTTACTGTACCACTTTCCCCCTGCATTTATTTGATCCATACCTGCCTATTATGTATTTTTACTTATGTGCTTTTACTCCTGCTTTTCTTTCTGCATGGAATTTATCATTCCTTTATTGTTGTTGTTGTTATTCCTAACAAAATCCTTTTACTTTTCCAAGACCTAGCTCAAATATCTTTCTCTGTGTATCTTCTCCAACACTAAGACAGAATCAGTCCATCCTAAGGTATACTTAAAATACTTCCTCTGTTCTGATGGTATACATGAATTATTAATATCCTCAGTGTTGGCACAGTGGAAACAAATGGCACAGTGGAAACAAATGCGACTAGGAACCAGGAGGTTGTGGGTTCGATCCCTGGCCTTGCTCAGTGGTTTAAGGATCTAAGTGGTTGCCGTGAGCTGTGGTAAAGGTCGTATATGTGGCTTGGATCCCGTGTTTCTGTAGCTATGGTGTAGGAAGGCAGCTGTAACTCCCATTAGACCCCTAGCCCGGGACCCTCCATGTGCCACGGGTGCGGCCCTAAAAAGCAAAATTAAAAAAAAATATATCCTCAGTGTTTAGTGTTTGGGATAGAATGTACATACGCTCAACAAATGGTTGTTGTACTGTACAGAATTAACGACATAGTACTTGTCATATTAAAATTAGTCGTATAAACATCTATATCATGTTTTGTGTAGCTACTCAAAAATGAAGGCTAATTGTGGTTGTTTTTAATATAAGTTTTTAAAATATAAAATAGGAGTTCGCGTCGTGGCTCAGTGGTTAACGAATCCAACTAGGAACCATGAGGTTGTGGGTTCAATCCCTGGCCTTGCTCAGTGGGTTAAGGATCCGGTGTTGCTGTGAGCTGTGGTGTAGGTTGCAGACGTGGCTCGGATTCCGCGTTGCTGTGGCTGTGGCAAAGGCCGGCAGCTACAGCTCTTATTAGACCCCTAGGCTGGGAACCTCTGTATGCCACAAGTGCGGCCCTAGATAAGTCAAAAAGACCAAAAAAATATTATGTGGATATAGCAATTAATTAAGTAGTATGGAAAAGAAAAAAGTGAAAAACAAAAGTTTCTCTGTATCCTGTACATCTAGTTTCACTTCCCAGAGATAACTACAGTTGATCCTTGAACTGCACAGATCCACATGTGTACAGATTGTTTTTAATAAATATATTGGGAAGGTTTTGAAATTTGTGACAATTTGAAAAGACTTGCAGATGGAACTGTGTGGCCTAAAAATATTGAAAAAATTAAGGAAAAAATCATGTACATCATGAATTCATAAAATGTATGTATATACTAGTCTGTTTTATCATTTACTATCAGAAAATATACACACATTATCAAAAAGTTAAAATTTCTCAAAACTTAACACATCCTGTACATGGCCCCATTCACAGTGGAAAGCAATGTAAACAAATGTAAAAGTGCAGTATTAAGTTGTAACTGCATAAAATTAACTGTAATACAGCTGTACTACTGTAATAATTTTGTCACTGCCTCCTGAGCTCAAGTGACAGGAGTATCCGCCTAACATACCAAATGATGCTAATCATCTCCATGTTAGCAGTTGTCTCTCTAGTAAATTGTGATCTCTTGTATTTCTTAGGTCTTTTTCACCATATTTAGTTCAATACTGTGAACCCATACGCAGTGCCACTAGTGATTCTGGACATGCTCTTGAGGAGCAGAGAAAAGTCATAACATGACAAGAAAAGTTGAATTGTTTTACATGTACCGTAGATTGAGGTCTGCAGCTGGGGTTTCTCAGTATTGCACGATAAGTGAATCCAGTGTGAAGATGATTGTAAAAAATACAAAAAGAACTTCATGAAGCCATTACTGCAGGTACACCAGCGACACCACAGTAACCTTGCATTTTTTTTGGCAAAACACCTTTTTATCTCATAGTGAAAATGCAGCTTTTTATTTGGGTGCAGGATTGCTCTAAGAAAGACATTCCTGTAGTCCCTAATGTGATTTGAGAAAAAGCAAAGTCATTATGTAACAACTTAAAGCAAAAAGAGGGTGAAAGATCTAAAGCTGGAGGATTTAAGGCCAGTAAAGGATGGTCTGATAATTTTAGAAAGATATGGCTTAAAAAAAAATGAAGATAAATCAACAGAAGAAGCAGCTTCTGCTAACCAAGAGGCAGCATCAAGTTCCCAAGTGCTATTAAGAAAATCTTTGGGAGTTCCTGTCGTGGCTCAGTGGTTCCGACTAGGAACCATGAGGTTGCAGGTTCGATCCCTGGCCTTGCTCAGTGAGTTAAGGATCCAGCATTGCTGTGAGCTGTGGTGTAGGTTGCAGACGCAGCTCAGATCCTGCGTTGCTGTGGCTGTGACATAGGCCCCTAGCCTGGGAATCTCCATATGCCTCGGGTGCGGCCCTAGAAAAAGGCAAAAAAACAAAAAAAGGGAAAGAAAATCTTTGAGGAGAAAGAATGTCTGCCTAAACAACTTTTTTGTTTATTTATTTTTATTATTTTCTTTATTTATTTGCTTTTTAGAGCTGTACCTGAAGCATATGGAAGTTCCCAGGGTAGAGGTCGAATCGGAGCTGCAGCTGCCCACTTACACCACAGCCACAGCAAAGCCAGACCCGAGCTACATCTATAACCTGTACTGCAGCTCACAGCAACGCAGGATCCTTAACCCCCTGAGTGAGGCCAGGAATCAACCCTGCATCCTCATGAATACTAGTTGGGTTCATTACCACTGAGACACAATGTGAACTCCTAAACAGGTTTTTAACACAGATGAAAATGCCCTGTTCTTGAGGGCAACAAAAGCCACAGAGGACATTTATTAGTAAGGAAGAGACTAAGTACCAGAATTTCAGGCAGTAAGGTATAAGCTCACTCTACTGTTTTGTGCACATGCAGTTGAACTTATGATAAGAACTGCCCTTATAACTGAATCACTTTGTTGTACAGCAGAAATTATCACATTGTAAAGCGACTACACTTCAGTAAAACTTAAAAAAAAAAAAATCCTTATCTATAAAGCTGCTAACCCTTGATCCTTGAAGGGAAAAGATAAATACCAACAGCACATCTTTTGGTTGTATATTAAGACCTGGAGGATAACCCTTTTTCTAGATTGGTTCCATTCTTGCTTTGTCCTTGAAGTCAGGAGTACCTTGCCAGTAAGGGACTGCCTTTTAAAGTTTTTTTGTTATTGGACAACACCTCTGACCAACTAGAACCCTAGAGTTAAAAACTAAAGGCGACAAAGTGTTCTGCTTGCCTCCAAACACGACATCTCTAATTCAGTTTCTAAGGACCTTTAAGGCTGAGTACACGCCGTGCTCTATGTAAAGCACCGTTAGTGCTGTGGAAGCGAACTCCAGTAGATTATCATGAAAGTCTGGAAGGATTACACCGTTGAAAATACCATTGTTGGTAAAGAAAAAGCCGTGAAAGCCATCAAGCCTGAAACAGTAAATTCTTGACAGAGAAAACTGGGTCCAGATGTTGTGCATGACTTCACTAGATTTATGACAGAGACAGTCAAGGAAATCATGAAAGAGATTGTGGGTGTAGCAAAAAAAAAAAAAAAAAAGGGGGGGAGGGCATGAAGGGTACAGACTTGGATCTTGGAGAAATTCAAGAGCTATTAGACACCACATCAGAGGAGTTAACAGAAGACAAGTGCTTCCAAACCAGTATCAGATGATGAGGAAGAAGACAGAACAAGCTCTTCCAGAAACCAACTGACCTTAGTTAGACAGTCTGGTGGGAAGTTTCCAATTATTCAAGTCTGCTTTTGACTTCTTTTATGACACGGACCTTCTATGATACGAGCACTGAAACTAAAGCAAACAGTGGAAGAAGGATAGAAACGTTTTTAGAGATATGAAAAAGCAAAGTCAGAATATATGGTGTATCTGCATAAAGCTATACTGAGTGTGCTTGCCTCCTCTTCCACCTCTGCTGCCTCTGAGACAGCAAGACCAACCGCACCCCCTCCTCCTCCTCAGCCTGCTCAGTGTGAAGGCTGGGTCTCTGATGATCCACGTCCACTTAATGAATAGATCATTGTACTGTACCGTTAATAACTTATCTGTTGTGCGTGTGCATGTCTTCATGTGAAAATCTAATAACTGTATGGAAAGAATGTACAGAATGAGATGTTTTTGTATAAATACGATGTGTCATCGTATTTATTATGTAGGCACAAGATGAGTAATATTTACTATAAAATTAATACTGTGTTGGTTTCCTTAACATTTTATAATTTGGCTTTCAAATTACATTACTGTGTGCCCCCACACACACACTTCTCTCTGATAACTGGAGAAACTGGGTATCAGCCTATCATCACAGGTAGTAGTTTTTGAAAATATGCGGCAGTGTTTACAATTCTGTATTATGAATATGACTGTAACAGTATGCCATAAAAATTTTCTAATCATTTATTCAGGTATAGGCTAGGCTACTGTGAAGCAGTCATATCAGCTACACTAGGCCACCATAAAGCAATCATATTGCTTCTTCTTTGTTATCAACGCATGAACCTGCAAATAAATATGAATTTCTCTTTCACACTCTTTAATTTTTTTACTTCTAGTGTGAGTAATATATATAACATCTACAATGTTTTGTATCATATAAGAGACTACTGATGCAGGTACTAACAGACTATTAGAATCCACATATGGCTATCATACAATATTTGTCTTTCTCTGACTTACCACACTTTAGTATAATGCACTCAGAGTCCATGTATGTTGTTGCAAATGTCAGGATTTCCTTCTTTCTCATGGCGGAAAAGTATGCTATTGTGTATGTATATACACCACATTTTTTTATCCATTCATCTGTCGATGAACACTGGGATTGTTTGTATATTTTAGCTGCTGTGAAGCTTGGCTAATACTGCAACAAACAAGGGAGTGCAGGTATCTCTTTGATACCCTATTTTCATTTGTTTTGGATATATACCCAAAAGTGGGATTACTGGATCTTATGGTTGTTCTATTTTTAATTTTTTATTCTTTACTGCAGTATAGTTGATTTACAATGTTTTGTTAATGTCTGCTATAGAGCCAAGTGACTCAGTTATACACACACACTCCTTTTTTTCATATTCTTTTCAATTATGGTTTATCACAGGGTATTGAATGTAGTTCCCTGTGCTTTATAGTAGGACCTTGGTGTTTATCCATTCTGCGTCTAATAGTTTGCGTCTGCAGTCTCCAACTCCCACTCCATCTCTTCACTACCTCCCTTCCTCCTTGGCAACTGCAAGTCTGTTCTCTATGTCTGAGTCTATTTCTGTTTCATAGGTAAATTCATTTGTGTCCTATTTTAGATTCTACATTAAGTAATACGTGATATTTGTCTTTCTCTTTCTGACTTATTTCACTTCGTATGATAATCTCTAGTTGCATCTGTGTTGCTGGGATTTTGTTCTTTTTTATGGCTGAGTAATAGTCCCTTGTATATATGTACCACATCTTTATCCATTCATCTGTTGATGGACAATTTAGGTTGTTTCCATGTCTTACCTGTTGTGAATAGTGCTACTGTGAACATAAGGGTGCATGTATATTTTCTAATTATAATTTTGTCTGGATATATGCCCAAGAGTGGGTTTGCTGATTCACATGACAATTCGGTTTTTAGTTTTTACAGTTTTCCATAGTGGCTGCATCAGCTTATCTTCCCATCATCAGTATATGAGGGTCACCTTTTCTCCACATCCTCTCTAGCATTTGTTATTTGTAGGCTTTTTAATGATGGCTGTTCTGACTGGTGTGAGGTGGTACCTCATTGTAGTTTTGATTTACATTTCTCTAATACTTAGTGATGTGGAATGTCTTTTCAAGTGCCTATTGGCCATTTGTATGTCTTCTTTGGAGACATTCATTTTGGTCTCATGCCCATTTTTCAGTTGGGTTTCTTTGTTTTGTTGTTGTTGAGTTGTATGAGCTAGTTTTATATTTTGCAGATTAAGCTCTTGTTGGCTACATTGTTTGCAAATATTTTCTCCTGTTCTGCAGGTTGTCTTTTCATTTTGTTTATGGTTTCCATTGCTGTGCAAAAAAGCTTGTAATTTTGATTAGGTCGCACTTGTTTATTTTTGCCTTTATTTCTGTCACTTTAGGAAACTGACCTAAGAAAACATTTGTATGATTTATGTCAAAGAACGTTTTCCTGGAGTTCCCGTCATGGCACAGCGGAAACAAATCTGACTGGGAACCATGAGGTTGTGGGTTCAATCCCTGGCCTTGCTCAGTGGGTCAAGGACCTGGCATTGCCATGAACTGTGGTGTAGGTCGCAGATGCGGCTTGGATCTGATGTTGCCGTGGCTGTGGTGTAGGCTGGCAGCTACAGCTCTGTTTAGACCCCTAGCCTGGGAGCCTCCATATGCCATCGGTGCAGCCCTAAAAAGACAAAAAGACTATAAAAAGAAAAGAATGTTTTCCTGTATTCTCTTCTAGGAGTTTTATGGTGTCATGTCTTACGTTTAAGTCTTAAACAATTTTGAGTTTATTTTTGTGTATGGTATGAGGGTGTGTTCTGACTTCATTTATTGACATGCAGCTGTCCACTTTTGCCAGCACCACTTGCTGAAGAGACTTTTTCCCGTTATATATTCTTGCCTCCTTTGTTGAAGATTAATTGACAAAGAGTGTGTGGGTTTCTATTCCATTGATCTGTCTGTTTTTGTGCCAGTACCACACTATTTTGATCGCTGTAGCTTTGTAGTATTGTCTGAAGTCTGAGAAGGTTATGCCTCCTCTTTGTTCTTTTTCCTCAGGATTTCCTTGGCAATTCTGGGTTTTTCATGGTTCCATATAAATTTTAGGATTATTTGTTCTAGTTATGTGAACAATGTCATGGGTTATTTGATAGTGATCACATTAAATCTATAGGTTGCTTTGAGTAGTATGGCCATTTTAATGATATTAATTCTTCCAATCCGAGAGCATGGGATATCTTTCCATTTCCTTGAGTCATTTGCAATGTCCTTTATTAATGTTTCCTCCATACGGTTTTTCATAGTGGCTATACCAAGATACATTCCCACCAACAGTACACAAGTGTTCCTTTTTCTCCACATCTTCACCAACACTTATCTCTTGTCTTTTTGATAATGGTCATTCTGACAGGTGTGAGATGACATTTCATTGTGATGTGATTTGCATTTCCCAAATGATTAGTGATGTTGAGCATCTTTGCATTTATCAGATGTTGGCCCTTTGTATGTCTTTTTTGAAAAATGTCTATTCAGTTCCTCTGCTCATTTTTTAATTTTATTGTTTTGTTTTTAGCTATTGAGTTGTATTAGTTCTTTATATTTTTTGGATATTAACACCTATCATATACACGATTTTCGGTTATTTTCTCCCATTCTGTGGGATTGTTTATTTTGCTCTTCAGACGTTTTTTAGTTTGATGTAGTTCTACTTATTTTTTTCCTATGTTGCTTCTGCTTTTTGTGTCATATCCAAAAAAATTGTTACCAGGATCCATATCAAGGAGCTCTTTCTCTCTGTGTTTTCTTCTAGAAGTTTTACAGTTTCAATCTTAAGTAGTAGTTTCTATTTGATCATTTCCAACTGTATTTTTAAGCCATCCCTAATTATCCTATATAAAAATTTTAATTGCCCCATTCCCTCGTTTTCCCTTACTTTAGTTTTTTCCATAGCACCTATCTCCTAACATGTTGTTTAATTCCCTTAGGTTCCCAAACTTAGAATATAAAGTCCACAAGGAGTATATTTTAGTTATTGTTGTACCTCTAGCATCAATAGCGGGGCCATACATACTTGTCTCAGTTAAATATTTATGGAATGAAGGATTAAATCATTAGATTCTAAGAGAGAAATCTGAAAAACAGCAATTTTATATATAAGATCTTTAAAAAATGGGAGTGTCCCTACAAATAAAAGTCCAGGACCAGATGGCTTCACAGGTGAATTCTACCAAACATACAAAGAGGAGCTCATACCCATCCTCCTTAAGCTTTTCCAAACAGTTGAAGAAAATGGAACACTCCCAAAAACATTCTATGATGCCAACATCACCTTAATTCCAAAACCAGACAAAGATACCACAAAAAAAGAGAACTATAGGCCAATATCTTTGATGAATATAGATGCAAAAATTCTCAACAAAATTTTAGCCAACCGAATCCAACAGCATATCAAA
>PVHT020000034.1:7435266-7516730 GCA_004024745.2 Catagonus wagneri | reverse complement strand
GGGAGTGGGGATACCTACTGCTTTAATGATGGAATAGCAAGGAGCTCCAACTGTAATGCACGGGGAACTATATCTAATTACATGTGACAAATCCATATATGTACATGTAATCGGGTCACCACATGGTGCAGTTGGAAAATCTGACAGAAATCTGTAAACCAGCTATAATGCAAAAATAAAATTAAAAAAAAAATAAAAAATGGGAGTGTGAAGGAGAAGAGAATAATAGACATATTTTATTTCCTGCTTCAGGCTCAGGGTTTAGAATCAGAGTTCAGTTAGTGCTAGAATATAGCTAATAATCAATGGGCCAAAGAATTGATAAAGCAAGAAGAAAGAGCCCAAGGCAAGATGTCAAAAACAGGGGAGTCAGGGGAGTTAATCTCTTTTCAGTAGGAAGTCAAAGGTTCAGATGCCCACATGAAGGAGAAAAGCAGAAACAGTGCAAATTAACTAGTGTTAGAAGTTTAAGAAGTTAGTAAACCTAGGGCAGTGGTTCTTAAATTTAAGCAAGCATCAGAATAACCTGGAAACCTTCTTAAAACGCAGATCCCTGGGTTCTAGTGCCAAAGTTTCTGAGTTCCTGAGGACCTCTGGAGTGAGGTCTGAGAATCTGCACTTGCAGCAAGTTCCTAGGCAATGCTGATACTGCTGGTCTGGAGATCACATTCTGAGAACCACTGACACCTGTGACTCAGTAAACCACTTATGGAAGTAATTAGGGATCAAGGAATTACCTATGCTGACAAGAAATAGCGAGTATATCATGAGGTCAGGTGGGCAAATCATTGCTTGACTGCTGTATTTCTGCAGTCCGGTCTACACAAATGGTGTACTGAAGAACCAGAACCGGGATCTTGACATGTTTTTAATTCTTCTTAGGACTTACCACAGTATCAGTGCAATCCAAATACCACAAACACACAGTGAATTTCACCTGCCCTATTTAATATAAGCAGTTTTTCAGTTTCCAAATTGTGTACTTTGAAATATCCTTGCCAGTTTTCTTTTGCTACAGTAGAGGGAGCTACAAGTCAAATTGTACTTATGTAGGAATAACACATAACAGGAATATTTGCCTTTTCCATCAGCCTTTTTTCTTAGCTTTAAAAAGTGGCTTTATTGAAGCATTCTAAGTATACATTTCATTGTATTTTGTCAAATATATAAGCTGGGGTAATACCGCCATAGGTAATATGGAACATTTCCATTCTAGTCTTGCAGTGAGTTCCACCCCAACCCTGAACACATAGCTGATTCCAGTCACTATAGGTTGCCTGTTCTAGAATTTTATATAATTGGGATCATGCATTATGTACTTATTTTTGTCTGGCATTCTTGTCATCACAGTATTTCTTAGGTCAGTGTTACTGCATGTATCAGTAGTTCATACCTTTCTTTCAGTAAATACACTGTTGTGTGACTATATCATCTTTTTTTTTAAATTCATTCACTCTTTGTTGGTCTATTAGTCATATACTTATGGAAAGCATCTAGAAAAAAAGGAATTACATTTGTTTACCATTTGACTACACATAAGTGTCTTACCCTTAATTTTTTCTGTCTAGGAACTTTTTAATTCTTCCCTTAAAACTAATGTCATCTGATTTGCTGTTATCAAATAATTATTATCAAATAATGTGCTATTAAATAAAATTCTAAATGTTTTTAATCTTGGTGCCACTTAAAGCAGAGATGGTAAAGATAGAACTGTAGGAGCTAAAATTGGTGGCAACAGTTTTCCTATCAAAACTCAAGTAAATATTGTTATATGACGTTTGTTGTTCTAAGTTCTGGTTTTAAAAAAAATTCCAGTGAGTCTTCTGTTTCTCTCTTAGAAAGCAATTTTACTAAGCATGTTTTTCTTGATATTTAGCTAGGTTGGGTAATTAGCTGCTTTTTCTAGGAGAATATTTTAATGTTATAAAAAGCTGGTAATACACAGTGTAATAGATTTGTGATGAAGGAATATGCCCAGATGTTGATTATAGCATCTAGAAAGTGAGTGTATATGGTTTTCACTGTAAAATTCTTTCAAGGTTTCTGTAGGTTTGAAAGTTTTATAATGAGGTATTGAGGTGGGGGAAAGAGGAAAAAAGCTAGTAAATTGTTATCCAAAAGGCAGATATTGTTGCTGATGTTATCATATCCTGTAGTAGTTCCAGTTCTTCTTTTTATAGCTATTATTATTTCCCTCTGCCTATAAAGTTATTCTCACTATAAGCAAATGAATGCACAGTTAGTCAGCTATCAGAATATTAAAGCTAATTCCCTAGTGAACAAGGTTTTGAAGCATGTTCAAAGACAGTTCTGATAATGATTCTGTCGACAAAGCATTGAGTAGTATGACTCATGTTTGTCATCAGAAGTGTCTAAGTAATACATTTGTGAGAAAGGAAGAATGAGTGAGATAGATCATTGGAGTAAGGACTCTTAGGGGAAGAAAAAGGGAAGACTGAAAAACAAAGCCACTCTTATTCCCTTCCATTTATTCTTCATTTTTCATCTTTTGTCTTGTCTGTAACTGTATCCTAAAGTTAGCTTTGTACCATGAGAGAAGGACTTTTTTTCCAGCTGGATGAGAAAAATCGCATTAAATCTCCTGTTTTCTGCTATTCTCTGCTCATTTTCCCTTGATGGCTAGTTTACAAACTAAGTCAAGTCAATAGTGTTTCTTAAACAGCTATTCTCTTTTCAGAATTGTGCTATTAAAGTGTATGAAACATACTTTACTCATGAGTTTAAAAAATTTCTTTACTCTAGTTAAGAAATCTCTTACTTCTGGACATGGGCAAGCTCAATAAAAGTATATATATTATAGTCAAGTACTAAATAGAATATAAATATTTTGGAAATTCAGAGAAAAGAACTTTGCTGTGAACTAACTCTAGTTATGAGTAAAATATTGAAATGATGCTAAATGATACATAAGATGTTAACAGATGATATAAGGCAGAAAGTCATTTCATGAAAAGAGGGCTCCAGCTTGAGATAATAATTGCTAGCTTTCATTAAAAAGACACTAAGAAATTAGCCTGACTAAAAAATGTTCACTTAGACGTAATGGAAGATAGGATTCTAGAATCCAAATCAGGGAAGCAGCAGTATGAATGAACATTGAGGACGTTATGTGAAGTGAAATAGGTCAGTCACAAAAAAACAATACTGTTACGATTCCACTTACATAAAGTATCCACAATCAGATTCATAGGAAAAGAAAGTGGATGGTGGTTACCAGGGCCTGGGACGGGGGCGAAAAAGGAAGTTGTTGCTGAAAGGGTGTAGAGTTTCAGTTTTGCAAAATGAAAACGTTTTGGAGATATGTTTCACAACAATGTGAATATACTTAACACTGCTGAATTTAAAAATACTTAAGATGGTAAACTTTTTTTTTTTTTTTAATCTAGAGCCGCACCCGCGACATGTGGAGGTTCCCAGGCTAGGGGTCTAACAGGAGCTGTAGCTGCCGACCTTCGCCACAGCCACAGCAACGCAGGATCAGAGCCATGTCTGCAACCTACACCACAGGTCACGGCAACACCACAGCTCACGGCAGCGCCGGACCACCAACCCACCTAGCAAGGCCAAGGATCGAACCCACAACCTCATGGTTCTTAGTCGGATTCGTTAACCACTGAGCCACGACGGGAACTCCAAGATGGTAAATTTTATGTTACATCTTTTTACTACATTAAAAAATTAGAAAAGCAATGGTGTTCTACAAAGGAAATCATAAGATTTAAAAATGCCAAAACATCTATACTTTAACTCCAACCCCTATAGCTAACCCTGGAATGTCATGAAAGGAAAACAAATACGACTGAGAAGATATTAGAGTGCCAAGAGGAGAAAAGTAACTTACTATTATTATTATTATTTTTGTCTTTTTAGGGCCGTACCCACAGCATATAGAGGTTCCCAGGCTAGGGGACTAATTGGAGCTGTAGCCACCGGCCACAGCAACGGCAGATCCGAGCCATGTCTGCGACCTACACCACAGCTCATGGCAATGCCGGATCCTTAACCCATTGAGCAAGGCCAGAGATTGAACCCACAACTTCATGGTTCCTAGTCGGATTCATTTCCACTGAGCCACAACAGGAGCTCCTGTAACTTGTTATTTTAAATGATTGTAAGGATCCAAACAAATTACATAACAAGGTACTACTAGAAATGTAATTTTTGTAATCAGTATTAATGTTCTTTCGTGAATAATGGAGAGAAACACAGCAGAATAGATACGTAATTTAAAGAAGGGAGAAGTTGGATTAAGAAAAACAAAAGTGGATCAATTTAATGTCCATTTTCACAAAATTCCAGAAATGCATGGTATGCAGTCTTTAGAAAAGAATTGGTAATCGTGAAGAGCCAGAAAAGGTTCCTAAAAACAAGTTCTTGCTGGACAAATTCTAGTGATCTTTTTGAACTGGTTGATAAGGTTTATAATAGAGGGTAAGGGGTTCCATGAACATAGTTACGTGGTATTCATCAAAATTTTGACAGAGTATTTAAAAATGGAAGAGTAGGATTGTTCCTTCCTCTAATATGGAATGACAGAGATCAGATTTACCCTTCCCCTTGAAACAAACAGGTAAATTATGTATAAAACAATGGGTTTCAAAACACTGGACAAGAGACAATGGACTGTAATCTCTGAGAGACAGGACACAAGATGGGTGGACCTTGTGTTGGCCCCAGCTTGCTGTCTTGATGGAGTTTCCAGCCCATTGCACAGCAAGGGAGGCCTGAGGCAGAATGCAGCCCACTCTTTGAGGAGCTAGAACTGTGAGTCCACAGAAACTAGATAGCTGCGGTTCACAGAAGGTACCAGAGAGGAGAGAGCTGCACATAGAGAACCCAGGAGAACCCCCTGAAGCATTCAACAGAATGAAGAAACTACCTGAGTTGAGGGAAAGAATCATCTCTATGAGGGATTAAAGGAAGCTGTCTATGGTGATCAGTCGGGGCCAGGAACAGTGCCTGGTTTCAATTGCATGACTGGAAAAGCTCCTGATTCATAGAGCACCAAGTAGAGTACTCAGGAAAGTCTTACATCAGTTGTGGGGGGTAATCTACAGCTTTTGATCTACATAGCAAATCATAATAACAAGATCTGAAAGGGTCAAACTGTTTCCAAGTAACCATATTCCTCAACAAAATGCAAGATTTATAGTAGTAGAGAAATATTCAGCATCCAGCAAGGTCTGGCACCTAGTCAAAGATATGTATGCAAAGAAACAGGAAAACATGACCTATCATGAGAATAATCAATTGAAACTACCTTTGAACTCATAAAGATGTTAGAATTAGCAGACAACATTTTAAAAGAGTTATTTTAGCTATATTCTGTATATTCAGAAAGTTAATATGAAGTTAGCTATAGGTCCTTTATATACTCTTCATCAGGTTAAAAGCTACCCTTTCTGCTTTTTTGCTAAGAGGCTTACAAGGAATGGATGCTGTATTTTGTCAAATTGTTTAAGCTTGTAAAAAGATTTACATACATATCAAAGGGACAGTTAGAAGTTTTCTCAGGTCAGTGACCTAAGAAAAGGGATAAGGTCTTTTGGCACCAGGAAAAATTTAATATTTTTTTATTAATCTTTAAAAACCCAGAGATCTAACAGTGTTTTACTGCTGAATTAACCAACGTTTGTTTCCATCTACCTCTAGGCTTTTTGTTACATGAAGTAATTCCAAATGTTTGTGTAGTTTAGGTGTCCTCCATCCTATAGGAAAATTGTCCTAACTTATTCTACCCCCTAAAGGCAGAGGAAAATGAGTTTTCCCCAGCTCCCTATATCTCAGGATAAAACCTAATAAACCATTAAAGCATACCAGAAATGTTTTGCCTCCTTCAGTTTATCGTTTTAAAAAATGCGTGTGATCCATAATATGTCCACATTTGTTTCAATATTTTTTCTTCCCCACTTTAAGATTTAAGAAAAGATGTGTGGCGAGGCAGAGGGGACAGGTCTCTTGGAAAGGTTAATAATTGTATGTTTTAGTGTATCATCTTTTAGAATATAATTTCCACTGAGTATCTTCAATTTAATTCCATTTCTAACCAGTCTGTTCCTAAGACACTATTTAAACATTTAGAGTAAAAATGAAATGGAAGGTTTAAGTTAATTATTTTTCAAACATTGGGGGTTTTCTTGAGTTACTTGCAGTCCCCATCACAAGCTGTTAGAGTTGTAACATCTGTTCATGACGCCCTGGACATTGCCATTGGTAGTTGTGAGAAAGAAGAAACAGACAGCAAGACTCATTTGATCAACAGAAGGGATTAAGGAAAGAACGCATTAACTTGATAGTTGGTCCTTTTAGCCTTACCAGTTCTCCATAGCCTTACCATTTCTCTTAAGTGTTTCTCCTAAGATTTGGTTGACTGTACTTTCTGTAAAACTTTCCTATTCAGTGGTTACCACTAACACTTAGATTGAAATGACTTCTGGCACCATCACCTCCTCTGAATGTCTTGTTTTATCGTAAAGATAAAAGAGATGTATGTGAACTGCATTTAAAAATAGCTCTAAAAAGTAAGCAAGACATCCCATAAAACTGAAGTACTTAACAGCACCTTTTTATATATTTAGAGACCTCTGTTATCTCTAATTTTGACCCATAGTTTTGAAAAAATCCTTATTAGAAGAAAAAAAATCTAGTAGCTCATTTAGACTGTAGACTTTTCTCGACTTTTACAGCAAAGATCACTTTTTCTAGATTTTTGTTGTAGTTGATTTACAATATTCTGTCAATTTCTGCTATATAGTAAAGTGACCCAGTCATACCTGTGTGTATATGTATGCGCGTGTGTATATACATATCTCACATTATCCTCCATCATGTTCCATCACAAGTGACTAGTTACTTTTCCAGTTGTTCTGTTCTTAAATCCGTAATAGTATACCATGTTCTTGACATGAATTGTTTAGTTCTATTACTTTAATTTCAAACATTTGTTAGAAACTTCTAAATATATCTATAAATCCATAGCCTAGCCCCCACTCTCTGGGAATTATTTGACTCTCTCAGAAGTGGTCAGTCTTATCCCAAAGCCCTGCTGAAGGTCCAGAGGTACCCTACCGAGGGCAGGTGCGGACGTTGTATTGTTTCCTAGGGCTGCCATAACAAATTAACGCCAACTTGGCCTAGCAGAAACTTATTTCCTCACATTCTGGAGGCCTGAAGTCTGAGACCAGTTTCCTCTGAAGGTGTCCCTTGGACCGTGAGAGCCTAACTTCAGTCTTTACCTCTGTCTTCCCATGACTTTCTTCCCTGTATGTCTCTGGGTCCAAATCTCTTCTTCTTTCTCTCGTAAAGATAGGTGGGCTTAGGGCCCTCCCTAAATCCAGGATGATTTCCTCTTGAGATCCTTGACTAATTTTATCCCCAGAGACCCTATTTCCAAATAAAGTTACATTCTGAGGCTCCAGGTAGACAAGAGTGGGGGTTGGGGGTAGTGTACTATTCAACCCACTACAGTATTATTATTTTCAAATAATTGTTTAAAAACAATACCTCTTTAAAGTTTCCCTAAAAATTTCACATTCATTATTGCAATGATTTTTATAACATTTGTGTTTACATGAGGTAATTCTGTACCATCCCCCCCGGAAAGGAATCATTTTGCTGGAAATTGCATTTTCTCTCTCTATTCCTTGACCTTACTCCTCTCCCAAGAAGTTGATGACATTAGAGCAAGCCTGATCCATTATGAACATGTAACCAAGAGGCATGCAACTGCACAGAACATAGCTCTCCTGGGCATGTTTTTGCCCAGAACACAGAGAGCTTATGCTTCTGGTCTGCACACAGTAAGCAGACCCAGCAGAGTCTCTTGCTGTGTCCATCCAAGTCTTTTTCCATTGTAGCTTCTCTCCCTGTAAGCTGGTGAATAAATCAGTCAAGCAGATCTTAAGGTCTAGGCTCAAGAAGTGAGGTTAGAAACCTTGTTACTCTCCATTCCAGCTTTATAAGGTATAAAGTTGATTAGCAACCCCCATTTAGCCCTGTTTACTCTGTCATTTAGAACTATGACAGTAATCAGAAAAGATATTAATGTGCCTATTTTTAAAATAAATTTAGCTAAAATACTGTAAAGGAATTCTTCACCAAAGAAAGTCTAGTAAGGCCCAGCTAGTTATTGCTAAGATCAAGAGTTAAAGCCCAGATTTCCTGACTCCTTATGGTTGGTTTATGCTCACTTTGATGACCCCCTAATAGAATTCAGATTGGAATTTGCCCAGTATTATAGGTAAAAACTGTTATGTGTGTAAACTATCCTTTTTAATTTCTAAGTTACCACTGTGGCTTGCAATATTCATAGGGCGGTAAGAATCCCTGCCTTCATCATATAAGCAATGTTATTACCTATTCAGAGGGCTGATAACTTATTAAACCTCCTGTAAATCTGTTTCTACAGCCTTTATTTTGCAGTACCTGCACCAAGAACTGCAAAATGTGGTGTATTAGAAGGGTATAAAAGTCCTAGCTGTGTCCACATAATGTATACTTATTTTCTTCAGTGTTTATTAATAAATGTGAATTAATTAATTTCTAGTTATACTGTGAGCTTTGTAAACTGCCAAAACATATGATTAATATTATATCTGAGTTTTAAAAGAATGTCTCTGGAAAGTTATGAATTGGTTTGTTTTATGCCATTTTACAGCATTGTTATTTTATGTGCTTCAAATGGGTATGTGGAACTTGCTTCTTAACTGCCTTATTTCAGAGGCCTAGTTGTTCATCTTACTGGATTTTCTTATGCACCATTCTGGAATACATTATTTTGGTGTTTTGAATCATTTGAATGATAAGGTTCATTCTCTGATGTATTTTTTATCCAAGCTGTTTTCAACATAAGTTATGGGTGTCCTCTGTTACA
Source organism: Catagonus wagneri (assembly GCA_004024745.2). Classification (NCBI taxonomy): domain Eukaryota; kingdom Metazoa; phylum Chordata; class Mammalia; order Artiodactyla; family Tayassuidae; genus Catagonus; species Catagonus wagneri. The sequence continues at coordinate 7,507,837 of PVHT020000034.1, read as the reverse complement.
AGTGACATCACTTGATCTTCTCATTGAATTCTGACTGAAACTCATTTTTCCCCTTTTATTTTCAGGTATTTGTATCTCCTTTTCTCCAGTGATGACCTTTTACCTTTAGATCATTGGGTGTTTAATACAGAGGCTCACCCTCTACCCGTGTTACATTTAGCCAACACCACGCTTTCAAGAAATCCTGCTGTTCGATGAAAGCAGCTCCAGAAAGACCATTCTCACCTGTGTTTTGTTTACATGGACCACTACAGAGATTAGTCTGGAGAGGGGCCTTTTGAAAACCTGGACCTCTTAAGTCAGTATGGCAAGGTGAAACGTGACTCTTCCCTGCAAGACTTTTCAGCTTGTAGATATCTCAACTTTGAAATGATTCCATTTTATACCTGACCAAAACATATCCTGGTGTGTATGGGACAGAGACCTGATGTGCTTTGATTCCTAACGAGATGGTCACATGAGGAATTATGCCTGCTACTACTGTATTGCTTTCAGCGTCCTGGAATCTGGAGGCCACACTTCCTAAGAATAAGCCGAGAATGTGGAGCACTTCGCAGGAATTAGAGATGGCTTTTGGAACCAGTTATATATTTGTTTCCTCCCAAAGTGGAGCAGCTCTCAAGTCAAAATATTTACACATTGTTTATCCCTTTTTTCTCCATTTTTAATAATGGAATGTATAAACAGAAACAAAAGAACAGTGTAACTACAACGGCAGCAAGAAGACTTGAAAAGGAACCAGAGTACCTATCCCTGTCTGAATTTTCAAGTTCCCCATTAGATGACTGGACTGGCAACCATTTCAGATCTCAGTCTATTCCATTGAAATTTCGTGGTTAAATTTGTTTTCTCTGGGGACATGATCTCACGAAGAATACTCTTCAAGTCTTTGTCTCCATATGGAAATCATTGAAACTGCTATTTATCATAACCACTACTTAAGAGCCTGGGTTTGGGATTTTGTGCATGTTGTTCAGTCTAGTGTTGGTAGCATGACAAAAAGTGGGGAAAATGCCGCAGTTTGTTGCCTTGAAACCTGTTCTAAGAGAAAGCCTTGGTTTTGCTGGTAGGAGATTATTTTTCCAAACCAGCAAATCTACCAAGTACCTTTCATCCACATTAACCTCATTTTAAACTTAGTAGAATCCCTCGATTTACAACTCTCTTTATGTAGCTTGGCAAAATTCGCTGTACTGTTGTGCAGCTCTGAATTTACCTTAGTAAGCCAAATTACATCTACAGTTTATTACATCAAAAACAAAATACAGTGGAACTTCCTTAACTACTCTTGGGACACAGGGCATCCTTTATTATCCCATCAGATGAGTGAGTTTTTCACAAATATTTTGTGTAAAAAATAAATTCAACTTTTATTTTCTCCAAGGATATTTACAGAAATCCAAAGCATTAATCAGAATAACTTCAAAATAATTTTCAGTGTTTAAAATGTGGCGTAATTAATTATATTACACTAAATTTGGGATATATCTAAGAGGCTTTATCTTACCATCAATAGATTTTGCCATGATATTTCTTTTTAAAGAAATGACTACTTCTTTATATTTTGGGGGGAAGGACTTTAATTTTATTATGAACTATAAGATAAATAAGGCTTATAAATTTTATGTCCCTTGAATTTATGTCACAGTCCTCTCTTTCATCTTTACATTTGATACAAACAGCTTCCATTGACAGTAATAGTTGGGAGTAGTATTATTAGTCTAATATTTACTCTGAATTGGAAGATTTCATGAAATAATGTATAAGAAGCCCACTTTAGAATTCTGAAGGCTTATTTTCTTATTTTGATAGTTTTTCTTTTTACTTTTTTCTTAGCATGTGGGTTTAAATTGAGAAAAGATTTAATAAACTGATATAATTAAATATTTCTAAGGACGTTCTTCTTAGACCACAAATAGTCAAACAGTCCTCACAGTTCAGCAGGTGATCCATGAAGGATAACCACCCCAAAGTATTCAGTATACACAGAAGTAAGGGTATAGAGCCAGTTGCATTATTTAAATCTTTAGGAGAGTTATATTTTAGTACACATTTTGAAATTGTAATACCTTTTACTAGGCAAAAAATTAGAAATTTTAAATGAGAATGGTAGATGACTAACTTTAGAAGAGAAAGGGAAAGTATTTGGTTCTCAAAAATGTTAGCTTTCCTCCTAAAAATAGCACAAGCCCACTTATGAGTCACTAAAACAAATGAAAACTTTGACTTGGCAGAAAACCTAGAACAGCTGTGTAGATGGCAGTGAACCCTCCCTCACTTTGTTTAGAAGGATGCAGAATAAAGGGGCCTTCTTGGTTTCCCAGGAACTTCTCAAGGAATGAGACGACAGAACGCCCTCCCAAGTGCTCTTGTGTGTATTTCTCGGATGACTGGAGCTCAAGAGAAGGCATGTCTGGTACAAACAAAAAGTTAGAGAGGGAGGAGGGAGAGTCTTCTTCATCATCTCCCTACCTTCCTTGTGATGATAAGAAGACCAGAGCCTATAACACTGCTTCCTCTTTTTTCCTTCTCTGAATACCAAAGGCAATTAAATTGAAGTCAGCTGCAAATGACTTGCCAGTGTCATGTTTTACTTTTGTTATAGATTTAAGAAATTATTTTCTCCAAGATCAATCCTTATTCTGCTTAGTCTTTCCAAGAATATTCTTTACTTTGCTCTGTCCTTTACAGTCCTTTGCATTTTGTAGACCTTATTACTCAGGTTAAATACTCACTGTATTTAGAAGACCTTCTGCAAAGAGCCTAGAAATGCTCCTTATCAGGTGCCTCCTCAAAAGCTGACATGTTTCTTTGTGCCTTTGGCACAAATGTGCAGAGTAGATAGATCATTTGGTATATGAAAAAAAAAATAGAGATGTCGAACACCCCTCTACCTTCTGTATTTATTTTTCTTTCAGAATTTTAGAATCATACTTTTTGGTTCAAACCAGTATAAAGTTGTTAAAACCAAGAGAATGTGGTCCCAACCTAAAAGAAGGCTCAGTGCTGAAAAATAAGTACCCAGTCACAGGGTTCTTACTTTTGGTGGGTTTCACAGATGTGCTGTTTTATATCTCTCTGGCATCAACTTATTCCTGTCTTTTGAGATATTAGTATGTACAAGCAAACCTGGGTATGGAAGCAATGTATTCTTTATGTTGGATATTGAACCCGATTCTCTCTGATGACCCCTAGGACAACCCAGGGCTTCCCTTGGTAGATTTTAACCAAGCAGTTCGAAATTTTAATCATTCACTTCTCATTTCCATTCTCCATTGCCAAAGTCTTTGTCAAAACTACAAATTTTTTGGTACAAGGTTGTGTTTGCCATTCTCATCATGCGGTTCCTCCTTAGGCCTGCCTGGATTTCTTTGAAAGAATGGGTGGGTGAATGAGAGAGTGAGTGAACAAACACGGAGTACCTAATGTGTGCCAAGCATTGTGCTAGATTCTTTCAAGTATTAGAACACTTTGTGATTCCTATGACATTTCATTTTCTGTATGAGAGTAGTTCATACCATTTTAAATGTTTTCCAGTATGATTCATGTTGCAGAATCCTTAATTTTGTATTTCATTTAAATTAAAGAAGAAAATAAATGGTTTATAATATATTTTAAACAATATGTTACTATATAATACTAACAGCTGTAATTATAGTTAATAACTAATGTCTCTTGGAAAATGTCAAAGAAATACTTGATTTCTGATGCAACTTTGACTAAAAATATCTACTTTAGAAATAAAAACATTCTTATTTTGCTATATCACTTTAATTACATAATTAAAAGTTAATGTTTTATAGAAAAGCTGGTTATTTTGTATTCCAAAAATTTTGTCACGTAATTCCTGGATAAAATTTGCAGTTGTAAATTGTTTATGCTCTGCTATGGGTCCTAATAATGGTCCCATGCTGTTAAATATAAAGAAAAATATACTAAAATATTTCTATGTTCCTAATAACAGCTCCTAGTAATGTTATTTTACATTCTCATTTTGCTTTAGGTTTCCTTACCCTCAAATTGGCCAGCTTATATCTTCTCCACTCCTTTCGTAGCTATATACGTTAGTGTAATTGCACACAGATTTTTAATACTGTTAATTAACAAACTCAGTTGTTAACTGGTTTTGGCTGCACAAATTCTAAGCAGAATATTCGAGTAACCAAATAATGATCTAGAGATACTTTTGCACTTATTCTGGTCCGAAAACGTTGGTGTAAATGATTTTCTGTTCCTGTAGCTCGTTCAGGTCATGTTCTTTGTGCCCTATAATGGATCAGCAAGCTTTACTCTAAAGAGCCAGAGAGTAGATATTTTAGGCTTTGTGAGCCGTACAGTCTGCGTCTGTGCTACTCAGCCCTGCTGTTGAAACATGAAAGTAGGTGTGACAGTATGTAAGGGGGGGCACTTGGCTGTATTCCAGTAAAACTTTATTAACAAAAACATGGAGGGCTGGATTTGACCCATGGATCATAGTTGTTAGCCCTTGGTCCTGATTTTAACTTGTATAAGACCCTGTAATCTTTGATCGGCATCTTTTATCTGTGTTTTGAGTACATAATTCATGTTTAAAGCAAAAAGGTGTGTGTATGTACGATTGTATGTATTTGTGTAACCTAAAGCTATATATTTTGTTGTCTTGAAAATAGATACATTCTACTGGAGTCTGTTCAGGTTTCAATTTGATACAGCTATCTTGAAAGAGGCATTTTGTGTGTGTGTGTGTGTGTGTGTGTGTGTGTGTGCGCGCGCGCGCGCATAGTGGGGTATGCTGTCAGCCCTTATCCTCGCCTTGTCATTTAATGCCGCAATTCCAGAGTCTCCATGTAAAAGGAAGGATCTCTGTGGTGTCAAAACAGTGTATTTGCCCCAAGTTCTGCCGGCTCATTGACCTTTGGACCAGGACTCTGGATTACTGGAGCTGCAAAAATTCTTCCAGCTGAGTACTCGTAGAGCTCTATAACAAGAATATGATAGAATTTCTGACCTTTGTGCTGCAGAAACCAATCCCTTGGAAAATTTTTAAGCAACAGGAAATGGGTTATGTGCCTCAGTTGCCATTTGGCAACCACTCTTCCTTTCTAAGACTACAGAAGGGTCCTGCCCTTGTTACCTCTAGAACAGCCTAGATCTGAGGTGTGCAGAGAAAAGGAGTATTCAGAAGAAGAGTTCCCCTTCCTCTTTCCTTGTACTTGCCTCAAATCCTTTTCAAGTCAATAGCATTATTTCAGAATGTCATTGTGCATCATATTTAAATTAAAGCAGCCTCAGCCTAGGCCTTTTAAGTGTTTAACTAATCCGTTTTAAACTTGGAGCCCAGCAGAACTCATGAAATTACATGACAGCATATTTGCTAGTGCATCTATACATGCAATGCAATGCACCGATCGTCCCGAGAATGAATTTTTCACTAAAGCTTATCAATTATTTCACTATATTTGGAAATTCTACAGGAGGGAAAGCCTGTACTTAGAGTGATAGGGGGAGCACACCTTATAAATGAGTTGCCTTTCTAGGTCCAGCATGCTTTAGCTCAACTGGCTTCAGCTCAGTGTGAATGTTTAAGTGTGAGTACACAAACACACCCACTTACATACATGTTAATATGCAGAGGATTTTAAGCAGTTACAAATATCTTGCAGCTATTTGAATGCTATAGAATTCTGTTGCAAATTTCATATCAGAAAACTCCTTGGAGATAAGTTCAGCTCTTTCTTGGGAAAAGCTATTTTTTAGGAAATTTGGAAATTAGTTTTTGTTGGGTTAATTAAATAAAATATCCCCAGTTTTAAAACTGGATTTGGAAGTTGAAATGCCATTTCTCAGTCTTTCTGGTTTCAAATTCATTGGTAGAATTTTTCCCTAAACTAATAAGCGGGGCTATTATAACCTCCTAAATCAGTATCCACTGGCCACTCCTAAGCTGATTTCCAGTCATATCCTCCATATGTAATTTTTATAAATTAAAGGTAAGATTGTATATTAAAGATTAAATAAAGATGTTCTTTAAGTGAAAAGGCTGTTTATCCTTCATTTGTACTCAGTGATAACAATAGAGTTCAATCTTTGTATTTTCAAAACAAGTTTGGCTTTTACAGTAACTGGTAGTCTTCAGTCTTCCACATTCAAAAGGTATTTACTTTGGTTCAGCTAACCTTCACATTCCTTGATGTTAGAGAGATGAAGAGCTTGCTTAAAGGATAATTTTCATGTTGTCTGACTTTAAGGAAACAAATTGTACACCTGCGTGACAATTTTCTAGTATGACTGCACCTGTTATCTCCAAGCCCCCGTCTAGTCCAATCTCTGAGACCATCAAGCTTAAAAATTGCCTTAATCACTGGATCTCAAATATTTTCCTCATTTAAAAAACTGGCCTGTCTTACTGTTATAAGATTTCTTTATATATCCTGTATTTATTTTCTCTAAGATTGTGGTTTGCCTTTTCATTTTTAATGGTGTATTTTGAATGTGAAATACTTCGTTTTTTTATTAGAGTTGATTTACAATGTTGTGCCAATTTCTGCTGTACAGCAAAGTGACCTAGTTATATATACATATACATTCTTTTTTATACTCTTTTCCATCCTGGCCTATCCCAGAAGATTGGATATAGTTCCCTGTGCTATACAGTAGGACCTAACTGCTTATCCATCCTAAATGTAAGAGTTTGCATCTACTAACCCCAAACTTTCAGTTCATCCTCCTCCCTCCCCCCCTCCTACCCCTTGGCAACCACAGGTCTGTTCTCCATGTCCGTGAGTCTGTTTTGTAGATTCATTTGTGAACCTGCTTGGTAGATTCATTTGTGTCATGTTTTAGATTCCACATGTACGTGTTATCATATGGTTTTATCATACTTCACTTAGTACGATAATCTCTAGTGTTGCTGTGAATGGCATTATTTCGTTCGTTTTTATGGCTGAGTACTTTAATTTTGATAAAGTGTGATTTGGCAGTATTTTCTTTTATGGGTTTTCCTTTTTTTGCCTAATCCAAGATCACAGAGACTTTAGACCTATGTTTTCTTCTAAAAGGGTTTTATAGTTTAACTCAAATTTAGGTGTAGGATTCATTTAAAGTTAATTTCTCATATATGATAAGGGTCTAAAGTCATTTTTTGCATGTGAGTCTTTAATTATCCCAGTACCGTTTGTTGAAAAGACTATCCTTTCCTTATTAAGTTGCTCTGGAACCTTTGTGAAATATAGTTGATGATAAATATAAGGTTTTATTTCCAGATTCTTAATTTTGTTCCATTGATCTATGTATTTCCTTATGCCAATATCACATTGTGTTGATCACTGTAGATTTAATGTAGTGGTTCTCAATCAAGGGATAATTTATTTTTTTAATTTTTTAATTTTTTTTTAGGGCCACAGCTGCAGCTGCTGGCCTATGCCACAGCAACATGGGGTCTGAGCCATGTCTGTGACCTACATACACCACAGCTCATGGCAATGCTGGATTCTTAACCCACTGAGGGAGGTCAGGGATCAAACGCACATCCTCATGGATCCTATTTGGGTTCCTTGTCACTGAGCCACAGCGGGAACTTCCAAGGGATAATTCCTCCCCCAGGAGACATTTGGCAACGTTTGAAGGTCGTTTTGATGGTCACGACCTAGGAAAAGGGTGGTGGTGGTGGATTGTTCTACTGCCATCTAGTGGGTGGAGGCTAGAAAGAGAAACCGTATTTTTTGGCCACTTTTTTTCCTGAATAGGTCACTCTCCTATTTCTTTGCATATCTTTAAAATCTTTTTAATTGAAAACTGGACATTTTAGGTAAATTGTAGTAACTTTGGATTCTGATCTGATCTTCACCCAGGGAGGTAGTGATTGTTGCTTCTGCCATTTTTCTCTTTTCCCTTTTTTCCCCCTAACTCCTCCAAGTCTGTTTCTTCATTTTTTTTTTCATTTTTTACAGTCTTATTGAAGTATAGTTGATTTACAATGTCATGATAATTTCTGCTGCACAGCACAATGATTCAGTTTTACATATATACGCATCCATTCTTTTTCAGATTCTTTCCCCATATAGGTTATCACAGGATATTGTTCCCTGTGCCATACAGCAGATCTCCGTTGGCCAGTCATTCCGTAGACTGCAGTGTGCATATGTGATACTGCCATTTATCAATCTGTTTGTTTCTTGAGTGATTTCCCTGGACTAATTCTATAGACATTGTCTTACTTGTGGTGAATGGCCACTGATGTCTCTACTTAGTGTTCCATGTTTTAAATATTATTTCTGTTGTTAAATATGGCTTTCTGAGAGTCACCTCTGTGTCAGCATAGCTTAGTGGTCAGCCAGCGATTTGTCAGAAGTTGTATTTAAATATCCAATTTAGCCAGTAACGGCTTCCACCCTTTGCCAGTGGGTCTGTGGAACACAAGCAAAATGTATGCATCTTATAAGTTCATGCAGCTGTTCCTTTATTCTGGACCTCATTAGTGAGAGCTACCTGTGTCTAAGGCCTCACCTTCAGCCGGGAACATATGCAGTTAGCTAGGGCTTTCTCTGAGTATATATTCTGCCTTGCTCTTGCTTGCAGCATTCCAAACCACCAGGGACGCATGGCAACATGTGCTGTGGTTGTCTCATTCCATGGACCTATCCCCCTGTTAAATTTCTGGCCAGTCCACCAATCTGTTGCTTGTCCCAACCAGAACCAAAAATTGATCCTTCCCATTGCATTGATCTTTCCCATCCATTTGCCACTGTTATTGCTATTTCTAATGATGCCCAGGAGAAAGGAGATTTTCTGCACTATCTTCACTCAGGCTTGTCCTTGTCCTGCCTGATGGAGCTGGAAGGAGATGGGAGCAGCCCCAGGCTGCAGTGCTGCAGACAAACTGCTCTTACCTAAGGGGCAGTTAATTTTTCTTGAATAAATGCTTCTGACTTATTACATGGCTTTGTCCAATTTCTAAAAATGTCATCTATTGTATTCTTTCCGGGGGAAAAGATTTGCTCCTCACTTTGCGATTTGCCATTCCAGGAATAAATATAAGATGGGTGAACGGATATTTTTCTTGATATTCTTTATAAATGCCCTTGAAAATATAAGCCTTTTACCTTTACTCTCCCCACCTGAAAGGCCTTTATCCACTTCTATTGAAATCCTACACAATTTTTTGTGTTCTCCCCTGACTTCCCTAACTTCAAGTGATTTCTTCCACCTTTGTATATCTTTTGTTCTTGTTCTTAACTCTCTTATGATGGATCACGTTCATGCCGCACACTTACTTGTGGACAGGCCTCTTTGTCCTCCACTAGCTTGTCAGAGGCTTAAGGACATAGTTTGGCAGTCATCTTTTTTACCCACGGCGTATGGATGCTCCCAGGCTAGGGGTCGAACTGGAGCTGTTAGCTGCTGGTCTGCACCACAGCCACAGCAACACAGGATCTGAGCCGCATCTGCGACCTACACCACAGCTCACGGCAATGCCGGATCCTTAACCCACTGAGCGAAACCAGGGATTGAACCCACGTCCTCGTGGATACTAGTTGGGTTCGTTACTACAGAGCCGCAACGGCAACTCTGGTAGTCATCTTTGTAGTCCACTCAGCAACCTCTATATCTGTCGAACACCCAGTTCTCAGACCTCAGTGCTCACCACCAGAACGGGATGCCCCATCTAAGGGTCCATTTCTCTTGATTTGGAGTATTTTAGTGATAACAACTTTATCAAAGCCATACACCGAAAAAGCCTGAGTATTAGAAAATATGACATGTATTGTGCACTTTTAATGCAAATGTGGGAAATACACAGCGCAGTTGGTACACAGAATTTCAGAAGAGCCTCGTGGGGGAATAGGGCTCTCTGATTAGTCAGGAGGCCAACATTCTAGTCCTTTATCTTCCTCTGAATGATTATAAGACCTCATGTAAGTTACTTGACTTCTCCAGACCACCATGCATTTTCTATAAAATGAGGAACCTTGACTAGAAAAACGTGCATGAGAGTCAAGAGATAATATGGTTATTATGCACACACGTTATTGAACTTTCACCTACTGTTTCCAGAAGCTCTAATGAGTTTCAAGTATGCAGAAATCAAAATAAAATCTCCATCGCTGAGCAGAAATTGGTACACATAATACTGCGACAAACGCTCAGTCAGAGGAATGCTTTCCATGCCAGGGTGGTCTGCTCTGTGCTTTTAGGGTTCTCTTTTTCTTCTGTGTGGAGCACAGATTGTGGGGGCCAGTTTAGAGGCCACTGACATAACCTAGGTGAGGCATGGCGGTGACTCAGACCCTTGGCAAGGACAGTGGTTGGGCCTTTAAGCCGAAGATAAAGCTGCTGTGCTTGGTACGTGGACTGGATATGACTGTGAAAGAGAGAGAGGGCAAGGCTGACCAGCGGTTTTGACCTGAGCAACTGGCAGAATGGAGTTATCATTCACGGAACAGGAATGATTAAGGACTGGGAGGGGTGAAATGAATTTATTCTTGAACATGTTAATTTTATAATTCCTGTTAGAGAAAAGCTGCAGAAACTAAAGGCACAGGCATGGTCGAAGATTCTCTCTTAGAAAGGACCCCCGTGTGCTGTGATGTGCGCGGTTCCCTCTGGGCCTTCGGGGCCCCACACGCTTCAGACCAGAGGCTGGGGGGAGCGCAGCCCTGTTTGTGGAGGACAGAGGGAGGCAGCTCACACCTGGCTCCCGCGGGGATGCTGTGTTTCCTTTGAGCCCTTTCGTGAAACGTTTCTGAGAAACGCAAAGTGAAACCTGAGCGCTAGGTGTTTCTCCACGTAGGCCACATCTCCGATTTACAGGGCACGTGTTTCTCCCCGCTCACCCTGGCCCTTTCCTTCTTCCTCCACCCACACTCCCCGTCAGGCCAGCTCAGGCTGAGGGCCCAGGTCAGCTGTGCACGTTCAGCTCGCAAGGCTTTGCCCCTTGGTGGAGGAACCCAGGGAGAGAGCCCGAGAGAAGAAACCCCACATTCACCCGGAGCCCAAGGCCGATGCTCCTAGGCCAGCAACGTTCCTTAAAAATTAGGCAGAGTCCTTGTTCTCTCCAGGAGCCAGGAGATGCCAGAGGGGACCTCAGTGGTTGACCTGCTTCCTGGTTCCCCAGCAATATCAGGAGAGCAGAGGATGCAAAGGGCAAACCACCTTGGCCGCAGACTGAGCCTCCCATGGCTTCCTCCTTCTTGGGCCCAGAGAATCACCAGCCTTCTCCTAAAAAGAAAGTAGAATTAAAAAAAAAAAAATCTAGTTTGAATGGGTCCTAGGTACTGTCCTTGAAGATAATTTGCAAATTAGGAAACAAAGAAAAAAAGAAAAAGAAAAAAATGGGAGAGGGAGGAGATTCTTTTAAAAATTCATTTCTGCAACTTTTGTTTATTTATAAAGCGCATTCGGTCGTCACTGGTGCCGCGTTACTGGAAGGTTTACAAAGATTAGTTATATTTAGTCCCTGCCCTTGAGGACCTATCACTATATTGTCAGGGTTGCTTTGAATCAGGAAAATCACCCTGGAAAGGGCTTCACTCCATCTAGTCTTTTGTCAATAAAATTGAAATCTGGGGGGTTTTTTGGAGCAAAAGTGACTCAGCTAACAATTAAGCTAAAGACATTTTTAATTAGAGTTAGTTTAGCCAATATGAATTTCATTCCACTCAACAAGCATTGAGTGAGCATCTGTTCTGTGGCAGGAACTGGGCCAGGCACCAGGGTACAGAGGTGAGTAAGACGTAGTTTCTGTTCTCATGAGGATCACAGTCTAAACACATTCTAGCTACAAGGTGGATCACATGCCATAAAAAGGCACGACATGTTATGGGCAGGGAGAGTAAGGCCACATGTTTGGAAATTAGGAAAGCCTTCTGAAGAAGCTGGCTTTAGAGAGTTAAAGCAACCCTCCTCAATTCTGCACCCTTTTCTGTCCCTCTGCCCCACCCTCTTTCTCTCTTCCCTGCTGAGAAGTCTGTTCATTCGTTGAATCATTCATCCCCACTTTCAGCAACTGTTTATGTCCTAGGCACTGTCCTAGACCAGGGACCCAACGATGAGTAACACAGATTAGATTCTAATACTTTGTGTACCTTCCAGTAGGGGAGGGATGGGTGACAGATACCAACAAATGAATAAACAAATACAATGTCAGTGATGATGAGTGCTATAAATTAAAACAGGGTGGAGGAGACAAAGTGTGCAAATGGGGAAGGCATGCATATTCCATTGCGGATACGGTGTTTGAGGAGGCTTTTCTGAAGTGGGGAACACCTACTGTCACCATTCTAAATGCACAACTTAAGGATGTGCACAAAAGTCTTTGCTTGTAATTCTTAAATCGCTTGATTTTTTCATGATGATTTTTCTATTGTCAGCATACAGATTGGTGTTCTATGCTGTGGCTCTGTCTTCTGTCAGTTCCACCATTCTCTTGGTGAGACCCCCTTCCCCCAGCTCCCCTCCCTGGTCTTCCTCCTTGGCAAGCATTCCTCATTAATCCATAGTGGTGACATCTCTAAAGAACAAACTCTTTTGCTTGGTTCTGCTTATCGAAATGACTGAAGCACGGGTTACAGAAGTGGCACATTGAATAACATTATTAAAGTTTATACATCCTGTTTGTTGCAGATCAACTCTCCCACCAAGAAACAGTATAAATGCTAGACAAAGTAAAAAAAAAATAAAAAAGAACATCTCTTCAAAGACATCAGAGAGTTAGAAACAAGGCACCTGGGACATGAGTGACCAGATGCCTGAGAGAAGTAAGATGCATTGGGAAGAATCCAGTTTTCCACAGTGCTTTTCCTGGGGGGCATTTGCCACTTTAAGAGCAGCATGATGCTGGGAGGCAAGGGAGCCGAATAGGGCTCAGAAAAAGGCCGAGGAAGCAAGCACAGGCCCTAATAAACACCCCAGCCTTCCCATGAGGACCCCAAAAGCCCAAGTCTGGGAGCCAGGGTAAACCAGGAAGAGATGCTGCTCACAAAGGACTGAAGCCAAACCTTGAAGCAGTACCACCCCAAATTGCATTAATATACTCTATCCTTCCTCTAGTTCCATTGGAAAGCAAAAGGAACTCCCCTCCATCTGGTGTTGCCGTGAGCTGTGGTGTAGGTCACAGACGTGGCTTGGATCTGGTGTTGCTGTGGCTGTAGTGTAGGCCGACAGCTCTAGCTCGGATTCCACCCATAGCCTGGGAACTTTTGTAGGCCACAGGTGCGGCCCTAGAAAGCAAAATAAAATAAAATTAAAAAGTAACTCCCCTGCAGAGGAATAGAACGTCACCCAGAGCCTCAGATCCTCTCTACAATTTGTTTTTTTTTTGGTCACGCCCATGGCATGTGGAAGTTCCCAGGTCAGGGATCAAACCCGTGCCGCAGCAGCAACCCAAGCCACAGCAATGACAACGCCAGATCCTTAACCCGCTGTGCCACAAGAGAATGCTCCTCTCTGCAATTTTTTATACGTAATTGTCCCCCTTCAGTAACAGGTGAGACAGAAAAAAGGACCACTCCTCCCGCTAAAGGAACGGGGTAAGGCAGTGTGGAGGGCCGAGGGAACACATGCACATGGGGTGAGCTTTGACCAAATGAAAAGCCAGAGACAAGAAGGAGCCAGGCAGATAAATTCTCTCGTCCTCTTTTCTGCAGAGGACACCGGGCATGGTTTAACCTTGCAGCTCCTCTGGAGAAATGGCAGGCGCAGGCGAGCGTACTTGCTGGGCAGCCCACTCCGGCCCTTAGCAGCTCTTGTTTCTTTTTTTCCTTTTTTTTTTTTTTGCCTTTTTGCCTTTATCTAGAGCCGCACCCGCGGCATATGGAGGTTCCCAGGCTAGGGGTCTAATTGGAGCTGTAGCCACTGGTCTACGCCACAGCCACAGCAACGCGGGATCCAAGCCGCGTCTGCGACCTACACCACAGCTCACGGCAACTCTGGATCCTTAACCCACTGAGCAAGGCCAGGGATGGAACCCACAACCTCATGGTTCTTAGTCAGATTCGTTAACCACTGAGCCACGAAGGGAACTCCAGCAACTCTTGTTTCTGCCAAGCGCGGCAACGCAACACTCTACCTTGTTTCCCGCCTCTCCTTCCCTCCCGTCCTTTTCCCGCATCCTCTCGCACCTGGATTTACATCTCCCAAAGATGGCTTATGCCCTTCAGGCTATACTTTTTGGAGGATCTAGGCTAAGATTTTTGAAAATTTTTATTAAAAAAAATTTTATTAGAGTTGATTTACAATGTTCTATCAATTTCTGCTGTACAGCAAAGGGACCCAGCTTTACATTTATATACATTCTTTTTTTTCACATTATCCTCCACCATGTCCCATCACAAGTGATTAGACATCGTTCCCTGTGTTATCCAGCAGGATCTCATTGCTTATCCACTCCAAATGCAGTAGTTTGTATCTACTAACCCCAGACTCCCAGTCCATCCCACTCCCTCCCCCTTCTCCTTGGCAACCACAAGACTGTTCTCCATGTCCACGCGTTTGTTTCTTTTCTATAGATAGGTTCATTTGCACCATATATTAGATTCCAGATACGTGATATCATATGGTATTTGTCTATCTCTTCCTGACTTACTTCATTTAGTATGAGAATCTCTAGTTCCATCCGTGTTGTCGCAAGTGGCATTTTTTTAATTTTTTATTTATTTTTTTTTGGTTTTAGGGCCACACCCGAGGCATGTGGAGGTTCCCAGGCTAGGGGTCCAATCAGAGCTGTAGCCACCAGTCTATGTCATAGCAACAGCATCACCAGATCTGAGCGACGTCTCCGACCTATACCACAGCTCATGGCAATGTTGGATCCTTAATCCACTGAGTGAGGCCAGGGATCAAACCTGTGTCTGCATGGATACTAATCAGATTTGTTTCCATTGAGCCATGAAAGGAACTCCACAAAGGGCATCGTTTTGTTCTTTTTTGTGGCTGAGTAGTATTCCATTGTGTATATGTAGCACATCTTCTGGCTAAGATTAAAACTGAACAAATGATTAAACAAGAAACTTCAACAGAAAATAAAATGAGCACAAGAAAAGAAAAATAATAATAGTATATGGAGTTCCTATTGTGGCACAGTGGAAACGAATCCGACCAGTATCCATGAGGATGCGGGTTCGATCCCTGAGTTCGCTCAGCATATTGGGGATCCAGCGTTACCGTGAGCTATGGTATAGTTTGCAGATTTGGCTCAGATCCTGCATTGCTGTGGCTGTGCTGTAGGCCAGCAGCTGTAGCTCTGATTCGACCCCTAGCCTGAGAACCTCCATGTGCCTTGGGTGCGGCCCTAAAAAGCAGTAATAACAATAATAATAGTAGTATAGTGCATGGCTCAGCCATTAGTAGTGCTTAGATATAACATTATAAAAAGTAAATATCCGACAGGAATGGAGATAGAGCCACAGTGGAAGGACGGTGGGGGGGGCGCCGTGTGCATAGCGGTGGTGGTCAAAGAGACTTAAATCCTCACCTTCCACGGTGAGGACAGGTTGACAGAAAGATCTGAAAAACTGAAGATTAAAAAAAAAACTAAAATAAATAACTAATAGAATTCAAAAATGGTTACACTCTTTGGGAAGGGAAATAGGGAACTAAAGGCAATTCTGTTTTATCTGACTGAATTACTTGACTCTTCAACCATTTACCTTTATAACTTCAATTTTATTTATTTATTTATTTTGCTTTTGTTTAGGGCCGAACCCTCAGCATGTGGAAGTTCCCAGGCTAGGGGTCGAATCAGAGCTGCAGTCGTTGGCCACAGCAATGCCAGATTTGAGCCTTATCTGCAACGTACAGCACAGCTCACGGCAACATGGGATCCAACCCGCATCCTCATGGATACTTGTCGGGCTTGTTAGCCACTGAGCCACAGGGGAACTCCTATAACTTCAATTTTAAAAGCTATGTTTAGGAGTTCCCTCTGTGGTGCAGTGGGTTAAGAATCCGACTACAACAGCTCAGGTCTCTGCAGAGGCACAAGTTCGATCCCCAGCCTGGCACAGTGGGTTAAAATGATCCGGTGTTATCGCTTTTGGGGTGTAGGTCACAACTGTGGCTCAGATTCAGTTTCTGGATGGGAAACTTCTATGCTGCAGAATAATAAAAAAAAAAAAATTAAAAAAAGAGAAAGGTACATTTAAAAATACATTTCAAATGCAAGAATGTGATTTTATTGTTGTTTCTTATAACATCGAATTAGGGTAAATGTATAACTTTTAAAGAATCTTCCGGTGTCCTGAAGTAATTGTACCACTTTTCATTCCCTTTTGCCCAGGATGCCTTTGCAAAGGTCAGAACATCACAGAAAAATGGCGGTGGGGAGGGGGAGACCATGGGGCCCTATGTCCACCTGCAGTGATGCTTATGAGCCCCAGGCTGGGCTGTGTGAGTCAGACCTGACCTGCAGCCCTCACCTCAAGTCCACTCTGCATCAGACACCAGGCTTCCACCTGCCCCAGGTGGCTGGCTCTGCTCTCTGCCTTGCAGGCATCAATTAAGCTGCTTGCCAGTTCTGGCAGCCGCGCCAAATCAGAAGCTAAACAAGCACAGGGGACAGGGTAACTTGAAAGCCGTCTCTGTAGTGAGAGCTTCGTAAGTACCAGCTCAGAAACCTCAAGGTTTCTCAGGATGGTGTTGTCCAGGCTGATGCCTAGGACGGCACTTCCCAGTGTGCGGACCATGTGCGTTAGGCTGGGAGACGTGAGCTCTGAAACAGGAGAAGGAACACTGACATACCGACCGAGTGCCAGATGCCCTGCTGAGCGTTTTGTGTCCACTGTCCCCGAGTCCCACGTAACCCTGCAGGGTAAGCCTGTTGTTCCATCTTGCAGATGAAGAACTGGGGTTCAGAGAGGTTGAGTAATTGGCCAACAAGCACACAGCACTAAGTGGGGAATCAGGATTCCTCTGCCATCAGAGCCCACGTTTCTCCACCAACATTCCACTGGCCCCTGACCAGAAAGAGGCCGAAGCTGGGCGGCTGCTGGAGGTTGAGAAGTAACAGTTGGTGTGGAGGTCCGTAAGGAAGAGCGTTCCAGAATTCGCTTGCTCTCAGATCACCGCCACAAGACTGGGCTAGAGGAGAACTCCACCCCACGGCGACACCTGGAAAGCTTCAGGAGACGGCTTCCACCGCCATCGTCACCATCATCCCTGTCATCGTTATGGTTATTATGCTGCATGGTGGCTCGACAGCTGATTAAACCCTTGCATCTTTGATTTGAACGTACAGCACCCCGGGCAGCAGGAGCTGCTGTTCTGCCCATTATACAGATGAGCAGAGTGAAAGTCAGAAATCCTTCCTCCTGGAAGCTTCCTTTCGTGTGAACTACCTTTGGGCCACAGAGCTCTGAGGTAGCCCCTCTGAGGGGTGGGGTGAGAGGGCAGGGAGTGGGCTCCCTGTCCTAGGCCGTGAGGGGCCCGGCCGAATATTTGTGGGTTTGAGTCCTCACCCAGGCAAGGGAGGAAGAAGCCAGGCCGAGTGGATTACTGAGCATTTGAACTCAGCCTCAGAACAGCAAATATTGATTCAAGAAGCTGCCCAAAGGAGCTGACATTTTTATAGTCAACAAATAAAACCAAGCCCCTCCCAAGTCCTCTTCGTCAAAGGCCCTCTCTCCCCGCAGCTGCCAGGGCACATTTCTGTCCTGGGCACCTGGAGGAGGAAGAGCCAGTGGGAACTGTCCATGGGGACCTGGCTGACGTCATCAACTTCACCTTTAGAACAAGGAGCCCCAGGCCTCAGGGGTGGGACTGCGGGGAACCAGCCAGCCAGCCCTACAGGTGCCAGAGTCCCTCGGGGCAGAGCAGAACCTGGCACGGGAGCCCCCGGGGACAACAGGCACGCCTTCCACGGCCAGCTTCCTCCTGCAGCTGCTCTGGGCTGCTCTCCACAGCTCAGGCCCCTGATTCATGGAGGAGGAACCTGAGGCCCGAAGAGATAAATGGGTCTCCAAGGTAAACAGCGTGAGAACAGCGAGGCCCGCCCAGGTCCTCCAATTCAGGGCTGCAGGAGGGTCAGCTGTCAGGAAGCTGGAAGCGAGGGGTGATCACCGGACGGACAGCCATCCCGCCCTCTGGGCTCTGCCTGTGGGACCCAGGCCTGGCATCACCCTCCTGCCTTCCTGGTCTGCCTGCCGGCCCTCTAACTTTTCTTTTTTTAATGACACAAGTGGTGCCAAAGGATAGGGTTTCTTTTTCCAGCTGTCCTTGTTCTTTTATTGATTTGCTTTCTTCTGCAATGATGACCTTTCCCTTTTCATACATGGACTTTGTTGTGGTTGGTTGGCTGTACCTGTGACGCGCAGAAGTTCCTGGGCCAGGGATCAAACCTGCGCCACGGCAGTGACCCAAGCGGCAGCAGTGACAGTGCTGGAACCTTATCTGCTAAGCCACCAGGGAAACCCTCCCTCCCCAAGCCCTTATGGACCATTCACTGTTCGTGGCCTTGCTCACGGGCCGCCTCTTCAGGACATTTTCCTAATTCCCTCCGGCTCCCCTGCTCCCTCGAGAGGAGGCAGAAGTCACTGCTGCTTCCCCAGTGCTCCTGGAGTACAGGCTTGCTTCCTGTCTTGTGGCACTAGGGCTCTTCCACCTTGGAACTGTCCCTCGGTCCTTCCAGGCTAAGATCCCCAGCCAGAGCAGGAGCTGTGCTTGATCCAATCCTCTTGCCCCAAAGAGACCAGAAAAGGGCCTGGTATTTGGCGGACGCTTCACCAATGAGGAACTGAATCAGATCAATCCAAGAACTAAGATGCTACTCAGAAACCCGAGGAGCAAATTCAGCTGCGTCCGGACTCAGGAAGGAAGCAGCTGGGCGCCAGGCAGGCCCACCGCAGGAAGGACGCTTAAGCCTCCTGTTCCTTTACCTGCCACCTTGCCACTCAGCCTTCCCTTGATCCCTCCATCGTCACCGGGGGTTGAGCTTCTGTGTGGGGCAGGGCCCTGGTTGGGGGCTGGGAAGGCGGGGGAGCACAGCTCTGCACACATCTGGAACTTCTGGGCACCCAGGAGGCCTCTCTGCTCCCACGCTGGTCTGCAGGCCAGCCCCTGTGGACTGTGGCTCTAGAGTGTGGCTTGTGGACTTCATGGAGCCGAGGGCAGCCCCGCTCTAGACCGGCCCGGGCAGAACTGTAGAGTAAGCCGTGGAGCTCGCTGCTGCTCTTCACCACAGGCTCTCTGCCTGCTAGGCACTCGTAGGATTAGACTTCCAGGCAGGAGGGGTGCATGGAGCTGTGGCGGGTGGATGTATGGAGCTGTTCGGGGCAGAAGCGGCACAGACGCCTTCTGAGAGGCCTCTCTCGTCACCCGCAGAGACCCTCAAGGACACCCTTGGCTCCTGAGTGGGGGCCCGGAGGCCGTCCAGCACCAGTCGTGGTGCAGCCCTGCTCCCCTCCACACCCGCTGGGTCCAAAGCAACTACCCCGCGGGTCACCATTTCTCAGAGAGCAGGAAGGGGACAGAGGGGGAGCGGCTGGACCTCAGGGAGGTCACCTGGAGTTGTTTTTGTGGATATCTCACAGCCTAAACTTTGTCCTGTGGCCACGGTCCTGCAGAGGCACCTGGGCAGTGCAGTTCCTAGTGCAGCAGCCACGGGCCCGGCTGAAACGCAGCAAGGTTTATTATTGAAATAGAAAAGGGGGCGTGGATACTTGGGGCGGTTAGTGGTCTTCAACTCCGTGGCCCAGCCTGAACAGCGCTGGGCTCTCCTCCACGGGCCCCGGCGGCCCACAGCCCACCCCCGAGCTGGCTGGATCCGGGGACTGTTCCTCTGAATGACCTGGGGCAAAACATGTCGCTTTCGGGGCTTCCTTTTCCTGACCTGTGAAAGGAGTGATCACCGAGGTTCCTTCCAGCACTGACATTTGACGGCCATGGTATTGAGCAAGTTATTTAACTTCTCCGGGTTTCCATTTCCTCATCTAGAAAATAGAGATAAAAATAGTTCTTGCCTCAGAGGGCTGTTGTGAAATCATTGGGGGTTATGCCTGACATATAAGAAATAATCAATAAATGTTTGCTATAATCCAAATACCCTGGGTTCCGCTTGTCAGCTCCTTAGCATCCGATGAACTTGCCCAGGCCAAGGCTGCTTAGAGTCAGAGTACTGGCAGAAGTCCGGTCTTCATCGTCCCTCTGTGACAGACATCACCAGTCAATCAGCATTCCCTGCCTGAGCCCCGGTGCACCTTCGCAGTCCTAAAGGCAGGACTTCCACAGCCCCGATCAATTCAAGATGCCATCTCCTCCTCTGAGAAGCCTTCCTGCTTTAACTCCACCCATGTTCCCAAAGCAGCCTACGTATACCCGGTCCTGGCCTATGTTATGTTATGTTATGCCTGGAACACTGTGTATGTTAAAAAATGAGTTCTAGATCCTGTGACTGGCTAGTAGGGGACGAAATTGAGGGGATGGGCTGTGGGCTATGGGACTGCCTTACAGACGACTTGCGGGGGATGTGGGGAGGGTCTCCCCGGCCAGATCTCCCCTCCAGGGCTGGCTGGACCCTTCTGAGTGAGCCGGGACAGCCTGCAAACGTGGGGCCGGGACAAGGCCAGCAAACATAGAGGCCTCCAAGACCGCTCCGAGGCACCTGCCCTCCCCAGGGCACGCGGGTGTCTGCCTGCACCTCAGGCTCCAGGCTGCAGGGCAGCTTCCAGCCTAGCGACTAATGGACCTGGGAGAGCTCAGACACCTGCTTTCTCCTCTCACAGACCAATGCTCAGCATCACCTTGGTGACAGAATGGAGAATGGGGAAGGGAGGGGCCAGAGAGCTCCATCTGCCTGGTTAGTCCAGCAAGGTGCTCACTGCTGGGCTCAGGCAGGCCTGGCTGGGACAGCCACCACAGCTGTCCTCGGGAGACCCCGTCGGGCTGCACAGAGAGCTGTGTCAAGCTCTTGGATGAGGCAGAGGCATGGCCGCTCAGGACCGGGTCCCCAGTCCCAACTCAAAGCCACACAGAGCCATCTGACTTCTGGACATGGGTCTGAGGGGGAAGCAGCATGTGATCTGAGGGCACCGGGAAAGCCTGTATGCGTCACACACCTCCCTTCTGGCCTGTGACAGGCTCTGAAATGCCAGAACCAGGACGAAGCCAGGTTACCTTACTAAGAATACCTCTATTCTGGCAATCTATTGTTGTGGCCATTTTATAGACGAGGAACCTGAGACTCAGTCACTTAGCTTAAGTGACTTCCCAATGTCACATAATTTGGAAACGAGATCAGGTACCTCCAGGCGTAGGGCTTGTCCCTCCATCCTGCAGGCCTCTGCAGTGAGGACCCATTCCTCAAACAATCCTTGGTGCCGTTGTCTTGCAGCAGAACAGATCCGATGGGCAAGGGTCATCCTAGAAGGAAAACTAATAATTACTCAATATTTGGCATTTTCCATCCCTAATCTCAGGTGATCCAAATAGCACCTGGACCAGGGCTGGGGATTAAGATAGGAGCAAGCCATGGCCCCTGACCTGGAGGACTTTGGAGCAGGACAGGAGGACTCAGAACTGCTGAGTGGTGGCACCTATGGAGCGTTCAGTGGTGGGTCGATGGCTTCTGCATTGATGGTCTGGGGTAAATAAGAATAATAATCATACATGCAGACATACACCTGTTATGTAAGGAGAACTGTGTTGAACACCACTGGCGAGCTGACCCTGCACACCCATCCCTTCCAGGTCTGCCACCAGCCCTCGCGGGGCTCAGCCAGGGCTGTGCATTGCCTTTGGGAAGGTTATAGGACTGTTGCAGCAGAAACCGAACATGGTCCCTGGACGGCTGCCGAGTCCTGGGCAGTAAGGAAAAGAGGAAGATAGGTGCCAGCCGCACCCCGAGGCTTGGCTCAGGGTCTCTCACCCGGCATGGTACCCTCTTGTCTTCACTGACCCAAGGTATCTGGGCCAACTACCCATCTTCCTGAACCCCCAGTTTCCCATTTTGTGAAATGGGGTCAGCATTCCGCTTTGCCTGGAACGTCCTGTGTCCCCCTCTGTACTTATTCCTCAGAACAGATTACTCGACGTGGGAGGATCAGAAAGCATCCACACTTGCGAGACTGACGCTGCACATTGCCAGATGGCTATCCTGGGATTGTGCCAATGGAAAATGCCACCAGCCCTGGGCAAAGGCCCTTGGCTCCCCGCATCCTCGTCAACACGGAGAGTTAGCGTTTCCAGAGCGGTTCCAATTTGGTGAGTGAAAACAGGCGGCCCGCTGTGGATTTTAAGCACGCCGTGGGGATTTAAGTTCAGGTTCCCGGGGCAGACTGGTGGGTACAGTCATGGCCCTGCCCCGGATGGGCACCCAGCCCTGTTCAGGCTGCGTGTGGCCTAGGCCACTCTCCTGGGCCTCAGTTTCTTCCTCTGTAGGATGGAGTTACATCCTGGAATGGAATTGTTGTGAGGCTTAAATGCTTTCTGTTTTTCATTTTTGGCCATGCCCGAGGCATGCAGAAGTTCCCAGGCTGGGAACCAAACCCAGGCCGGGGATCATACCTGTGACACAGCAGTGACAATGCCAGATCCTTGACAGGCCGCCAGGAAACAGTTGTTTTGTTTGTTTGTTTGTTTGTTTTTTAAGTTTTTTATAAACTTTGTGCAGCATGGTAGGTCTTAATAAGTGTATTTTGTCCACTTCTTTGGCTAGCGGTAAAGTTGAATTTTCTTTCCTATTTCTTATTTTTCTTCTCTGACAGATAAAGTTTGGTTTTTTTGCCCTCTCTTCTATTGCAGTACAGGACTTCTTCTTACTGACCTTTCAATAAGTCTTTGTCTGTTAGTTATATTAACATTAGGCCCTCTAACTTTTAATTCTAGATGCCCATCACCTGTGAGCTTTTAAAACTTAAATCCGTCTCTGTGAGTCAGGCCTGGGCATGAAAATTGCTGGCGTTCCTGAGGCTGTTCTCTCATGCTGTCAGGGTTTGGATGTGGTGGTCTATTTTAACAGCATAATCTGCTAATTTTTTGTTTATACACAGCTTGAGCTTCAGAAGTCTGAATGTTTACGTATGCGGCCATGTACATCTTTCTTTCCCTTTATGATTTCTGCAGCATCTTTCACGTGTAAGGGGTTCCTCATGTCGTTACCGGTTTCCCTTTGCCATTCAGAGAGTCACGTGTTGCTTCTGTTTTTGCAGTGGTGGCGCCTCTCACTTCCTGTGTGATCTTTGAACCCTTCTAGGCTTCCATTTCCCCAAAATGAGGGGGTTGGGCTAAATCAGACTTTCCCAAATTCTTCTGAGATGCTGTGTGGGAAAAGGGTTTCCTGGCCAAGTAAGTCTGGAAAACGGACATTATGACATTATGTCAAAAGTTCTGAGAAACAGTACAGTAAAGCAGGGCGACCCAGCAGTTTTCCTCCTGGGTATGTGCCCAAGAAAACTGAAAACAGGTCTGCACGGAGTTCGTACACAAAGGTTCGTAGTGACATTGTTCATAACAGTTAAGAGCTGAATACCAGTCCATGTCCAGGAACTGAGGAATGAATAACCAAAATATCTACACAATGGAATATTATTCAGTCATTAAAAAGGAAAGAAGTACTGACTCAGGCCCAGTGTAAACAAACCTTGAAAACATTATGCCACATGGAGGAAGCCAGGCACAAAAGACCATGTAGTGTAATTCCAGTTATACAAATGCCCAGATGAGACAAATCTACAGCAGAAGAGAGGAGTTTAGTGGTTGCCTTGGGCAGAGGGAGTTGGGGGGGAATGGGAAATGACTTCCGATGGGGAACAGGGAATGACTCTGATGGGGGAGATACAAATGGTCTAAAATTGAATTGTATCGATAGGGGTACAACTCTGTGAACTCATTAAAAAACCACTGAACTGTACAGTTTATTTATTTATTTATTTATTTATTTTTGGCTTTTTAGGGCTG
This sequence comes from Catagonus wagneri, assembly GCA_004024745.2. Classification (NCBI taxonomy): domain Eukaryota; kingdom Metazoa; phylum Chordata; class Mammalia; order Artiodactyla; family Tayassuidae; genus Catagonus; species Catagonus wagneri. The sequence continues at coordinate 7,483,975 of PVHT020000034.1, read as the reverse complement.
TGCCCGTGGCATATGGCAGTTCCCAGGCTAGGGGTTGAATCGGAGCTATAGCTGCCGGCCTACGACGCAGCCACAGCCACGCCAGATCCAAGCCGTGTCGGCGACCTACACCACAGTTCACAGCAATGACAGATCCTTAACCCACTGAGCGAGGCCAGGGTTCGAACCCACGTCCTCATGGATACTAGTCAGATTCATTAATCCCTGAGCCACGATGGGAACTCCTGAACTGTACAAATTAAAGGAGGACGTTTTACGGCATGGCGATTATGTTTCATAACTCTGTTAAAACAACAAAAAAAAGAAAAGACGGGTTAGGATCACACCATTGTAAACCAACTATACCCCAATAAAACTTTAACAGAAAAATAAATGCAGGCTATCATATCACATTTAGAATGGATAAGTAATGAGGTCCTGTTGTACAGCACGCGGAGCCTTATCTAATTTCTCATGATAGAGCAAGATGGAAGGTAATATGAGAAAAAGAACGTGTACATATATATGTGTGTATGTATGACTGGGTCGCTTTGCTGTACAGCAGCAATTGACACAACATTGTAAATCAATAAAAAAATTAAGATCACAAAAAAATTGTAATGTTTAAAAAAGAAAAAGGAAAGGTTAAGTCTTTGGAAGAGCTAGGTGCTTCCCAGCTTTGTATTCAGTTAACACCAGGCCCTGGAGCAAGATTTTTTTTTTTTTTAACTTTTTCAAGCCTTAGTAGCCCCCTCTGAAAAGCACGGCCCAAAGCGCGACTCTGCGACCCTGCGTTGTGCAGATGAAAAGGCACTGCCACTTGCATGCAGCATCTCCAGGAAGAGGTGGAAGCCACAGAAATGAAATGTGAGGCCCTGCGAGGGTGGCTGGGTTTGGTGCACACAGCTGCCAAGTGGTGGTGTCCGGATTTGAATCTGGGGCCCTTGGAAAGATGTGTTCCCTGCTGGGTCCCGGATTCCAGAGAGACCTGGGGTAATAATGCCAGTGAGTGAGCTCTGAGAGCCAGAAGGGGCTATACAGACGGCGTCATGCTAGCCGGTGAGGATGGGAGAGGCGAGCCGGGGAGTCACACCTACGCCCACTTCCTCTGAGGCTGGGAGAGCATTGTTTCAACCTGCGGCTCCAGACCTGAGCTTTGCGTTCCTTCTTGTTGAGACAAGCGGCTAACCCTGGCCTCATGGGAGCTGATGGGACCTCACGGTAACGGCAGCCCCCCTGTCCAGTGCTGAGCAGGTGGCCTGCGCCCCACTAGACTCAGGGCCTCGGTTAAGGCTTTAGGAGACCCGGGGAGTTCAATGTCATCACCCCGTCCCACAGGGAGCAAGCAGAGGCACACCAGCCAGTGTGCCATCATTAGTCCTCGAAGAGGATATCAAGGGCTATATGATGTTGTCTTAGCCATGTACCTCCTTGACTCTTTCCCTAGTATTTGGCACTTGTTCCCATTTTAAAATGCAAACATGGTGGACACACTTACACATAGACTTTCGTGCACCTCTCTGCTTATTTCCTTGAGGTGGATTCCTGGAAGAGGAATTACTAGGTGAAAGGGGATGAACTCATTTACTGTTCTTCGTGTGTTGCCAAGAGGCTTTCCAGAAAAGAAAGACCGAGACATCCACGCTCCCGCGAGCAGCGCTGGCGGTGCCAGCGGAGGTAGATGAGTAACCAGCTCGGGCGTCTGTTCTTCTTCTCACCCATCTGGACGGTCCCCTGAAAACTGACCTCACCTCACACTTGTTAAAAGTCACGTTCACTGGGGAACTGGAAAGAGCCGAATCCATCCATGAATCTCTTCTGTGGGTCAATGGAAAAACTCCAGGGCACCCTCCCACGGAACCCTGGTTGCTGAGGTTGATAATGGAATCACCCATCCCGCTGACAGCCTCCTCTCAGACCCTCGGTGCTGCGATCTCCGAGGGGCCATCTGCTGCTTGAAAATGCCCATCCTCGTGAGAAATACGGGATTTTGAGTCTGTGGTCCTCCAACCAGCCGACCCTAACAGTTCCTACCACGGACTGAGGAGGCACTCAATCAATCATGTGGATTAATTTCATGCTGATAATCATCCTGAGAGGCTGACTTTATTAGGAGGCTCATGTTAACTGTGACAGGAGGACATGGAGGCACAGAAAGGTGGAGTAACTTGTTAAAAGTCACACAGTGAGTAAGTAGGGGGCGGATTAGGGATCTGATTCCAGACAGTCTGACGCCAGGGGCCACACAGTCTGTACTGTCTGGCGATGGGCGGCACGTGCTCTGGTTTAGTCCATCTTGAATCGGCAGGAGGGTGTGCAGGCCTGGGTCCCCGTGGCTGGGGCCAGCTTCTGGTCAGCCCCTCTGTGAGCAGCCCTCATAGGAAGATTCAGCAGCACTCGAGAGACAGCCTAGTGAGGTTTAGCATCCATCAGAGGAGTCAAGATATAAAAAAACAGATGAAAAATCGTTTTTACCCATTTTCCTTTGCATCCAGTGGGGCCGCGAGGAGCTGGGTGCGTGTGAGGACGCGTGTGCCCGTCTGTGTGGCGCTCCCGCCTTGCTGGCGCAGCACTGAGCCCTGGGCCTGGGATGGTGAGGAAGCACTGTGCTGGCCGGCAAGGCATTGAGCACAGCAAGTGCTCAGAGAGGTAGCAGAGCCAGGGATGGCCTGTCGGGTGCCTGGGGGGTGAATAGATGGCTCAGGAAGGGTCTCAGCACCTTTTCTTCCACACGTCCCCTCCTCGCTGTCAGCTCTACGAGAGCTGAGGCTCTGCTGCTTGCCCACTGCCACGTCCCCGGGGCCTAAGGCTGTGTGACAGTTAGAAAACAGACATTGTGGGGTGCTAAGAAAATAGACATAGGAGTTCCCGCTGTGGTGCCACGAGATCGGCGGTGTCCCTGCAGTGCCAGGAAGTGGGTTGGATCCCCAGCCTGGCACGGTGGGTTGAGGATCTGGCATTGCTGCAGCTGTGGCGTTATGTCGCAACTGCAGCTCAGATCTGATCCCTGGTCTGAGCATCCATATGCCACGGGGTAGCCCAAAAAAGAAAGAGAAAAGAAAATAGACACAAAGCCCAGGAAGGGAAAGGCAGACGTGGCAGAAAATAGGCGTGAAAGGAAGTGAAGTGAGACGCTACGTGGGGCCAGGAATGACAAGTGTATCCTGGAGACCACCGCTGGGGAGGGGCGAGCGGACCCGCCCGCCAGGCTGGAGGAGCGAGAGCAGAGCAGGGCTGCGAGAGGGTGGGCTTGTGGTCCGAGGAGAGGTGGGACCGGGGATGCGGGCCGTCTGTGAATCCCCTGCCGTGTGTGTATCGCAACCCCCGAGAAGGCTTTGTAAAAACAGACTGCCGGCCCACACCCCAGAGTCTCTGATTCAGTAAGTCCGTCTGGGTTTGGGCTGACCATTTGCATTTCCGGCCATTCGTGCTAACAGCTGCACAGCTTTGAGCTCAACTTTTCTACTGCCGGGGGACCCCCTGAACCTGACCCCACACCCCAGGCTGAGCCTGGGGCTCAGGGCTTCAGAGCCGGGGAGCTTCCCCCTGTCAGCACATGAGGCTGTGATGGGGACGGACGAGGCAGGAGGCTGCCCTGCGGTTTCCTGCTCACACACCCGCCAGTCACATCTGTTTTCATCCAGAAGCGGGTCCTTGCCTGAGCGCACAGTGGAAACGAGATGTCAAGGGCAGCATGAAGCAGGGCCCCGGGGAGGTGCTGCCCCACCGGGCTGACTCACCAGAAACAAGGTGGGCTTTCCTCACCTGGGTCCATGCTGCCTGCAGACCGTGGCAGATGCCAGCCGAGGCTGGGCTGGAGGAGGGCCGGTGGCTGAGGCAGCTTCAGAATAGAGGCTCCTTCCGTCAGCAAACTCCTGAGAGATGCTGGACAAAGCATACATGTTCTTATGCTCTGGGATGAGAAAACCCAGTCAGATGCCGCCGAGATGCCAGACTGCACCCCAGAGCTGCGGGGATGGGGTGCAGGCGTCCTCGGAGTGAAGACCTAGGGAATCGCGGCAGAGACCGGAAGAAGCACAGGCTCAAGGGCGCCTCTGCAGCTGAGGGGTGAGCAGCCGCAGCCAGCTTACTCAACTCTCTGAAACTGTGAAACCGCCGTCTGTAACACCAGGATGCTGAAAGGATCCAGTTTAGCGGGGTTGGTGTGGGGCAAAAAGGGGGTGAAATGTGAGTGGAGCACCCTGGTGCCCTGACAGGTCCCGCTCAGGGCCAGGGAAGTGACCGCATGAGATGCTGTGCCCGGCCCGGGCCTCTTCCTTGGGTGGCAGGTCTTAGGCCTAGCCCGGGCTGCCAGGCTGCAGACCCCGGACAGCAGGGGCTGCCTTTGATCGGCTGGGTGTCCTTTCAGGGGAGGTCACGGCTCAGAGGCTCTAGCCGCTCAGGCTTCCTGTGCTCCTGTGTACCTTCCTCAAGACCCAGCCCTGCAGGCCCTGCCGGCCCTGATCCAGCCCTGCCTTTGGATGCAGGGTGGGTGAGGGGTGGACTCAGGGGCTTCTTTAGAGCAGAGGTTCTCAAACTTGAGTGTGCGTGTACATCAGAACCACCCAGGGGCCGGGGTGGGGGGCTGCTTGTTAACAGACCGCGGGGCCCTCCTCCAGTGGCTCTGACTCAGGGCGTCTGGGTTGGGGGCCTGAGAATCTGCACTAACCAGTTCCTGGGTGGGCCGCACTTTGAGAACCACTGTACTGAGCTCACCCCCACCAGGCCTTCTGCTGATTCCACCCGAAGCAGTGCTGAGGTCTGGCACCGTTCCCACCCGATGTTACCAGCGAGGGGGCTCGGAGCACTTCTGCTGGCTGGTGACCGTGGTGTGGCTCAGGGTGCAGGCCGCCGATACCCGCTGTCACGGCGGTGGCTGGCTTCTATTGTGTTCTGTCCTATGCATCCCTTCCCTTCTGCCGTTTCCTCCCTAAAGCCTTGGCTCCTGAAGGTCCCGAACCTGGGCTGAGTTCTGGGGTCCTTGGCCCCATGGAGACAAAGAATTTTTCCTCCTCCGGTTGCCTTTTGCTTCAAGCATGGCTCTGTCAGCCTTTCAGGCCTCTCTCCAGGCCCGTCTGCCACTCACCCTAGGATCACCTCCTCCTCAAAGGGCCCCTGGCTCTGAAGCCACAACCCTTCCCCTACTCCCCCAACACAGGGCACCTTGCACCACCTCACACCTCGCTGGCCTTGGGCTTTATCTTGCTGGGCTCCGTGTTTGGCCAGGGCCCCTGACTGGAGCTTTCCTCCAGCCCCACGAAGGGGCAGTAAGGGAAAAGCCGCAGGCTCAGGAATGTGTTGGTCCTGGTGGGAAATGCTTGCCTCCTGTGGATCCAGCTGCAAAGTACATATGAAGCAATTCTTTAACAAAGGGAAAGGCAGTAAAGGAGCTCAATAAATATTTGTTGAAATAGGGAACACAAGAGAGGGAACACAAGAGCTACTTTCCATGATGCACACTCAAAAATGCCTCTCATGGGAATTCACTTTGATTCTGGGAGCCCTGCAGGCATGCAGGCAGAGCCCTTGAGGCTGACCGCAAACGGCACACGGGAGCCCCTAGGTAGGAATTTTCTCTGCACTGTGGGTTCCATGGCAGCTGGTATCCCAGCTGAAAAACGCTACACACCCCGAAAGGGGCCTGAGGATGGTACACTTGAGAAGCACTGGAGTGACTAAGGGTCAGCTGGTCCCTGTACCAGGGGGACTTCTCCGAGCCTGGATCACGAAGGGGGGTTTGCTCGAGCCTTGAGGACCCTGCCCCAGGCTTATGGGCTCCGAGGCCCCCATGTCTGCAGGATACCTGTCTGGGGACTTAGGGCAGGGTAATGTTGGGGGCCAGAACGAAGGCAGTTTTTATTTCCTAGCAGAGCTCCTCTCAGCCCAGAGGCACCAGCATTTGTGCCCAGAAAGGACAGGGTTTCCTTTCCTTCCAGATTCGCACCAGCAAGGCCAGGGGGAAGTCTCACGGGTCTCCCAGCTCCCAAAGGGGCAACTGCTGAGGACCGTGAATAACCTGATGACCCGGGGTCAGAGGCCTCCTCACATCCGCACGCACACACGTGAGCTCCGGTTGCTGGCTGGCTGGCTGGCTGGCTGGCTGGAGGGGTGGACGGGTGGTTTTCACCTTCTGCATGTTTGCCAGGCCCAGCACTCAAACAGATGCTTCCCAGTGCTGAACCAAATGGCCATTCACTCAACTTGCTTCTGCCAACTCAGCCCTGAGCCCTAGGCAGCACGGACAGGCAGGTGCTTTTATTCCTCCAGAAGCTGTGATCCTGCCGTGCTTGGCCTGGTTTGACTCAGGGTCTTAGTCTGTTCAGCCCGCTCTAATAAAAATGTCATAGACCGGGAGGCTTAAACAACAAACGTTTATCTCTCATGGTTCTGGAGGCGGGGAAGCCCAATATCAAGTTGCTGGCGGGTCTGTGCCTGGGGGGACCCACTTCTTCGTGGATGGTCAGTTGTCCTCTTGCTATAACCTCATGCCAAGCAAGAAAGATGGGATCTGAACCTCAACTCTGCCCCACTCACTGTGGGCAATGACTCAAGCGCCCTGTGACCCATTTTCCTTGTCTCTAAAACGAGGACCCCGGTGCGCTCATGGCAGGTTGCAGTGAAGATAAAGCAATGACGCGTGCCAGGTGCCAGCTCAGGGCCGGAAACGTGGCTTTGGCTCAAGAAACGTGGGTTTTCCTCTCCCCTCCCAGTGCACTTCCTGCTCTGCTCTCAGTCTCCAGGGCACACTCACGGAAGGCAAAGCCTCTGCCAGTCAACCTCGCTCGAGGAGGCTGAGTCTGAGCTGAAGAGGAGAGGGGTCTAAAAGTTGCTGTCAGCCTTTTTCTTCGCTCTTTTCTTGCTCTTGAAGACAGGAGGCTGACCTGGCCCCGAGCCCTCGATGTCAGGCAGAGGGAGAGAGAGCTTGGCATTCACATGACAAACGGTGGGCCTGCCCGGCCCCTCCCTTCACATCATCTTGGGACAGAGACAGGGTTGTCCCAGCCCCGATCCGAAGTGACCTTGGCTGGGCCCCTGGGCCGACAGCTCCGGATCCCTGCAAGGTGATTCAACTGGAAGCAACGCCATTTCGCCTCCTTCCCTGTGTACCAACATCTCCTTGACACCTGCGGGGAGAGGGGACGATAAAGCCTCTGGGGGCTGCCAGCATAGGTGACAAGACGGATGCTGACAAGCACCACCTGCAGTGGTGGTGCTCCACTCTCCACCTCTATAAGGAGACGGAGGCCTGCGCCCAACCAGAACGCACTGTGCAGACACTCACTTGCGTGCACACACACTGCACACCAGCCCTGCCCTCTCCACCGTGGCCGGGTGGCGGCTCCTCAAACCCTCCGCCATTCTGCTGGGCACATTCCAGCCTCCAGATTTCGGATGTCTGGGACGCTTTTTTATGATGTCAGGTTTTTTGAGGTCTAATTTATGCAAGCAGGATTTATGGTTTTTAAGTGTGCAGTTCGATGATTTTGGACAAATGTATATAACTGCGTAGCCCCCGCCATAGTCAAGATACAGTCTCTTGCGACAGAGCATAATGGAAGATAATATGAGAAAAGAATGTATATATATATATATATATATATATATATATATATATATATATATCTGTCTGGCTGGGTCACTAGGGTGATGGAGTCAGGCCTGGGGCTGGGGCATCGCCGGTGTTCTTTGGAGATGGAGTTTCAGTCCCTGCGAGGTTCCTAGCTTGAGAGTGACAATGCTGGGCTGTTCTGCCTGGAACCCCCCGGGCTAGGGGTCAGGCCTGGCTCAGTTTCTCCTCCAGGCCAGCGCTCCTCCTCTGTTCCTCACCTGCAAGTGCTAGCCTCTCAGCTCTGGCCACACTCTGCCTTCATTCTTCACGTGGCTGCGGCTTCAGCTCTCCACCTGCTGGGAGGGCGTTCTCACTGAAGGACACCAGTGATTTCTGAGCCCTTCTGGAAGTTTCCTTCTGGAATCCATGAGGCAGTGTGGTGCTTGGGACTTTGTCTTGATGTCCATCTCAGACATCCAGCCCCTCAGAAGGCCTGGGCTGGGACTTTAGATTTCCTTTGCCAAAGGGGCATGAAAGATCGGTCAAAAGAAGTTGTTGTTGGAGTTTCTGTTGTGGCTCAGCTGTAATGAACTTGACTAGTATCCATGAGGACGAGCGTTCGATCCCTGGCCTTGCTCACAGGTTAAGGATCTGGAATTGCATGAGCTGTGGTGTAGGTCACAGATGTGGCTCGGATCCCGCGTTGCTGTGGCTGTGGCGTAGGCCGGCGGCTACAGCTCCAATTAGACCCCTAGCCTGGGAACCTCCATATGCTGCAGGTGCGGCCCTAAAAAGACAAAAAAAAAAGATTGTTTCTCTTACTTTCGGTTTCAGTGAATTTTAGCTGAGGCTTCACTTGGGGCTAAGCTCTGTGACAGGAGCTGAGGATGTGGAGATGAATAGGACACACAAATTGCCTGGAGCAGAACGGGAAGATGACATCCCAGCCAATAAGCCACAACACGGAGAGAAACATAGATGTAGAGCACAATATGGGACACCTCAGGGGGGTGTGATTGCCTGGGAGGGAGTATTCAGGGAGTCACCTGCAGGAGGTGACTTTTGAGCTGGGTTTTGAAGGATAGATAGGAGTTCAATTGTGGTGCATAGGCAAGCATTCCAGAAGAAGGAATAGCTTCTGCAGGGCCTGGAGGATTAAAGATCCATGATGGGTACCGAGCTAGGATCATTGATAAAGTCCTTGCTGGGTTGCTGAGGTGACCAAGAGTGACTCTAGGGAGCAAAACATTCATTTTGGAAAACAGTGGGCAGGCAATTCTTGACTGATGGCTTTCAGCCTCAAAGTAGGGCTGATGGGTGTCCCCTGACATTCTTCATCTGCCGTCCTTTCCCCATGACCTTCTCTTCTCTTCCAGATCCCCTGCGTCTCTGTGGGTTTACGCCTTCTATGAAAGTCTGGGTGCAAGGCACTATAGGATTTTCTCAGCCAGAGAGCAGGACCTGGGGCTGCTCCAGCAGCTCGTGGAGAGGCGAGGTGTGGGGCAGAGGCTCCAGGAGGCAGATCGGTGGGGATCCGACTGTGGGTGAAGGTTCCCAGCTGTGAAGCGAGGCAGAGGGAAGGAAGGGCAGGCTCCGCACCTGCTCCCCGATTACCAAGTGGGGCTCAGAGCAGGACTCCATCTTGGAGGGCACCTGGGGTTCCAGTAGGGGGCGCTGCTCAGGACCAATCATAAGAAATGGGGCAGAGAAGATGGAGTGGCCCCCATGGGGTAGGTCAAAGGCATCATATAAGGATGCCGCCTTGGGCAGAGACCTGGGGGCTCACGGTGCTACGTGGAATCCAGGAGCTGCCAGGTGGGGCTGAGCGTGTTGATAGCAGACCTCCCTCTGATGTCGCTGGCTGAGACCTTGGTATGGCTGGAGCCGAGAGGTGGGAAGGAAAACCAGCCCCATCACCTTGGGAAGGGGAGTGTTTCACATTTTTGACCGTCTTCCTTCACAGAATGTTGGAGCCTTGGTGGATGGGAAAAGCATAATGTTTCGCATCCATACCTAGTATTTATCTGGGACTTTCCATGTGCCAGGCGCCGTGCTGTGTGTTTTGAACACATCGCCTGGCTTAATCTTCATACCCGCCCTGCTCTGCGTGGGAGATGCTGTTATCACCCCTGCTTAGAGAAACCGTGGCCGTCACACAACGTGGCCGAGGCCCAGAGCTGTGAGTGGTGGTGAGACTGGGATCTGTGCCCTGGACCACGGCACGGTGCCTCCTCGTGTGCCCACACTGTGTGCCTGCCCCACTCCCCTCTGTTCCCCACCATGCGCAGCATGTGCTGATGGGGGGACAGGCCGGACTGGGTCCAAGTGGAGGGTGAGGGAGCAGGGCTGCTCTGAGCCCAGCGGGCGGCCCTGCTTGGCCTCTCCCCTCCCCCAGCTCAGCAGAGGCCCAGCCTGGCTGTCCACAAATTGGGCTGGTCCTCCGGGGGCTGAGAAGCCGCTCGGGGCTGAGTCACAGAGATTTCCTCGGGATTAATGATCCTCTGAGGTCCGAGGTACCTGGTTGCGGCTGACGCAGCTGGTTCTTCCAGCCAAGCACTAATCCTAGCGAAGCACTGGGTATTTCCAGTCATTCCGGCTGGAATTAAACTTAAATCAAGCCCCAAAAAGCACAGCCAAGAGAATGTGTGCCAAGTCACCAAAGAAACCAGGCATCCGGTCTGCTCCGACGCCCGGCTCCCTTCTCGGGGCCGCGGGGCAGGAGGGACAGGGAACAGAGCTCCACACACACCACGCAGCAGGCCTGGACACCTCCCGCCTCGGCCCCACCTGTCAGGTGTGGCCTGTGTCCCTGGAAAGTACCACGTGGTCAAATGACAACCTCTCGGGCAGGCTGACTGAGGCAGCGGGGGTCAGCGCTGGGTCTAACCGGACTTGGTGATGATCAGAGCTTCTCTGCTCAGCACCACATGATCTTAGTAGTTGGTGGCAGAGAGGCAGCAGCAGGCTGGCAGCAAGGAGCAGGGGCACCCGATCACCTGAACCTGACACTACCGCCCCCTGGGTGACCACTAACTCGCCACATTCCGGGCCTGAGTTCCCCCATCTGGCAAACAAAATAATGGGTACACGGGGGGCGACTGTGAGTGTTCAGTGGGTTAATACATAGAAAGAGCTTAGAACCTGTTTTACGCACAGTGTGTCAGCTCTCATTATTCTTGGAGCCTCAACATGTGGCTGGGGGAAGGGCCTGACCATTCAGGCCCCTCTTCCCATCCTGTTCTCGGCCTGTGAGGGAGGCCCCAGCCCAAGAACAGCACCTCCCCTCCAGGGGTGGAACTGGCTGGACAGAGCACTATCTGCTCCGCAAGCCTCATCCGTCCAGGGGCCGTGCATGCATGCATTTGTACATGCATGTGTTTACCGTGTGTATGTCTCCCATTCAGATCAGGCCAGACCCTGCTTAGCTTCCAAGATCAGACAGAATCGGGTGCCTTCAGGGTGGTGTGGCCGTAGACTGTTTTGTGTCTCTGTACATGTGAATATGATGAGTGTGTTTGTGGGTACATGTGTACAATGTACATGTGTATATATGTGGAGGTGTGTATATGTATGTGTGAACATGTGTGCATGTGTACTGTGTGTCTGTATGTAAGTACAGGTGCTTGTGTATATGTGTGTTTTGTGTGTGCATGTGTACATGTGTGCACACGTGTGTCTGTAGGTGCATGTGTATATGCACGTTTGTGAACAGGTATGTATGTTTGTGTTTTGTGTATTGTACACTTGCATGTGATGTGTACATGTGTGTGCATGTGGGTGTGGACAGCTGGGTGGCTGAGGGCAAGCTCATTTAGTTCTTTGTTGAAGTACAGACGGGAATATGGACCTGACCTTGAAACTGACAGCACTAATGGCCTGAACCTATCCAGAACCCAGATTGGGGACTTGAACCCAGCTAAAACCCAGATCGGGACTCGAACCCACGGTTTTAAATTAGAATCACTCACCCAGTGTCTGGACTCAGTGAGGTTCAGGTTCTTCCTGTCTCTGTACAGAAGGAATTCAGCAAGAGACAAAGCGATAGGCAAGAAATAGATTTATTAGGATAGGGCGCTCGTGAGAGAGGCAGGCGGACAGGCACAGAAGCTCTGCCCTGAGGATCTGGTGGGCTACAGTTTTATCCTCCAAGGGGAGTGGGGGTCGGAAAAGCCTGCCTCTTCCTCTCTGGGACTAGCAGCTCCTCCTTGGTATCAGGTATCCAGTAAGGTGTGTTTTCAAATCAGCAGAAGGGCAGCCCTCAAACTCCTGCCCTTGGTTTGAATCTGAATGCAGCCTCATCCCAACTCCCACCCAACCACCCGAGGCAATTCCCGCACCTCTGCTAGTCCAGCAAGGCTGCCTGGTTCTGAAGGCTTTTTTGAGCAATTTATTTACTTACAGTGATCTCCCGACACCCGCTAAGTGTCCCTCGTTATCTGTGGTCCTTTACTGGGACTTCTGTAGCTACGCGTGCCTACTCGCTCCCTATCACCCTCACCTCCTACCTCTTCTCAGACCTGTCTGAGGAGGCAGAGGAAGTGATGTGAACCCAAGAAGGAAGGATGGAGGCGTCCGGGTAGAAAGTGGAGGCTGGGGGTGTGTGTGGAGGTGGCCAAGAGGGTTTTAAGCAAAGGAGCCCGGCAGCGTTCAGAGTAGGGGAACTCAAGAGTGAAATTGAGGCCAGTTACTCGGGGCGGGGGCCACCGAGCTCTAGGTTCGGTGGCTGTCACGTTGCAGACCAGGAAGGAAAAGTTCAGGCAGGGCGAGCAACATGCCTGAGGGCCTGAGGTCAGCAGTGGCAGAGCCTGGACCGGCCTGCTTCGACCCCCTGGGCTGGCCAGTGGGAAAAGGCCGGCAGACTGGGCGGGGCGGTCACTGGGCCCTCCCTCTGCATGGCTCCAGGAGGGGACACGGCCTCACCCAAGTGCTGGCTGATGATACCCCCAGCCTGGTGTAAGGATGAGATTACTAAGAGGAGGGTCCCGCGGGCCCCAGAAACCAGGGTGGGTCAGGGGGCCCCAGGACGGTAGCGAGGTGGTCAAAAAAGCTTCCGCCGAGGCACCAGGGTATTTATATTTTAGTTCTGTTTACAGTGTGTGTCTTTGGGCACCTCAAGTCATCTTTCTGAGCCTCAGTTTGCACATCTGCCAAATGGTACCACTCTCCAACCCTGGCCTCATAGGCAGAAGTCAGGTAATATTGGGGTTAAAAGTACAGCCTTTGCTGCCCTTAAGGTGAATCTCAGACCTGACTTAGCAGCTGTGTGACTTTGGGCAAGTCACTTAACCTCTCAGCCTCGTGGTTCTCTTGTGTGAAATGGAGATAACAGAGATCTCTCCCTCACAGGGCTGGTGTGAGTGTTTACTCAAGGAATGTCTATAAAGCACTTTAAAACAATGCCTGGCACAAAGAAAGAGGCTAGTAAAAGTTAATTACTTTTGTCATTGCTGTTATTTCATAAGGCTGTTAGGAGGAGAAAAACATCTCGCTCAGAGGAGACTGCTGAGTTGTGGAAAGATCTGTTGAAAGGGAGGTGGATTGTATTAACATATAATATGTATAAACATAATAGTTTGCTCTTTTTAGTGCCCTCCTTCCTTTTTTTTCTTTTTATAGCCATTCCTGCAGCATATGGAAGTTCCAGGACTAGGGGTCAAAACGGAGCTGCAGCACACAGCCATAGCAACACTAGATCTGAGCTACATCTGCAACCTATGCCATAGCTTGCGGCAACGTCAGATCCTCAACCTACTAAATGAGGCCAGGGATGGAACCCGAGGCTTCACATACGCCTTGTGGGGCTCTTAACACGCTGAGCCACGATAGGAACTCCTTTTAGAGAAAGATACATTCTCACTCCATTGACTTTGGACTTGACCGTGTGACACGATTCAGCCCATGGAATATAAATTAACATGATCCTTTATTCCAGGTCTCAGCAAAAATTTAAAGAGAATGTCCCATCATTGCAGCTGCTTTTTCCTCCATCAGGAGAATGGGCTGACCCACTGGGGCAGCTCCTACAACTTGGGCCCTGTGATGAGAGGTCATGGGGCCAGGCCACAGGAGTGACAGCCACCCACAGATGATATGAATGAAAATGAAATGTGCACTGTTGTGAGCTCCTGGTGACACTGAGGTTGCACGTTACCACAGCCAAACTGACACCTACAGACAGTATTAAGAGGAAGATGTGTTAGAATATTACTCAGTCATAAAAAGGAATGAAATCTTGCCATTTGTGACAACAGATAGACCTAAAGGATGCTATGCCAGAGAAATGTCAGACAAAGACAAATACTGTATGATTTACTTATATGTGGAATCTAAATAAAAAAAACGAACAAACATAACCAAACAGAAACAGAGTCATAGATACAGAGAACAAACAGATGGCTGCCAGAGGAGAGGGGGTTGAGAAGGAGGAGAAAAATAGGTGAGGAAGATGAAGAGGCAGAAACTTTCAGTTACAAAATAAATGAGTCACGGGGATGAAACGTACAATGTGGGGAATAAACTCAATTGTTATGGAAGATATTTGTATGGTGACAGATGACAATTAGACTTCGCATGGTGATCATTTTGAACCGTATAGAAGGACCGCGTCACTATGTTGTATACCAGGAACCAACAGAGAGCTGTAGGCCAGTTATGCTTCAAAAGCAAACACAGAAAAACAGGTCAGATTTGTGGCCACCAGAGGTGGGAGTGGGGGAGGGGGAGAAGATGAAAGTGGTAAGAAGGGTAAATCCTAGGAGTTCTCATGGCAAGGTAAAAACTACATTTTTTTTCTATTTCTTTAATGTTGTGTCTCTCCGAGATGATGAACATTCACTAAACCGGTTGTAGTACTCGTTTCACGACGTACTGAATGAAATCATGACGCTGCACACCTTAAATTTATATAGAGCTGTGTGTCAGTTATATCCTGATAAAACTGGGACAGAAGAAGAGGAAGAAGAAAAAGGAAGAGAAGGTGGAGGAGAGGAGAAGCTGAGAGGAGAGGTGCCGTATCTTGAAGGCTGAAGCCAAGGAGGGGATTGAAGCAGACAAAACACAGGCACGCATAGGTGTGCCTGCATACACTAGCGCAGCCAGGAAACCCGCAGCACTCTCCGCCCTTTATCTCCATAAGACACTGCAGGACCTACTCGGCAGGTCCCTGGAGCCGGCCAGCTTTCCCACAGGGTCTTTTGGCCCCCCCCCCCACCCTACTTCCCCGGGGGTGGGGGGTTCCTCCCTTGCTCCTGGCCTTGGTTCCTGGGTCGTGCTCCTTGAGAAAGCCCCAGAAGCCCTTTGCGCTGGCTCCTGTCTTGTTGGCCTTCACTCGTGCCATCCTGTTGTGGGCGAGAAGGAAGCACGCCAGCATCAGCTCCTGCCGCAGACCAAGGCAATATTTCTCGGCCTCCGGTTGGAAGCGGTTCCCTTCCCGTGGGTCTTCCTTCCAGAGCCAGGTCTGTCAACGCGAGGAGTGAACGGTGTGTTGCCACACTGTCCCCGGTCCGGAGGAGGTCCTCAGAGGGGACTAGAGGGGGCGAAGGGCCCTGCGGTGCTGCCTCCCCGAGGGGGCACAGAGCGGCTGGCAGATGCCACCGTCTTGCTGTTTGGAAGAGGGGCTGCTCCGAGATTCGGACCTCACTGGGCCGGGAAAGTTTTCCATTTGGAGCTCTTTCCATCCAGGAGGCAAAGCAAACATCTGGCCGCATAGTTCCCCTTTCTCCCTGCCAGCAGTGCCGCTCGGGGATTCCAGGCATTTGTTCCATCGCTTCTTTAGTTTCCTCCATACCATCTAGCTGACTTTGGCTGCTCCGACCTCCCCTCCCATCCAGGGAGCCATTCACAGCCTCTCTCCCCTTGGGTCTGCTCCTGGCCCTGACGGGAATTTTCCTGTGGCTTTCAGTGGCCTCCAGTTATGCAATTTACTACCCAGTGCTTGCAGGCTCTCCCTGCGCTGAAGACTTTTCCAAGCGAATCCTGGTCCAGTGTGGTCGCTCCGGGTATTCATCACGGAAAGCCTTGGCAAAGCCGCCTCTGTAGCCCCGGGGTATCCCAGCCCCCACCCAGATCAGGGTAGCTCACAGCAGCTCTGTGCTGGGTTTGGTGCCTTTGGGGTGTGAGGACACCAGAGGGACCGTCGGGCAACCTCAGCCATCATTGGCAGGATCTGTGAGCAGAAACCGAGTTCAGGTTGCCTCAATGGCAGAGCTGGTGGGGAGCCGCCTCTTGGCCCCTCTCCCTTCAGCATGTGTGGCTCCTTAGAGGCTGCAGCTCCTCTGCCCTGCTCCCGTTTCTTCAGCATCCTTGTAACTCGGGTTGTCTTGACTGCTGCTTCTTCAACCTTCTCTCAAGCCACGCTGCCCAGCCCACCCTGCCTTGCAACCCTGGCTTCTCACTCTTCAAAGACTCCAAACTATGTCACCTCAGCGAATTTCCAAGCTCCATGGGACAGGAGCTGGGCATTTTGATCCCCACAGGGCGTGAAGGATGCAGGTCAGACTGAAGGACGAGACGCCTGGGAGACAGGTTGAGAGCCCTTGGAGAGGCCTTGGGCCTGGCTGGGGAGGTGGGCGGGCCGGCGCGTTGGGGCCAGTGAGAGTGGAGGAGGCAGAGGCCTGTTGGAGAAGGAGCCTAGTTGGGGGAAGACGGGTACTTGGGGGCCCCGGGGTCTCTGCACCGGCCCCTCGCCCTGATCTCTAGGAGGGCGGAGGAGTGGTGGCATCTGGACCGAAGCAGGTGATCAGGCCAGGAATCCAAGATGGTGGCCGTGCCAGCCAGGCTCTGGCTCACTCTCTGCTGTGCCACTTACTAGCTCGCTGAATTTGGCTAATCGCTTCTTATCTCTGCACCTCTGTTCCCTTACCTCCCATGGAAATAATAATGTCTTAGTCGTGATGATCCCCAAGATAACGCAGCCAGAGGCGCAGCCCAGGGCCCCACATGCACTTAGCCATCCGGAAAACAGTAACGGCTCCTTTGCAGCTAACGTGATTATAAAGGAATAATAAGTTCATTCCACGAAGTGGGACCAGGAAGGACTACTGCTGAAAGATTTAGCCACAGGACGGAGTTCCTATTGCAGCTCAGCGGTTAGCGAACCTGGCTAGCATCCATGAGGACGCAGGTTCCGTCTCTGGCCTTGCTCAGTGGCTTAAGGATCCAGCGTTGCCGTGAGCTGGGGTCGCAGATGCGCCTCGGATCCCGAGTTGCTGTGGCTCTGGCATAGGCTGGGGACTATAGGTCCGATTGGATCCCTAGCCTGGGAACATCCTCCATAGGCCGCAAGTGCAGCCTAAAAAGCAAAAAAAAAAAATTGGTGAAAACGCTGTGCCATCCATAACCCCGCTTCGCCGCCACCGTAAAGCTGCAGTGAGCACGAGGCAGTCATCATTAGCCATAGTCGCCCAGGAAACAAAGGTTCAGAGGGTTATGAAGCCGACCGAAGGGTCAACGGCCCAGGTCTTTCCACCTCAAGGCAGGTGCACTGCGCCCCCTCCTAGGCGTCCCCACAGAGGCCCTCTGGCCGCTTAAGATTCTGAATCAAAAGGTGTGAGGTGGGTTCAAGAAATGACCTATGGAGTTCCCGTCGTGGCGCAGTGGTTAACGAATCCGACTAGGAACCATGAGGTTGCGGGTTCGATCCCTGGCCTTGCTCAGTGGGTTAACGATCCGGCGTTGCCGTGAGCTGTGGTGTAGGTTGCAGACGCAGCTTGGATCCTGCGTTGCTGTGGCTGCGGCGCAGGCCAGTGGCTACAGCTCCGATTAGACCCCTAGCCTGGGAACCTCCACATGCCACGGGTGCGGCTATAAAAAAAAAAAAAAAATGACAAAAAAAAAAAAATGACAAAAAAAAAAGAAATGACCTAGCAATCCTCCCAGACAGCGGCCTGAGGAGCATTTATAAAGCTGGTCCCAGGAGGGCAGAGGCTGTGTCCTCACCCCACACCCCTTCCCTGTCTCCCGATCCCCGGCCTGTAGCTTCTAACCCGGGTTGCTGCACTCGAGGCCCTGAGGAGCAAAGGAACAGAACAGGTCACACTGGGTAAATGATGGAAACTTCTCGAAGGAGAAGTCTGCTTCCCTCCAGGCCATGGCATTAAGCTCCAAGAAGGGAGGTAGAAAGGGGGTGTGCCCAGAAGGTGTCTGGAGCGTGCCCTGCCCTCGAAAAATTCTAGAAAGGTGTTGCTCCTCAGTAGTGGCCAGCTCTGGAGCTGGACGGGCTGGAATTTGAATCCTTCCTCCCGGCTTACTAGCCCTGTGGCTTTGCCATGTCATTTGGTCTCTCTTTCCTCAGTTTTTCCATATGAAACAAAGGATCTCATCTCCAGGAAGCGGCCCTTGGTACAGCTGCCTGCGGCGCGCAAAGTAATCACGAGCTGCTGTTAAGAACATGGCTCCCATCGGCTCTGACAATCTCTCCTCCTTTTCAGCAGCTCCTTGTCGACAGCGCACAGCCAGACCCGGCCAGGAACAAACAGGCACAAGGACAGATGTGCAGAAGAGGCCATTCCAGCAGAAGAGTCAGGCCAGCTTTGCTCCAAAGCTCTGCAATGCCCTCCCTGACCCTGCAGCGCCTCTCCTGTCATCATTGTGACCAGGGGCCCAGGGCACGCTGGCCAGATGCAGGCACAAGCCAGGCCGAGCCCTCACCCTCTGGCTGACATCGCCAAGTGCCATCTTGGAAATGACGGCCACCAAGAAGCTGGCTTCACTCTGCTGGACACCCACCTGGACAGGGGTGTGATGGGTGGCAGAGCCCCGCAGAGCTGTGTCTCCTCTGCGTCGTGCCAGAGAAGCAGGGACTCTTGTCAGCAAGGCGGCCAAAGGCACGGGTAAGCCCCGAAGTGTGGGCGCCCGGAGGAGCTGTCCACTCTTGCTCTCGCCGTCCTGGCGTCGGGAAAACCGGGCGGATGGTCTTAGTGCTGGAAACCACGTCCTCCTCCTGGGCTTTCTCCACAGCCACCAAGCCCGCTCCGCTTGGACGGCTGCCCTAGGGGATTTGTTCAGTGCAAAGCAAATAGAAATTTATTTTGTATCGGATCCTTGGCAGCGAGGATGGATTCTACCTGCCTTCTGGCCTGTTAAACTGGAACCGAGACCACGCGTCATTCTATGGAAACGCAGAGGTCGGCTCACCCAGGCACACCGGCTCTAGTGAAAAGGGCATGGGGCTGAGGGCTGACCCCCTCACTGCGTGGATGGGAAGCCCAAAGCTCAGAAACACTTGCCCAGGGTCACGTGGCAAGGCGACAGCCAGCACCGGAACCCAGGTATCTGACCCCTTCCCCCGCCCAGGTCCCCAGCTGGCTTTGCGCAGGGTAGAGGCAATTCTTGGATGTCTGCCAGGGCTTTAAGCTTAACAAGGTAGAAGCTGGCTTACTCTGAATGTTAATGATTAGAGATGCCATTTGGGGGCTTCTTAGACACAGTGGTAATTATTATTCATCATAAGGACAACAGAGGTTGGGAAGATTTTAGTGTAGTTTTCAAATGCTTGAACATTAAATTATGTTTAGTGGAGTTCGGGAGTTGCCAGACGCTCTGTATAAAGTAACTATTCTCAAATATTAATGTATGTAAAATCAGCCAAAGTGCTGATTCGCACCGTCTCTTGGTGAGCCCAGATAGTTGACCACACCGAATATTCTATTTCTCCAAAGGCTGGATGCTGGTTCTTGGAATACTACTTAAAAAATCAGAGGTCTGGAGTTCTTGCTGTGGCTCTGGTGGAGATGAATCTGACCAGCATCCTTGAGGACGCGGGTTCTATCCCTGGCCTCGCTCAGTGGGCTGAGGATCTGGCATTGCCGTGAGCTGTGGCGTGGTTGAAGACTCGGCTCGGATCTGGCATTGCTGTGGCTGTGCTGTAGGCACAGGGAGCAGGTTTCCTGCTGACAGGTGTTCTGTCTGGGGGCCGCGGGGCGGGCTGTGGAACGGGCGATGGAGCACTGGGTTTCCAGGGAGAGGGCTTGGACAGAGAGGAGGAGTGTGAGTGTGCCTGGGGGGAGGCTGTGTTGGGACTGCCTTACTTATCAGTGATGATTCTGGATGGAGCAGGTGGTTCCAATGGTCTCAGAGTTTGAAGAACAATGTCCTAAATGAAGGAGCAAAGTTATGCCCACAGATGGGACACACTTCAGGTCAAGATGTCAGGGATAAGCTTGCTCCAGGAAGCTTACAGGGCGCAGCCTTGTCCTCTGTGCTGGTTCAGTACAGCGACCACAGCATCTTCTGGCACATAGTTATGCTGAGTCACGCCTTGACTGCTGTGACATTCAGTCACCAACACGGCCCCAGCCCCCCACCAGCAAGAACGAGGGAAAGGACTCACGTCACCTGGTGCACATGATCGTGAACAAGTCAGCTCAGAAACAGACTTCTAAACGCTGCGGCGGGAAACCTGCATCCCACAGGCCAGTCCACAACAGCATCTCACACTCTGCTTTAGCCAGTTTGTACAGATTAGAGCCGATGGGGTTACAAACCCTTGGTACAGTCTGCGAGCACCAGGCCTGTGATTATTCTAGGCTCTTTTGCACAGAAACCAGCCCTTTGGAGGACAGGCGATGACAGATCTCAGGCTCTACTGGGACAATCCCTTTAGTTTTGGGGATGGCACCAGCTGGACAGGGAAGGATCTCTGGCCTGGGGTGGAGCTACCCAAAACCAGACAACGAGAAAGGAGGGAGGACACAGCCCTGGGGAAGGAGCCCACTCCCGGTGACAGCTGCGTCACATTGCTGTCCCTAAAGCGGGTGGCCCCATCCAGCTGTGTGACCTCAAGGTCTCGGCCCCCCTCTGCTGTCCCCTGAGCACCTGTGCCTGTGATCCCATCCACTGATCTCAGCTGAGGGCACCTGGCCAGGGGAGGCCACCTGAGAGAAGGCGGGCACCCACATGGTGACTACGGGGGCCAAACTTCCCTTCAGCTGCTCCCTCTGGGAATTTGAATTTCCAGTGGCAGAGGAGTTGGGGATTTTGCGGGTAGGGAGGAGACTCTAAAAAAGAGAGTGGCCAAGCCTCACGAGTGAACAGACGTCATTAATACGCTGCTGAGAGGGCAAGGAGGAACCTGCGGCCCTACAGCCGCCACCACGTGTTAGTTCTCAAACTAGGTCCTGGGCACTTTGAGGTCAGCCGTCCCCTGGTGGAGGGCGGGGGCGTCTCTGTGGGACACCTGGACCCCAACAACCCTCTGAAGCTCAGTCAGAGAGCTTATTCTGTCCCACCCTGAGGGGGCGCTCTTTTCAGCGCTCTTCCTCATTGCAGTGGCGGCTGGTGGCCTTGGGCTCCAGAAGGAGGAGGGGAGCCTTGTTGACCAGGCATCAAGGGAAGAGGACAGGCCCCACACCACGTGGGTTATTTTCTGTAATCCTCCCGAGAGAGACGCGGAGGGCGGGCCCTAGTTATGGATGAGCAACGTGAGGCCCCGCAGGGCGAGGGACGCAGTACTTTAAACCCTCGAACCCGCGCATGCTCGGCCCCGCTCTGGATACGCGATGTACGTGAGGACCAGCGCGGATGGCCCTGTGTTTCTCTGCTGCAATCTCTACACTTAAAACCAAAGCCAAACAAACATAGGTGTCTTTTGGAAGATCTCGGAGGCCACCTGACAGATGGTCCCTGCGTCATTTCCAAGGGCAGGGAGGCGCTCTGCTCTGGGCCTCTTGCTCCTCGACCTAAGAACCCTGCTCTCTTCTCTAGGCCAAGGGCCCAGCGCGTGGGGCTGGAAGGGGCTCTGCAGATCCCTCCTCCTTTGTCAGGAGAGGAAACTGAGTCCCAAGGCGGGGACGTTGTCTCTAATTGATATTTTTGGAAAAATTCCTGTTTGCCATACAAACGCAGGCTATATCCCTTAGCTCCTTTAATCCTCACAGCATTCAGAGGCAAGAGGGCCTCTTATCATGGCCTTGGTATCTTGAGATAAGGAAGTTGAGGCTTCGCAAGGTCAAATCACTCTCCCAGAGAGAGTCGGCTGTCCTTCTAGGCCCCTGGGTTCCTTTTTACACTTGAGAAGCTTTGATTGTCAAGGCTCAAGTATCTGATGCTTGGTCGCTCTCAACAAAAGAGGAAAAGTGTTTTATTTGGAAAGAGAAACATATAGGAAATGCCAGTGTGGCCAGGGGACTTTGGGACAACGAAAGTTTGGAAGGTCAGCTTGAGTGAAGTTGCTAGAAAATCAAGACTGATTGTTCTTAAATTGTTGCATTTGACACCCTTTGTTTGGTCAACATGACAGTACTGCTTTTTCTATTTGACAGTAGTTGGGTTGGAAAAGAGACATTTAATTATATCGAATGCTCTGTTTGTTCAGTACCAGGAAATACGGTTAAGTTTGCTAAAACACGGAGAGTTACAGTCTTCTGGAAGACAAGTGTTTGGTGGCAGTGTGGTCTTCTGGCTTGCTTGTCCTTGAGTTTCTGGCTCTGTCCTTGAGTTTTTGGCTCTGCCTTTGCTGCTGCTCTGACCATCACCACATACGATGGCTTCTCTCATGGCAGCAAAATGACAGCAACCATTCCCGAACTCACATCTACACATCATCCTGTCCAGAAAGAGAAGAGAATTTGTAGCTTCCCTTCCTCCAGCCACTGCACTTGCACTTGAGACGGCTTCTCAGCCCTGACTGATGGAGGGCAATGGGTGGATTTACACTGATGGGTCTCGGCCCATCACTAGGACCCTGGGGTCTCCACATCAACGCTACCCAAGCAACAGGGCAGGTCCTCAGTCTTGGAAAGAGAAATGGATGCTGGGCACCGCCTAGAGTTCCCACTATATGCATTTTTCTGTTATCTTTTCACTTTTAAATAAAGGAACATCAATTATTTCATGCCATCCCTAGTGTTAGAGTTCAGTTTTTCCCGATGACTGGCTACAATTCATTTGCCATAATTCCAAAAACTGACGAATTAAAAAGCAATTCTTCCTGATTTCATAGACTGAAAAGACTAGGGCACCTTGCAGCCGTGTTTTATAAATCTTGACAGATACTGAAAATTATACTCTTCTACTGAAAATTGCAAAGCCTTAAACTGCCGCTCTTCCTCACAAATGAGATGACACATATTATGTGTACAGTCTTTAAACCAGAGGCTCTCAACTCTTGTGGAGCACTTCAAAGCCCAACACAACCTGGACTTGGCCCCTGGGTCCTAGAAAATACCAGCAGGGCCACCCTGGCCCTCTGCAGGTCCACAGGGCAGCCCACAGCCACCTGGAGCCATCCTCCCCTAAGAAGATGGGCATCAGGATCTACAGTTTTTGCTGTATAGTGTAGACGGTATAGTGGACTAGTAAACTATGTAGTGGATTCTCCAGCTACATAGTGTAGACGACTCTCCCTTACACTGTCCTATGCTTTAGGCAAGAAAACCAGTGATACTGATTTTGATCTCATAACCCAATGGGACTGGTTTGTCTGAACCCCACAAGAAAAAGTAGTGCAGTGGTTCTCAAACTTTTTGGTTCAAGGCTCCTTCACAGGATCCTACAGGAGCCACTTGAGGACACCGAGGAAATTCTGTTTATGTGAGTTACGTCTATTGGGATTTACCGTAGGAGAAACTCAAACTGAGAAAGCTTTAAAACACAGAACACACAGCACACATTCCAGTAGCCTGAGTGATGGCACCACATGTCATGGGGCCTCTGGAAGCTTCACTGTGCACTCGTGAGAGGATGAGGATTCAAAAGGCAAATGATGACTTAGCACTATTATCAAAATAATTTTGATGCCGGACTTAGTGGACTAGAACTTAGATTTTTGAGAAAATGGGTTTTCGAATCAGACTGCTTGGGTTCAAACTCTGGCTTTCCCGTTTAACGTTTCCATGCCTCAGTTTCGGTGAAAGCTTTTTAACATTCCCATGCCTGTTTCTTCAGCTGGAAAATGCTGCTACTGATATGACTTACCTCACGGGGCTATTGGGAGAATAAATAATATAAATACCTATAAAGCACTTAGAACAGACTAGTATGTAGTAAACATTACCTGTTATTGATAAATATTAATTACTACTGGCCTAAAGTATTTGCTTTTATTACTAACTCACTATTGTTAGTGTAGACCTTTGTGCCTTTCTCATGAAGCTTGCCCCTCTGGTTAGTGACACTGGTGTCGAGCCCTCAACACGCACCCCCCCGCACACCCCCCCAACCCCGCCGCATGAATCTTTTGTTTCCTGGAGGCCAGCCTGCTCAGATTCTGCCTTGGTCCCCAGCACTGGGTCTTACGTCATGGAGGAGGCCATACTGGCTGAAGAATTCAATAGCTGACTCTGCCTCAAATGAGCAGAGGAGTCAGAGCTGGCCGCCAGGACTCCTAAGTGCCTGTGCTGAGGGCAATACCACCAAGCAATAGTTCACTCATTTTCTGTGGTCAAGGAGAAAACTCAGAACACTGCATTTCCTAGATCTGGAATTCTAGAAATTCAAAACTGCACCTCACACCGGTCAGAACGGCTGTCGTTAATGTGTCTACAAACAAATGCTGGAGGGGGTGTGGAGAAAAGGGAACCCTCCTTCACTGCTGGTGGGAATGTAAACTGGTATAACCACTACGGAAAACAATAACGGATGTTCCTTGGAAAACTAAATGTAGAACTGCCATGTGATCCAGCAATCCCACTCCTGGGCATCTATCCAGACAAAACTTTAATTGAAAAAGATACATGCACCCCTATGTACATAGCAGCACTATTTGCAATAGCCGGGACATGGAAACAACCTAAATGTCGGTCAAAAGATGAATGGATTAAGAAGATGTGGAATTCTGCTCAGCTGTTAAAAAAAATGCCATTTGCACAACATGGATGTAACTAGAGATTCTCATACTAAGTGAAGGCAGAAGGAGAAAGACAAATACCATATGATATCACTTATATGTGGAATCTAAAATATGGACGGATGAACCTATCTGCAGAACAAAAACAGACTCACAGGCATGGAGATCAGACTTGTGGTTGCCAAGCGGGAGGGGGAGGGAGTGGGAGGGACTGGGAGTTAGGGGTTAAGAGATGCAAGCTATTACACTTAGAATGGATGGGCAATGAGGTCCTACTGCATAGCCCAGGGAACTGTGTCTAATCACTTGTAATAGAACGTGATGGAAGATAATATGAGGAAAAGAATGTTGATATATGTATGACTGGGTCACTTTGCGGTACAGCAGAAATTGACAGGACATTGTACATCAATGATAATACATTTTTTTAAAAGGTAAAGAAATTCAAAGCCAACCATCGTGTTCATAAATGCACGTAGGAAAGTGTGTCGGTGGTCTCCGTTTGCCCATCCAGACCCTCCGCCCACCCTTCTAACTCCCCCTCTGCATCTCAGGGAGGCTGCCTTCCGGTGACGGCACCCACCTGCTTCCTGTGAACGGGGCCACACGGAGGTCAGAGAGCAGGAGGTCAGAGGGCATGAGGAACAGGCCGTCTGCGGTTTTCCTCCGGGGCCCTTCCTGTTGGGAAGCAGACGTTTTTCAACCAGAGGCTCAGCTCTGTGGGGCAGCCATCTCCTAGCTGTGGTGAGGCAGCCCAGGTTCTGGAAACCTCCCTCTCCTCACCGCTTCAGGGACAGGGAGCAAATGGCTCGCTGCCTGGTGCTAGTCCTTCAGGGCTGCCCATCGTTTGCGACTTCCCCTGAGCCTGTGGCTCAAAACTAGGTAAGTGGTCCCTGCATCCGGCTCTTCTCAACAGCCATGACTGAGCATGCTCTTTGCTTCCTCTGGGACCCTGACTGAAGCAGGGACACAACATATGTGTGTGAGTGTGTACACACACACCTACACTAGTGCAGGAGGATAAACACAAAGCACTCAAAGAATTGCAGGTGTGAAATTAGTAATGATTTATTTTCTCCTTTTGCTTCTCTGCACGTTCTGATTTTTATACAATGCAGCATGTATTATTTATGTTAAAAACAGTTGTGCAAGCAACGAAGTAAAGATTCACAGATTTATGAAATCCAGTTGTTTCTCTCTAGGGAGCCTGGGCTCAGGGGAGACGGGAAGCCCTCGGATCCAGATCCTGCAGGGGCAGATCTGGGCCCTGATCTACTTTATGGAAAGAAACTAAAGACTCTGGCCATTACCCCCGATCAGATGTCATGAGGATTAATGAGATAAACACGTCTGCAGCTTGGAATTCTTAATGGGATTAAAAAGAAAATAAGAGGCCCATTATCACTCCTTGGCTTTGGAAAGGCTCCTTAAGCTTGGTTTCCCCGAATCTTGCTTCCATCCTGACTGTACCCGTGAGAGGTGCAGAGTGAAAAGAAGAAGGCAGGTCTGCCACGGGGCAGGGCCCGGGCTCAGCCCAGTGGTTTCCAAGCTGCAGCGTGCATAGAGCCATCTGAGGGTGTGCTCAATGCAGATTCTAAGGCTCCTAACCAAAGGCGCCAAGGCGGGGCCCAAGAACCTGCATTTTACAGGCGGCCGTCCTCACTCGCACACACGCACGCATCAAGAAGAATGGAAATACTTTGGCCACGGAGCTGGGGGTGCAGGTCCTGCCTCCTTTGGACTCCCAGTGAGCAGAGGACGGGAGAAGGGGGAGAAGAGGAGGAGAGCTGGGTGGTGGCGAGGGGCAGTCCGGCCCAGAGCGAGCTGGTCATCACCAGGAGGAAGTCCTCAAGCGGGTCACTGAAGCGCCTGGGCGATTAGTGCTCCGGAAACCACGGGGACCCACTGAGACTCTGACTGATGCCGTGTTCTTTTCCATTTCTTCTCTGATTACATTGATCCTGTACTTTTGCTGATGTTGTGACAGTCTAATTATAGACTTCTCGGCTGCTGAGCAAACAGTTGTGCCCTCTCGGTAAATCCGCCTGTTACACAAGCACCAGCTCTGGGACACTGTCATTACGTGCAGCCAACCCCATGATGTGCTGGGCAGCCCGGCCACACACCCTTTACCTCCTTCTCGTCACTGTTGGAGCCATAGGTGCTGGAGGTAAGCCTTTTTTTTTAACCCCTGTTTTTGTTAGCAGATGGAGAAACTGAGGCCCAGGGCAGTGAAGTAACACAGAGCTAGGAATGAGACCTGGGACTTGATGGTGGGGGGGGCTGGTGATGTGTTCCAAGGCCCCTCCCTCCTTTCTTTCCCTCTCTCTTTCTTTCCTTCCTTCCTTCCTTCTTTTCTTTCCTTCCTTCCTTCCTTCCTTTTTTTTCTTTTCTTCCTGTCTTTCTTCAAACATCATCCACTCAGTGTCTATCTAAGGATTTTAAGGGAGAAAAGTGTCACCTGGCTAAGAGCAGAGAGTACCAGCAAGGTGGGGCCAGGTGGAGAACTTCCATTTTCAGAGTTTCTCAAGAATCTATTTCCTGGTCCTCCGGCTGGCGGGCTTCCAAGACTTGTCGGATCTGCGATGCAGAGCTGGATGGGTCAGAGAAGCCGCATTCGTTCCAGCAATGCACGTAAGAGACAGGTGTAAAGGCTGAAAGGAAGAGGTACGTGTTCTGGTTATCCAGCATCTGAGCCTCCTTCCTCTGTTCGAGAATTCCCCACCTGAAGCGGCAGAGCCCGCTTCTCAGAGTTAAAGCTGGAAACGTCAGATGATCTGGTTTTTTAGCCTCCTTTGCAGCTAGGGCTTGGGCACGCGCTCTGCGCTGTGCTGATCAGATGCTCTCTCTCAGATTTTGGGCCAGAAGCTAGTGATGGGACACCAAGATTCCATTTATCGATGGGTGGCGGCAGTGGTGGGAGTGGCAATTACAACCTTTCCAGAGGCGGCAGCAGCGACGTGCACTGCCTGTGTCTGTGATGACATCACGGCATCTTCCCTGGGCCAGCTCAGCAGTATGACTTTTAAGCCTTGTTCCTGGTAGCACAGCCAACTGGCCAAGTTCTCCAGCCACCCTGCTGATTCTGTGGGCTCCACAATACTTTTAAAATAAATGCCATTTTTCTTAAATCATCCAGCGTCATTTTTTAAAATTTATTTTATAGGTATCATTGATTTACATTATTGTGTTAATTTTTGCTATACAGCCAAGTGATTTATTTGTACACATATGTACATCCTTTTTCATATTCTTGTCCATTATGGTTTATCATAGGAGCTTGGCTATAGTTCCTCGTGCTATAGTAGGAATTGTTGTTTATCTGTTCTATATATATTGAGTTATTTTTTATTGCTTGCAAGAAAAACTCTAGACTGATACGCAAACTGGATGACCAATATTTGAACATTGAGAACCACACCTCGTCAATGACTTAGACGTTCCTGCAGGTGGGCATCCCCTTCCTCCAGCAAGTTTTATGGGCGTGGTGGGAATCTCTTCCCCAACAGCACAGACTCCTGTGCTGGGAGATTGGGGCGTTATGGCAACTGGGGAGAGAGCCATCCGGGGCCTAAATGTAGGGCGGATTCAGAATGGACCCAGTGGTTGGTCATGAGTAGTTAACAACTTATACTTCCATGGGATCCCTTTTCTCTGAAGGGAGATTTGAAAACATTAATCCTCAGATAAGAGATCAAGGGGCCCCAGAAGTGAAGGCAGCCACAGGAGGGTGTAGAGAATTTACCCTCCTCTGCTCTCATCTGACTTGCTTGCCAAGTGCTTCTTCTAGCAGTAAAGGGAGAAAAGGACCCAGGGTTGGCAAAGAGAGAAATCTCGTGAACAGGGCAACTTTTCACAGGCATTCACGACCTCGCTTGATCAGCACACACCTTCATGAAGCAGGGAGGCTAATTATCATCTCCATTTTTCAAGTAGGGAGCTGAGACTCAGAGGGGTTAAGGCATTCGGCGGGCCTACAAGCCATCTTACTAAACCCTACATCCTCTCTCCAGTGACACCATTAGGGTGGTGGCAGGAAGAGTGTCTAGAGACACTAGCTCAGAAAGGTGAGGTTGGCGCCCCCCGCTCGGCATCCTCATTTCTCTGGCAGTGCCACCGCACCCCTCCCCCCTTTCTGGGCTCCTGTCTTACTCACTCCCCGCTGCCTGGTGTCCCAGGGCTTTCACTGCCATGCTTGAGCCTGCTGTCATAATCATGCCCAAAGATGCTGCCCGCTCCCTCCTACCTGCCTCGTCAAAGCTGATCAGTCCGACGCAGGTTCAATCCCTGGCCTCGCTCAGTGGGTTAAGGTTCCGGCATTGCCGTGAGCTGCGGTGTAGGTCAAACACGCGGCTGGAATCCAGGGTTGCTGTAGCTGTGGCGTAGGCTGGCGGCTACAGCACCGATTCGACCCCTAGCCTGGGAACCTCCATATGCAGCAGGTTCAGCCCTAAAAAGACAGAAAAACAAAATATCTGTTCAGTCCTAGACCCTTTCCTTCTGTCCTTTGCTCCTGATAAAACGCACACCTTCTTACTCCAATCCTGCTGCAACATCCAAGAAAAATACTGTCCTGAAGAAGCCGGAGAAGAGGCAGGGATTTACAAAGGAGAGTTCTAGTTGGGAAGCAGAGAGCCAAGTCATGCTTTGGCCCCATTAGAGATGGCAGGCATGCAGACAGTGTCACTGCAGTGGTTTTAAAATAGGTCTGCAAGTGCACCTTTGTTTCTTGATCTGTGTGCTAGTGACAGGTTTGTTCAGTTTGTGAAAATTCGCTGACCTGTGGGCTCTTATGATCTGTGTACTTCTCCATATGTCAAGATACACCAATGACATCTTTATTGAAGAATCATTCCAAGATAAGGTAGTTAGACAAGGACATTTTAATATATGTGTATTGAAGTGATCCACCTTGGGATAAAGTAACACAAAACCTCGAAACTTAAGAAATTGATTAGGGAGAATAATTGTGCACTATACAAAAAGTTTTTCTTGCCTTAAAAAAGTGGATCAATGGTAGAATTTCTAAGTATTTAAACTAAATCCTATTGAGAGGAGTTCCCATTGTGGCTCAGTGGATTCAGGACCCGATGTTGTCTCTGTAAGGATATGGGCTTGATCCCTGGCCTTGCTCAGTGGGTTAAGGATCCAGCGTTGCTTCAAGCTGGGGAGTAGGTCACAGATGCTGCACGAATCTGGCCTTGCTGTGGCTGTGGTGTAGGCCGGCAGCTGCAGCTGCTTTGATCCCTAGCCTGGGAACTTCCATATGCCACAGGAGCAGCTGTGTAAAAAAAAAGAAAAAAAATCCTGTTGAGGTATAAACCTTTTTCAGTGTCATGGCCTCAGCTGAGTCACACCTCCAGTTTTTTTTTTTTTTTTCAATAGGCATGCTGGCGGCATATGGAAGTTCCTGGGCCAGGGAGCGAATACGAGCCACTGCTGTGACCTACACCAGATCCTTAACCCACTGCACCGGGCCAGGGTGCCAACCTGAGCATCTGAGCTGCTGCAATCATATTCTTAACCCACTGTGCCACAGTAGGAACTCAAGATTATTTCCTTCCTCCTCTTTCCGTTTCTCAGCTTTTTTGGTACAGATCAGTGAGTCACTCAGAATGCAAACATCTTTAAACCATATTTATTGGGCAAGAAGGAGGCTCCAAAAATCTTGGAAGGGCAGTTTCAGTATCTGGTTCGATGTTCGATGGGCAGTACCTGGTGATTTACTGAGTCCCCTTCTAGCTCCAGGATGCCACAGTTTCACGAGATACAAAGGAAAGTGTGTATTTTTTTTTTTTTGTCTTTTTGCCTTTATCTAGAGCCGTACCTGTGGCATATGGAGGCTCCCAGGCTAGGGGTCTAACAGGAGCTGCAGCTGCCGGCCTTCGCCACAGCCACAGCAACGTGGGATCCGAGCCGCGTCTGCAACCTTCACCACTGCTCACGGCAATGCCGGATCCTTAACCTACTGAGCAAGGCCAGGGATCGAATCCTCAACATTCGTTAACCACTGAGCCACGAAGGGAACTCCCCGGACAGTGTGCATTTTAAAAAAAAAAACAAAATTCTGTAAAAGTCATGCCCAGGAATAAAAGGGAGCTCAAAGAAAAATATATACACACATGTATGACCAGTTTACTATGCTGTACAGCTGAAATTGATACTATGCTGTAAATCAACTATATTCTAATTAAAAATTTTTTTTTCCCTTCTAGCTCTTGGCTCACCCCGCCTCCTTACCACAAAATTGCTTAAGGTAGGCACGTTACCTTGCTAGATCAAATTCTAGGAATGAATTTCTGACCTATGTCCTACCCTGAGGCTACTTGTGCTAATGGTTTCCATGAGTCTTACTGAAAAATCAGAAATGGGAATTCCCGTCATGGCTCAGTGGTTAACGAATCCGACTAGAAACCATGGGTTGTGGGTTCGATCCCTGGCCTTGCTCAGTGGGTTAAGGATCCGGCATTGCCGTGAGCTGTGGTGTAGCTTGCAGACACGGCTCGGATCCTGCGTTGCTGTGGCTGTGGCGAAGGCCGGCAGCTGCAGCTCCTGTTAGACCCCTAGCCTGGAACCTCCATATGCTGCGGGTGCAGCCCAAATAAGGCAAAAAGACAAAAAAGAAAAAAAAGGAAAAATCAGAAATGGTCCTAGGGTACATGTACTATAATAATTTGCATTAATCTTATTGCCATCATGTTTCCTAGATTTTTCTGGACAATTTGAATTTTAAGTGACTGATTACTTGTTTTCTTAACTGAATATTTCATTCAATAAACATCTATTTGTTCATTCACTCATTTAACAAAGCTACTTGCCAATGGTGCTAATTGGATATCCATATGGGAAAAAATAAATTTTGACCTCAGACTGCACAAAAACTTAATTTGAGGTGAGTCATAGGCCTAAATATGGAGGTTAAGGCAATCGAGTTCTTAGAAGAAAACGAAGATGACCTCTATGGCCTTAGGCTGGGCAAAGATTTCTTAAACAGGACATAAAAACACTAGTCATAAAATATATGATTAATAAATTAGATATCATAGGAGTTCCTGCTATGGCACAGTGGGTTAAGAATCTGACTGCAGTGGCTTGGATTGCAACAGAGGCATAGGTTCAATCCCCAGCCCTTTGGGAATTTCCATATGCCGTGTGGGAACAGTCATAAAAAAAAAATCACCACAATAGATGCCATTAAGAATTTCTGTTCATCAAAAGATAACATCAAGAGAATGAAAAGAAAGCTACAAGAAGATATTTGTGACACGTATATTGGACAAAGGACTCAGCCAGGATTATGTAAAGAACTCTCACAGATCATTGACCGGCAACTCCCCAGAAATAGGCAAAAGACTTGAATAGACTCTCCTAAAAGGGTCTCAAAATGGCAAGTAAGCATATAAAAAGTTGCTCAACATCATTCTCGAAGAAGGGTAAATATATATCACAATGAAATATACAACCTCATATTTATTTTTTAAACTAATGTCTTTAAAATTTTTTTTAATTTTCTAATTTTTCATTAAAGTAAAATTGATTTACAATGGTGTACCAGCAGCCCCATTTTTAAATTAAAAAGACTGATAATAACAATCCTGGCAAAGATGTGGAGCAACCAGGAATCTCGTAGAGCTGGAATATAAATTATTTTACCATGCTGGAAAAATGTTTGGTGGTATATTTAAAACTTAATGTGTGTATTATAGTCTATGGTCCTGAAATTTCTATACCTGTGTATAAATACAATATCAATGGATATTATGTCCACCAAAAGACATAGATAAGAATGTTTGTAGGTCAGTAAAAATGTTCAGAATAAGTTCTGAAGATACAAGGTACAGCATGGCGACTATAGTTAATAATACTGCGTTATATACTTGAAATTTAATTTTAATCATTCTTATCTCCCCAACTCACACACACAATGCCTTCTATGTAAGGTGGTGAATATGTTAATTAGCCTCAAACAGTTGTCTCAAAACAACATGTAGTAAGCACAATTTTTAAATATATGCAATTTTTATTCATCAAATATAAGTCAATAAAGCTGGAAGAAAAGGACTGCAGCAGCTTTATTCACGACAGGCAAAAACAAGGAAAATGAAACATGCACTAGTGGAATGAGTACATAAATTACTGAATGAAATAACACACGACCGTGGAAAAGAATGAACCATTGTTACATGCAAGGACATGGATGAATTTCATTGACACGTTGTTGAGTGAATGAACCGGACACAGAAGTGCACATATTATGAATTCATCCATATCAAGTTCAAACACTCCTTTTGTGGGACATTGAATGGGAAGGGGCCTGAGGAAGCCTGGTGGTAGTTACATAGGGGTACACACATTGAGAAACTCGTCGTTCTGTACACATAAGCGCTTTACCGAATTTATACCACAAAAACAGAAAAATAAAACAAAAAAATTAAATCATATATCTTGATTTCATGTCCAACAACAGAATCACTGTAGCTTTCCCTAAAAGCATTCATACTGATGTCCTATCTCATTAATGTTCCAGGGAACTGCCCCCTCCCCAGGGAAGGCATATATTTGAGAACTCTATCCTGGCAGACATTGAAAATCACAGTTATTTCAGGCAGGGGTGGAAGGGGCCAGGTAGAGAAATATGGCATCCAGGAAGTAATCTTTTCCCCTAGCACCCAGTAGGAGATTAGTATAAGCTCAATAAATGCAAGACCTACTACTTGATATAAAGAACATTTACCACACACTTTATACCAGGCACTGCACTAATAACTTTTCATTTTCTTATGTGATGCTTATATAACGCCACAAAGCTGTTCCATTTTTAGTCCCTTCGTACAGGTGAGGAAATGGAGATTTATGGAGGGTTGGTTAAACTACTTGCCCAAGGCCTCACAGATAGTTAGGTGGTGAATAGAGATCCCAATCCAGGTTAATTTGAATTTAGAACCTGGACTCGAAACCACTTGCTACGGAGTGACGGGACAGCGTCCAAGCCCCGCCTGCATGTTATGTAACAGATACGACTGAGCCCTGTGACATTCCGAGTACGGCTGAAGCTGTCGCAGTTTGCATGCTTGGCGATGGATTCCTCCAGGCCCTTAGTCCCACTAACCGCACACAGGTGGTAACCGCTCCGGAGAACCAACTGTGCTGGCCCTTTCCCCAGCGACCTCCAGCCAGTTTGCTTGGGGAATCAGGAAGGCTCGCCTGGCTCAGAATACAAGTTTACTCCCTGACTTCAAAACTTGAGTCCCGGGTAGGCGTAGGGGTTTCACTCCCCACTACCGGAGAGAGAACTAACGCGAAAATTTCCAGAGAAGTAAAAGAAAAACAGGCCCGCGAGGCAGCGTAATAGAGCTGGGGAAAACTTGTGCGCGGGGCAGTTGCGTGATAAGTTTTGCGATACTAGCGGCAGAAGAGAATGAAGTTATGCGAGACGACCGGCAGAAAAGAATGCAGTGCAAAGTAGAAAGAAAGCGAGTCCCAGTAACTCCGAAGTTGGGTGGAGGATTGTCAACGCAGCCCCTCTCTATTGCGCTTGCGCACTGCTACCTCCTTTGGCACTCCTGCCTCTTCCCGCCGCCGAAGATTTACTCGTCTCTCGGCAACCATTCACCCGAGGAGCCAATCAGAGGGCACCTTTCGCCCTGCCCTTGCCGTCGGCGCCCAGGCGGAAGGATTTGGTGGGCGCCGGCTCCGCCCCGCCCCGCCCCCGCCCCGCCCCGCCCCTCGCTCCCCCGGGAGGGCAGGCTAAGGGGCGGGGGTGGGGGCGGTGGCTGCGGACGGGGGCGTGGTCAGGCCGTATAAGAACGGAGGGGGCGGCGGCAGGACGGCTCACTCGGTGCCGCTTCCTGGGGGCTGTAGTGACCACGCCGCTCCTGCTGGGGGGGGGCTGCCCACGCCAAGGACCTGTCTCTGTGGTCTCCTCCGCCGCCGCCCAGGTGAGTCCACCACCCCCTCCTCTAAAGGTGCTAGGATGCGCGGTCCCAGAGCGCCGCGCGTCCTGCTCTCGGGGGGTCTGACCCAGCCGAGACGGGCTTAAGTCTTCGCCCAGGCCGGTGGGGACACGACGGCCCCGAGGGGAGGTGCGGACAGGTGCCGGGCCCCTGTGCCCTCTTCCCCTTCAGCTCCCGCGACTACATCCCCGCTATCCAGCCCGCCCCCGAGGGCCAGGCGAGACGCTCGGAGAGGGAGCTACAACTTTCCAGAGACTTCGACCGGGGCTGGCAAACTTAAGCGAGTTCCTGCTCCGCGCGTCCCGCGGGCTCCGCGCTGGCCCGGAGACTGCCGAGCAGCTGAAGTGTATGTAACGGGGGCCTTCAGCTCCTTCCCCGGGCCCGACGGCGTCCGCACCACTCCTCCCTTGCTTGCGGTTCCTCGGGCTCCCCCGCGCGCTCCCGCGGGTGCGCACACCTTGGCCGGCCGGCGGAGCGCGAAATCGAATGCGGCGTCTCTGGAAGGTGCAGTTGGAAACAGCAGCGGTGGGGGGCTGCATCAGTCCGGAGAGGGGAGGGTTGGGACCCTTCCTCGGCTCGGTGCCAGCGCCAGGGTTTGAAGGAAAGGGCGGAGATCTCTAACTTTTCCTGCACTCGGACTATACTGGGGACACCGAGAGCAGCAAAGTGATCCAAGCGAGTGACTCCTGCGCTTTGCTTTCTCTCGGGAAGCCTGCGTCTGCGACTCGGTTCCTCCCCTTTTAGGAATGAAACTTGCTTAGCCAGTACACCGAAAGCCACAGCCGTCAGTTGACTGGGCTAGCGGCGCCGCGGGCGGCTCAGAGGCACGGCTGTCCAGCGAGGTGTCACAGTCCAGATCGCGAAGGTGGGAGGGAGCCAGAGGAGGGTGACGAACCTGACGAGTACAGGTTAGCAGCCTGCACACCTAAACGCGGCATGCCTGCCTGAGAAAACAAATCGGCGCTACCTCGAAGGAAGGGAGGACTTCCGGGGAGATGCCTGGCGAGTTTCTCTGGAGAACTCCGGGCAGGAACCCCCTGAGGAGGATCTGTTCAGTCTCCTTGCATTCCACCCCCCCCCCTTTTTTTTTTTCGTCCAGAGGGAGGCTTCTGCAGGGCTGGTGAATTGTTGTCTCAAATAGGGACCTGCTGCCTTTTTAACGTTTGTGGATTGCTTATGGAGTTAGATTATGCAGACCGCCGAGTGCTTCAGCCGCAGTTTTCAACAGCCAGCGTTTATAAAGACTAGGTAATCAATTTGTATTGTGACAGTTGGTATTCAGGGTAGTTAGTAGGTGAGTTGGGAACCCGAAACTCCCCAGGAAATAAAGTTAAGATTATTAAATCCTCCTGCAGTAGACTCCTGGGCTTGGCCCAGCTGCCCTGCAGGGGGGATGTGAGTGGCCATTGTTGGCTACATTAGCCTTTCAACGTGAGTAACTTGGCAGGGAAGCAAGCCAGGCAGCAGGCCAGGCAGCGGTCAGGGCGGTAGGAGCGCTTACCAAGAATTGTGCTGTCTTAAACCCCCAGAGGTATTAAGGGAGTGAGACCCACACAGGAGACCCTGAGACCCTGCTCTTAAAGAGGGTGGGTGGGGGCTAGAAAACGCTGACTCTTCTGTTCCCTTTCAGGGAAGCTCAAAGCTGGACCAGCAGGGGTTTGACATTCTTGTTTGTGAAGATGGAAAGCTTGGTATCTTTGGAGTCAAGCTTTTACTTGAGATAACTGGAATTTGGTCTTAAGTTAAACCCACATCTTTCGAGTCCATTTATTCTCAATAAGGAGTTTTTAGAAAGCAGGTTTTGGTATATAGTATATAATCATTCAGGTAGCTGCGGGTAACCTTATCATCAAAAACAACCTTTTTTTCTCTGACAGAAGGCCTCTAAAATTGTTAGCCTCGACAAGGTTCCCCTAATTTCATAAGTTAGTGTGTGTACGGAGAGCAAACAGCAGCAGTCTTTATGTTACTTCTTCCACGATACCTACCTTGTACCCAGAGATGAAAGTGGGGTAAGTCCGAGGGAAAGGATTTGGTACCTGGTCTGTTTGTCAGAATGAATGTGATTTAGTTGAGCAGCCGTGGCTCTGTCTGTTGAATGTCCTCAGCTCTACTGTGAGTACAAGGAGCCACCGAAATCCCACCCTGAGTTGCAGAAGCTCCCCCCACCCCATCTCCACCGAGCCTGCATCCCCCCAGTGTTCAGGGTCAGGCCGGATTGTGCACGCGCTGCCCATCCGAGAACAGAGAAGTCCTCACACCTCGGAGAGTCCAGGGAACTGCCTGGCAGTAAAGATAACTTAGAGTGGACTGTAGCGTCCTTGTTCTCCCAGTGCCAGAAACTGGGCACGTTTAATACAAAGCTGGAAAATGACATTGCTTTTTTTTTCAACCGTTCAAATAAATAGATACCCTGTTTTCATTTTCATCTTTGATGTGTTGTATGTATGGGGTCAGTCACTAAAGAATGACAAACCAAGAGCTCTGAACGGATGTGGTAAACCTTATTTGTGTTACCTAGAGAGTTTCATCCTGTAGGTGCTCAGGACTAGTTTCATGAGTTCAGTTAAACTTGTGAGGCTGTGTTTGGGTCTCTCAGTCTCACATCCGACTCTGGGCTGTATATGTTGTTGCTGCTGCTGTTATTGGGGGGAGTGGGGCAGGGTAAGGGGAAGCAATGCAGAGTCTGAGGTGTTACTTGGGATAAAACATTATTCTGGTTAGATAAGTTCCATTGCTTTTTCGTGCTGTCACTGAGGTAAACAAGGCAATATAGAGAAATGCTTTCTGCCGTCTTGGTGTTTGGACTGTAGCATGTTAAATAAATTGACATAAGTTTGAGTAGTATGATGATGAGGCAGATACCTCTGTGTGTAAAGAAGCGGTCATGTGTTTGAAGCCGCTTGGTTACAGCAGTAGTGCTGATCTCTTGTGACGTTTCCGGAAATTCTGGTCTCAAACCCTTTTTTTTTTTTTTTTTTAATTCTTTCACTGCATGCATTAATAAGGTAGCTGGTATTTGGAATATAAACGGTTTAGAGGAAGCATCTTTATATAATTCAGTGTGTAAGAAAGCCTTATGAATTGTTTAGAATTAATAGATTTTGTTCAGCTGAGCCCTGTAGCCTGTTCTAGAACTGTTTGCAGAACCTCTTAGAACAATAGGAAACAAAACGAATGTGGAGAAATAATTGCTGATGTTAAGCAACGCTCGTGCAGGATGTTTGTTAGTCTCAGAGCCTTTTTGGAGTCTCGGTCACCCAACTGCGTAAAGTGTTTATTTCTTGGATAACAGTGACTGAGTCCGTAAGCAGTTAAGTGCTTCCTAGGCCACGGTTTGTGCCAGGTGCTGAGAAGGCTAGGGAATGGCATGTGAAAAGGCCTGTGAAAATGCTCTGGGTGCAAGAGGAGCTGGGTCAGCCTCAGAGCTTGGTTTTCGCCTGTTTGTGGCAGCCACGGGCACGTGACCCCCAGGAAGTCAGGGGTCTCTGCTCATGGCCGAATGCCCGGTGCCCAGAGCGGGGCCTGGCACACCGAGGGCCTCCTGGTAACTGGACCCTGTGTGCTCCACCGGCATCCGGCTGCCAGTCCTGTCAGGGTGGGAGACGGTGTTCAGGGGGGCCAAGGGGCCAGAACACATTTTTGGATCAGAAGCCCTGAGCTCGCAATGCTGCATGGCTTCTGGGCCTTCTTTAAAAGGGAGCTGTCGCGTGTAGGTTAGGAGGCAAGCGGTGATGACTAATTGGCCAACAGCTGAAACTCCTCAGGCCCAGCCCCGGGCCTGTTGCCTCCACCCTCCTCCCTGCCTGCCCATCCACCCAGCACCACCTCACACAGCTCACTCAGCCTTTCTCTCCACTCAGCCTTTCTCTCTCCGAGTTCACCCCATGCTGGTTCTGCTGAGTCTTTCTCTTTGTAACTTTTTGTTTCCCGCTGCCATCACTGATCTGGTTTCCGGCTGCAGACAGCAGCTCCCCGAGAGCCATGGCCTGGTGCCTCTCCCTGTCTCCAGCCGGCTCTCCATTCTGGTTCTGCAAACACCTTAAGAACTCACAGGGGAGTTCCTGCTGTGGCTCAGTGGTAATGAATCCGACTAGGATCCATGAGGATGTGGGTTCGATCCCTGGCCTCGCTCAGTGGATCCAGCATTGCCGTGAGTTATGGTGTAGGTTGCAGATGTAGCTTGGATCTGGTGTTGCTGTGGCTGTGGTGTAGGCCGGCAGCTGCAGCTCTGATTCGATCCCTAGCCTGGGAACCTCCATATGCTGTGGGTGCAGCCCCAAAAAACAAAATAATAATAATAACAACTCAGAGGAACTGGCCATCCCCCTAGAAGAGGGGCATTTTTGGGGGACCTGTACCTTTCTAGACCTCTCTTCCTAGCTGCCCTACTTTGCCCCTGGAATATATAGTCAAATTTTTGAAAGTTAATGTTCCTCTCTCCTCACCAAATTTATTTTAATCCAGCTTTGGACCTTTCTCAGAGGCTTCTGATCTCACCCCATCTCACCTCATCGGTGCTTCTTTGCAGTTCTACCTTGTACCTGACTTTCTAGTTTTTTCAAATCTTATCTTAAATTGGATGAGTACCCAAAGTTGCCTATCTATTTGTTCCCTGTAAACACCATTTGAGAAGAAAATCACCCATGAATCCTGAACTGCTCCCACCCTCTTGTGTTGCCATAAGCCTCTCTCACCCTCGAAGCCCTTACTAGGCCGGGAGGAGGGGTGATCCAACTCCCCAGCAGTCTGCCTCCCCCCAGATGTGCCCTGTTTCCCCGACCCATGCTTGTGATGGTTGAAGAGGTGGGCATCGGGACCACGGCCCCGGCCCACTCTGAGGGGGGCCTGGTCAGTCCTGGGCAGAGTGCCGACCTGGAGGTAGAGCCGCAGTGGGCACTAACTGGGCACCTGCTGTGTGTCCAGGTGCTGGCCTGCTGCTCTCTCCCGTGCCTGGCAGCCTAGCCCCTCCCTGGCCCGGAGGCCCCTTTAGTTGTCAGGACACCTGGGTTTTGGTCCTGGAAGTTTCTCTGCCTCTTCAGGTTCTGCCTTCAGCTTCTTCATCATCAGATGAAATATGAGTCACAATTAGGTTTCTAGTAAGTACATTAAAAGGTAAAAATAAACAGATGAAAATAATTTTATTTAACCCATCATGTCAAATATTATCATGTTAATTTGTAATCAATATAAAAATATTAATGAGCTTTATTTTTCCCCCTCCTTATACGGAGTCCTTGAAATAAATCCAGTGTATAATTCAGGTTCGTGGCACATCTCAGTTTGGTATTGGGGTGGCGCAGGTCTACACCGTCCACAAAAATGTTTCACTCACTCTCAAGTCCTGATTCTCCTTGTGTGGGAGGCAAGGGTTAATGCAGAGTTTTGGAGGAAGAGTGTGAGCCAGGACCCAAGCTCTGCAGGGACAGAGGTCTCAGCCCCTTGCGCTCTCACGGCGCCTAAGCTCCTCAAACAGTGCTGGGAGCACTGCAGGCTCTCGGACACCTAAGAGAAGCAAAGGAGGCTCAGTCATTGTGGTCACACTTGCTGATAATCGTTCACCGTGTGACTTGGATCTGACACTAAAACACAGGATGTTTGAGTCCTGGTCCGGTGTTGATTCTCTTGTTTTTTTCTGTAATTTCTTAGAGAATAATCCTAAGGTAACAGAATTTTAAAGAATGACAGGTAAAGTCTTCTGAGACTGGCAGGGGACCACGACTCCCACAATTCATCAACAATTAAAATCTCTCAACAACTAATATTTGAAAATGCAAGAGGAAATAACTTTCAAGTAAAAGGTGCCTAGGAGATGCCTAACAGCAACAGCCCAAGACTTGATAAATGCTAATTAATCACCCAGTGAGCCATGCGCGTGGCTTCTACGGCTCACACGGGGAGGGACACCGAAGACCAAGGTGGCTTGGCCACCTCACCTGCAGCTGTTGCAAAAATAGCTACCGCCCCATGGTCTCACTCCTTGACTTTAACCCTACTCCTGCACCACCACCACCACCACCACCACCGCCGCCGCCGCCGCCTGCCCTTCTACCCAAATTTCTGTTCTTGGCAGTATTTACAGTATTGTCAGAAAGCCCATTGCTAAGTCCCTGCAGGTCGGGTACGTGCTCTGCAGAAGTTAACTCCGCCGGGAAGGATCTGTGTGAAACTAGAACTGGGATGGAACCGTGCGTGATTACTCACTGAAGTGGAGGCAGCTCATGCTTAGGTATCGGGGAGCAGGGGGTGTGTATGTCCGGAGTAGAAGTGCTGCATTTGACTGACCAAGCGTTGCTTGTCCCTTTCCTGGTAAGGCCCAGGGATGCGGCTGGTGATGAGGCTGGCGATGAGACAGCTTTTAGCTGACTGAGGTCCTCATTTTGGACAGGTGTTCAAAAGCTCTAAACTGGAGATTGAGATGGCAAAATAGCTTGTGGACACCACCCTTGATAAAACCCGGAGCTGTCAGCCCTTCAACCCTATGGCTTGCATGTAAACTTGTTCATCTTTATAGTAAAGTCTCCTAGGAATCGTCCTCTTTTTCTCAGCCTAGTCCATCTCTAAAATATAGGGCTGGCTCTGGGGAATCTCTAAATGAGTTCAGACCCATAACATCTTTGATTTAGAAAGAGGCATTTGGTGGGAGAGAGGGAAGTAGCCAGTAGCAACAAGCATTATTTCTATATCAACTTGTGTATGTAGCACTTGATCATGCTGACACCTTGGAAAAAATCAAGGCTTCTCTGCCTCACTCTCATCCAAAGATATCTGTGTTCTGACCTTGTTAGTATTTGCGTTTGCAGCGATTCGGGGTATTCCTTTAAGCTCTTGAACTTCTGCGGTGTCCCTGTTAGAACATCTGGGCCAGTGTTTTGATTCTGTCTCATGCTGTTTTGCAGCCACAGCATGAGTCCTTCCAGCTTTATCTCTCCAGCCACACTTGCTTAAGCGTCCTATTTTGAAAGACAGGAGAGAGCTTTTTGTGTGGAGTCGGCTCAGGACGGGTGTCTGTGGACAGGGCCCGGTCGTTGATAAAACCACGAAGACTGTGTTGGCCTGGGTGGGGAGTGAGGCCTGGAGAGAGGCCTTCCACCAGGAAAGCTGAGGGCAGGGCAAAGGGGCACTAACCTCGGTACCTGCTTCTGCTTCCTCCTGGGACGCCTTGCATTAGGCCCAGGCCGCATCCCAGTTGCCGTGGGAATCAAACCAAATTTTTCGAGTCTAGTAAACATCGGCGCTGAGTGGCTAGGAGGATGCTGATAACCCTGAGAAAATAGATTGAGGCCTCCGGCTGAACGTGCTGGAGCCCAGTGAGAAAAGACCACCTGCGGGGCTTGCGTTGCAGATGGACAGCCGTCTTCTCTGGGCACAGCTTTAGGGCATGGGGCCGCTTGTCTCCTTGAACTGAGGTAGAGTGTGCTTGCGGGTGCTTGTGGGCAGCTGCGAACGTAACTTCTTGGAAAAAGTTAACCGAGAATACATTTTATTGTCCTTTTAATAAGCAAGGCATTATTTTATCTGGTATTGTGGCTTTGGGCCGTCTGTCCTCAACTTGCATTCCATGTACATGAAACACAGGTGTGCTTCTCAGCTGTCTGTGGGTTTGTGTTATATTTGTATTTGGGGGCAGGGGGAGAGACTCCAGGATGTGGCCCCCTCGCAGGTGGTGGGCCCGGGGCCCTACCGAGGGCCTGGCAGCTGGCAGACAAAAGGCTTCCTCAGGCTGTCCCCCGGTCCCTGATAACTTCGGCCTTCACCTCCCAAGGAATTCAAGGAGTAGGGGAGGATTTCTCTGCACAAGGCTGAATCCCCATTGACCCTGGTTTTTCTCCTTTCTGCCCACTTACTGGCTGCAGCTTATATCAAGTCCATGGTCATTCCGAGCCCCTGGAGGATGAAAGACTCTCAAGGGTCAGACCGTGTGCAGGTAGGAAACGGAGCAGGTGTCCGGTCTTCGTTTCCACGTGCACACATCTGCCAGTCTGTTCCAGCCCGCGGGGTCCTGGTCACTTCTGGCCAATTTGCTTAACTTCTCTCTGCAGCCCTGGTGGGGCTGTCTGTTTCCTGGATCCAATAAAGTTGCCCCTTCGTCTGTAGGGAGTGTCCTGTTGTGGCGCTTTGTCAGCAGAGTCACCATCCTGATCTTCCAGCC
Source organism: Catagonus wagneri (assembly GCA_004024745.2). NCBI lineage: Eukaryota > Metazoa > Chordata > Mammalia > Artiodactyla > Tayassuidae > Catagonus > Catagonus wagneri. The sequence goes on along the minus strand of PVHT020000034.1, from coordinate 7,441,559 downwards.
TCCGGAGCAAACCCCAGCATCCATTCCTTTATTCCGTGAGCTGGGCGTGTGCCCGAGCTGCCGAGCCAGACAGGGATCAGCCCATTCCTAAAAGCTCCCTCCTGGGCCATTATTTTCTCCTGTTAACTCTTGTCCAGCAAGCTGACTGTCCCAGTTCCTTCCACTCCTGGCTTCTCTCTCCCTTCCGACTTGCTTTTTCTGAAACCACCGCTGCCTCCCAAGCTGGCCAGCGCCCTGGAGCTCCCTCCGAAGGGAAGATGCTGGGCTGTCATCTCTCAGCCCTTGTTCCTTGATAACAACCATTTCCATGACGTTAGCCTGACTCTGCTTAATTACCTTCAGTTGTGGTGGCCCCACCAGGCTGGGTCCACCCCCAACTCCATGACGGTTTTGAGGGCGAGAGTTTCTGTACTGACAGTTGTTAGGTTGTCACATTCTAAATGCTTCGGCCTTGCTTTCGGCCCCTGCCGTCTGGCCATACTTGATGCAGGGGGCCTTAGCCCGTCCAGCCAACCTCTTTCCCACCATCTTAAGACAAACCTTCATATCTTGCTCCCCTTTTCTTCTTACCTTCATCTCCTTCCTCCAGCTACCTGAGCAGCCAGCTTCCCTTCAGAGCCCTGCCCGCACCGCAGCCCAGACTCCAAAGCTATCACCCCCTGGGAAGGCTCCTAAATCCCATTTCTGCCACCTGCCAGCAGCGCGTCCTTGGACGGTTAACAATGTGTGTACCTCTTTGTTCCCCAGTCGCCCCACCTGTAAAGTAGGGATAACACTCTGTCTCTCTCACAGGATTGTTGAAGGAATCGGAGGGGTTGATCCAGACGAAACCCTTACAGCACTGTTTCTCTCTGCCCATTTGGGAGGCTGTCAAATAGTTCGGTGGCTCATATTAGGGCACCTGGCCAAACATCTAGTCACATTTGGTGTCCCTTGGCTGTGGCTGTTTGTGCATGAAGAGCCCCTGAAAGGCTCTGCACCTGTCAGAACCAGCCTGAGCTCCTGAAGAAGTAGTGAAATTCACCCAGTGGGAAAAGGATGTGAAGACTAGTCAGATGTTTGTTCTGAAACAGCTGATGTGCCTGCATCCCCCCTGGGAGCTGGGCTTTCCCACACCGGGGCCGGTGAGTTACCTCTTCTGGAGCCTCTCTGAGGGGTGCCTCTAAGCTGCCGATCCCTGACTCATGTCTTTGGCTCAACTGGAGTCTCGCTCAAGCAGACAGGAAAGGGTGGTTGACTGACCCTTGCTGCCTTCCGGGTGCATGGTGGGGATAAGGAAGATAAGTGTCAAAGTTACATTGTCAGCTGAAGGTAGGTACCTCCTTTTTTTTTTTTTTTGGCTAAGACCAATACGGTTTCCATTTGAGAGAAGATCCCTTTGGTAGCAGCGAGAAGTGGTCGGCCCCGTGGATGTGTGGGTTTGCAGTGTAAGCTTGCTGCCCCCTCCCCACCTCCCGCCCACCAGTGGCAGAACTTGACTTTGGTGGAAGTTGTTGCCAGTTCCAGGAGTCAGAACATTAGCTCCGGGAGCTGAGTGTCAGGGGTCAGTTCACTCAGTCTTTCCTGTCCTTATTCTTTGTGTAAGAGGGACCGTCATCGCTTCCTCAGAGTGCAGTGGGGGTTAATCGGGAACGGACGCGAAGTGGCTGGTACTGAATGCTCTCCCATTTGCTTTACGCACACCTCTCCGTCTTCATTTTACAGGAAGAAAAGAAACAGGCCCAGCTTTGTGGTTTCCATTCACTCCGCTGGATGAGGGAGAGGTGGATGGGCTGTCGTGACGTGCGTCTCCATCTGCTCTCCCTTCTGCTTAAACTCTCTAGACCTTTGTATGCAGTGAAGTAGTTTCTTTTTTTTTAAAGTGTCCTGGGTTGTGCACAGAGAAGAGTTTGTGTGGCAGACGACAGCCTTGGGTGCGGGGGTCCTCCCTCCGCCAGGAGCCAGCAACAGCAGAGGTCCTCGGTCCACATACACACCTCCTTGGAGTCTGTCTCAGGCCCGGTGCACTGCCCTTGGCTGGGTCTCTGAGCCCAAGCTGCAAAGCGTTGCCAGGACAATCCGGGCCATTGGGGTAGCATCTGGTTAACAGTGAGAGGGCACGTTGTCATCAGAGGAACAAACGCTGACACGTCTTGGAGTTTCTTTTGTGTTCTAGAGCCCACAGCGGGGTTGGGGAAGAGGGTGCGGCTTGGTCATCTGGATGGAGGGCTGCGTGGCCAAGAGCACCCCATCTCCCACGGCGGCAGCGTGTCCACAAAAGCTTCTGGAGCTTTCATGTGAGATGTCACAGACCTAGGCCTAACTGTACAATGTCTTATCATCGCGCATGCTGAGGACATTTTGTGTAGCATCCACATCTAATGCCGGGCACAAAGAGGAATCAGTGTCGACTTGACCTAAGCCCTCGCCTAGAAAGACTGGGGCTGCTGCAGGTGCCCTTGAGGTCCGCCTCTGACCCGTCCACCCGCCTGCGCTGTTGCCCACCTGCCGTCCCCTCGTGCTTTCATAGCCTCTTTCACTCTCGTTTCTGGGATCTAGATAAGCTAGGGAGCGGGACTAGATGGAGCTTTTTTCTTTTTGTTTCCTTCTCAAAATGAGCTCAAATAGGTTTTCAGATCACCCTGCCTTGAGTGTCCCCGGCAGTGGGAAACGAAGGAAAGTCAGGCGTCATCTTGACCTCGGGAGCTCGGTTTCATCTTTGGACTCAGTGTCTCTTTTCCTCTCATCTTTCGCTGCCATCTCTGCAAACTTGTTTTCCACTAATATGTGTATTTTATCCTTCTGCTCTAGCCAGGGGATTCAAGGGTACCTAAGAGAGTCATTCATCACAAGTCAGACTTTTTTAGAAGATTGAATAGCTTAAACTGAGGAGGCAGTTAGTCATCCTCAGTTGTGAAAAGGTGCCTGGATTTTCCAGTCCCTGAGAAATCAGGGTTCCTGCCGTTCCCAGTTTCTACTGTGCAGAATACAGAGAATCTGTTTCTCAGGCAATAAAAGTGTTTGATTTAAGCACTTCGGTTTGAATTTACCAGGCCTCAAATTAATTTTTTTTCCCCTAGGTACTATTTCATTCATTCTGCTAATTAGAATTTGCCTTTAACCAAGACCTTTCATGAGTTGAGACTGTGTGCTTGACATGATTCTTTTCTGTGGGGATTATATCAATGTTGATCTCAAGTGGTTAATTAAAACTAAAGCTATTACACTAAGCTCTGGTGAGTTATCTAAGCACTAAGGGCCTATGACTTGGATTTATTCTAGTAATACCATGTTTGCCTAAGTTACTTGTAAATGTACTTTTGATATTTAAAACCGTTGGGGTGGGTGAGGGGAAACAAAGAATTCCTTTCTAGCAGGCATCAGTAACATAACTAATTTGGGGCTCTTCTAATGAGCTAAACACCAAATATGAACTCAACCTAAATGTGAGCCCTTAATAGCTTCAAGAGCCCTTCCATATCTAAATCATGGTCAATTGGGAGGATTTAAAACTATACCATGCACTTGGCATCTGTTATGCCCCGTTCTTTTATAGAGACCACTTTTTTCCCTCTAAGACTTAAAACTCCATTATTGACATATGTCAGAAGTTGTTGACATGGAAGATGCCAGCCATAGGCATCTTAGGCTCCTGAAAAAACATTTATTGCGTTTGTTAAGGTTTTTGCAACTGTAGCCAGTAATCAACAGCATCATAAGGGTAGCTGTAACATGTCTGAAATGAGAAATAACAATTCTTGAAAAACTGCAGAAAACATTTCTGGATACTAAACGCAGAATGGCGCTAGATGAGGTGGCTTATGCATTGTTTTGAAAGTCTGTCTTTTTTTTTTTTTTAATAAACAATGGACATCTTCTTTTAAACATTATAAAAGCAGGAAATTGCCTAGAAGCCATTCTGGAGAAAAACTGCCCCCCTCCCTTGCCCAACCCTCTAGAGATCAGCTTTTAAGGCCTGGAGGGGAAGTTCTAAGTGCACTTGCTTTTGAATGGATGTGGGGCTAGAGGGGAGGGCGAGGAGGAGAGGAATTGAAGGATTTACCCGAGCTAGCAGATTAGAAGGCTCATAAGGGAAAGATTTTTGAACAGGGCTCATGAGAGTTTAATTTTTTTCAACTAATGCATGTGTCTTCAAAAGAGATAAAATAAGTTTTCTTTGTATCCATCTCCCAGCCTAGAAGTAGTATTTGGTGTAGCCTGAACTACTTGTGTGTTCTTCCAGAGGTTTTCGTGACTGTATAGGCATAGACTTGTGCTTTTATTTTTTTTTAATTATTCAGTGAATTTTATTACAATTATAGGTGTACAACAATCATCACGATCAAATTTTATAGCATTTCCATCCCAAACCCTCAGTGCATCCCCCACCCCCCAACTTGTCTCATTTAGAAACCATAAGTTTTTCAAAGTCTGTGAGTCAGTATCTGTTCTGCAAAGAAGTTCATTGTGTCCTTTTTTTAGGTTCCACATGTAAGTGGTAGCATTTGATGTTGGTGTCTCATTGTCTGACTGACTTCACTTAGCATGATAATTTCGAGGTCCATCCATGTTGTTGCAGATGCCATTATTTCTTTCCTATTAATGGCTGAGTAATATTCCATCGTATATATGTACCACATCTTCTTTAGCCATTCCTCTGTCGATGGATATTTAGGTTGTTTCCATGACTTGGCTATTGTATAGAGTGCTGCAATGAACATTGGAGTACTTACATCTTTTCAAGTCATGGTTTTCTCTGGATAGATGCCCAGGAGTGGGATTGCTGGATCAAATGGTAATTCTGTTTTTAGTTTTCTGAGGAATCTTCATACTGTTTTCCACAGTGGTTGCAACAACTTACATTCCCACCAACAGTGTAAGAGTGTTCCTTTTTCTCCATACCCTCTCCAGCACTTATTGTTGGTAGACTTTTTGATGATGGCCATTCTGGCCGGTGTAAGGTGGTACCTCATAGTGATTTTAATTTGCATTTCTCTCATAATGAGTGATGTTGAACATCTTGTCATGTGTTTTTTGGCCATCTGTATGTCTTCCTTGGAGAATTGTCTGTTTAGATCTTCAGCCCATTTCTTGATGGGGTTGTTTGTTTTTTTGGTATTGAGGTCTAGGAGGTGTTTATAAATTTTGGAGGTTAATCCCTTGTCAGTCGATTCATTTGCAAATATCTTCTCCCATTCTGTGGGTTTTCTTTTCATTTTGTATAGGGTTTCCTTTGCTGTGTAGGAACTTTTAAGTCCCGTTTGTTTATTTTTGCTTTTATTGTCATTACTCTGACAGGTGGGTCTGAGAAGATGCTGCTGTCGTCTATGTCGGAGAGTGTCTGGCCTATGTTTTCCTCTAAGAGTTTCATAGTATCTGGTCTTATATCTAGATCTTTAATCCATTTTGAGTTTATTTTTGTGCATGGCGTTAGGAAGTTTTCTAATTTCACTCTTTTACATGTGGCTGTCCAGTTTTCCCAGCACCACTTGTTGAATGGGCTGTCTTTTCTCCATTGTATATTCCTGCCTCCTTTGTCATAGATTAGTTGACTGTAGGTGCGTGGGTTTAATTCTGGGCTCTCTATCCTGTTCCACCGATCTGTATTTCTGTCTTTGTGCCAGTACCATACGGTTTTGATGACTGTAGCTTTGTCATGTAGTCTAAAGTCAGGGAGCCATTTTTCTTTTTCAGGATGAGCATAGACTTATGCTTTTATACACACTGTTTCGCACATTATTTTTTGTTAATAAATCTTGATGAGCATTTCATATTCATACAGCTAGAGCTACCACCATTCTTTCGGACAAGTGCATGCATTCGTATACTGTTGTATGCAAGCATCAAGTCATTTAACCTTTTTGACTGATGACTGTAGCTTTATAAATAATTCTTCAGTGAGTATCCTTGTACATGCTTGCAAGTATACTCCTAGGATAAAATTCAAAGTAGACTTCCTAGAAGTAGAATTACTATGCCAAAGAGTATATCCACTTAAAACTGAGAATCCCTCGTTGTTCTTCAGGGAGAACCCATGGGAAGTGCTTGTTCTTTACCAATCTGATATGTAAAAATGATACATTGAAGTCTAAATTTGCCCGTCCCTTAAGGTAAAGTTGAATATGTTGTGTGTCTGAGCCACTATTATGTCCTTCACCCCTTTTTTTGTTAGGGTTCTAGTATCTCTGATTTGTAGGAGTTTCTTACTCATTAAGGACATAAGTACTTTGTCTAATGTTACAAATGTTTTCCTAATTTGTCTTCTCATTTCTTTATGGTGTTTTTACCGTGTGGATGTTTTTATTTTTATATAG